>CM053744.1:55206369-55367072 GCA_028658305.1 Pachyuromys duprasi
CCCAGCAACTGAGTGTGCCAAGAAGACTGGGCAGCGTTCACATGCCGTGACATTCCTGGCCAGCAGAAGTGGCTGGGAAGTTCCTGCTGCCTCTGCTCTCCAGCTGTAGCCGAGGGACTCCCAGAGGCCCATGAGGTGAGGGCATTTGGAAGGCAGGCCACACCCACTCTCTCAGCCTCAATTTCCCTGTTGGCAATAGAGTTGCTTGTGTCAGGCCTGAGAGGTGGGAGCTGTAAGGACTTAGAGGATTGCCCTTGCTCACCCCAGCCTCAGGGCCTCAGCAATCTCTGCCCCCTTATATACACAGGTCCTGTTAGGTGTGAGAAATAGCAAGAAGCCACGTCTCTATGGACCCTACTCATCTTCCCCCGTACCCTCACATCCCATCCCAGAGTGTGGTCAGGATAAGACAGGGGTGTCTCAAGCCTTGGCAGTATTGCATCACTGGCTTCCACGAGGCTCCTACAGCTCTGGGCCATGCTGAGCACCCTCTGTGCATCGCTCTGCATGGTGGGTGACTCTCAAGAGGCATGTGCCCATCTTGTAGCTGGGAAAACTGAGCTCCTACGGGCCACCAGCAGAGGGAGCAGGGGCAGTAGCTGGGAGTCCTGCGCCTGGCAGTAGCTTTGCCTGTGATGTAGAAATGAGTGCCAGGTGCAGCGGCGGCAGGGCAGATCCGCTTGAAGGTAGCAGCATGTTGGGTGATGAAATGGCCTTCGGGTTGGGAGCAGCAGGAAAGCCCCGGGGACTGATTAAAGGAGCCCACGTAGCCTCCTGCCCCCAACCCAGCAGCTGGAGATGATGCAATTCCCACGAAATGCTGGTGGAAGGGGTCCTCTGAGCTGCTCTGAACCTAATGTAGGTTTCGGGGTAAGCCTGGTAGGCTCCCTGGCCACTGCAGGAACCTGAGCATTCCGTAGAGAGGGCTCCCACCCCTGCCCAGCTGCCATCACAACAAAGACAAAGAAGGGTGAGGGCAGACTTGGCCTTCTGGTCATTCAGGAGGGTCCTGGATGAAGGTGATGCTGGGTCTCAGACCTCTGAGCTTGGGCCCTTATACCCCACTAGCTGCTCCTCAAAGATTTAAAGTTCTCAGTTGGAGCCTGCTGGCTCTGGGGATGACAGACTCTGTGTCCCAGCTTCTCCAGAACTGGTTGGCAGGCTCTCTAGGGTCAGGGATCAGGGAGGCTGGGCCTGGCTCTGCCCCTTGGAAGTCAGCATTGTGATGAAGTCTGATCAGAGCTCAGGCCTTGGAGCAGAACACCAGGAATCGCCCCCCTGCTGGTGCCTCTTGCTGGCTGTGTGTCTCTGGGAAAGGCCCTCAGCCTCTCTGGGCCATCTGTTCATCCAGCTGTTTCTGCAGCTCTTAATAAGAGGCCTGGGGCACGCAAGACTCGAGGAACCAGCCCTGGTGTGTGGTAGTCATAGTGGCTGGCACATGGAGCCCGGGAAGGTGTCCTACTCTGTAGCCTGTCACAACAGAGGCTACAGCCTGTGGAGGAAGGCAGGGCTGGGAGTCCTGAGAGCACATGGGCACCTGTCGGAGATCTCTTCCATCCCTCTGGGGGACTTAGGACCACAGGCACATGCTACTTGGACCTATCCACATTCCAGCCTGGGAGCCTGGGCCAGGCCTGGGATTTAGGGCTGAGGGTGCTCAGCACCTCACAACGCCAGGCTTCTCAGCTTTAACAGGCTCTCCCAAAGCCCCACACTACCTGTGGTGGTCCCACTAGTGACTCACAGTGGGAAGTTCTGCTCATGAGGGCCCAAACCCCACCCTTAGCTGACCTGGATCCCCTGAGGGTCACCGCCATTTCCTGCAACCCCTGCTGCAAGTCACCTCTGGGTTGCATCACTGTCAGCTACACCACCAAGCAGCTTCCACCTTCACACCTGTGCACAGAAGCAGGGGTAGGGCTCTGACAGACTTGGCGGGTTCTAGACTGCGGAGTACCCCTGGTGGCAGGCACATGACCTCCCCACCACAGTCAATTCCATTGCCATCTCTACCCCAGGATGATGACTTCCCAAGAGACACAGGATGCTCTGTCCTCCTCCGACCATGGACCTTCACTTCAGGCCCAGGGTGGTCCCTCCTATCTGAAGCTGCCAATGGCAGTGGGAGCCAGTCAGTCCGGACTTGTCCTCCTTATTCAATGATCCTTGGTCCTGATGCGTAATGGGCGGGCATTCTTTGGGATGGGGACCGGGTAGTCTCACATGCAGAGCCCAGAGTACAGATTTCCATCCCGGGCACCCCGCATGTTCCCTGAGAGTTCAATGAGACGTGCCTACATTGCGCTCTTTGTTCCCATGATGCCTTGATTGACAATCTTGTTTCCACAGTTGCTTGATGACCCTAGTCAAGCTCCTGAACCTCTCTGCTACGCAGTTTCTTCCTCTGAAGAACGTGTGGTAACAGTCCTTATAAGTGGAGGCCTGCTGATAGCCTTAAATTCTCTCAGGCCTAGTCAAGTGAAGGTGGCCTCCGTAGGTACACTCATGGCTGAGCCTGGGTCCAGTGCTGACAACCTGCCTCCATCCTGGATGCCACTGCAGAGATGGATGGGCTGGACTTACCTGACCCAGGGAGCTCTTGCAGGTGTCACTCTTAGTGCTCCTGATGTCCTGACTCCAGGGTGACAGCACCAAGCTGAGCTGTATGGAGACAATACCTGGGCCTTGGTCTCTCCCCATAGCCTGCAGCCATTACTTCATTCTGACTCCCTAGTAAGGTCTCTCTGTACCCTCCCCAACCTCCATGCCTAGCACCCTATGAAAAACCTTCCCGGCGCCAGCTGCATTTACTACCTGCTAGGTCTAGACCCCTGGGACGAGCTTGCATCCTTATCCCATATGTCAGAGGAAGGACACAGGGTTTACAGAGGAGTGCAGGAACCCAGGCTTGACCCCAGCCATTGCTGGCTGTAGATCTGTCAGGAAGGGTCCAACACACTGGCATCAAGTAGCCAGGATGTCTAAAGTCAGGGTGAAGGGTCTCGAGGTCTGAGGTTTCCAGGGAGAGTCTGGGAGCAAGTAGGTAGGACAGGGCAAAAGCAGCAGGGATGCAGAGGCAGGGTGTTTCTGTGGGAAGCTGCTGACAGGATGCTGTCCTTCACCTGGGACGCCGCCAGCAAAGGAAAGAAGGAGCCTATGGCCCCTGCTGACTTCCAAGGACAGATTAAGAGGACTAGCTCCTTCTAGAGACCAGAGATGGTAATTAGATTTTTTGAAGATTTAAATTTTTTAAATATATATAGACGTGTGTGTGTGTGTGTATGTGTGTGTGTGTCTGTGTCTACACATGAGTGCAGTGCCCACAGAGGCCAGAAGAGGGTGTCAGAGCCTCTGGAGCTGGAGTTACAACAGATGGTTGTGAGCTGCCATGTGAGCGCTGTGAACTGACCTCTGACCCTCTGCAAGAATACCACACACTCTGATCCATCTCTGCAGCATCTAACTATTAGTTTTTAACCTGTCCCTGCCATTAGCTCAGAAAGGCCACCGTTTGTTTCTAGGTGTTGTTGATGTCTTAAAGACTCTACAGGGCCAGTTGTTTTGTTTTGTTTTGTTTTGTTTTTCAGGGTGAATTAAGGCTTGTTAATGTGCAATGAACTCATCTGTTATAGTAGCCATGGTGTGGATGGTAAATTAAGTTCAGTGTGGAGGTGCCAGAATGGAGTTATAGAAATACTGCCCAGGGGAGTAGAGTTTGGGAAAGCCCCTCCCTGCCTCCAGGCCTCCTCCTGCATCCCCTGTGACACCCAGATGGTCCAGAGGAAGGGCTGGTGCAGTGACAAGAGAACACAGACACCCCCAGGAGCTTGGGGGCACTGCCAGCTGCTCTCCTTGCCCATTTCCAGGGACCCCACCACCTGTGAGCACACCCTCCAAGCAGAGAGTTGTGCAGCTTGTGAAGGAGCCTGCCTAGAGCTGCAGCTGGACCAGAGCGGCTTCAGGCCCAGGATGAGGGTCACAGGCCCAGAGATGGCTCCAGCTCACAGAGGAAATAGTGGTCACTTACTCAGGCACAGAGGCCTTCTGTGGGGGACAGGGCCATAAGTCCCTCTGAGGGCAGCGGCTGGTTGTAAATCCCACACGTATGACATGAACTGCCCACAGAAATAGACACAGAGGCCAGCATGATGGCTCCCCCGGTAAAGTTGCTTGCTTGCTGCCAAAGCCTGAGGCCCTGGGTTTGACCTCTAGAGCTCTGACCATGGAAGGAGAGGACTGACTCTCTCAACTTGTCCTCTGTCCTCCACACGGGCACTGTGGCACGCATGGTCACATGTGCTACCTGCTCCCCATCCCCAATATCAACTTGATATAATAAAAAATGAAAATGAAAAACGGATGGCATGTATGACGGCAGACGTGTATGGGGTGGGGGTGAGGGGGTGTCACTCTAGCCAGAAGTGAAGGGGATAAGGGAATGTTGCTTCCAGCAGGCTCTCACAGGTTTCAGTGGATGGATTAGAGTTTGCGTTTGAGGCATGGAGAAGGAGGGGGAAGAGTGCAGGCGCAGGTGGGAGGGGAGAGGGGCACTGGGAGGAAGGAGGGTCTGGGAGTGCCCTGGAGAGATGGGCAGAGGTTACGATCTTGTGAAAGGCAAGCCAGGCAGGCACCCACAGGCGTGGAGGCCAGCCAAGGTGCCGTTCCAGGCTAGGCAGGGACAGCGGCCCTGCCTGGTGAGGGAGGGGGCACACGAAAGACAGGTTGCTATAAAGACTATAGAATGGGGTGAAAGAGGGTGAAGGATAGAGTCTCAGGGCAGAGCTGCTGTTCCTTTGTGGTGGCCTGGGTGACAGGATGTCCCATTTGTGGGAGGCGGTTCCATGCATGCGTCTTGTTATCTGAAAACCTGAGATTGTTTATATACATGGCTGAAGCTGAGGGGCCACAGGCAGAGCAAGAGCCAGTACAGAGGCCCAGGGTCAGGGGACCTGCAGGTGGAGGAGAGGAACGCTCTCCTCCTGGCACTGTTGCTGAGTGGGGACCGCTGAGGATCCTGGGCGGAGGCAGCAGCTGGCCTCCTTGGGCTGCTGTACTAAGAACATGCTGCAGGGGGCGTGGGTGGCTGGAGGAGGCTGTGGCCTTGCATCAGGGAAGTAGGCACCATGACTCTCAGCCTCAGCCTGGAGGGTTTTTTTGAGGGAGCCCAGCTGGAGTGTGGGCAGGTGTAGATGGAAAGAGACCCAGCCACCAAGGCGGGGCAAAGGGCTCTGCAAAGCAACGAGGGACTGTGTGTGGTGTCAGCCACCAGGGCAGCTGGGCAGCAAGCAGGCCCCCAGCTGGAACAGGTGGGGACCTCACTGGCTGGCTGTGGTCAGCAGCTGTGTTTTCCTTGGCCTCGGCACACGGTCTTATTTTTTAAGAAGAGTACTAATATTTTTTTTTAAACTGGTCCTTTTCACTTGACCCCTCCACCCCACACTTAAACCTGGGTTCCTACCTTCCCACTGAAGTGCTGGTCTCCCTGGTCTACATCCCTCTTTGGAAAGGTATGGGAGCCGGGTAGCCCCAGCTACCTGGAGCCAGCTAGCACCCCAGCTCACATGGGAGTCTCTGGCCCCTTTGGCTTCCTGCTCCTGAGCTGCTGAGCATGGCTTCCTATATACAGTGGCTGGAGGAGTGGGAGGGGGGAGGGGCAGGAATAGGACTGTGAGCTGGAAGAGGGGTGGACACAGGACGAGGTGTCTAGAACCCAGATGTTTAGGCTGGAGAGGAAACCAGAGCCAGGCAACTGGCTACCAGGCACAACTCTGTCCCTTGGAGCAGACTAGTGGTGGCCCATAGGACTCCTTGATGCAAATGAGGGTGACCAGGCTTCCTCCGGTGCCCTACGGCTGCAGAGTTATGCTAGACACCTGCTTGCTGGTCCTCTCTGCCCAGCCCTTTGTGCACTGCACAACCTACCCAAATGTGCCCAGTCTCCCTGCCCTGATTGGAACCCCCACTCAAAGTTGGAAATGAGAGGGCTGTCTGAAAACCCACATTGGCAGCACCCGCCCTCCCCTGTCACCCCCTGGCTCCCTGATTTCCAGCTCAGCCATCTGCCCTGGCTCCTTGAAGCCTGTGGAACCGTTTAAAAGGCTCCCAGCGATATTGATCAATCTCTAAAATGGATTATCCTGCCTGCCTCACAGCCTGCCTGGGTGCCCTGGGTAAGATCAGAAAGGAATTATGAGAGCCGGAGGCCGAGGGAGCAAGGGCACGGATGGATCTGCTCCAGAGAGGAGTCTTATCAGAGCCCAGTGCACGCACCATCCAGGGTGGAGGGGGCTTTGGGAATGTCGGAAAGAGGCCATCGCAGGAGGATTTGTAGCTGGGCTGGCAGGAGGGACCGCACAGCCCAGAGCAGTGGAGAGAGCCATTTTTCCCTCTGAGCTTTTTCCCTTTGCAGAAACTCCACTGGTACCCAGTTATGGGCGGCACAGCCCTGTGAACTGCCCCCCACCACCCAGGAGTGCAGCCCACACTGAGGACCCCAGGGGCAGATGTGCTCTGTGAAACCTGAGACTCAACTGCAAAGTTCCTTTCTGAAGCCCCCACCCCACCCCAAAAGCAGCAGGGCTAGCCAGTAAATCCAACATGGAGGGTATGGTCACAGACCCAGAGCGACTTCCTTTTCTTTTTAGTTGGTTTAGTTTTTGGTTTTTTGAGACTGGGTTTCTCCATGTAGCCCTAGCTGTCCCAGAATTCTCTTTGTAGACCAGGCTGGCCTCAGACTCACAGAGATCCACCTGCTTCTACTTCCCAAACTCTGGGATTAAAGGCGTGTGCCACCACTTCCTGATGTCTTGTCTTTGTTTATTTTTTAAGATTTATTTATTTATTATGTATATATTATTCTGCCAGCATGTACACCTGCACACCAGAGGAGAGCACCAGATCTCATTATAGATGGTTGTGAGCCACCATATGGTTGCTGGGAATTGAACTCAGGACCTCGGGAAGGGCAGACAGTACTCTTAACCTCTGAGCCAACTCTCCAGCCCCTTGTTTTGGTTTTTGAGACAGGGTCTATACATAGCTGTGATTGTCCTGGAGCTTACTCTGTAGAAAAATCTGGGCTCGAATTCAGAGATCTGCTTTCCTCTGCCTTCTAAAAGCTGGGATTAAAGGTGTCTGCCACCATGCCTGGCTGAGCCCCCTTTTTGAGAGGGCCTAATGGTAGTGGAGTTGTGGGTGGGGAAAGATCCAGTCCTGGGTGCAAGGTGTTCTTCCCTGGGTCTCACCTCAGCCCAAAGGCTCATCCTGAGGCTCTCTGCCACCCTGTCTCCTGGGGTCATCTCTTCCCTCCATGCCTGGCTGAGCCACTTGGGCCCAAATTGCTGCTGGCGAAGCACACTCATCTCCTGCTCGTAAGGTAACCATGCAGGCGGTCTCCATGTTTGACTGCATCTAGCTCCAGTGGAGGGCATCAGGGTTGGTGGCTGTTGGGAAGGGGGTACCAGGAGGCCATGGAAGAAGAGTAGTCACTCACACAGGGAGCAGGTGGGTACCTGAAAGGTACAGAATGGGGACCCTGAGACCACAATGATGATGCTTCTATCCTGGGGAACAATGATGGGAACATTACTCCATTTGCCAGCATGACATCCACAGTTCCAACCAAAAATTGTGGGCTGTTAGGGCAGGTGGTGGCTGTAGCAGGGAGCCTGGATGAAGGGTGTGGGGCTGTCCTTATGGGGCAGCAGTCGGTCCTCACTTGTGGCACGCCCTCACTTCTGTGGAAGGATGTGCCCAAGGGACATGAAAGGCCCCGTGGAGGATGTGGCATCATGTGTGTTGGGTTGGTGGAGAGGAGCACGGTTACCAGGTCCAGACTGGCCTCTGCAAATGGACTTATTTGGGCAGCTCTACATTTCAGAGCTTGGGGATGGCTCCCATGGCTCCTCAGACAATGCTCTGTGACCTTGGCTCCCAGCCAGCTCTCTGGCCTCCCCTACCCCTCGAGGCTCCTGGCCTAGCCTGAAAGTCTTTTGTGTGGTTATGTTTATTTGGCCAAAGGACTTAGAGGCTGAGGAAACGGTGGGGGTGGGGGGCTCCCTTGTCCTCCCCTAAGATAGACAGGAAGGCCCTCAGTCCCAGGACAATGGGCTCAGGGAGGGGCCAGGTGCTGGGCCGAGGACAGGAAAAGGATAATGGGGGGCGGGAGATGAAAAGCCCCACCATGGACTAGAACTTGGGTGGTAGACTGTGATTCTGGTTGAATGAGGTGTTCCAACAATACTGCTGTGACATGGGGCGGGGTAGACAGGATGAATGTCCAGGGAGACAGCAGCTGGTGGCTGGTGGTGTCTAACTTGCCCTCCGGGAGACTTTAGCTTCTGCCTCAGAGTCCATGCATACATTGTAGAGTAGTGCACTTTGAACTCTGGCTTTGTGCTCCTTTCAGCTCTGGCATGGTCCCTTCCAGGTTCAATAAGGAGACTTAAGGAGCCGGTTCCGATGCAGTGATCAGCTCCTATGGTAACACAGGTCACTTCAAGAGTTACAGCTGGGATATGGTGGTAGTAGACTTTAGAGGGGAGGAGCCTCCGAGTTTAGCAAGATTAGAGCAGGTTCTAGATAAGAGCCTGAGAGGAGGCTGAAATGTAGGAAGTGGTTCTATTGTCATGCCCCACCTTGGGGGCCCCACTGGGAGCTTCACAGCTTGGGGAAGGTGCTAGCTAGATCACAGGTGGTGGTTGAGCCCCTGGGCCAGCAGCCGCTATGATCCAAGGTTTACTGAGTTGAGAATTCTTTGCTGTTTTTTTTTAGTTGTTGAGATGCGATCTCACGTAGCCCAAGCTGGCCTCAGACTTACTATTAACACATCTGTCAACAAGGATGACTTTGAACTTCTGGCCCTCTGCTTCTACTTCCTGTACCAGGATTACAGGCATGGACAACCTTGTGTGATTTAGTCCATGCTAAGGATGGAAACCAGATGTCCAGCATGCTAGGCAAGAACTCTCCCAACTGAGCTACAGCCCAGTTCCTAGTTCTCGTTTTTGAGACAAGGTCTCACTCTATAGCCCAAGCTATGTAGCCCAGGCCGACCTTGAACCTGTGACCATATTGTTGTACAGACATGAGGCAGGATGCCCACCCCACAAGCCTGTCTCTGTGTCTGGCTTGTTTCATTGAGCGCGGTAGTTTAGGAGAAACTCCATCTCTCTCTCTTTCTTTCTTGGCATTCTTCCATTTGGAGGCCATGGTTGAATACAACAGGGCAAAGCACTATCCACAGGACCTCAGGAAGGGAGGTCAGGCCAGACTTGGGGAACTAAAAGGGGCACATTTGTGCCTCTGACCAACGTGGTTTAATGCCATGGTACCAAGATGGAGACCCAGCAAGTTCTGAGCCAGGACTACACCTTGCCAGAAGGACCTTTTGGTCACCTGTTCCTTGGAGCCTCAGGGTGTCTAAGAGCAAGCCTAACCTTGGAATTTTCTCTCCTTGGTTAGACCACGTGGTCACAGAACTTCCAGAGACTGTATGCCAGTGAGGGGGAAGGGGTAAAGGTTGCTTCCTTATCAGGCTTCCCAGAGACAAGGATAAGAAAGCAAAGCCACTGTCACCCAGGGCAGCAAGGGTGTGACTCTGCTGATAAGACCAGGCTGGGTGGCAAGTGAAAGGAGAAGTGGGTGGGACCCTCAGCCAACTCTCTGGCCCAGGGCCTGGGTCAGAGGACAAGCTTTCTAGATTACCTCAGGTCCTGCCCCAGGTACGTTCACGGAGTACTTGCTATATTCCAGACTGTCATTTCTTCTTGACTGCTTGCTGTATTCTAGGCCTTAGGTTTGGGCTTTGGGCCTCAAAGATAGACACAATAAGGGCTGCAACTTCAGAAGAGCAAGTGGCACAGACAGTGAGTGAGTGGGCTCAGGCAGGCCAGCAGCACCACCACATCTGGACTCCGCCAGAAGCCAGGACAGTAGTGCCTGTGGGGATCTCAGCTCACTGCCTGGAGATGGGACCAGGACGCCATAGGGCTTCTGGCTCCTTTTAGCCTGAAGTGGTCTATACCTCCCTGGCCCGCCTACCATGGTCAGCCACCAATTACAGTAGGATCTTCCTGTAGCGTCAGGGACCTGCAAACTTCCACACTTCTATACTCAGTGATGAGGGGAAACTGAGGCACAGAAAGGCCACAGGTGGTAGGTGTGTGTGGTCCCAGGCCCTCTCAAGAATAGCTCCTGCCCACACATGTCCTTGCATCATTTGAGAGGTGAGAAGGAGTGGCCTCCAAACCACCTGGGGGCACTGGAACAGGGGGTAGAAGTTAAGGAGGACTCTGGGGCCCCACCAAAAATGGATCAGGTCTGGATGACTCAGGGTACTAAGTGGGTAAAGGGGCTGTCCCTATCTGTCACTTAAGAATGGTGATGACAGGGCTAGAGAGATGGCTCAGAGGTTAAGAGCACTGGCTGTTCTTCCAAAGGTCTTGAGTTCAATTCCCAGCAACCACATGGTGGCTCAGAACCATCTATAATGAGATCTTGTGTCCTCTTCTGGCAGACAGAATAATGTAAGAATAATAATAAATAAATCTTAAAAAAAAAAAAAAAGAATGGTGATGACAAGGGAGGTTTTGGAAGCCTAAGGCCTTGTCTGAGGTCTTGAGAAAGTAGGAAGAGAACCAGAGGTAGTCAGTGAGCCTCAAGCCCCAGGCCCAGTCCAATGGAGTAGGGTGAGAGTGGCCAGCCCCACTTTTGCCCACACCTGTCCTGATGAACATGCCCAGAACCTCAAAAACAACAGATGAGTCTAATTCCCAGCATCCAAATCAGGAGGCTCAGCACTGCCTGTAACTACGGCTTCTGGGGATCCAGTGCCCTCTTGTGGTCTCTGTAGGCATGTGCACTCATTGCACACACATACATACATACATACATACATACATACATACATACATGGGGTGCAAATAATGAAAAAAAAAGAAAGAAAGAAAGCAGCAACTGTAAAGCCAGAGATTAAATGTTAAAATGATCTCGGCCCAAAGGGGAAGGCATTAGAAGACATACTGACCATTCTGCTCTGTGGCTAGTATACCCTGGAGCCATCTGTGTCTACTCAGCTGGCTCATGGGCAATGGAGGTTTTCCTTATTTTTTGTGCATGAGTGTTTTGCCTGAATGTGTATGTTTGTGCTATGTGCCTGGAGCCTGAGGAGGCCAGAAGAGGGTATTTGAGTCCCCTGGAAATGGAGTCACAGACGGTTGTGAATCATCACGTGGGTGATGGGAACTGAACCCCAGGCCCTCTGAAGGAGCAGCCAGTGTTCTTAACTACTGAACCATCTCTCCAGTCCAAATAATAGGTTTTGTTTTTTTTGTAATCAAAGCTGTATGGTTCTGGGAAGCCCAATGGGAGACGAGCAGAGTGAGAAGGGGAATAAGGGATGAGGGAGAAGAGGAGCCTTCTTTGGGGCTTGGCTGTGAGCCTGTTACTGTCAGTTTTACTGTTCTGAGCAGCATGGCAACACGGCAGGAGTCTTGAAGAGGTGTGTACAGTCACTCACAATCCTTGCAGCCACTCCGTGGAGGTGGGCCTCCTATCTGGGCCCGTGCCCTTTTCTTTTGAAAAACCTGTTCGCAGCTGGGGGCCTGGCCAGAGCTTAGGTCTTGGCTGAAGGGGTCATGAAGACAGTTTAGAGGGTAGATAGATGGCTTTGTTTGGCTGTCATCATCTTCTGATGTCAGGGAGGTCACAGGGGCAGGAGTAGGAAGAGGGTTCAGGTACAGGGTTCACCTGCCCTCAAAGGAAGCTCATCAAGGCTGCAAAACTGGACAACACAGGCAGGCTCCAGCCCTCCCCTTCATTCTCTGGACAAGGTAGAAGACAATGTGACTTCCTTTCCTAGCATAATGTCCCTCTTGCCCTTGAGGCCAGCAATTTCCCATCTCCCACTAGCTCCTTTCCAGCCTCCAAGCTTCCTATGTCCTTTCATTGAAGTAGCCAGCGGCCACCATCCACCATCTTGGCTGGCATGACCCCTCCTCCCCTGCCCCCCACCCCCGCATACACCTGGGTGCTCTTCAAGACCCAGGGGACCTGGCCCAGCTCCCAACTCTCCCTGAGTCCCCTCGAAGCCCTGCTCGCTCCTGTAAGTGGCTTTAATGAAGGAGAGCCTGGTTCATTTATGTACCGACCTCGCCTAATTGGCGTGTTTGTCTTTCTCCATTATTCCCAGCTGGACAGAGCAGTTTGAACAACAAATGCAAAAAAAAAAAAAAAAGGCTGGATTTCTGTGGCAGTGTCTTGTTTTTGCAAACTTGCCCGCTGTCCCCCGCTATTAGCCACGTGCGCGTTCCCCGGCTCCAGCCACATGCCGTAAGCACTTAATTGTGGGTGCAGTTAGTCTAGGCGGGCACTCTCTGCAGATTTCAGGGGTGAAGAAACCTAATTATACCTGCAATTGAGTGCTTTAGCGGGGACAAACATGCCTGTTCAGCTAATTGCAGGCACCAAAATTGCCCCCACAGAAAGAGTCCCTGGCAAAGGCTTTGAGCGAGAGGCCACGAGGCCTAATAAAGCCTGAGAGCTGAAATTATAGCGGCAGGGGGGGCTTGCTTTGGCCTGAAGGATAAGGCTTTCCGCTGTAATCTCGGCGTTGTTTTTCTCCATGTGGAGGCCATTTTCAGGCCAGGGTTGGTTTTTCATTATATCTCCTCTCTGCACAGAAGTGTCACACGCAAAGGATAGGCTGCGTCCTGTCAGCTACTGTCCCCTCTTCGCTGTCTGCCTTGGGCGACCCACAGGACTCATCACCCTGGCCTCTCAGAGAGCTCATAGACCTGCTTGCCCCAACTGTTGTTGCTGCTCACTTGAAATTAGGACACTTGGTTTTAGAGCCAGATTGTTTGAGGTACTTTTTTTAAAAAAATTACATTTTTTTAAAAAACTTGAGTGTGAGGAGAAATATGTGTGACTGTATAGGAGTGTGTGTGTGTGTGTATGTGTGTGTGAAGGTCAGAGGACGACTTGTGTAAGTTGGTTCTCTCCTTTCCCCACGTGGGACCTGGGAATGGAACTCAGGTTGTCATGGCGAGTGCCTTTTCCCATGCATGAACCATCTCACCAGCCCCGATCTGAGGAACTTTGGCATGTGTCTGTGTTTATGTGTATGTGTGTATATGCTAAGTCAGAGGTCAGCCTTGAATGTCATTTGAGGACATTTTTCAAAAGACTTACTTGTTGTATTTTCTGAGACAGGGTTTCTCTGTGTGGCCCTGGCTGTCCTGGAACTCACTGTATAGACCAGGCACAGACATCCGCCTGCCTCTGCCTCCTGAGTGCTAGGATCAAAGGCATGCACTACCTCTACCCAGCTAAGATTTTTAAAAATTATTTTATCTTATTATACATAGCCAGGTGTAGTTGTGCATCCCTTTAATTCTAGCACTCAGGAGACAGAGGCAGGCAGATCTCTGTGAGTTTGAGGTCAGCCTGGTCTACATAGTGAATTTCAGGACAGCCAGAGCTACATAGTGAGACTATGTCTCAAACAAACAATGTGTGTATCTGTATGATGTGGGTATGTGCACATGGGTATAGCACCCACAGAGACCAGAAAAGGGCATCAAATCCTTTGGAACTGGAGTTACACACACAGTTACGAGCCATCCACCCCACCCTGGGTGCTAGGAACTGAACTCAGGTCCTCTGGAAGAGCAGTATGAACTCTTAGCTGCTGAGCCATCTCTCCAGCCCAGGAATTTTTTTTTTAAAACAGTTCAAAGCCCAGGATATAGCATCTTTCTTTTATTATTGTGTTTTAAGTTATATACTTTTATTTTCTTATTTATTTCGGTTTGCTTCAGTCAGGGTCTCACTCAGGCTGGCCTGGAACTCTCTATGTAACCAAAGATGGTCTCAAACTTGCAGTGATCCTTCTAGCTAGCCTCCCAAGTGCCAGAATTACAGGTGTATATGCCAACACCATGGATTTTTCCCCCCTTAACAGGGCCTCATGTAGGCTGGCCTTGAACTCACTTGGTAGCTGAGGGTGATCTTGATCCTCCTGCCTCAAGCTCCTCAAGTACTGGTACTAGAGGTGTACATCTTTACAACCTGCTTATGTAGCACAGAATGGAACCCAGGGCTTCGTGTGCTCTAGGCAAGCGCCCTGTCAGCTGGGCTAACTCTCCAGCTTTTCTTACCTGCCTCCCTTTTGTTTAGACAGTTTCTTACTATAGAGTTCAGGCTTTGCTCAGTAACTCTGTCAGCTGGTTTCTGCTTCTGCTTTATAACACCTTTAGTGTACAAGGCAGAGCTGAGGGGGCCAGCCCATGCAGCAGGAGGCAGGGTACACAGACTCGAGGGGAGCGAGGGGAACCCTCACTTGGACCTACAGGCAAAAGAGAAACAAGCTGCACAGGGCAGCCTTTTCTTCCGTCTGTTTCTTAAATGTCAGAGTAAGCAGATGGCATAGCTGCGCTTCTGAGGCATGGACTTGCCAAGCTGGAAGGCCCTCTGATCATTTGGTTGAAGTGACCTACAGAAGAGATGCAAGGTCCAAGAAGGCCAGAGCCACAGTTGCAGGGAGGGAGGCTGAAGGGTGCCAGCACCCGGTTTCCTCGGCCCATCTGCTTCTTGCTGTCCAGCTGTGGCTTACACCTGGTGTCCTACTCCTAGCGAAAAGCTAGAACAGAGGCAATCCTGGGATGCTTTGCCCAGGAACCCTGGATATATATGGGCTTAGAACAGCAGCTAAAAACAAATGTCCAGACCAGAGTTGAAGTCTAGTAGGCTCTGCCTCTTTATCTTGTCAGTCCGAGTTACCTAGTCCAAAGTCTGGCCCGGATCGGGCTTCTCCTGGTGGCTGGGAGCACAGAGCACTTAGGAGCTGGCCTCTTCCTGTGATGTCACCCGCTGGAAGCCGGCTACTTTAGTCAAGTGGAAAGAATCAGTGATGCTGGAAGGCCGAGCCCCAACTTGGTACCTCCAGGGGCCAGAGGTGGGCAGGTACTCCCTGGGCAAGTAACTGGAGGTAGGCCAGGCCTCGACAGCTCCAGTCCCACTCTTGGACTGGAGAAGTGATTCTCAGCCTGCACCTATGCTCCCCAAGGTGGCTATGTCAGGGGGCATTCTGACTGTCAAAACTGAGGCTATTGCTTGACACCTAAAAGTCCTATAGTGTCCAAGGCATAGCGCAGGGGCTGTCTCATAGGACATCCCAGGCCTGGGGTGTGTCCGCACACTTGTGCCACTTCAGTCCCCAGGAGGGCCAGCCAAGGATATAGACAGGCCCTGTGGCCACTGACAAGGTAGGGGAGGACATGGTGACGTACTGGCCTCAGTCTCGAAGAATGGAGGGAGTGTGGCTTTCTGTTCCAGTCCAGAAGAAGCAGCACCTAGTGAAAGCCACCCTGTAAGAACCATGCATTTTAGGACAGAGGACTGCATGAGCCGAAGGCCTGGGGCTAGCAGGGAGATCCGGATGGCATCCATCACTGCCGGGTTTCTGTGTGTAACAGGCCTCTTCCCGATGAATGGTCACAGGCTGACAGCTCGTTTCCAGGCTGTATTGAAGCACAACACACCTGACCAGAGCTGTGGGGTCCAGGTGTGACCGTGGAGTCCAAGATGAGATAGCTGGAGGCCACTTTCAATGATAAGCCCCGTGGCTGGCCAGTCCCCATGCTGCTCGGTGGGAACTGAGGCCTTTGGCCTTTTGGAGATTTCCTCAACGCACAGCTTGTGGAAGCTGCTCAAGGGCAGGTCTGGGCCAGAGGTTATATCCAGCTCCCCAGGGTGGAAGATAGGAGCAGTGTATGCCCTTCCTGGGTTTGTTGGTTTTCCTCTCAAGGGATTCTCTATTTTTTTTTTTTTTGATTGGTTGATTTGATTGTACACTACTGGGGATTGAATCCAGGGCCTTGTGCTGCTAAGCAAGTACTGCTCGGTCCTCACTCCTCTTTATATTTTTATTTATTTATTGGTTTTGCTTGTTTTGAGACAGGGTTTCTCTGTGTAGTTCTAGCTTTCCTGAACTCGATCTGTAGACCAGGCTGGCCTGGAACTTAAGAGGTCCATCTGTCTCTGACTCCTGAGTGCCGGGATTAAAGGCGTGCGCCACCAGTGTGCCCCCCCCCAGTTTCTATTTTGTCACTTTATTGAAAATTCAAAACCCATTTGAGATACACAAGACCCTGTATCAAAAAGCCAAATGTAGCCCCATGCGTGGTAACACACACCTTTGATCTCAGCACTCGGGGAGGCAGAGGCAGGCAGATCTCTGTGACTTTGAGGCCAGAGTGGTCTACAAATCGAGGCCAGGACAGCCAAGGCTACACAGAAAAACTCTTGTTTTGAAAAACCAAAAAACCAAAAACAGTAAATACCTTGGTCAGTGAAAATCAAATAGGGCTGCCTAGCTGGCTCAGCAGGCAGATGTGCTTGCCGCCAAGTCTGATGATCTGAGTTTGCTCCTCAGGCCCCACACTGTAGGAAAGAATTTGGACAAGCTGTCCTCTGCTGACCTCCCCACGCATGCACGTATACACTCAAATGAGCCTCTGGGAGAGGAAGAAGCGCCCCCCCCCCAAGCCTGTTAACTCTATCGGGGTCTAATCTATGGATTTCCTTTTCTGGGCTGTGTGACTTAGGGCCATGTGACTTCTCTGGCCTCAGGGTCTCATGGGAGGAATGGGGAGAATGAAGAAAGATGGGTTTACTTCTGTTGGGATGATGAATCTATCTCCTTAAAAGCTGGAGTCCGTGACCCAGAGCTAGGAGAGGAGCTGATGACTGCTGGGCCATGCCAGAGACACTGTTCACAAAGCTTATCACTAGGGTGAGGGCCTTGTGTGGAACACTTGTTACCTGACAGTAAGCACAGCTGGGAAGGGGCGGGGCCTCTGCTCTAGACACTGTGGAAGAGATGAATGGGGGGGGGGGGGTCTTCAGTACTGGGTTTAAGGCCATGCATCCCCAGAGAGCGCAAGCATGGGCTCACTTGGGACATCTCTCATGGACAGGCCCTGTCGTGGCAAGCGAGGCTTTCCATCTTGTTCCCTTGAATAGAGCTGGGTCCCACAATTCAGGGGACGGCTTCGAGAGAAGAATGTGGGCTGGGTGACAGGCAGGCCACTGTGGAGTCTCTTTCTCATCATCACTGCTGCCCTGGGGCGCATGGAGGCTCCAGGGATCAGAGCTTATACTCCCAGGTAAAGAAGGCTCAGGAAGGCTCTCTGTCTCTGAAGCAGATGGCCACAAGATGGCCTAGGATGTGCCTGTTCCTCAAACCCAGGAGACATAGGTATCACCATTTAAAACCATTTGGGCTTCCATGGCACTGGAAAGCCCATGTCCCATTGGGTTGTTGGTTTCTGGGTTCCAGGCTGCTGTAGGACTCCTGACATTCATTGCCCAGGGCCTGATGCAAGCCAGTTGATCTGAGCTCCTCTTGGGGCTGGCTGGCCAGGAACAGGCCACTGTTACAGAGGTGACCAGAGAGATGAGGCCCCTGGAGCCTGGTAATGAATCACCACAGACCGAGTGACCTCTGCGAAGCCAGAGATTTTCTGACAGTCCAGTGGCTAGAAGTCAGGTCAAAGTGTCACAGGCCCTGCTCCTCTGGAGCAGGCCCTTCAGTGCCTGGGGCTGCTGCTGTCAGTGGCTGTGGCTTCTGTCTCTGGCCTCACATGGCTCTTCTCATGTTTTACTCTATCCTCTCTTTTTGGTATTCAGTGTGTGTGTGTGTGTGTGTGTGTGTGTGTGTGTGGTAGAGTCTCAATGTGTAGCCCTGGAAGATCCAGTACTTTCTATGCTTCAGACCAGGCTGGCCTCAACTTGCGGGGATCTTCCTACCTCTGCCCCTGGATGCTGGGTGAGAGCTGCCTATAGCTCCCCCCCACCCCCCGCCTTTTCAAGCCTTGCTGTCTGTAGCCAGGCTCCCCTTCACCTTCCAGCTTTAGCTTCCCAAGTGGTAGTATTACAGGTGTGCCACCCTACCTGACCCCTCCGTGGACCACCCCAGCACTCAGGAAGGGTCCCAAACTTCATCACACCACTTTGGACTCTTCTTCAGAGCCAGGTCACAGGCCTCCGTACCTGGCCACATCTTTGGCAGGCCACCATTCAACAGGGTGGGGCAGAGCTTGGACCCCAGAACCCTTCTTGAGACCCCAAGATGAGCAACACACCTGGTCAGGGACCAGGAGTGACAACAGACACCTTACCTAAAGAAGGAAGCAAATCTGGGCACACAGATGTTGGGGCCAGCTATCCGCCCAGGCATTTTTCTTTGCAGTCTTGGGCTTACTTATTGCAGGGTATTGCTGTCACGTAAGGATCAGAGCCTGTGGCAGAAGTGGGTATGGCTGGTTCCTTTGTGCCCCTGGGCAGTTGACCCCACACCCCTGGGCCTTAGCATCAAGTGTACAGAGTTACAAGACAACATGTTTGTTTGGTGGGAGTGGACAAGTCCCCCCAAATGCTAACAAAGCCACTGAAAAGCAGAATGGACAGAGCTGAAGGCACTGAGGCTGCTGCTGCTGCCGGAGTCTCTGTTGTTACCTAGTCTTGGGGTAATCGCTGTGGAGTCCCTGAGCAGGTTAGGCGCTGGAAGCACCCATACCCACTCCTCTTCTGGCACACATGAGTGGTCCATCCCACTTTCCAGATGAGGAGGCAGGGTGCCCAGGGCTTAGGAACAGGCCTGGGCCTCTAGGGCTCAAATCCTAGGTCCAGCATCTACTGGCTCTGAGCCTCTCTGTGCCCCACTTGGTAAATGAAAGGGTGAGGGGGGACAAGGTGGTCCAAACGATTCCCTGGGTCACTTATGAAGTGCCTAGCTCAGACTGGGCATCTAGGACGTAGCTGCTGCTCTGCTGCCCTGCCAAAGGGGACAGGCGGGCACTAGGAGCACCCAGCATGTCCCAGGAAGCACGCAGCCTTGGTGCTCTAGGCTCCGCTCTTTCCTGGAGTCTATGCTGTGAGGTTTCCTTGTGTCTACATCCTCTGGGGGGGCAAGCTGGCTGCTCAGCCTGGGGGACACTGCTCATGATGGGCACTGGGCACAGCTGGCAGGGAGCTGCCTGCCTTAACATGTGTAGGAGGCTGTTTTTACTGTCTTCTGTTGTTTGGCCCTGGCTGGGCCCTGGCAAGGGTAGCCCTGCTAGAGGGAGTAGGGGGCCCCTCCGTGATGGAGCAGCTAGTATGGGGGGCTGCATCTTCAGAGTGGGGACCTCCTAGTTTCACGCATCTTCCCAGGGCAGCTAGAACCTCTGCTTTCTTTCCTATTGACAAATGGGGGGTGTTGTCCACACCTCTTTCCCTCAGACCTCGGGTGGCTTTCATTGTGGCGTTTTCTGGAGGTAAGAGAAAGGAAGCGCTGGGTGTCCCAGCCACCCAAAAGGCCCAGAGGGAGTATGGTTTCTGGGTGGTCCAACCTCCCCATCGCTGCTTCTTCATCAACCCCCTCCACACATAAAAAAGGAGAGAAGATACTGGCTCATCAGGCTGTAGGGGAGGAGAGTGGTGGATTGAGGCAAGGAAAACCCTTCTGGGGTAAAACCTGGGAAGGCAACAGCCTTCGCATCCAGACACCCACAGCTGGTATTGGTGTGCCCACATGGTTTGTGGTGGGAGGACTGGGCAGATGTCCCATCCAAAGGAGGCCACAGACAGCCTGGTGGAGGGCTGATGCCCCCCCCCCATGAATGGCTGTAGTGATGGGGTCCACCCACCAGAGCAAAGCCACAGGGGCCAGTGGGAAAGAGAAAGCGCAGCCAGCTACCCAGTTCAGCCACATTAGGCAAACAACCCAACCATTCAGAGAGAGCCAGCACTGAGCCCTGTGCTGGGGCTTGGGGGTGGGGTGGGGGCTTTGTGTTCTCAGATGTTTTGGCACCAGGTTTTTGGGGGACTGTGGGGTGACCACTCTCCCTCAGTAGAGTGGATAGTGTTTCCCTTTCCCTTTCAGAGGTCCCTATCACAAGGAAATGGCACTCACCTACTCCAGTGAGCCTCCAAACTCTGGGGCAAAGGAGCTAAGCTATCAGTAACAGCGGTACAGCTAGTCTCTTTCCCCAGGGTGTGGCTCTAAGCAATTAGGGCTTGGCCGGAACAATCTCGATAATTGGATGCAGGCATTGGAATTCTTATTAGGAGAGGGGTTCTTCTTTGGGGGTGGGGCTCAGTGATAGAGGGGTGAGAAGTGGAGCTGGCCCACCACAGTGGGGTTCCTCTCTGCCTGTTCTTTCCACTGTTGGCCTCTTCACAAGACAGGCCCTGGCAATCAATCTCCCAGGCCTGCCTTGCCTCTGTACGGGTCTCCAATAGTCCCTGAGTGGCTGGCACAAAAGCAAGGCAGTTTGGACTCAAGTCTGGACAGCTTTCTCCACAGGTGGCTCCAAGAAGGATGGCTCCTTTCAGGATGACTTCCCCTACTTTAGCAGGGGGAAAAAGGAGGGGTGCGCAGCCTATTGGGGGAGCATCCTCCCTCTGTACCCTGCCTGTGATTGGCCCATAATTACAGGTTTATTGCCTGTATAGCTATTGTATAATGACATGTTTGCAAATTAATTTTTATGGCTCCTGCCATTAGCATATACAGTGGAGGAAGGTTTCGTATTAATTACTACTGTTGTTCCCGTAATCCTGGAGAATTAAAAACCAATAAAAGAGTGACAACAGAAACTGATAGTTTAGGCTCTTTTAAAAATAGGGTCCCCCCCTAAGGACAGCCAGAGCTTGTGAGGGGTCCGGTACAGGTGTGTGTGTGTGGCATCTGGTCCCTCCTTTCCCATCCGGTGCTCCCGGAAGAGTGTGAGCAGGTGATGGAGGCCATGGCCCTAGACCCTCCAGGCCCGCCTGTGGCCTGTTAAGTCTTCGCTGGCAGCCCCGGAAACAAAGGCGGCAGCCAGAGGGCCCAGTGCGACCTCTGGGGTCATCAGGGGCAGAGTGGCTATAGGCATCGGTGGCGCCTTCCTGTAACTTGGTGCCTGGAGCCCCCCCCCCGGGGGGGGGGTCTGGGCGTGCCTGGTCTGCTGCAGCCAGGGCCAGTAGGCACTGCTAGGTCTCTACCTCCCTAAAAGTGCCCTTCAGGGCTCTCCCCTGTATTCTGGGTGTTACCTGAATTCACCTCCTTTATTAGGATCTAAGGGCCAACTAGTTGGGAACCCCTGATGGTTAGCGAGCCTGGGCAGCCACTCCTGCCTGGTGTGACCCTGACCCCTGCGGTGCGTACCTGCGGGCTAGGACCCGAGGATCTGGGGTCAAAAGGTGACCCTTAGTGTCACCGCGTTACAATCCCAGCTAGTTGCGCCACGGGGATGGGGAAGAACTTCCTTAAAAGGGCTTGAAAAACAAATGGTCGCATCCTGATACTTGCTTTGCCGCGAGCGTTTAGTAGAAGCGGCGTGTGTGTGTGTGTGTGTGTGTGTGTGTGTGTGTGTGTGTGTGTGTGTGTAAATGGATGCTGTCTCTTTAAAATCGCTGGGCTGGACAATGAGCGCACAGGATGTGGTTTGGCGGCAGGGTTTTTTCCCCTTCGATTTGGGGAATTATCACTTGGGGCCTTCTTGAGCTGGTGTGAACGCGCAGCGGCTGGGGAGGGGAGATACAGGCGCCACACTCACGCTCAGTGCAGCCGGTCGTTTGCTTAAACCAAATTAGCCGGGCTCTCGTTACTATGGTGCAGCCGGGGCTTGCAGAGTCCCAGTAATAGCATTTATTAGGTCTGTTTGCCTGGAAGCATGCCTTCCCGGATCTGATAATGCCCGGGTGCAGGAGAGTGTGGGAGATGGTATCAAGCATTTGATTACACTTGCAACAGGGATTTTTAAGGGGGGGGGAGGGAGAGGCCAACCGCCCGCCCTAGCTCTCCCCGGGCGCGGTCTCCGCAGCCCGCTGCAGGCTGCACAAAGGGCGGCCCCGGCCTCCCCGGGGCATAGTCGCGGGGGGAGGTCGTGCTCCGGGTCCCCGCAGCTGTCAGACGTGGGTGGGGAGGAGCGAGGGCGGGCCGGCCGCCAGAGCGCGGAGTTGGGCAGCCAGAGGGGGGCCCGGCGGCTCACGCAGCCACCCACTGTTTGCAAACGGCCGGCTCCCGGGCAGAGGAGAGCGCCGTGCACTCAGAAGCGGGAGCATCGCCTCGGGCCTTAGGCGGCGGGTCTGGTTCATAAGGCTCCGCGGCCGCGCACAAGCAGGTCGCAAGTGGGACTCCGGTCACCGCGGCGCGCAGCCGGGAGCTCCGGGAGGACCGGCACAGACGGAAGAAGCCGCCCGCCGCTGCGCCCCTTCCCTTTCGCTTTCATTAGGGGAGACAAATCTGCTGTCAGGCAGCCAGCTTTCCAATTTACCGATAATGATTCTTGCATGAAAATTGATCGAGGGGCTCTCCACCGCCGCGCGCTCTCGCCTCCCGCTCGCCTGCTCCTGCCGGCTGCGCCCCCGCGAGTTCCTCCTCCTCCTCTCCCTCCTCCCCACCCCCTCCGTCTGAGTCAGTGGTGGGACGCCGGGCGGGGAGATAACCAAAAAGGGGGGGGTGCTGGTGGCGAGGGGGGAGGGGAGCCTGCCCTCACCAGCGTCCCTAGCTCAAGACTTGTTTGTCGCCGCCGCCTCTCCCATTGACGAGGCGAAATCTGCCCCTCGGTACTTCTTGGCTGTTTGGGTATTAATTTTCTCCACCCCCCCAGCACCCCTGCCGAGCGCCCCCTCCTCCTCTCCGCACCCCGCCCCTCCTCACCCAGTAGCTAAGGGGAAACGAAAACAAAGCCGATTTCTCCTTGGCAACCAGATGCCCCCTCCCGCCGCCCCCCTTCCTTTTCCCTTCTGGTTCTGAACGTGAAACCCTGTTGGAAACAGGTCTCTTGACCCTCGCCCTTGACATTCAAATGGCTGAATGGAGGCGAGATTGCTGTTCGCACGTCTTAGGGGGTGCTTTTTTTCTCTCCCTTTTCCTCTCTCTCTCCCGTCTCTTTTTCTTTCCAATGAGTAATCCCTAAAGACCTTAACCCCCCAATTTCATCACCCTCAGCGCCCCCCTTTATTTTGCTCTCTCCTCTTCTGCTCTCCCGCCCTCTTCCCTCCACCAGCTCCCTCCCTTTTTTTTTTTTTTTTCAAATTTGCATCTCAAGTCCAAAAGGCAGAAAATACACACGCGGCGAAGACGCCGGGCCGCCGCGGAGGCTCCGGCCCTTCCTTGGTCAATTACCTCACTGTGGATCTGCTCGGGCCGAGGTGGCCGAACCTGTCTAGGCGCTGGACGGAGAGGCAGCCTTTGATCGTCTTGGAGAGGGGAAAGGAAGAAAAACCACAAACTGGTCTCTACCCCCGGTGCTCCGGGAATCGTTCTTCTGCCTTTATTTTATTGTTTTGGACATTTTTTTGAGCGCCGTGGCTTGGACGCTGGTTTTGTTTCATTGCTGGGCTTGATTTTTTTTTTCCTCATTTCCTTCTTCGTCCCTCTCTGGCCACTATGGAATTCTAACCTGAGCCATGTTCGGACTGAAGCCGCCTCTCTATTACTTACCAGGTAAGCGAGCCGTGCGCCGAGTCCCTGGGTCCCCAGGCCGGGGCGCACAGGGGCGCGCTGCTCGGCTGCCCGCTCGGTGCGCGCTGCCGCGTGGGGCGCCCGGCCCGGTGCGCGTCTCGCTCCTTTTGTCTGCGCGGAGCCGGCGGCGCTGCGCCCCCGGCGCGATCGCGCGGGTGTGAAGTTACTTTCCCGCGGGCGGCTACCCGGGGGGCCCTGGCCCCGCCGCCCCCTCCCGATTCCCTGGAAGGTTTTGTTGTGCGAGGCCGGGAGGGGCCGTGGCCGCAGCGCGCGCGGCTTCCTGTTTCCTGCGCCTCGGTGCGCGCTGACAGCGGCTGCCCTGCAACTTTCAGTTTCGGGGGGCCACCGCGGGAGAGCTGGGGAGCCCCTCTATCCTTAAGATACTTTCACGCGGGCGTGAGGGAAGCTGGAGAGCCTGGAGCAAGAGGCGGGCGTGGGAACGCAGCCCTCCTGGTGGCTTCCCCCTCGGGTACCCCATGAGTCCGACTGCACGTGACCGCAGGTCGAGAGGGCTGGGCTGCGTGTGGCCGCTGCTTCTAAGAATGTGCTGGGTTTTTATTTTCTCCTCTCCCTGAGCCCTGCCACACAGTTTCTATTGAAGTTGAGGCATCTGTGGGGTGTAGAAATGTTGGGGTGCTGTAAAAGCAGAGGAGTGGCCCTCCAGTCTGACGTGGTCTGTTGTTTCTTGCAGAGTATTTCGGAATAGTTTTGCTAGGAAAAGGTGCACGTGGCTGGTGTTGGGTTAACGTTGCTTCTTCTTCCCTCCCCCCCTTGTGTGTTCTGTGGATCCTTCGGCTCTTGCCAGCTTCCCACCGCCCTGGAGTCCTCGCAGAGGAGATGTGGGCCAAGAACCAGCTTGGGCAGGACTCAGCTCCAGGGAGCCTGGCCTTGGTTGTCCTGACCTAGGGCACACGTCACTGAGTTAAAACAGCAGAGATGAAGGGTCACAAGGGGTGTGTGTGTGTGTGTGTGTGTGTGACGGTAATTTGCCCTGTGGTATGGTTGTACATGGCTCTTTGCGTTTCTTTGTGGCTGCCCCAGTGTCCAGCCCTATCCAGTGACAAACCTGGCCTGTTTCCTGGGGTGTCCAGCCGCTTTCAGTTGTTTGTTTTGACACAGGGTCTCGATATTTAGCTCTGGCTAGCCCGTAACTTTCAAAGATCCGACTGCCTCAGCCTCACCTCCAAAGTGCTGGGATGAAAGGTGTGTGCCATAGGGCCTGGCCCCAGGCTGTTTTTATTAGAAGATTATCTCTCAGCGACTCACATGTCTCTCCCTCTCTTCCAGGGCCTGAAATAGCAATTGTCAACCTCTAGCTGGGCTCACCCCTTCCCTCAGCTCACTTCTGTACTTCCTTCCAGAGATCCAACCAAAATTAGAACTGGGAATCCCCAGCTTCCTACAGGGTCATCTCTGCGGCGGGCAGGTGCCCTCTGAAGCTCAGACATCTCCCCGCGGGAAGGTGTATGTCATATGTACCCTTCACAGCCATGCTGCAGATTAATTCTGCCAGGGCATCCCGCTAGCTTTGACAAGGAGAGCAGGGACGATGCTTCCTTTTTTGTGTGTCTCCAGCGCCTCTCTGGGGCCTTGGAGCTAGCTGGTGGTGAGAGAGGAATCTCTCTAAGTACTGGGCGGCTCAAAAGCACAGGTGTTTGAAATGTACACCCCACTCCACCTGCCACCCAAGGGCTGCCTGGTATATTTTCTTGTCAGGTGACCAATTCTCTATTTACACAGGGAGCCTCAGAAAGAGGAGGAAGTGTCAGACTGGGAAGTTGAAAGCAATTAAAGCCTTGAAAGCCTTGGCTGGGATTAGGCCCTAGGCAGGCGGGTGTCAGCAAGGTGAATCCTGCTTGTCCTGATCCTTCAGGGAGGGGAGGGCTCAGATAAATTAGCCATGAGATGAAAGGTTTTCTTCTACTGAAGTTTGTTTTTGAAGGCCCTTGCTTCGGGTAGTATTGGAGCTCACATGAATAATTCGAGCTGAAGATGGTTTGGGGACCTTCCCATACATCCCAGGGAGTGGGTGCTTGGGCTTCACCCTCCTCGCCAGTCTGCCCAAGAGGCCCAGTCATTGCCATTCTGGAAATGTCAGGGCTGGGATCTGCTGTCTGCCACTTCAGGAGGGGATTTCCAGGCCTGTGGGCAGTGGGTGTCTGGCTGTGGCCAGTAGCTTTAGTTGAGAGTCAGAGCCTTGGCCTTGGTCCAGAGCCTTGGACCTGGGCTCTGAGTTCTAGGTCTTGTCCCAAGTATCTCAGGCCTGGATTCGATCTGGTCCTGTCAAGGTGGCTGTCACCAACCACCAGGACGAAGGGTCTAGAACCTAGCCACCAGCTATTGTGGGGGAGAAGGAAGGTGGAGATAGTCAGGTTGGCCTTAGATACTGGCATCTCTTGCTAGACTGGACAATGAATCTGAAGTCCAACCCTGCGTGTTCCCAGAAGTCCTCAGTTTTCCCATCTGTGACTCAGATCCACAGTGTTGTCTTCCTGCAGTCCAGAATCACACAGCATTAAGGTTTTGTTGGCACGCAGCATACCTGTGCTTTCGTGGCATCCCTGGAGGATCTTTAACTGCCGTGGCAGGCTTGAGCAACGTTCATGGAGCTCAGGTTAACAAGCCAGGCCTCAGATCTCTTACCGGGCTAATTGTCTATCTTTGGTGTAAGGGGTTTGTGAGGGAGAAGATGTTGGGGATGGAATGTGGTGTGTTTTGGTTTTGAGAGTCCCATGTAGCCCTGACTGGCATGGAACTTGCTGTGTAACCCAGGCTGGTCCCAAACTCCCTGAGCACCTTCCTCCTCATCCCCCTCCAAGTGTTAGGGTAAGAGTCGATAGGCACTCAGTGGTAACTCTCATACTTGTTAAAGTTTTAATCAGTATTGTTACAAAGGTGATTTTTTTTTCCCCCAGAGATTCCTACAACTTAGTGGAAGAGCAGGGACTTGAACTTGGTGCTTTGGGCCCAGCTTGCTGATGTTATAAAGAGAAGTTATTCACTGGTAGAGGGAATGGCTTGGTCAGTCAGCTTCCTGTGCAGAGAGAGAAATGGACAGGGCATATGCTCAGGGTCTGGGGCTTTTGCCCTCTACCTTCCTGCAGGTGACGGGTGGCGCACCTACCTTCCCTGGGGTCCCTATCCAGCTTTCCTCCGTGTGCACGTCTCATTGGATACGCCTGCCCCTGAACTCCACAGGACTTTGTGATCCTTGCAGGCAGAGACTGAGTGTCTCCTTTTTGCTTGGCCCGCTGCCAGACCAATAACGACAGTCGTAAAAAGAAAAAGAATAATAAAATCAGGAGAAGGAAGAGGTTGTGGCCATTCCATGCCAGACTTGCTAATTCACCAGACAACGTTGGGAGGTCAGGCTGGGACTGTCCCACTTGACAGCCAAGGAAACTGAGGCACAAGGGAGGCTGAGATCACTGGAGCAGTAAAGGAGCAGCAAAGGGCTCAGCTGGGCCCTGACCTCTGACCCCAGGCAGTCTGGCTCCAGAGTCTCTGCTTAATAAATATTTGTTGACTGGTCAGGGAGGGATGGCGGCTGGGAGGGCGGCTGGTATTGGCAGTGGCGCCCTCCTGGGGCCCCTTATCTTGTTCCTGGCTGTTGGCTGACCCTACCCTGGCCCCAAGCTGAACTCTTAGTGACCCCACCTCCCCCTGGATTCCCTGTCTGTGGCCAGGAAGGATGCTCTGAGACCTGCAGTGAAGGCACTGAGACCCAAGAGGGCCATGGTAGTAGTAGTTATCCTTCTCTGCCTTGGGACATCATCTGTGCCCAGAGCTGCCCCCTGAGGTCATAGTGAGTCATTCATAGATGGTCACAGCTAACCCAATCCCTTTCTGAGCAGCTTACCATGGCATGAATTGGGATAGTGAGAGGAAAGCCCCCCCATCCCAAGAATGTTTCCAGAGTGGTCCAGCCTATGTAAAAGACTTGATGTGGGCTGTGCCTAGCATGGGTTGGAGGTGTGTGTACAGGCTAATGA
Organism: Pachyuromys duprasi; assembly: GCA_028658305.1. Classification (NCBI taxonomy): domain Eukaryota; kingdom Metazoa; phylum Chordata; class Mammalia; order Rodentia; family Muridae; genus Pachyuromys; species Pachyuromys duprasi. The sequence goes on from CM053744.1 coordinate 55,233,859, forward strand.
ACCAGGGCAGCCTGCCTTGCCAGCTACACTCACCTGGGACCTGTGGGGTCCTGAGGACCTACAGACCTGCTCTTGGGTCAGCCTGAGCCTGGGAAGAAGGTGTAGCCATTTTTGCAATGACAGAATCTTACTTACAGCTCAGACTCAGTGGGGATTGCATTGGGCTCACTTCAAGCATTTTTGGGCAGTCACTAATTAGTCCTGGATACCCCTGAGAAATGGGAGGGACCCACCACCACATTTGCATCTATCAGCTGGGAAAGCCAGGGGCTCTTTTGTCTCAGCTGTGACTCAGCCCCTCTCAGGAGGGCCTGGTCTGGTTCTCACCCCTGCTCAATGTGCTGTTCATTAAGGTTCCCTCTGGCTGTGGAGTCTCTGCAATGCCATGGTTGGGAATCAATCTGCCCCTTGCTATGACTTCCTACCTTTTTGACTATTCCTGCAAATGGTCCTGAGGACACTTGGTTCTGCATGGAGGAGGGGGATAGAGGCTACATTTCCTCCCTAGAGGAAGGTGGCCAGTGGGAGGGCCTGGCCAGACATACTGTCCCTGGCAGAGCCAGCCAAGGCCAGAGGGTCTCTGCCTCTGTGGCATTTACTGTAAGGCCTGTATTCCCTGTCTGTCTTTTCTTCTGGTGGTGGACATGGGTAAAGTGCCAGGGTCAAGTGAGATCTGTTCATACATCCACCTCAGCATTTTGTAGCTGAGGACACTTGCCAGTAAGTGTCTCTGGTCTGTGTCTTCCGGTTTTCTGTGGACTCCTGTGAGGCTTGTGCCCTCACACTCTACCCTTTAGGAAGAACCATGCAGGGTTTTTTTTTGTTTTTTGTTTTTTTTTTTTTTAATTCCTTTTTTGAGACAGTGTTTCTCTGTGTAGCCCTGGCTGTCCTGGACTTGCTTTGTAGACCAGGCTGGCCTCGAACTCAGAGCTCCACCTGCCTCTGCCTCCCGAGTGCTGGGATTACAGGCGCAGGTTGTTCTTTCTTTGCCACACTGGGACTTGAGCCCAGAGCCTTGAGCATGCCGAGCAAGCAGTCTGCCGAGTTAAATGCACCCCTTTTGCCTTTTTCTTTTTGAGACGAAGGCTTGCTGAGTAGCTGAGGATGGCCTTGAACTCATTTTGCACCCCAGGGTGGTCTGAACTTTTCATCCTTCCATCTCACCCTCTTGAGTACTGTGAGAACAGTCGGCTGCCTCCAGGCCTGCCTGAAAATACACTTTCCTGAGCCCCCAGTGGCTGTGTGTGTGTCTAAAGGTGGCTCACAGGGACATGCTAGGCAAACACTGCACTCCAGTCCCTGAAGTGGCTGACCTTTCTTCAGAGAAGTGGGTGGTGGAACCTAGCCTTTTAGGGGGTGATCCCCAGAGGGATCTGTGAATGGGGTCTTTTCCCTTGTTGGTGGTCTATCTACTAAGGTGGAATCACCAGGGGCGGGGCCGAAGACGGGACTTGGGAGTGAGGGAATAATTTAGGCATTGTGTTCTTTATTCTTCTTTAAGAGCCCTATATAGATTTAAGGTCCTTTTGTTAATTTAGGAACATAAAACTGTGATGTACAGCTTGGTTTGCTCGTAAAATTACAAAGTGTGGCATATTTAGATCCCTGAAGGCTTGGGGTAAAAGGGAAAGAATGGGTGAGAATTTTTTTAATATGTCTTTGGGGAGATTCATTTTTCCGGCTTTTTCTCCAGCACCGCCAAGTCCTGCACAGCTCCATGGAGCCTCATTGCAGGCTCCCGAGTTGGTAGAACTCAGCTGGAAATGGGGGTGTTTGGCAGGCAGCCAGGCCCAGATCCTGCCCCCAGCCTACAGGCCTGCCAGCCCCTGCACTCCCTTGCCTTGTTGGATCATGCTTGCTCTGCCTTCCTCCCGTCCCCACCCTCAGCGAGGCCGGAAGTGCCCTCTGACCAGTCCTGGCCCACTGCCCAGCCAGCCTTTGGCTACTGGCTTAATGGCCCATGGGGTCAGAAAGTCACAGACCCTTGGTTTTGGAGGAGGTCAGAATGCCAAGCCCTCACCGTCTGTGGGGACCAGTATTGCCTGGCTCTCCTTCCTGATAGCCAGTGCAGGCTGGGGTGCATGCAGGCCTGGCCCAGGTCAGCCTCTGCCGGGCTACTATTGCTTTTCACTGAGAGCATGTGTGCCTGCCTTAGATCCACCCTCTTTGAGGTGGAACATGGATTAAATATCAGGGTGACAAGCTGATTCTGAGCTCCCTGCCTGGGGCTTTCCTGTTCTGTATAAAAGGTGAAGGTTCAGTTTGAGGTGTGGAACAGGGGCTGTGTCCAGGAGGCAAACCCAGCCCCCTCCCTGGTGGGTCCTTTGTAGCAAGGCCATCAAAACAAAAAACAAACAAACAAAAAAACACAAAACAACAACAGCAAAAAACAGCAGAGCTCTTGCAGAAGTCAAGGGTCCCAATAGGGAAGGGGATGAGGGATGGGAGGAAGTGCATGCAGCTTTGTGTAGTAGCTTCTCTGCCCCGAGCAGTGTGCAGCTGATGTGTTGTGTATGTCCGATCCTGTGGCCTAGGAGCGCCTAGGGGACTGGACCTTATCCTCTCGGCCCAGGCTGGCTTCTGCATAAGGAGGCAGGGCAGGTGCTGGGCCAGACTCCTGGGGCTGTGACATCTGAGGGGGGTGGTAACAGAGGACATGAGGCCAGTGGGGCGTTGGGACTACTCTTGGGAGTACCTTAATGTCTGTCTCCATCTGATGTCGGAGGAGTTGGGTTCTGTGAGCAGAGGGGGGCCAGCGCTTTTCCTCTTGTTTCTCTTTGTGTTTGTCCGTGTGTGGGCGTGTGCATGCTAGTGCATACTCATGGAGGTCAGAGGAAGACGTGTGGGTGTCAGTTCTCTCCACCATGTGGGTCCTGGGAATGAACTCAGGTTGTCAGGCTTGGCAGCAAGCGCCTTGACCCACAGAGCCAGCTTGCCAGCCTGACCCAGCATTTCGGATAGTTTGTTGTTTATTCTTTATTTTTCATTTACTTATTTATTTGTTTTTGGTTTCTCGAGACTAGGTTTCTCAGTGTAGCCTTGGCTGTCCTGGAACTTGCCTTGTAGAACAGGCTGGCCTCGAACTCAGAAATCTACCTGCCTTTGCCTCCCAAGTGCTGGGATTAAAGGCAATGGCGTGGAGCTGTCAATTGAGTGTGCCAAACCCAAGCACATGGAGTCACAGCTGAGAGATCTCAAAGGCTTGCCCTGTACTCAGAAATATACAGTGGTGTGTAGGGAACCAGGATACAGGCACTGGGTGGCCAGAGACCAGAAAAAAAGAGACGGCATTGGCTTAGTAGGATCTGAAGGGCGGGTGCCCAAAGAGAGAGACCCTGAGGCATCAGGGGTGGCCATGGCTGAAGGAGAGGAGGGATGAGGTTGAGGTGGGACAGCAAGTGAGACCATCACTTCTGTAGAGCCTCTGGCTGCTGGGCCATCACTGACTTCAGAGGTGACCACCATGGCTCTGGGGGGCCACTCCGTGGAGCGTAGCCATGGCAGGTGGAGACTGTCCATGGGGCTGCAGGGTCCACTCAGGGCCGACTTGTCTGCTGACCTTGGCTCTGCATCTCTGGGAACCCAGGGCTGACGGGGTAGTGGTAGGGGTTATAGGGTGTCTGGGAGACCTGCAGCTTCTCTGGAGTTTGTCTGCCTAAGCACAGAGACTGGTGGGGATGGGGGATGAGCACCTGCTGCCAACCTGGCTTCTTCTTCCTGTGTGACTCTGGGCAGGTTGCTTAACTTCTCTGTGTCCTTGTCTGTTCCTCATGTCTACATGAGGCCAGCCCTACATTCCACTTCCTGCAATCTGTCATGAGTGAGTAAATGTGCATGCAGGAACCAAGGATGGAGTGCTCAGGAGCTGGGGTCTGCATTATTCTTGGACTGTTAGCTCTCAGCTGTCACTTCATGCCGCCCATACTCTGGGTTTTAGGCCGGAGTCAGAGAAGAGGCCTTGCCCAGGTTGATGCCTGAACGAGGGCATTATTTATGGGCCTCTGCAGGATGCCAAAGAGCCTGGGCTCTCAAAATGGTCACAGGTGATAAGTCCTAGGTAAAGAAGTGTCCACCTCAGAGACTCCCGAACTGGCCTATGTCCCAAGCCTGCATACCCCGAGTCTTCTGGGATGGAAAGTTTCTCTGGCCAGATCCTCTCCGAGGGAGAAGTTTGTGATACTAGATTCTTCTGAATGCTTTTGCCTCTCGCCCCCCTGAAGAATCCAGCCTTGCCCAGCAGTGATGAGGCCCCCCCAGGCAGACAGCACCTCATCTCTGACCAGGCCTTCTTTGAACTGGCCCCCCCGACACTGCCCACCCCCTTGTCACTCTCGCTTGTAATTCACTTAGGATTAGCTCCCAGGCCTCTCACGGGCCTAACTTCTGTTGTCTTGGTAACGGTGTCAACCGTTTGCTGGTTTCTGTGATTATCTGACAAGAGAAGGGGGGGGCAGCAGGGCCATGAAAGAGGGTAAGAGGGAGCCTGGCAAGGCTCTTAATGGAGCTCTCTGCAGAGGCCTGGGAGGCACGGAGGGGATGGGGGCCTGTCAGACCTACAGCTGCGTGCCAGGGGCTCCCAGTGGGGGCTCTCACCACTTCCTGCCACGCTGGAAGCACAAGAGCATCACCCTCTCACCTTACCTTTATCTCAGATCCACAGAGGCGCAGAGACAAGGTTTTTCCCTCCCTCCCCCACCGCCGTGCTAGGAAAGTTCCCTTGTGGACTATGGACACAGTCATGTTGGGAGGCTGGGGAGGGTGTGTCACCACCTGGGAGGAAGCAGACCAGCTGAGCTGTGCAGACCATAAAAACACCCCAGTATGCTGGGAACAGGATGCTAGATGGGGTCAGGATGGCACCAGTGTGCCAGTGTGTCCTGGCCTCTGCCCCCTGTGCCTGCCACCACAGCCACAGCTAAAAGGTGAGAGAAGGACGTTCCTGTTGGGTGTCTGAAAGGCCCTTCCACCAACAAGCCTGGCAGTTGGCTCTGGCTACAGGCAAGGGCCTCAGCGGGCCCAGATGAAGTACCTTCTTCGATGGGGGTGCTCCGTGAAGCCTGGGCTTCCTCAAGGCCTCTGCTGTAACGGCAGGGTCTGTGGTGGCTTACGCAGGGAAGAGGCCCCATTCCTCCACCATACCCCAGGGCCTGGCCTCAGATAGCCCAGCTTCTTCCACACCACATTCTGTCCCTTAGCAGAGAGGGAGGAGCCCCACTAGGCCAGGCTCAGCTGGAAGGAATCCATCCCCTGATTGGGTGGGAACCGTGCTGAAGAGCTGATGGCATTGGAGATGAGGAAGCTGGCTGTTGGGAGAATGGTCAGCCTGCCACAAACTCTTCGGGAAGCCTGCTTTTCCAGGTAGGAAGCCTGATGTCTGGGGCTGGACTAGACTCTGTTTTCTAAGGTCTGCCTTTGGGGTTTTCAGAAAAGTCTCGGCTGTGGGCCTAGAGAAGCCTTGGCACCTCAGTGTGAAGGTCCTGACTTGAGGGTACACTGTGGGTCTGTTTCAAGCTCACTAGCCCAGTGAAGATGGCATGAGGGTCTGCGCACGGGGTGCCACTCTGGCCACAGGAGGAGCAGCCCCTCCCTGGAGTGATGGGAGGACTGGATGCCTTTCGGGGAGCTGCTAATGAGCCACATCTGATTTTTTATGAACCTCCCTGGTAAATTATTAATTTGGGCCAGAAATGAAAGTGTGGAACCGGATAAGCTCATGAATATTCATGGCTGAGTCGAGCACGGGTTGATCAGTGGCTGGAGCGGCTAGCCAGGCTCCTGACCCAGATACATGTGGGCAAAGCTCAGGGAACCTCCCCTCTTCCCCCTGCTCAGGCTGTAGGTGGGGCTGGTGACTCACAGCTCACACACAGTGGTGGCCAGTGCCGGAATTACTGGAGCAGAAGTCCAAGGCCCCTGTCACCAGCCCATGCCTCGCCTTTTCCAGATGAGAGTCCCCTTAAAAGATGCCCTTTGGGTCTGGGAATCTGATGTGAGGGCCACTGGGCCTCCCTGCCTCAACCAAGGCTATCTTTCCAGCCTGCTGTAATAGCCAGCGGCATCTCAGGCTACTCCAACTTTCCTCCCCGCCTTGCCTGGCGATCTGACCTGCTACCTGGTTACACCTCTGTGCAGACTGTCCCAGCACAGGCTTCAAGGCCCAGCCCTACGAGATGCTCTTCCAGCAGCCCCAGGTCTGTGACATGCAGTGTGGCACTCTTGGGGGGAGGCACTGTACGTTCAGAGGCCAGAGCCTTTTTGTCAGATTTTTAACGCTTATTTTGTGTTGTGGGGTGGGGGATTTCCAGGCCACAGTGCACCTGTGGAGGTCAAAGGACAACTTGCAGGAGCGTGTTCTCACCTTCCACAGTGTGGGTCTCTGGGGGTTGTACTTGGGCCATCAGCCTTGGTGGCAAGTGCCTTTACCTACTAAGCGGAGACTTTGTTTTTGTTTTTGTTTTTCAGACAGGGTGTTGCCATGCAACCCAGGCTGGCCTTGAATTTTCCAACCTCTTGTCTCAGCCTCCTGAGTGCTGAGCTCACTGGCCTGTGCCCCCACACCTGGATAGCAACCTCGGGGCTGGGTCTGCAGAGTTCCTGTTGGGAGGGCTTGGGCAAGCTACTTGCTAAACTTCCTGCTGCAGTTGTACCTACTTAGGATGTGGAGAGCTAGTTGGTTCATGTGAAGGGCTTGATGAGGCCAGGTGTGGTGGCGTACAGCTGTGAGCCCAGCATTTTGGACACCGAGGCAGGACCTGTTTCCGTGACAACAGCCATCTCCCAGGGACCAGAGCTATACAGCAATGCTCCCAGCCACACAGGCTGCCTGCTTCTGGCATCTGACCTGTTGTGCCCGGAGGCCCTCTGGACTGTGTGGGTTTCTGTTGCGCTCCATGCAGGCTTTGCCCCTCCCTAGGCCCGGATAGGCCACCTGATCATGGAGCCAAGGAGTTTCCCCCTAAACCTCAGGCAGGGAAGAGGCTTGCCAAAGTGAAGTGTCTGGCCACCCACTGTGAGCTGTGGCCATGGGTTCACAGGCTGAGCTGTCCTCTGTCCTCGAAGACCTGTCCAGGTAGCTCCCAGGCCAGAGAGGATGAAAGGTCAGTTCCGGGAGCCTTTGGTCCTTGGTCAGTGTGGCCGTCAAGGGGTGTGGCCTTGGGAATATCCTCTGGGCCCAGATTGTGGGGAAAACTGCCTCCAGGACCTCACCTTTGGCCTGCCCTTGCCCTCACCAGTGACTGTGGCCACCATCCACCTGCCCTGCAGGGTCAAGAGCAGCGCAAGGGAGTTTAGTGCAAGCATTGAAACCAGCACGTTCACTGGATTGGCTCTTTATCTAGAGTCAGAAGCCTTTGACTCAAGGCTCTGTCACCTCCAGGGTGCTGGGGTACAGAAGGGACCGCCAGCCAGCGGGTTGGACCGGTGTGGTGAGCCGAGTGGGCAGGATGCTAAGCAAACAGCCACCGGGCAGCACTGTTCCCGCCTGGCTGGAAAGAGACGTTGGCGCTTGGCAGCTGCCAGACAGCTCCCAACACCTGGCCATACCAGGCCCAGGCAGTGGAAAAGGTGTGAAAGTCAGTCAGAGGTCTTGGCTCCCAGGCTTCAAGTTCCCTGGACTGGATCCTGGGACGTTTCTGCCTCCAGCATAGAGCAAACTGGGAGGCCTACCTGCAGGAGTGGTACTCCAAGGAGATGATGGATGTGGATCAGTGTGGAAAGGGGCCGTGGAGATGGGTTGGATTGCCTCTCAGGTGTCACAGCTGTGCTGGGTGCACAGAAGGACCCCGAATCTTGTTAAAGAGAGCTCGGAAAGTCTGAAGGACGCCAGGCTCTGCCCTATCATGGAGCCACGTGTGGAGACCTATCCTGTAGCCCCCACAAGCACACCTACTCTTCCCAGGCCATGCCCTAGGAGCAGGGATAGATCCGCATTGTCATGAGACCTAATACCTGGCTTTATGTCAGCACCTGAGGCAGTTTGCCACACTGCCTCTCTTTTCTGAGTGGGGCTCTCACCAGCATAGATAGAGATCAAGGGCCCTGTCACCAGGAAGTATGGAAGGCAGTGCTGCTGTCAGCCCTGGGGCAAGTGCAGACACTGGCAGCTAAGGCCTTCTTGGGACAGATAACAGATCTTGGTTGGGGAGGGTCAGCAGGAACTGCCTGCTGGGGCAGGTCGTTGGCAGTGGAGCATGTTCAGAGCCTGAGGACACCCTGGCAGTGCCCTTCCACGAAATGGGGAAGTGAGGTTGGGGTGTAGGCAGGAACCCCTCCCCTCCCCCCAGAGAGATAGTTTCTTTAAGGAAAGGGTAGGCCCACTGTTGTGGGTGGGGTTGGCTTTGGCCCTTCCAGGTGGCCCCTCCCCCTCCTCTCCAGAGTAGGTTAGAGTCAGCAGAGCAGGAAAGAGACACCCAGCTGGTGGTCCCCCCTGGTGTTGCTCCTCAGCAGTGTGATAGTTGCTAATAAGGTCTCAGAAGGGGACCCAAGGATTGGTGGAGCTTTCTGGATGGGAATAAAAGCAGATGAAGACCTGAGACATCCCAAGAGAAGAGTGAGTAGTAGGGACCTAGAGGAGGAGGCGGCAGGAGGTGGGGGCGTTGTATGGACTGGGGTGTGTGGGAAAGCTGCTTAGACTTATGGGGAACCCAATTCAGAGATGGTAATCAAGGTAGGAGGGGCTTCTATGGACTCTCAATTGTCCAGCCTTAGCCTCACACAGGAAACTGCACAGAGGCTGAGTGACCTGTGCCAGGTTGCACAGCCAGTCAGTGGCAGAGCAGGGTTTAATCTGCAGCCTTCAGACTGTAGATGCATTTTCTAGCCTCTTGGCTTCCTCACACCCACCATTGCAGGGTCTTGACCCCAAATGCATGAGTTCTTAGCATTTTGTTTTTTTCTTCCAGAGTTTATCCATGCCGGGTAAACACTGAGCTTCATCTCCATGGCGGTAGTGCTGAGTTCTCCTTTGGCTCTGTGCAGGCCCTGTGTGGACAGTGTTCGTTTCTTTGTGTATGAGCCTTAGAGGCTGGTTCACAGGATCATTAAGAGATGTCAAGTTCAGTCTGAGCCACTCTGTCCCTGGTAGTACGGTGGAGCCTCAGGCCGGGCATGGTGTTGCACTTAACCCTGGCACTCAGAGTTGGAGGCCAGCCTGGTCTACAGAGCAAATTTCAGGACAGTCAGGGCCACGCAGAGAAACCCTGTCTTGAAAAACAACAACAAAAACTTATTTGTATATTCTGGTGTGTTCAGTGACGACTACCATTTCAGCACAGCCCAAGTCCAGAGGACGTGGCCAGCAGGAACCAACTTTTGTTCCCCCAGGAGACTTTCAAGTGCACACATCTTTTGTTTGTTTGTTTTGACAAGGCCTCACTGTATAGCCCTGACTAGCCTGCAGCTCTCTATGTAGACCAGGCTGGCCTCAAACTTGTAGAGATAGGCCTGGCCTTTGCCTCCTGAGTGCTGGGAGGAAAGGCGTCTAGCAGGTTGCACACATCTTGTCCGAAAAGCCCCTGTGTGTTTCTGAGGGTGGGAATTCTGGAGAAATTGTTGTTGGCAGAATCCCATCCATAGAGAGCACAGTGGGGATGGTGGGTGATAGCCATTGTTTTGATCTCACAGTAGGAGCAGGCTCGGCTCCTGCTGTGACACCAGGACCTACAGGCAGATACAGGACCTCTGTGCTCTCGGCCTCCCTGGGCATAGTCTGGAAGAGACCAGCCCACTCTCGGCTGGCTGTGACGGGTGGCCCCAGGCTGAGTTGTTCTTGGAGGGCGTCCAGCTGGTCAGAGCTGGCTTGGCTGCACACTCCTTAGAGGAAGCTATCAAGGGCTGGCCATGGAAGTTGTAAGGATAAATGGCTCTCCCTAGCAGGCAGCCAGAACGTCTCCCTTCTGTCTAAGGAAGAAACTGGCCTCCAAAAGGCCCAGTGCCCACTATTCAGCTATAGTCCAGAGAGGAAAAACAACTTCCCAGGGTCACACAGCACTTGAAGGTAAGGGTACAAGCAAGAGGGACTCCTGGCAGCAGCTCTGCCTGTTAGCAAGGCTGATGTCCCTACTGCCCCTGTCACATCCCTGCTGCGCCACTGAAACCTAATGCTGTAAGCCACAGCCACCCAACCCATGAGCTCTCTCTGTCCCTCTGCTGGACAAGGCCCAGGGGTCAGACCACAGGCGTGGCTATGGTCTACAGAGGAGATCCACGTTGCATACCTCTCCTGGCTGCTGCACTGTGTCTATAGACTACGTTGTACAGACAGCTGCCCTCTTGTAGCTTGACTTGGATTTGAAGGGTGGTCTCCCAGCCCCTGTGCCTCAGACCTCTTGGTGAGGCTCCCCCCACCCCAGGTGACCCAGCTGCAGCCAGAGTAAGAGGAAGCAGCCCGAGTCCCCCCTGCAGTTCTCTGTGTCTGCTCTGCCCACCCTGGCGCTCCCATGGGTGCAGTAAGCTTGCCCTGATCCCCCAGCAGGCCATGGTCCCCTTACCCTGCCAGCCAGTTGCTGGTCTTAAAGGTTAATCCCCACTCTGTAGCTGGCTCCCAGCCCCTCCCGCAGCAGCCCTTTCCGCCCCAGTTAATTAAATCCGCTCGGCTATTGTCAGAAGAGAAACTCGGTGTTTATTGCGCCTCCAGAATGTCAAAGGCGCGCACGGTTTGAAGACATGCTGGCAGGGAATAGCCCGAGCATATGTCTACGAGGCCGGGGCGGCCAGGCCACTGCCACCTCGGCGACCTGCGGCTGCTGCTGCTCTGGCTGCCGCTAACTGCCTACCAGACAGGCACTTGACAGGGCCTCATGTACCAGGGGAGCCCTGGCTGAGGCCCTGGGGAGATGTGCTCAGCTCATAAATATCCTGGTTCCAGAGACTGCTTCACCAAGAGGAATTAAAAACGCAGAGGAAGGAAACACACACCGACCCTCCTCCTGCACCACAGGGTGGGAGCCCCTGAGAAGCCCCCCTGGGGGGCAGTTCTGTCCCCTCCTCTCCTTATGCATTCACATTTTATTATTATTGGGCAGAAGCGCATGGCTAATTGTATTTTTTTTCATGGAGTGGGGCGTGAGATGGATGCGTTCATTTTATAGGGATTTTTTTGTTGTTGTTCTCCCCCTTAATAATAACGCTTTAAAGATGTTTGACATGTGTAGCTAACAGCTGGTTTCCTGTTGTGGAAACTGGCCTTTTATTTCGAAGCAGGTTGAACTGTCATTAGTGATATAATTAGGTGACTGTCGGTGTACAGCAGAAAGCTGCTTAATTGTAGAGATGGCTTTGCGAGGGTTCCCGTCTTTTTATGGCTATATTTGTTTTAGCTGTTTGAATTTTCATTGTATTTTGGCATTTGGTATGTTGCCTCCGTTTTGTTGGGGTTTTCTTTTCTTCCTGTTTTTAGTGTGTCTGACAGCTGTGTTCGTGAGTGCCTGGTCCTAAGGACAGCAGGATCCATGCAGGCGGCAATACCCGAGCCAGGCTGCTGGTCTCACACTCCTGGGCCAGGCTGGAGTCAGGAGCAAGGCTAAGCTGAAGGCCGGCCTCTGCCATGGACCTGACCTCCCCAATCGGTCACCTGGGAATCAGGCGTTGCCGCGAGGCACATGCTGGCGGAGGCAGGGCAGTGTTACAGTGTGAGTCCCTAGGGCACAGTGTGGCTGGAGATTACTGGGTAACCCCGGGCTGGGGCAGTGCTATTGCCAAGGGTCTTCGATGGAACTAGAGTTTGAAGCCAACTGAGTTTTATGAAATCTAGAGCACTGTCTTTACAAAGGACTTGAACGGAGGCTGAGCTTGCATCTGTCACCATCCCTGCCCATTGCCTTTTGCCTGGGTTCCTAAGCACCCTCTGACTGGCTAGTGTCTACTGAGGCTCTAAGTTAGGTCAGCCACAGGCCCAGCCAGAGTCTGCTCAACAGTACCACCTCATCCTGCAGGACCTCTTCCCAGGTCCTGGGTGCTGTATAGGGTCATGGATGTTAAACACGCTCTAAGAGGTACTGTGTGGGCTCCCAGGTGCTGTGCAGAGTCTGGGGTGCTCTGCAGGGTCTTTGGTGCTGTTCAGGATTGGGGGTGCAATGTGGAGATTGAGGTGCTGTGCAGGTGTGTCTGCTGAGTGTTAGGAAGGATATAGGAAGTATCTGTCTGACCTCTGCTGGACAGTTGCACGCTTTCTCTGGGAGCCAGGGTGCTCTGTGGCTCCCTGGTCCAAGCTTGCCTCGAGGTGGGTGCCTTTTGTCACTGAGAGACATGCCACAGGAACCTGGGGCTGTCCTTCAGCCATCACAGAAGCCCCGTGCACCCCACTGCTGGTATGTCTAGACTGGCGGGCCCTTCCCTGACCACAGTGAGGAAGCTTAATGCCACCCTGCCTGGAGTGTCACAGACAGGAAGATGAGGACCTCCAGGCCAGGTGACCCAGCCCCAGCACCCCTGCACTGACTTCCTTCCATGGTGGGGGAAGTGAGGGTCCAAGTAGTGAAGACATTTGTGTTGAGGAAGAGTGGAGGGCAGATGTGGAGGGGATCCTTGTGGAGAAGAGGGGTATAGACCAGGGCTCACCTAAGACACTGATGCTTATCCAAAACCCTGTGTACTACCTCTAGGGTGGCAGAAGAAGCTACTGGTAGAGTGGGCAGCCACAGTAGAGCACAGGCCTGTGACAAGGACAAGTCTCCTGTTCCCAAATCTGGTCAGCCGCAGAGATATCTGACACCCCGTAGTCCTTTGTGCTATGCCTGACAGAACTGGAAATTATTGTGCACCTGTTATATGCCCAATGGGGCTGTGCCACCCTCTGCCTACCCATGTTTCCATTGTACAGGAGAGGGTGGGAGCCAGAGAGACCCAGGCACTGGCAGAACTTGAGCATAGGGCAGAGGTTAAGGGTCATTGTTTCCCAGGAGCAGTTCTGCACAATTGGCCAACGTCTGCTTGACTTCAGAACTGAGTTCCTTCCTGCTCATTGCCAGGGGATTCGGGGAGAGGCCAAGGTTGATGCAGGCCAGGACTCAGATTGCTGTCGCCTCTGGCTTTCTATATTTCCAGTGGAGTCATGCAGGCCTGTCTACAACCCGTCAGCTGTTGCTAGTGGATTACTAGCTGGGCTGACCTCCACCCTGCCTGTGAGCAGGGCCTTGGTTGGAGTGCTGTGTAGAGTCTGGAGGTACTATGCAGGTTCTAGGGGTACTGTGTAGGGTCTGGGGGTGCTGTGTAGGGTCTAGGGGTGCTGTGTTGGCTCTGGGGTGCTATGTAGGCCCTAGGGGTGCTGTGCTGGCTCTGGGGTGCTATGTAGGCTCTAGGGGTGCTGTGCTAGGTCTGTAGTGCTGTGCTGGGTCTAGGGTTACTGGGGAGCAGGTGAAGTACCTGGGCCCCAGGATGCTATGGCTGTGCTGCCAGCTCCCCGCTATTGCTTACACAGTGCAGCAGCCTGGCTTGGGAGGCTGAAGCCCTTTGTTCTCTAGAGTCAGAGGCAGTGATGGGCCTGTGGTTCCATAAGCTGTCTCCTCCCAGCCTTGCCCTGGGCAACAGGCTGTGGGGATTGGTGGGGGTCTCTGCCCTGGACTCCTGGCTCTATATACTCACTCTGTTGACACCTGGGAAATGGTGCCAGGACAGCTGCCAGAGTTTTATGGCAAATGGACAGATGACCCCAGTGCGCTTTGTTGCTTTAGTGCAGGGTGGAAAGTCAGGCGGTGAGTACCCGTCTCCCCAGTGATAGGCCTCTCTGGGCCCCATCGGGACTGGTTTTCACTGGCCATGCATCCTTCTCTCATGTGCGACAGGAGCATGCTCACTCTTAGCAGCTTTCTTCTGCAACGAGCAGATGATCCTAGGCCAGGAACCTTAAAGGTGGGGATTCAGACCTGGATCTGCCCTTCCCTAAGCCTTAGGCCCCTTGGACCATTAGGTCAAGTGAGTTCTCAGCTCCGTCTCTCTAGAACCAAAGCCCCCTTCCTTCTAGTCCTGGGGACTCTCACCCAACCCACCGTGCTAGCCGTGGCATGCATGTGTGATCTGGCCTCACTCAGCCTTTGCACACACAGATCCTTGCTCATTTAGACCTTTGCTCAAAAGACACCCCCTCTCAGAGCCACACCCCCACCGCCAGCACCCTGTGTCCTGCTCATTGTCACCCACTGTGTTCATGTTTTTTTTGCTTCACCTGAAAGGCCCTGGGACTAGGGGTGGGGACCCATCTCCCAGCTGTGCCGTAAGCTCTACCCAAACTGAGAGGTCCAAATCATCTGTTCTCTTTTGCTGCCTGTCTCGGACATGGTACAGTACACAGAGGTACACAGCGGGGTGAGTGATCAATAGGAACCCATTAGTTGGGTGGTCCACCTTTGTACACAGTGAGTACATTCTCTAAGTCATTTGGATGGAGAAAGCAAATTAGTAGGGTACCTGGGGGGTTAGGTTTTTTTGTTTTTTTCTTTTTCTGCATCAGGCTTCCCTTCCTGAGCAGAGAGGATTTTGTGAGAGAAGTCCAATAGTGTTAGCTTGGGGCCCAGTTTTCAGGGTGCTAGAGTGGGTAGGGGGCAGGACAGGGAAATGGTGAAGTCCTTTTTGGCAGAGCAGTCCACCAGAGGGCCCCCCCAGGGGGCAGGGCTTCTGCCCAAAGCATGGAAAAGGCTCCCGAAGAAGGGACCCACCCACTTCTATTGAAGCCTGGCTGGGGCCAGCTCTGGGGTCCTGCCAGACACAGCATTGCTTTGTGTCCAGGCTCCTTCTACAGCCACTGGGGTGGGGGCGCTTTGTATTGTAAATTTCCATGGAGAATCATGTCTTAATGTATGGTAATCCACCGGCCTCAGGGCTATGCTGCTTATGTCTGCGGGAGTCTAGACTGCTCCTAGATGAGGGGCCAGAGAGCACGGGTGACATGTGGGGGTCAAAGGGGTGTGTCCTGGAGGCCCAAGGATCCCCAGTGTTGAGCTTTGGAGACCCACTGGGGCAGGTTGTCTGGCCTCCTGCTTACTGGCCAAACCTTCTAAGGAACCTGACTCTGGTCTTAGACCAGAACTGGTGTGGGGCTCTCTGTGTATCCAGCACTGGCTCCTGATCCTTCTGTGCTGAGGGGGGGCACATGACATGAAATCAGCAGATAGACTTGGAGTGGATTCCACATGGGGGCGTCCATTAAGGGACATCCTGTGGGGAAGGTGGACGCTAAGGTGAGTGTTAGGGCCATGTAGAGGTACAGTGAGCAGGCTGTCAGTGGCTTTTCGTTCAGGCTCTGGTGGAGGAAGGGGGCAGCCTAGGAGCTGTGGGAAGAAAAGCCGCGTGATCAGATGGTAGGTACCAAGGCCTTGGGGCTGGAGCTTGGCTTCTGTCCCGAGCAATGGATTTTCCAACTCTTGAATGGTCTTTGGATGTTTATTGGTCTCAAGTTGCTGTAGGGAAAGCAAGGAAGCAGAGGCAGCTGTGGGCTGGTAGTATAGCAGTTTCCATGTGGAGCAATTGCTGGCAGGAGGCAGAAAGGATGAATGAGCTGGGAGAGGAGTAGCAGGGATTGGGGAGGAGCCTTTGGGGAGTGGGGAGAAAACCCTGGCAGCCACCACCTCAGAAAGGAAGAGTAACTTTGGGCTTCCCTCCCCCTCACCTTGGCTGCCTCCTGCCTTCCTTGTTTTACCCTTCTTGGCCTTTGCAAGTATTAGCCACTTTCACCATCAACTCCCAGAGAGGCTGAGTCACCTCAGAAGTGAAGGTGTGTATGTGTAGAAGAGACCACCTGTACCCTGGTCCTGGACTAACAGCCTCTAAAACTGCGGGATGCCCTGCTGTGTTTTCATGTGGAAAGCTGCTACAGCCAGGGCCTGAAGCCTGCTCATTATTTTCTTGACCTACAAGGCAGGAGTCACTGAGGCTGTTGGCTGATTTTGCCTCCATGCAGGACCAGATCAAATCCTGACATGCAGGTGATTTTTGGAGAGGGAGGTAGTACTCTGTGGTTAGACCTACATCGGCACACAGGCTAACACAACACTCTACCACTGAGCATCCTTTTGGCTTTTTATTTTGAGATTGAGTCTCACTGGAGTTGCCCAGACAGGCCTTTGAATCTCCTACTTCAGCCTCCCAAGTAGCCTGAGCCACCACAACCTCATACTATGGAGGGACTGGTGTGGGAAAGGCACCCTAAGAGCCTTAGGCAGGTTGACTTCTGGGAGACAAGGGAGATAAAGCCAAAGTCCTGGCATCAAGAGCCAGGTGGCCAAGCAGGAGAAGGCAGTGATAGACGCCAGCTCAACCAGGTGAGAACTGTTCACCTCTGGCAGGTCTGGGCCACAGCCATGGTTGGGAAGAGCTGGAGTTGAGAAGAGCTTCCCAGAGTGTGGAAAGGTCCAGCGAGCCCGTTCCTACACTAGGCTGGGGAGGAGGCAAGGGAAGAGGGAGCTCTTGGCTACATGTCCGGGGACAGACACTAGGGAAACTGGAATGAGCCACACAGCCGCCTGGGACTTTCTGAGCCTAGGGCGAATTAGACTGGTTTCTCGCCTGACTCACCTGCCTTTCATTACTTCACCCTTCTACAACAGAGGTAGTGGGCATAAAGCAGGAAGGATGGAGCTCTTCCCCCACCCCCACCCCCCACCCCCGCCTCCCAACTAAGAGTCTCCCAAGAAGTCTCCAGCTTATATAAAAACACAGCTCCAGGGGTGCATCTCCCATGGGAAGGTGGGACTGGCCTGGGAATCTACATCTTCAAGGTCCCCAAGACTGGAGGTAGTGTGCTGTAGGAAGGAGATTCTGTAGTGTGGGGTGTCTGGGGAGGAGGTGCCAGGCTTTCCCCAGGACCTCTGCGCTCAACTAGCTGTGGCAGGGAGAGATGAGCGAGCAGTCAGTGCCCCCAGCCAGCCGGGCCTGGTGTCATCTCACCTAGCTCCCTGAACCTGGCAAGTGTTCGGAGATGCATTTAGCACCCGCAAAGGCTTTGAAAACATTGCCCCTCCTCCCGGGGTGGCAGCGCCCCCTGATTAATGTGTCTCAGCAAGAAGCAGCGTGCCAGCGTTCCACGTGACCCTGGCTCCCAGTGCTTCTGCCTTCAGGGTGGCGCTCTGCTGCCGAGTTTGGCTGGGGTTCCAGGGTCAGGGAGGACCCTTGCCCTGTGAACATGGAGTTCTGAGCCAGAGGTGGGGTTTTGGGGTTCTCTTGGGGGCTGGGTCACCAGGACAGGGCAAGGCTTGCCGGGGCTGGACAGTACCAGGAGGACCCAGGGCAAGGGCATTTTCCTGCATGTTGGAGTATAGGGTAGGTAGCCTTTATACAGGTGACCCCCGGGTTGATGCCTGGGCCAGTGTGCCCCAAGTTCAGACCTTCGTGCTGGTAGAAGCAGCTCTGTTCACAGTTCAGGGCATCTGGTGTGGGCATGGCCTATGGCCTGTCCTGTGCAGCACCCCTTGTCTCTTAATGCCTTCTCCCCCTGGAGCCCACAGTTGGTCGACTGCCTTGTCATTTAGCTGTTCCGAGCCAGCGACCGGGAGGCCCTGCAAACTGTGGCATTTGCTGAGCGTAAAAATTCAATTAATTCCAGAAGGCAGATTAAATATAAGTGAGTTTTAATAATTTGCTGTAAAGTCGGAGATTACTGTGGGCACGAGGAGAGGAACACACGTGTGTGCATGAGCAGGCTGGCACAGCCCCAGGGACCCAGCTGGGGACACGCTGGGGTGGCTTCCTGGAGCCCTGCTTTTCTCCCTCGAACAGTGCCCTGGCCTCCAGGGGACTCCGACCTCTGAGCTCACCTGGGCTCTCCAGCTAAGAATGTAGGGAACAGCAGGCCGGGCTCCACCAACACTCAGGATCCCCTAGTTCTTGGCACCACCGAGAGCAGTGCCCACCCCCCTGCACCCTACCGTGCCTCAGCAGGCCCACCCCAGACTCACTTCTCTCTGCCATTGACTACAATGTTCTCAGGTCAGGGTCTAGTGCGGCTTTGGTTTTATTAACTTTATTTTATTTTGAGACCAGGTCTCTTATAGCTCGGGCTGGCCTGGAACTCACTATGTTGCTGAGAATGACCTTGAACCCCTGCTCCTCTTGCTTCCCCTTCCTAAGTGCAGGGATTACAGGCTTGTGTCACCATATGCTGTTTGTACTGTGCTGGGATTGGTCCTAGGGCTTCCGACATGCTAAGTCAGCTAAGCTACATCACCAACCCAGTCTTGGCTTTTTAGAAAATAAAACAAGAGAGAGAGAGAATGGGCTGCTGACCCCAGACCCTGGGCTTCCAGCACACTTACCACTCACACTCACCGCACAAGCACTAACATGAACTCACAGCTGCAGTCTCAGCCATAGACGCACACATAACCATACCCCTCCCTCCATGCAAGCCAAAAAGCCAGCTACCCACCCCTACCCCACACCCAGTCCCAAAGCCTTCAGAGCTTGCCTTCCTTGCTTACCTTTTGTCTTTCCCAGTGCCCAAACTACTCAGAAAAGGCAGTTGGTAAGCGGGTTGTCTAGAGCCTCCCTGGCCTCCCTGGTGGTGGCTGTGTGTGTGTGTGTGTGTGTGTGTGTGTGTGTGTGTGTGTGTCAGAGGGAGCAACAGCTCTTCTGTGAGCACAGTGATAACCCACTAAGTACAAACCACCATTTCAAAGCGCCGTCATCACCACCACATCCCACTGTGATGTCTATAGATTCCTTTGTCACCTTCAATTGGCCCTAATTATGGAGCTGGAGGCTGCCTGATCAGTTTCACTCTTGTCATGAAATCCTGAGGGCACGCACGGGGACAGGGACACAGGCTTGCCAGCTGCACAGCCCGCAGACTGGCCTTGGGTCTTTGTGTGGCGTGCCTGTGTGTGCACCCTGCACGTTTGGAGGCCTGCCCTCCCCTGTCCTGTGTGCTTCGGCTGGTTGGGTCTCCTGGATTTGGGGTGGGGAGGTCAGGATGGAGTCCCTCACCCACCCACCCCCGTCCACAGGCCTCCCAGCTGAGAACTGGCTAGCGGGGGCTGTGCATATGGTAAGCAGGCTGGGCTGCTGGCTAGGCCACCCGAACACCTGCAAAGATGAAAGGCGCAGCCAAGCTCCGCACACCCTGCCTTCCCTCCACGCCGCCTGTAATGCCCTAATTATGCTGTGTTTGTTTCAGTAATTTACACTCTCTGGGTACTGGTCCATCAATAATGGATGTATTACCTGTCTGGGGGAAGGTTTGGAAGATCCAGGAAGCAGAGTGAGGAGTGGCGGGGTGGGCAGTAGCCTCCCCAGCAGCCTTTTCTCTCTCTCAAGCGCCTTCGTACAAGGGGATGTGTTCGGAAACGCCAGCGAGGCTGGTACTTGGTACGATTTTCCCGTCCTCCCTCCGTTTTATGCCTTTTTAATATTTAAAGCTGTCGTTGGGCTGAGCCATAAAATTCTTTCAAATCAAATTTTATTCTCCAATCTCGAGTTCTGGCTTCCCTCTGGCAGAAAGAGTTGGTCTGGGGCAGCAGTGGGGCATGGGGCAGCAGTGGGGGTGGAGCATTCTACTGGGTCCAAGTGCCTGGTATCCTGAGACTTCCCGAGGGAGCCAGCTTCCCCGCAGCCCTCACAGGGATCTGTGGTGTGGGTAACCGGAAAGGTCTTAAGTCTGGTGTCAGCTGTGAGACATCCCAGCTAACCCTGGGAAAAATGGGCACTTGGGATTCCCAGCCTACATTCAGCCAGCATGTTTGCCTGGATGTATGTCTGTGCAAGCCTGGTACCCATGGAGGTCAGAAGAAGGCAGCACATCCCATGGGACTTGAGTTACAAATGGTTGTGAGCTACCGTGTGGGTGCTGGGAATCAAACCAAGGTCCTCCGGAAGAGCAACCCGTACCCTTAACCGCCTGGGCCATCTTTTGAAAGTGAGAAAGGGCATCTGGGCTTTGATTGTAGCTCCTACCTGCTGTTGTCTGGGGAGGGGCTGTGAGGACCCAAGAAGTGTGGCCTTGTCCTCGACACGGATCGCTTTCTGGGTCCCAGAGGTTTCTCCTGATAGTCTTCCGGGGCTTTCAAGGTTAGGCCTGTCCAGGTCCTGGGCGAAGCTCCTGAGGGAGGGCGTCTGCCCTTTCTTTAGTCTTGTTGGTGGCTGTGTGGTGTGGGTCAGATAAGAGGCTGATTGGGGCCTGGAGCCTGCAGCTTGAGGTCTGGGCCATGTTTCACTGGGGACAGTGGCTTCTGCTGTCACGTACGGCCCCTCCAAACTTCTCTTGAATCCTGGTGCTGGTTCTGGGGCGTCTTCTTACCCTGTCCCAGGCCAAGTCTAGAACCCTTCCATGCCGTTGCAGCCTACAGCCTTGGTCCTTTCTGGGCCTCCTTGGTAAAACTGACAATTGGTGTCAGGTATACTACCCTAGGGGCCCACGAGACAGGCTTCAGCTGTGACCCAGGTTTGCTTAGGGGTGCTCCACTGCTGTGGTGAGGAATGTAGGCTAAGTGCCAGTCTGCCTGGGTTCACTTGCCGCCCCCCGCCACCCGTTAGCTGTGTGGCCAGGGACTCAACCTCTCGGTGACTCAGTCACCTACTTGTTAAAATGGGGGCAGGAGGACAAGCGGCAGCACAGTGGGAGGAGGGAGCTGGCATCGGTTAAACACAGATGGTGTTGCTATTGATAGTAAATTTCCGTCGGGGTGTGGTGACGCTCTGCCTGCAGTCTCGGTGCTGGGGAAATGGAGGCTGGATGATCAGGAGGTCCAGGCTAACCTGGGCTACACAGAGAGATACCTTCAGCCCACATCTTAAAAAAAAAAAAAATTAACTTCTCATCAGTCACCTGTATCACTAGTCAACAGTGTCTTTATCCACAGATCAGGCCCCTGGGCCTGCTGGAATGAATTTAAGGATTCAAACCTGATGTCTGGGATGAACAGCTTGGCTGCCAGCTCCCTTCCTGGAGGCTAGGCAACCACAGGCAGGTTCTTCTGGGTGCTTCACAGCGAGGAGTTGGGCTCTGCCTGGCCTCAGGTCCTGATTCTACATGGCCATTTTTTTTTCCTGTTGCTAAGATGGCTGTCTCTTGGGTTCAGATGACCCGGGTCACCATATCCATAATTCTGCTTCACATAAAGGCCACATTCTCATGTCCCAGGGGTGGAGATTTTACCCAGTAAGTTGTAGGATATTGGCTCCTAACAGGGTCTCCAGGATCAGTTCCTGCCCTCCTGGGAGCAGGGCCAGTCCAACTGTCTGGCAGCCAAGCCTCCTGGCCAAGGGTGCAGCTGGGCTGGGTGGGCTCCCAGGCCCTCGCCCCTCCCACCGCCTCGCTCTGAGCTTTGCCTGTGGAAAGCCTGACCTGCTCCATGGCAGCCAGCCCTGGGCTCACACCTGGGCTCCAGGCCCCCTTCCTGTCACCTCTTGCCTCCTTTGCTTCACACCCGTGGACTCTCCTGACTGTGGGTGTGCTCAAGCTCTACTTGTGGAAGCTTCCTTTTGATTTTAAAGGATTCCAGAAAACAAAAGGGGTGAAATGAGTGTCCCTGGCTGCCAGGAGGCTGGATGAGCTCCTCTTTATTGCACTACCCCATGCGGAGGCAGAGCTGGTTAGAGCCGGCTGACTCACATGACCCAAGTGTGTGTTGTGTGTCTTGTGTCTGGAGAAGGTAGAACCTGCGGTTGGGTCGGGGAGTACAATGCACAGGCTGCATCCAAGCTGGATGCTCTGGCCTTTGGATCCAACCCCCACCTTGGGCTTGTAGAGCCCAGGCTGCACAAAACGGAAAAAAAAAATGAATAAAAATTCAAAAAGCGGAAGGGAGAAATAAAGGGGTAAATGGCGATGTGGAGCCCCAGTTGCTGGCAGATGGTACTGGTATTAGGAAAATGAAAATATACGCAGTAAATTCACTATTTGCCAGTGCTAATTTCTTATCCCAAGGTAGAGCCTTCCCCTGGCCCTCACCACACCATCTGCACATTCATAAAATACATTACAGCAGAATTGATGGGCGACAGAGTGCACACGTGAGGCTCTGGGTGGTCTCACTCCCCAGGCAGGGGATGTGGGGAAGGAGTCCCACGCACCTGCTGGGGCTTGGGGATGGCTTTGTGGTGTTCCACCTTCAGCTCTGCTTTAACTGTGTATTCAGCCTGGACCAAGTGTGGCTTCTCTTCCTCGTGTGGTTTATAGAGCAGAGGCCTGAGTGGGGTTCCTAGGACCAGCCCTGGCCTGTGGTTCCAATGGGGGTCAGGACAGAGACCTGAGTATGGAGTCTGAGTTTGTGGCCTGGTATTGGCCCCCTCCCATGCCTTTCTAGCTCCTCCTAGGTCTTCAAGCCCATCCCGGCTTTAGCCTTGCCAGGCCACTGTTGACGACTGCTCCCCTGAGACAGTCTAGTGGGAATCTTCACTGTCCTCAGCAGTGGCAGGTCCCAGCGCTGAGCGCAGTCCCTATCTGGTTCCTTGTGTTTGGGAGCTTAGTTCCTTCCAAGACAGAGCTGAGCTCCTAGGAGCATAGGAGCTGGGCTTCTGGGGGCATAGGCTGGGAGGGCGGCCTTGGAGCCACATGAAACCCTGGACATGAATAGACAGAGTGGCCCATTAGCCTGTCCACTTCACCTGCCTGCTGTTCCTTAGAGCGGGTGCTCCTTCCTGGTCCTCCAGGCTTTATGACCAGCCAGAGCCCCACATCTGGTCAGTTGGCTGTATCAGTAATTGAGCCCGCGCAACCGGGCCAGCTCCCAAGGGGAGGCGATTAAGGCTGTCCTCTGTCATTGAGGAGCCAGCAGAACCCAGGACCTTCATTATTTCCCAGGATTGATGGGCCCATCTGTGACCTTTGCTGGATTGAGAAGGATCACTGAGAACATTCTGTTTCCGGACTTTTCGAGCTACCAACGTCCCCTATGGACAGGAGTGGCAGAGAGCTGCCATCCATTATGAACGGGGCATGCCTTTCTGGAAAAGAGGCAAGCCCTCACCTCGTGGACTCCCTCATACTGTACAGGGTGAGTGTCCCACAGCTGGGGGAGGAGCTGGTTTGCAGAAGGCTAGGTGCAGGTGGGTGGGCCGGGGTACCTTCCTGTCCCCTTGTCCCCTGCCTCTGCCACCCTGATCCCCACAGTTCAGACTGTTGTTGACAGCATAGTACATACTTCCCAGCTTCTCTCTCAGGCCCGCGTGTGCACTTGGGAGAGTCAGAACACCACTTCTGAGGGAGCGGTTCCAGTGGTTTTTGGGTGAAGCACGGCTGTTGAGGTGCCTGTCAGCTTATCTGAGGGAGGCAGAGTAAGGGTGGGGGGCCTTAGGCCTCTGGGTACTAACATGAGTAGAGCCTGGTGGAGCTGGGATGCTAAGTGGGTGGCACTTAGGGGAAGGGCAGGATTCTTGGCATTCACTGATTTCCCAAGGGAATACTATGTAGGAGTGTGACGTGTGTGCGTGTGTGTGTGTGTGTGTGTGTGTATGTACACGCAAACATTCGGGCATGTGTACGTGTGTCCAGGACCTAGCCTCCAGGGATTCCAAGTACCAAAGGATAGCCCTCCTCTGCCCACTGCCCACTCCAGGGAGGCCAACGTGAGCGTGGGTACTGCTCTCTTGGCTTGCTGTCCCCAGTGTAGGCCAAGACTCAGCTTAAGGGAGCACAGACGCAGAGCATTAGTGGCAGCGTCACAGGGGTGAGGGATTCCTGTGGTGTTGAAGCTTTTCAAAGCACTGGAGAGTCGCGTGGATGAAACAGGAAAAAGTCTTTCTTCTCTGTGGCTTACTTTCTGTCTACCCAGGGCTAGGAGGACAGAATGTTCTAGCTCCGCAGTGTCCCCTGCCCACATAACTGTTGAGTCTTCAGGCTGAACAACTGAGGCATGGCAGCTTTAGTGTACCATGCATCATGTCAACCTGAGGCTGAGCCATGGCTAGATCACCCAGCCCCCAGGGATCAGTACCCATGAAGGCCCTTACTACAGCCCAGGGGTCTCCTCACAGACCCTCTGCTAAGGCAAAGCAGCTCCCAGAATGGGATCACCGCAGATACGACGAACCCATGGGGCTCGGAGGTTGGTTTTCATGGTGGGTGTTCCACCTGGAGCCTGTCCTCTCAGGGCCTCGTGCAGTGAACGTATGAAGACTCCAGATCTGCCTCTTCGGACAAGCTATGCCTTGGATAGAAAGACGACGGGCTGCAGCACCCCACCCCACCCCATCCTTCCAGATGACTTAGAAGGATGCACAAGGCTTTCCAGTTGGAGGAAGCCAGCTCAGAGAGTGGTATTCCCCAGCAACCTCAGTGGTTGCCCTGCTCTTTCTAGGTCCCTCCTCCCACTCCTCAGCCAGCCCAGGGAGACTGGGTGGCACTTAGGTGCCCATCCATACCCTGTCTCTAAGACTTGCAAACAAGCCAGAATCTTCATCTCTCTCTAGTCCCTTTGAAGATTTGGTTTTTCTTTTCTTTTCTTATTTTTGGTTTTTTTTCGAAACAGGGTTTCTCTGTATAGCCCTGGCTGTCCTGGAACTCACTCTGTGTAGACCAGGCTTAAACTCAGAGATCCTCCTTCCTCTACCTCCCAAGTGCTGGGATTAAAGTTGTGTGCTGACACTGCCTGGCCCTTTCGAAGGTTTGAAAACTGAGCTCAGAGACCACAAGAAACCTACTGTGGTGGCAGGGTGGGCAGCCAAGGAGCTGAGACCTGCCCTGAGTTTCCTGATTGGTGGATGTGTCACTGCAGTGACTGTTACCTTCCCGAACAAACCTGTTCTCGCTGGGTGCCCTGGCAGGTGCTCCCTGTCTGACAGCTGGCTGGAGGGCACAGGCTCAGAGACACCCTGCCCTGCTCTCAGTAGGCCATTAACCTAGATTTGCTAGGAGCTTGGAGTAGCTGCAGAGGGCCGCCCATCTGCGTGAGCATGACCTCCTTCGGCCTCAGTTTCCTAATCTGTAAAAGGACCACATTAGCTGCACTTGAAAGGTACGGATGGAATGTGACTTAGGTAACTTCCCAGAACTGCCAAGGCGGGATCCTTGCACCAGCCAACCTTGGAGACAATTAACCGGCCCCTTTCCCTCCTCCTTACCCTCCCGTTGGCCCCTAGAACCACCCGTCCAAGCAGGGATGGTAGCTGCCCATGGTCTTGGCAGCTGGCTCTCAGTTGCTTCGGCCAGGACCTAACAGACCCTGTGACACCAGGCTCTCCACAGTGCCCTTCAGGCCAGATGCCTTGATTTCTCTTCCCAAGGGGCCTGATGTCATCCTGGAAGCAGTCAGGAAGGGGCTGAGTCAGGGAGGAGTCATTTCCACCGCTGCTCCTCCCTCACCCCCTCCCACTCCCCTGACCTGGCCCTGGAGCCTCCCACAGCCTCAACTCCCCACTGCTCCTCCATCCCCCGCCCCCCCCCAAGGCCCTGCCCTGGGCCAGCACAGCCTGTGTGAATGTCTAATCTCCAATTTTATTCTGCTGGGCTGCAGCCTATTTGCATAATCCACACAGGCACCCTGGTTTTAATTGCCCACAACTCTGCAGAAAGATCATGTGGTTAAGTGGTAAATCATAATTAGATAAATAATTGGTTTGGCTACAGCAAGCTGCTTCTGTTTCACCTGCCATCTGCTGGACCCGGTTTCTCTTCTGGCCAGAACAATGCGGTTCTGATGACAGCGCACACTGCTGCTCCCTTGTGGGGATGGAGGGGGCTCGAGTGGAGGGGCTCGGAAGCCGAGCCTGGAAGATTGCCCAGTTGCCGGGTCTCTCTCCCCAAGCCAGGCACACCCCAGGCTTGCCATTCATCACCCTGCGTACTTAATGCATGTAAGGGGCACTTCTGGCTTTGCTGCAGGATGGGAGGCTTGGGTCTGAGAGGAGGGGGCCCAGCCTGGCCTGCTTGGACCTGGGATGACTCGTGCAGGGCATGCCTGGGTCCCAGTTCTTTGGAGCTCCCAGGGAGCTGGTGGGCAGCACTGCAGAGCTGGAGTGGGCAGACCTCCCTGCCCACCATGGTCAGCTCGCCCATCTGCTGTTTGCTGGAAGCTCTTTTCTCTCCACACTGTAGACCCATCTGTGAGCCAAGTCTCTGGGGGAACTGGGATGCTGGGCTGGTTGGTCAGCTGGCTGGGCCTTCCTGGGGGCCGCCTGCCATTCAGGCTGGTCTTCTGCCGGTCTTCAGCCCCCTGGCTGCCAGGGCTGCTTCCAGTTGCCTTTCATTTCCCATCCTCATGTGTGCATTCGTCAGTGCCTCCACGGTGACATCGGGCGTTTCCACTGCTCCGGAGCCTGAGTGGATCATGCCCTTGCTGAGCAGTTTGTCTCTGGGGCAGTGCTGCCCATCAGCTCCCTGGGAGCTCCAAGGAACTGGGACCCAGGTAGGCCCTGTAGGAGTCATCCCAGGCCCAAGCAGGCCAGGCTGGGCCCCCTCCCCTCAGACCCAAGCCTCCCATTCTGCAGGCTCTCCAGTTTGTTCCTCATTCCTGTCTCTGTGCTTCTGAAGATCAAAGGACCAATTAGGTCAGAGCTGCAGTACATGTCCAGTGCTTCATGGTAGATGTGGTGCCTGCCTGGTGCCTCGTGGCAAATATGGATGTGGGGTACTTGTTAGCAGCTCACAGGCTATGCCCAATGCCCAAATGGAGCCCAGTGTAGTGGGGCAGACCCAGAAATGGGAGAAGAGGGTGGTGGGGTGTAAGAGACAGGCTGTGCTTTCTTGGACCTGTGCTTCTGACTCAGGGCTGAACACTGATACCAGGATTCTGTGGCTCTCCTGCAGCCCTCCCCAGTCCACCTGTTCCCTGTAAGGCCTGCATGCTCACCTCTGGGTCTTGATTCTAGGGCCTTCCCATGTTTGTCTGCGCGGTGACTCAGGAAGCTACCTTTCTCTCCAGATTCCAGTTTTGCCTTCCCAACTCCATGGAGGGCAGTCTGGGTACTCAGGACCACACACTAAGACTTAGAGCATGATGGGAATGAGGACCACCACTGCGCACAGCTCAAGCTCAATCACTTCCCCACCATACAGTGTCCGCCTCCTGAAGCTCGCAGTTGCTTCTGGGATGCCTCAGGAGAGGCCCCATATGTCTAAACTATGGGAATGTCAAATAAAGCTCTGTTTTTCCATCATGCAGTCACCAACCCATTCTTCTTTCCTTCCTTCCTTTCTTCTTGGCCTATAAGTCATAGAGATCCACCTGCCTCTGCCTTCCAAGTGCCGGGATTAAAGGTGGCCTCCGCCATCTCCCAGCGCCTCCTTTTCTTTGTATTCGTCATCCCCTTTTCCTTCCTTCCATGCATCATTCGCGTTTCTTATCTTTCTTCCATCTATTTACCCATCCTTCCATCTGCCTAACTCTCCATCAGCCCATCTGTCTATCCACCCATCCATCCATTCATCATTTACCCACCTATCCATTCTTTTCTCATTCCTTCTATCCATCTTCCTCTCTTCAGTCACCCACTCTTCTATTCTTCCTTCCATGCTCCCTCTGTATATATTCTGTTGTATCCCATTTGTCTGCTCACCTATCTGAAACCGAGACCTAACCAGCCTTGGCCTCAGACCCTCATGCTGGCTTGTTTTTGTTGCTGTTGTTATTTTGGTTTTGGTTTGAGACAGGGTTTCTCTGTGTAGCCTTGGCTGTCCTGAACTCACTTTGTAGACCAGGCTGGCTTCGAACTCCCAGAGAGCCGCCTGCCTCTGCCTACCCAAGTGCTGAATTACAGGTGTGCCCAGCTTCCTTGTGCTGACTTGCACCACTGTGCAAAGCAGAGCCTAAAGCAGTTCACTGGGGGTGGGAGGAGAACCTCGGCTTTTGTAATGCTCTAGACTTGGCTTTTCAAATCTGCCTAGGGAGATCTCCGGGGCAAACTCTCCAAAGCTGTGCCCTGGGTTCTTCAGATGTTCTGCCTGTTTCTCCATAAGCGTGCGTGACCCTCTGGACTCAGCTGCCTTTTTTCCTTGCCTCACAGACTGTGACTATTGGTAAATCCAAATGTCCAGTCCATACGGCACCACTGGCCGCATGTGGCTGTTGAAACTTGAAATTAAAGGAACGGAATGATTCCATTTCTTAGTCACGACAGCCACATTCCAAGTGCTTAGTGGCAACTGGGGCTGTGACGGCTTTTCTATGACAGGTTTTTCTGGATTTACTCAAGAGGCATTCTTAAATAAACAAAGATGAGTTGCCCTCAGCTGTAACTGGACTCAGGCTAGATCTTTCTGAGGTTTGGTGGCCGTTGGGCCCCATTGCATATAGGAATGGTGGGACTGTCCATGTTATCCCAGGCTTGGGGACTTGGCTGTGGAACCGCAGACACGAAAGCAGCTGGTGTAGTCTGAGACGAGCCGTTACTGCTGACAACTGGCCGCTGGAGAGGGCTTCTCTGTTTTTCTGGGTTTTTCTTCATTCTATGCTAGGCAAACCCCTTTTAGGGGTCTTCTAGCCTGCTGCCCCCATGTGATGTGTTATACTGTGTTAGACAGGGCAGGTTGGTAGACTGCCTCATCCTCAGCCCTCCCTGGCCCTTTCTGTGTCAATGTCAGCTTTCAAGGCAAACCTCCCTCTGGCCTGGCTCCCAAGGTGTCTGCCACACTAAAACCAGTTGGCCTTTCAGGAACAGCCCCACTTGATTCATGGAGGCTTTTGACAGAACCAGCTCTTCATGCAGCCACTTGGTGACAGCTGAGCCCTATTGCTACTGCCTCAACCGAGGCCAGAGAAGTGTCCCCAAGTGGGCATGGAGGGGTGCCCTGGGCTGGGGCTGCTCCCTGTGGCTGGGTGGCTTGGCTGAGTGGACCATGTATGTTCATCTCAAGGGACTCTGAGATGCTGGTCACTGTGTTCATTCTACTGTTCTCAAATGAATACAGGGAGCTGTGACCTCTGGTCACTTTGTGGCAGGGTGGTGATAGGTGCCAGACACCACCAAGGCCACTACCACCCCTTCCCTGTAGCCACACTGCCTCTGGGCCCACCCCTCCCACGCCTCTTAATTATTTTCCTTGGCTGTTGTGAATTAAATCTCCCAGGAACCGCAGGAGACATCTTTGGGTACGGCCTGCTCACATCTCTGGGCACCCACAGAAGTTGTTAAACGAATAACGTTGACTTACTCCAGGGACCCAATTCTCTCTGAATGTAATTCCCCTCTCAGTTGCTGGGAGCTTCTTGGAGAAATCATAAAAAGAATAAACAGACGTGCCTAACGCTTCCTCAGATCCTGTTGGGAGGGAGGGGAATCACTTGGAATTAATTTTTAAAAGAGGATCACACCACAGCTTGATGACAGGAAGAGCTGCCATCTCTGAGGGTTCTGATGGGGCTGAGCCCGGGGTCCTGGTCCCCATGTGAGGGGTGCTGATGGAGACAGGCAGACTAGTGACTCGGCTTTAATGTGGTGGCTTAGCTAGTGGGTCTTTGCTGGAGCCGGGGGATGGCAGGTACACAGCAGCCATTGAGGTGACCTGTAGACCACTTGTCTGTGTTCTGCCCTCATGCAGCCATGAACCGCCTTGTCTCATCTGCCATCACAGACCCCAGCTATCTTCTCCGGCTCCTCCTGCCTGTCTCTCCTCCTCCTGCTTCTCTTGCTGCTGTTTTTCCTGCCCCTCCTCCTGTCCCTGCTCCTCCTGCTGCTCCTCCACCTTTTCCTCCTGCTTCTCCTCTTGCTCCTGCTCCTCCAGCTGCTTCTCCTCCCTCTTCCTCTTCCTGAGCCTCCTCCCTCTTGCTCATCCCTCCTCCCTTTTTCTCTTCCTTCTCCACCTCCCCCTCCCCCATCTGCTCCCATCTGACTTGTACAGACTTGTCACCTGGGGGACAGGTGAGGCTGTCACCCCAACTGTGAGCAGGCAAGGCCCTTTATGCCCCTCCTTTCTCTAACAATACAGTGACAGCTGTTCCCCTGTTACAGAGGCCTGCTAAGGTCCTGCATGGTTAGGCCCTGGAGCTCTGACCTGTGACCCTCTGGTCTGTGGCTTCTGAAGGGTTTCAGGTCTTCCATAAATGTGTCTTCCTGTACCTCTGTGCAGCTGACCAGGGACCCAGCTCCCTCTCTAGGTTGCCCAATGCTACACAGCATCCTGGTTTTAAGGTGCCACCTTGTTTTTTTTAATGGTAGGGAGCGCTTGGAGGGAGGCAAACCAGCACGGGGGAACTTTCCCAAGGTCGTGAGCAGTTTGCTGGGTGAGCCAGGAATAGAACTCCTGAGCTGGGCTGTGCTAACCCTGAGCTCAAATTGCCAGCCAAGGCAGGTCAGTGCAGAGGACGAGAGTGGGAGGGGGACCCAGCTTCTGAGATGGGAGCCTGCAGAACCCAAGGGAAGGCCTGTCACTCCCAGGAGAGGAGGGCGTGTTGATGTGTGGTTGGTGCTGAGAGCACAGCCTTGTTGTTAGCTGATGCTGGGGTGTGCTGTGTGGGCTTTTAAGAGCATCTGGTAAGAGACAGCAAAGCTGCATCCATTTGTTCGTTCCTCCCTTGATGCTCTTAGATGGGAGGGGCTAGAGGATGGCCTTTGCACACGGATGTAACACCCTGATGCTGGGACACGACACTGTGGTCATTCCTGAACCAGGGCCGCCTGCCTGTACCTCTTACCCACCTCTTTGTTTTGGGGGTGCACCTAGACAGCTGAGGAGTGTTCTCCTGCACCAGGTGCTCATATCAGCGTGAAGGCTGCAGGTCTGCCCTGAGTCTCTGAAGCCAGTGGAAACAGGAAGTGAAGGGGTAGGGGTGTCAGCTTGGGCCCCAACCAGGAAGCCTTCCCAGAGAAGGTGAGCTTTTTGGTCTAAGACTATAGAGATGGGGTGCTGCTCAAAGTGGAGAGTTGGAAGGGCCAAGAAGGGCTCCATGCCCAGCAGAGCTGGAGTGAGGAGGTGGCTGGGGCCCTGGGGAGGACTGAGCTTCCCCAAGGCCCACTGTGGGGCTGGCCTGGGGAGGTTGGAAATACAATGACCAAATACAAATATGTGGTCCTGAGAATGGAGACAGTAGAGGATTCAGCATTTGGGGAGGCCCAGAGTGGGCCAAGGAGAAGCACCACTCACAGAGAAGACAAAGGGACAGGTCCCGGAGAGGGCAGGCAGTCCTCCTTATCCGCCAAGTCCATGGGGAGCCAGAAGAAAGAAGGGTGCAGTTTCGGGGTCACTTGGGGGCAGCTTGCAGCAGGCTGGACACCCACAGCCCTGTGTCTGCTTTTTGCCACAGGTAGGGAGGAGGTGCTTTCAGGCCAGACCCAGATGCAGCACTAGATGGGGGTAAGTGAAGGCCCGTCTGGGAACAGAAGAGGCTGAGGATGGGGGAAACTGAGGCAGGGATACTGCTGCCACTCACAGGAACACCAGGAAGTTGCCAGGAAGCGTCACATCCAGAATTTCCTGTTGTGAAATGGCTTATATCTAAACTTCCCTGTTGGCTCTTTGAGCCTGTGACACAAAATTACAACGACATAAACATGAGAGCAGGTGCCAAAGGATCCTTGCAGCTGGCAAAGGCAAGATCTGGCCTTGCTCTCGAGGACCCCAGAATGTCCTTTCCAGGCATGCCAAGGGCTCACCCCTGGGGACAGGAGGGCTTGTTGGCCTGTGTGTGTTTCCCTCTTGGAGGTTTCAAGCCCTAAAGGCCTTTGGGATCTGACGGTTTCTGTGATGGTTTGGGACTCTGGTGACAGGGAAAGAAGACAGGCATGGGAGGTTGAGAAACAACCCAGCTGGGGAGGCCTAGGCCTGCAACCCCAGTATTAGGGACCTGAGGGGGGTAGCCCTTATTTCCAAAAGACTAAAGGAAAGGACTTGGGGGAGGTGCAGCAGCGCACATGCTCTTTAATCCCAGAGCTAGGAGGCAGAGGCAGGTGGATCTCTATGAGTTCGAGGCCAGCCTGGTCTACAAAGTGAGTGTGAGACAGTCAGTACTGTTAACACAGAGAAACCCTGTCTCAAAAAACAAACAAAACAAAAGGAAACTGAAGAAAGAAAGAAAAGAAAAAAAAGAACTAAAGGGAAAAACCGAGAGTAATTCTAAAAGAATGTGCCCTGGGTAAAATCCCAACCCCACAGTCTGCAGCCATGACACCGGCTCGGATGCCACAGGGGCACAGAAGGCTCCCAGCCCTCAGCTGAAGACCCACTGTGGGCCTTCAAACAATGTCAGTGTGAAGAGGGCCGGGAGGGTTGGGGCCTGACAGGAGCTGCCCCAGCACTCTTACCAGCTCTTAGATCTGCAGGGAGACTCGCAAAGTCTGGACATCCAAGTGCATGTGTAACGGATCCTTAGGGCCTATGTGGGTTCATTGTGGAGTTCCTGGGAGAATATCCCCACATTTCTGTCTCCTGGAATATGTGGCCACCTTTGCAGGGCTGCCCGGACTGGGACTCGGTGTGACCCTTCTCCCTCATATCCAGGTGATTGGCCAGGCAGAGAGACAGCACTCACCTGTAGGGGACCCCTGGAATTCTGTTTCCATGACTGTGGAACTATACTGACTGCCCTCCTGTCCCTCCCTTCAGAGCCACTCTTCCTCAGGACAGGGGCCTCCCCCTGGCCTGGCCTGGCCTGCTCTGCCCCTCCTCCCCCAGCCCTGCCCAGGTCACAGCTGTCTCCTTTGCAGCAGGTGGCAAGAGCCGCTGGAGGTCCTGTGTGGAGACAGGTGTGCACATTCCACTGTCACCACCCCCAGGTGCTCAGAGTTGCAGGCCCTGAGGCTGGGAAGACAGGCCTGCAGCTTTGGGGACCTCAGCAGGACGGATGGAGCATGGTGACCTTTGTAGCCGGAGGGCTTGGAGCCACAGGCTAATGTTGCTTCAGTGTGTGTACGTCCACAGAGCACCCGTGAGCCTGGCTGATGGCATGTGACCCTTTCCTGTGACCGTGTCCAAAATGCCCGTAGGCGAGAGTGCTACAGGAAGGGGGAGTTTCCAAGGTCTGCTCAGGTCCCCTGGAGAACATCAACCCCACCCTAGCCACAGCTTCCATTTTAAAGTATACAGTGACCTCACTTGTAATTCCAGCATTTGGCGTGGGTTGGGGGAAAGATCAGGCATTCAAAATCATTTTCAACTACATAGAAAATTCAAAGCCAGTTTGGGATACATAAGACCCAGGATCAAAAAGCCAAATATAGCCAGGCATGGTGGCACACGCCTTTAACCCCAGCACTCAGGGAGGCAGAGGCAGAGGGATCACTGTGAGTTCAAGGCTAGCCTGGTCTACAGAGTGAGTCCAGGACAGCCAAGCCTACACAGAGAAACCCTGTCTAAAAAAAAAAAAGAAAAGAAAGGAAAGAAAGAAAAAAAAAAAGCCAAATGTTGGGGGTTTGGGGCACTGGATGGACATCATTTAAAATGCACATTGCTGGGCCAGGGAGATGTCTGCACCGGTTACAGTGTTTGCCGCTGAGTCTAACGAGCCAAGCTTCTGAAAGTTGCCCTCTAACCTCCACACCAACACTGTGCTACATGTGTGCTCACATATATACACTAAATTAATTGGAAATAAAATAGTACAGGGTTCATACTGTAATTCCAGCTGAGGCAGGGAAATCTGGAGTTCCACCCTGGCCTGGGCTATAGAGTGAATTCAAGGCCAAGCCTGGGCTAAAGAGTAAAGGCACTATCTCAAAACGGGAAAAAAAATCTAAACTTGTACAGTCCGGTGACATTTAGCACGTACATGGTGTTGTGCAACCACATGCCTGTCGTTCTTCAACCAGAACGGTCCTGTCACCCAGGAAATGGCCCCCACAGGGGCAGCCACCCCTCCCCCCAGTAGCTGCTGGGCACCTGCTCTCTGCCTCTGTGGGTCTGCCCATTCTGGACATTGTATATCTGGCACTCTTGAGACACAGCCTTTGGGTTTGTCTTCTGTCCCTCAGCACCACGTTTTTTAGGCTTGTTATATAGTCCGTGTCCGAGCTAGCAAGCTAGCTTGCTTTCTTTCGACAGGGTTTCTCTGTGTAGCCCTGGCTGTCCTGGAACTCACTCAGTAGACCAGGCTGACCTCAAACTCAGGGATCCACCAGCCTCCTGTCTCCAGAGTGCTGGGATTAAAGGGGTGTGCCACCAGAGCCAGCTCTGTCTTTTCTTTCTTAAAACAGGCTCTCTTAGCGGGGTGTGGTGGTGCATGCCTTTAATCCCAGCACTCCCAATTCCCCCACTGAATGGACGTACCACACTTTTAAGACTTATTCTCCAGCTGATGGGCTTTCACGGGTTATCACCACCCTTTGACAATTGTGAACGGTACTAGTGTGAAGCTCTGTGCAAGACGCTTGCATGGTTGCGGGTGTCTGTTCTTTGTCCCTGCATTCATCTACCATAGAACACATATCAGGTTACTTGATTCTTTCATACGTGGGCTAGGCTGACAACATATCGACATGTGTACCAGCCAGGCCATGAGACCTAAAGCATACAAGAGGCTATGCTCTCTTTTTTTATCCAAGTTGCTGGTTTGATGCTTGTACCATTAGGAAGAGTGGGGGATCCTTGCTGTCCTAGGCTCACTAGGATCAAGGGGTGGGCCTCCCTGTGATGTCACTCAGAAAAAAAAACCACGCCATTCTTTTCTTAATCCCTGTCATTCATTTCCTCCTCATGCAAAACAGAAGGGATTTGGTGACTCATTCGGTAGTCTTGGTCCCTGGGTTCTTATTAGGTTCCTGTCCTCAGGCAGGTGGCCATGAGTGGTGCTGTCTGTCCATCAGCACTAGAAACCTGAGCACCCGCCACAGCATACACTGGTGTCCCCGCCTACAAGCAGGAACTGGGGCTCTGCTCGCTGTATCTGGGGCTTGCCCTTGTGAGCTGGGAACTGTGTCTCAGGAAGGGCTTGGTAGCCTGTTAGGCCAGTCCAGTCCCAGCACCACAGAGGTAAATAATGTTCCCCAACTGACCCGCTATCTGGTTCTCTAGGAAAGGTGTGAGCGTCGGTCAGCAGGTGGGAAACCACAGGGAAATGAGCTGTCCAACAGCTAGCAGGGGGTGGGCACGGCAGGAAGAATGAAACGAACTGATGAGGGACGTCCATTGGTCACAGGCATTGGTCCAGGCCCAGGAACCAGTTCTGACAGGAACAGAAGCAGGGAAAGGCAGCCTGCTCACTGCAAATGGGGTTTTGTGTGATCGACATTGGTGAGGACCATGGGTGCTCCCATCAATTGCTGGTCACTACTCTTGGACGTGCATGTGCGCTCACCCATGCCTGTGCTGTGTGCCCTTGAAGCCCTGAAGCCCTGCTGCCTGAGCTCTTTTTCCACACAGGCCTGCCAGGTAGACAGGGCTGGATGAGATTCTGGCTGTTCCACGCTTTCATAAAAGCCTGCTAAAATAAGACCACTCAGGGATGGGGGTGGGGGGGGGCTGTTGGCTCTCCATCACAAATGTTGACAGTGGAGAAAACGTGGCCAGGTTTCTCTCAAATATGAAAAATGGGGAGTAGGCATGCAAGGAAATGGGAACCTGGCATCCCACCTGGATGGCACTGTGGTGCAGGACCGGGGCCTATTGGGGGACAGCTCCTGAGTGCAGGGGTGGGAGTTAGACGTGACTCCATGGCTCATCAGGGTAGGCTCGCAGACTGTATTTTGTGGGTGTTTGGTGACTAGGGATGAGGCTGGGCAGGCAGCCTGTTTACCACAGGAAAAAGGGCTGTCATGGAGTTGGGAATGGAGAGTCCCTGAGGACTCAACATTGCAATGGGGACAGTAGAGGGTTCAGCCAGGACCCTTAACCCAGCGGATACAGGCTTCCCTCAGGACTTTATAAGCCAAGGAGCAGGGCCAGGTCACCCAGGCCGGTGGCCACTGGCATGCTATTGGTGACAAAAATCTAGTACCAGTAATCCCAGCGCTTCCCCCAGTAGTCTCTGTCCCCCAGAGGGTCCAGGCACCCCCTTCCACCCCTCCTCCCCTGCCTGCTGGCCCTGGCCCAGCCATATAAAGTTTAAAGGTTTTAAATGCAAATATTTCTCTTTTATAGATGCCAGCTGTCTCCAGAGAGCGCGATTCCTCCCTGCTCAACTTCATTGTCCAATTAGCTTCCCATATCTGAGTAGTAGAGAGCTAGGGGTGGGGGAGGTTGGGCCCGGAGCTGGTGGCTCAGAAGGCTGTTGTCTGGGATAGCTTGTGGGTAGCCTGGATGGAGGGGGTGTTTGTAGGGGGGCAGGGCTTGAGCTTCCGAGGCTAGGAAGCTGCTCCTGGCTGTCTGGGGGGTGGGGAGAGGTTAGGGGCTGGGTCACAGGGTGCAGGGGCTGGCCAGATTTCGAGGCACTGGGTGGAGACGCAGGGGCCGTTGGTGGCCAGGACATTCTTCTCCTCTTTAGAGACATAAAGGCAGGCAGCCTGTGCACACTGGCTCCCTTCTCCCCTCAAGTGCCCTCTTCCCGCCCGCCTTCCAGCCGTGCGCCACGGCGTCCCCATTCACCGGGGCTCCGAGGCGCTCACAAAGCGAGGCAATTAGAATTGAAAATCTATGCAAAACAGCTGTTAACTGATTGTAAAGGAGTGCAGCTGTGTGCAGGGCGCGGGTGGGAGCCGGCGCTGAAAGCGCAGGAAGTGGCGCCGAGGCCCAGGGTTAAGAGGAAAACTCCCCAATGGGCCGAGAGGATCCGCCAGGTCTTAAACCCTTCTTGCTGCCTGGGTGACCTTAGTCCCCAACAGCCAGCCTTCAGGCAGCGTCTCAGACGGAGGGGGTCAGAGCTCCTCTCCAGGAGGACACAGGCTGCTTTCTGGGCCCTGCTGTCCTCCATCATGTTCTGTATCCAGCAAACCTGGGTTACAGGCAGCATAGAGACTGCTTGCCAACCCCAGGCAGTGAGACAGGGGTGTTTTTCCCCCAGACCAGGCTGCTTTATCATTCCAGACCCTCTTGCTGTCTGAATAGGTAAGGCCAGCCTGGAAAGGTGAATTCCAGAGGCAGGGATGGGAAAGCCTTTTAGGAACATTTTTTTTTTCTTCTGGTTTTTGTTGTTGTTGTTTTTCTACACAGAGACAGGGTTGCTCTGTGTAGCCTTGGCTGTCCTGGACTTGCCTTGTAGACCAGGCTGGCCTTGAACTCAGAGATCCAACTGCCTTTGCCTCCCAAGTGCTAGGATTACAGATGTGTACCATCTTGCTCAGCAGAACATAATTTTGTTGTTGTTGGCTGGTTCTTTTTCTGAGACAGGTTTTTCTCTCTGTAGCCCTGGCTGCCCTGGAACTCATTCTGTAGACTCTCTCTGTAGGCTGGCCTCAAACTCAGAAACCCACCTGCCTCTACCTCTCAAGTGCTGGAATCAAAAGGTGTACGTTGCCACGCCCAGCCTAGGAACATAGATGTAAGCAGGTCTTTGATGGATGACCATGGAGGTGCGTCAGGGAAGAAGAAGCAGGGAAGTTTTGAGGGCTTGATAGCTGTGTGGCAGTGGTCCTGGAGAGCATGGCTCAGGAGGTGAGGGTGGATGGAGGGCAGACAGACCCCTCTCTCTGCTTCTCAGTCCTTTCCATCCTCTGCCAACTCCGATGGTCTTCAGGGTACTAAGTGTTCATCCAGAGGCATCAAGAAAGCAATGCCAAAAACCCAGCAGCCTGCCTTCCACAGGACTTCTCCATGGTGCAAAGAAAGAATCTGACCAAAGGACCCCAGCTGCCCTCCCCAACCTCACCTAGGCCTCTGGAGTACCTGGGGTGACAGACTGCAGGTCTTCGGGTCCTGCCAGAACGCTGCCAGGTGTAAGCAACTATCAATGTCAGGCTTGTGTGTTCCCAATTTCTGACCCCCCCACCCCCACCCCACGGCAGGTTAATTAACATTCTCGGATCTCCTGACTCCTGGGTAGTGGTGTCACCGCCTGCCTCTCACCAGGAGGCCTGGAGGACACTCGGCGATAGAGCTTAGCAACTGGGCAGCAACTCTGCGCTGGGAAAGTGTCTATGTGGTCATTACCCAGGTCTGTGCTGGAGTCGAGGGCTCCGGTACGTGGAGGTGCCATGTGACTTAAGAGGAGGTGAAAGCCGCCTTTAGTGGGAGCAGCTGGTCAGAGTGGGAAACATAACTGTTAAGTTTTCATCTTATGTCTCCCTGCTCAACCCCAGCAGGAAGACCCGGAAGGCATCCAGGGCTCACTTCCACAGGGCTGGCATCTGTGCAGGCTCAGGTGGATACCTGACCTTGGTGGGGTATGCTCTAAGCTGCCCTTCCACCTTCCTAACTGCTGGGAGCCTTCCTGAGCCGCCACTGTGCAGGTTTCAGTTTTGTTTCTGGGGAGGCCCTTGTGAAACAGCCCCAGGGACCTCATGTTTGGCCAGTGGGTAAGCACCTGCACCTGTCCTGGTTCTGGCAGTCCCCCTAGGTCTGGAAACCCCTCCCACCTCAGGCTTGAAGTTCATCTGTTCTTGAAAAGGTTTCTGAGGCCCCAGGTTCTCAGAAAGGGTGTGAAACCTGGGGGATCCTGCTTTCTACTTTTAGGAGGCCCAGGATGGCAGAGCCCTGGGAAGGATAGCTGTTTGATTCTGTGTCCTGGGGCAGGCAAGCATCATGAGCTGGGGAGGGCGCCCCCACCCTCCCCCACCCCCAGGAGTGCACCTAGCAATTTATGTCTGAAATCCTTTCTCAGCCAACTTTCCTAAACAAATGGCAACTGAGGGAAAGAAACCCAGCGAGGGAAGGCCGTACAGCTAGGCTGATGGGGTGGGAGTGGGACAGCTGCTGAGAGGGGAGGGAAAGGGGGAGGAGAGGGGAAGAGGAGGAGGGACGTTAGCTTTAGCCGTGGAGTCGGGAATTTGCAGTCCATCCATACAGGACACAGCCAGTTAACAAGGGGCCACATGGCTACCAGAGAGCAATTCCCACCCTTCAAGTCAGAGGCCCTGCTCTGTGATTACTGATTTCCTAGGGGAGGGTGTTGTGACGGTGAATGCCATCCATCTCCTTGTGGCTGCCAGCATTTTCTGGCCTGGGTGCACATAGCTGGCTCGCTGCTGTCCCCCTGTGGCCACCAGGGGTGTGTGTCACCCTTTTGCCACCTTGGACGGAGACACGTTTGAGAAACTGGGGAGGATTCCCGGCTCACCTGCCTGCTTGTAACCTTGAACACTTCTGGGCAAATTCCTTATTTGAAACCGGGTTGAGGGTACGGCTTTCAATGGAGCTACAGTGTATGGGAGGAAGCAGCCAGCTCTTAAAAAAAAAAAAGAAGAAGGAAAAAAAAAACAGGTGGTAGCTCATAGTGGTCACCCGCAAATTTATAGCTTGGCCACCTTGGTCCCCAGCAAACAGGTGGTACAAACTTGGCCTTCAAGACCCACCTTCCCAAGGGAGAAAGGTGCGACAAGATTTGGAAGAAGAGCCGGGTGTTGTTACCTGGGGAACCTAGCCCGCAGGCAGTGCAGCCAGGTGCGAGCTGCTCATTTACATGTTGCTCCTTCTCCCCTCCCCCCACCCCAAGCCTGTAATCCAGGTGGGAAAGGGGCTGGGCCCGCCCGGGAGGTTTTTCATTTTGTTTTTACGGCTCGCGGCCAGTTGTTTCTCTCTTCTGACACCTCCTTGTCCTCCCCTCCCCCCTCCAGCGCGCGATTCCCGGCGGGTGAAGGCGCCTCGCCTCCCTGACCCCCGGGGAGCCCGGTGCATCCGCCCGGCCGCGAGCGTCGTAAACTTGCAGAGGCCACGCTGCCCGGGGCGGCGCGAACTAACGCGTGGACCAAAGGTTGCGGCGGCGCGTGTGTGGGGCCAGGAACCCGGTGGCCGCAGGTAGGAGCAGCTACTCGGCCTACCCTCGCCCGCCCGTTTCCCTTGTCGTTTGTGGTCGGCCAGGGGCTTGTGCAAGATTGGCCCAGAGTGCGCCCCCGCCCCGCGGTATCGGCGGCTTCTGCTGGCGCGGGCCCCGAGCGCTGCCCGCCGCCGGCGTCATCGAGAACAGATGGACGGGGGGTGCTGGCGCCCGCGCTCGCTCCCGGCGCTGTCCCGGCTGGCGCGGGAGGGAGGAAGGCGGGGGAGGCGGCGCGCGCCTGCCGAGCACTGCGCGGGCATGTCCCGGGGCAGGTTTGGGACTGGCACCGCGGTGGAAAGTTGAAACCCGCAGTGGCGCTGAGGTGCCCCCCCCCGGGGGGGTGCGGTGGCCTCCGGGCTTGAAAGTATGAAAGCGGAGGATCAGAGAACTGTGTAGAGAGGGCGGGCAGAGGGAGACCCCGGGACCTCGCGGCGACCTTGATACCTTGCGCAGGCTGCTGGCGACGCGCTGGGCTGGGCGCGGAACCCCCGTGTGATCCTGCACCTCCCGGGTGGCGAAAGGGAGTGTTTTGGGGACCGGTCGCCAGCGCTCGTCGCGTTGGGGGCGGGGACGATGGGGCCCATAGTCCCTCTCTGCGCCGCCTGTGGGTGCCGAGGAATTTCAGGACGCTCCCTGAGTCATCCCCGTGAAGTGCCTGGGTGAGGTAGGGTGGGTGGGGGCGCCAGGAACGGGAAGGCGGTGCACTGGGGCGGTTGGCATGGTGCGTTGTGCCAGTTTCTGGAGGCGGCGGCCTCGCTTCTGACCGCAACCCCAGCTACTTAATGATGCCCCTGGCGCAGCGGCGCCTCCGTGGACTTCAGCTTCTCCAACATGGACTCTAAAGAACTCGACCCCCGCCGTGTGGCCTTACCAAAACATTCTTTAAAGCGAAATAGAGACTTTGTAAAACTTTGGGTCGGAGGCTCGTGGCCATAGCTTTTACCTTCAAGTCCTTTAGAGTTGGGGTAACAGATCAGGCATCTTGGAGAGTGAGGGAAGTCATCGGCCTATATTGTCTGGTCCCCTCCACCCCGCACCAGGAAAGGCCTTCTGAGCGCTGGGTTTATCCCTCCCCTCTCTTAGTGGGTGGCCAGGTGCCAGGCACTGTTCCAGGCGCCTGGGGAGGCGGCAGTGAGGCTCGGGTATGGCAGGCACGTTGTAAACCACTTCTCCCTACTCTTGGAGATGAGTGGCCCCCGAGGCCTCTGAGATCTCTCCCGACAGTCCAGCCGGGGTCGCCAGGAGCGCGGAGGCGGCACCTACCCGGCGGGCTGTGACCGAGCTGGCTGCTCCGGGCGGTCCGTCGGTGCGCGCGCGTGCGCTTGCGGCTGAAACCCGACACCTCCCGCCGACTGAGGTCAGGGCGCCGGGAGCGAGCCGGGGCCGGGGAGTGGGCGGCGTTGTGCTTGGGTGTGTCCTCGGCGGCGACAGCAGCAGGTGTTTCTTGGCCCAGGCCCCGGAAGCTCCACCTCCCCGAGCGGCCGAGCTGCCGCCGCGCAGCCCCGGGTGAGATAAGCAATTCAGACGAACCCGGGCGACGGTGGCTCCGGCATGTGTCAGGCGCCGCGGAGCAGCGCGGCCCTGGCATGAAAGGTGAGCGCGCGGCCGGGGGGGGAGGTGGTATGGCGGGCGTTTCCTCGCTCTCCCCCCGCTGTCCCCCACCCAAGTTTGTGGGTTCGGGAGGGGCGCCAACGGCTGGGACCAGGTCCCGCGGGTGTGAGGGACGAGAAGCGCGGGGCGCGCGGCCGACCCGAAGCCACACTCGCGGTTCCGCGCGCGCGCACGCCGGGCGCAGCGGGGTGGAAGTACTCGGGGTCGACTCTGGGGCTCGCGGTAGAAGCAAAACTTTGGATGGGGCGGGGGCGCCCAGGCAGGTGCTGGGAACGGGGGTTGGGGTGCCTTGTCTGGAATGGCCACCCAAGGGGCCTCCGCGTCCCCCCCTCCCGCCTGTCCCTTCCCGCTTCGCCTGGATGCGCCTCCCCGCCCCCCGCGGCCGCGCTGACGGCAAGTGGCCCGCCCGAGTGGAGCCGATTCAATTATATTGCAGCACCAGAGACACCTCGTCGCCCGCCGCCTCTCCGGCAGGCTAATTAAATTCCCTTCGTGGAGGCGGAGCGGGAGCTGGGTTGCCCTCCCCGCTGCCCGCCTCTCCGAGCTCCGGGAGGTGGCGGGGGCCGCGTAGGACCGCGCGAACTAGGCTTGGGCCGCAGGTCTCGGCATCAGAGCTGGGAGCGAGCAATGGGGCGCCCCCGCGCACCTGCCGCCCGGGGTGGGGGTGCCAGCCCGAGTTGGGTCCTTTAGCGCTTGCAAACCAGTCTTTGTCTCCAAGGGTTTAAAGCACACTAAACCCTTGCTAGCCCCTGCGGTGTCTTATCTGACGCTGTTGGGGCCCACACAGGTTGGGGTTTGAAAACAAAAAGCGGGACCACCAAATGGAAGTTAAAAAAAATCCTTTTGTAAAGGGGGCCGGAACAAAAGGCGAAGCCTCGCTCTAGGAGGGAGCATCGGATCTAAGCCGATTTCCAGCACCGGGGGACAAAGAGGCAGGAGGTCCTGGCTGGGCGCTTGGCAGTGTCTCAATCTCTCGCCTGAGAATGGTTTACCCCCTCTTCCCTAGTAAGACAGCCCCCCCCCTCCCTTGGTGAGCAGCCTTCCTCTGGGCGTCTGTGTTACTTAAGCTTGGCTACTTAAGTGTTGCTCAGCCTGTGTTTACAGCCGCCCCCACCCGCAGGCGGGGAACCTGAGGCGCAGGCTGTGTCTGACTCAGCCACTCAGTCGCCCCGCCACAGGTGAGGGGGGCCGGGGCACAGGCTCCGACTGGCAGCGTGTGTCATCTGCTGTGCTGGGTGTCACGCCCCACCGGGTGGACCGGAACAGGGCTGCTGGCAGGCTCACTCGATGGGGCCCTTCTGCTGTGTAGACGCGGCTTGCCCAACACTTCTCACAGCTACTGGGTCGTGCCTGACCACCTCCTCTGTGTGTGTGTGTGT
The DNA here is from genome assembly GCA_028658305.1 of Pachyuromys duprasi. Classification (NCBI taxonomy): domain Eukaryota; kingdom Metazoa; phylum Chordata; class Mammalia; order Rodentia; family Muridae; genus Pachyuromys; species Pachyuromys duprasi. Next base: position 55,276,478 of record CM053744.1, read on the forward strand.
GTGTGTGTGTGTGTGTGTGTGTGTTTGTGGTGGTGGTGTGGGGGGGGGGTGGCTTGTTACAAGGTTGGCTTTTGTCCCCTAGTCTAGCAGCTGGAGCAGAGGAGGTTGGGGGCGGGGGCCCTGGTGAGCAGCTAGCCAGAGACCCGGGGTCAGCCACGCCTTCGGAAAGGAGGTGGGAGGCCTGTCCTGGCTTTGGGCTCAGTTCTGTCTGCCTCAGGGCAGGTTCTGAACCAGGAAGGCAGAGAGGCCAGATCAGGCCCTGACCTGTTGGGGGCAGCTATTAGGATCCTGGCCAGTTAGAGATGAAAGGGGGTTATGTAGTTTCCTTAAACTTAGCGTTTTAAAGATACTAGGAACCAGGCTTTGTCAGGCCCCATTAAGCTAACCTTGGGTCTGGCCTGGGGGGCAATTCTGATGCTCCTAGGTGGTGTTTAATGGAGCTGGGGGGGGTGGCAGGAAGGTTCCCAAAAAAACCTAACCCTTTGGAAGCCTCGGTTGCTCTTGGCAAAGCTGTCCCCTCTGGCAGGCAGGCGGGCGGGCGGCCTCTGGCTGTGAGTAACTTCCCTGTCTCTGGAGGAAGTTGGAAGCTGCAGATCGCAGAGGGCTGTGTGGTTTGAGAACTGCAGCTACCTCAGAGCTCTGCCTCTCTGGCCAGAGGAGGGAAGATGTCTGCGCCACTTTGCGGTGGACTTGGGGCCTGCACCTCCTCCAGCCTCCTCGCTCACCTTACTCCCACCCCCCAGGCCCCAGCTGCCCTTGACCCCTCAGGCAGGTGTGGTCCGTTTCCCTGCTGTGAAGGAGGTCTAGCCTCAGCCCCTTGCTTTCTGGTCTCCTCCCCTTCCTAGAGACGCAGGTGAGTAATAGCCAGCTGCCACTTTTCCCCCCTTGCCCCCAGGAACCCGTAGGGGCTTGTGGAGTGAGCCAGCAAGGCCGGTTTTTCCTGGCCGCATCTGCAGCCGTGGAATGCCCAGCCTGAGTTACTCCAAAGCCTGGTGGGGTTTGATGGGAACCCTCTGGGGGGAGCGTGTTAATTATCAGTGTTGTGGCAACAGCCACAAACCTTCCTTGAGGCCCAGCCCACCTCTTTCTCTCTCTCCCTCCCTCTCCTGGGCTCTTGGGGCGAGAGAGCATGTCTAACCTGCAGAGATCTGTGTTTGAGGTGACATTTCAGCCTGGTGGCTGTGCAGCAGACCTGCCGACTCACTTTAATTTCTTCCCCCCATGGTGTCTCAGATCTCCACGGCCTGGCCAAGTGCAGCCCGCCAGTACTGCTGGCTTCACTTCCCCACACTGGCCTTTCTCCCCCCCAGGCACACAGGCCACAGCCTGGGAGGTGACGTTTCTGAGTGTTCCTGTCAATGAGAATTTATCGAGCGCCTCTCCTCTGAACCCAGCCTCGCGCACGCTGCCGGGAGGTGTACAGACAGATGAAACGGGAGCGCATCCAACAGCAGCTCTGCGGCGGCTGCCAACGTGCGCTCGGGGGGCCTTTTAATCTGGCTTCTGCAGCTCTTCCCCCCACCTCTCGCTCCTACACGTCCTCCACTCCGGCGACAGGCAGCTACTGGAGCAGCCCTGTCTGGCAAGGCCCTGGTCTTGCACAGGTTGCTCTGGGTCTATCCAGCTCACACCTGTCCTTCCCTCCCTGTTGCCCGCCTTTTAGGGAGCAGAGGAGTGAGAGCGAGCTAGCCCAGGCCTGGGGGGATGATTAACAGAGAGATCTTGAGGACACCAGAGTCTGTTCTCAGTGACCGTGGAACTGTGAAAGGGAGGTCTGGCTATAAGGGATTCTGGGGGAAGAGTGGAGTAGGTGAAAACGGGGGTTACAGTTTAGGAAAAAACACTCTTCTCCAGGCCAGGCCTCCAGATAAGTCCCATTTACTATTTACACTATTTTGTTTTGGTTTCTTAAATCTCTTTCCCCTTCTCCACCCCGATCCTTTCCAATATCCAAATACCAGGTAGGAGAGGAGGAACATTAGTGGGGATAGCGGGCAGAGTTCTCTTTATCTGCTTCCTGCTGGCTAGGGTCTTCAGGTTCCTTGGGATAAGTCCAGTCCTGGCTTCAAGATATCTCCAACTGCTCATCACACTGCATCCACGGCAACCAGGAGCAGTGGGGTGGGAGTGGGGTGCATCAGCAGCTGCCTTCTTTCTGGGAGCCCCCTCAACATCCTCTGGTCCCTGGCATTTATTCCCTCTCCATAATGCTCAGAGTTAAACTATCTGCAGCTGGCAAAGAGCCCCTCTCAGAGTCCGAAGGAGGCAAATACTTTGCTGCTGTGGACAGTCTGACTCAGTCCCACATCCTACACCTAGGAACAGAGCACAATCATGTTTACATCCACAACACTGAGTCTCTGGGGTGGGACCTAGCATCCTTTTCTACGTGTGTGTTCTAAAGATTTATTTTGCTAGGTGTGATGGCACACGCCTTCAATCCTAGTAGTCAGGAGGCAGAGGCAGGCGGATTTCTCTATCTCGAGGCCAGCCTGGGCTATAGAGTGAGTTCCAAGACAAGGCAGAGTTACATAGAGAAACCCTGTCTCGAAAAAAGGATGTGTTTTTATGTGTGTGTGGGAGTGCCTGCATGTGTGTGTTTGTATGCCATGTGTGTGCAGTACTGTCGCAGGTCAGAAGAGGATGTCACGGGTCCCCTGATACTGGAAATTTGGAAGGTTGGGAACCACCATGTGTGTAGCCCAGGCTGAGCTCATGCTCTGTTGTTTTGCAATAAGGTCTTTTTTGTCCCCAGGCTGGCTTCAAACACTGTATCTGAGGATGACCTTGCACTTCAGGCAAATTCCCAAGTAGGGATTACAGAGGGTGTCACCCTACCTTTATGCAGCGCCTTGTGCATGCGAGGCAGTTTCTCTACCAGCTAGTCTTGAACTCTTTTCTTGTTTTGTTTTCTCTGTGTAGCCCTGGCTGTAGACCAGGCTGGCCTTGAATCCAGAGATCTGCCTGCCTCTGCCTCTCAGAGTACTGATTAAAGGCGGGTGCCACCACTACCACCCTGCTGGTCTTGAACTCTTAATCCCTGCCATGCTTGGCTTTAGGCCCCTGCGTTGCTTTACTACACCCCACCCTCAGGCCTTGTACTAGAATGTCCTCACCCTAGAGATGATGGCTGTGTTCCAGCTGATCTAAGTATGACTGAGCCCTTCCCTACAGGTCTGGGGTGGTTCCCTAACTTATGCTTAGTAGGGTCTTTGGAGGTGCTGGATCAGAGAGAGGGCTACAGATGGGACCCTGGGCTGTGAGATGGGGGGAAAGCGACGTGTGCCCCAGAGTGGGCAGAGGCTAGCAGCAAAAGGGTTAAATAGCCTGGGGGGGGGTGGTCAGCTGGGTTGCTCTGGATTCTCTCAGCCCATGTGTAGCCTTGATTATGGGCCTCAGTGGCCTCCTGTGTCTTTGGACAGGTGGCATGACTATCAAGTTCATGTTACTGGGCGCTTATGGGGTACCTGGTACCCACAGGCCCCATAAAGGGTGATAGTGTCCCTGGAATTTCAACACAGAACCGGGTACTCTGTGCTCTTGGCGGACAGCAGGCCGGCCCTGTTCCTAGGTATGTCAGCCCTTGTACCGATCTGCTGATGTGGTGTCATCCCCTGTCCCGGGCCTGTCTCTGGGATCCCCAAAACCAGCTCAGATATCTGTGTACGCTTACCCTCTCTCAACCTGCTTATCCTTTGGGAACCACAGACTAGACTTGAGGGCTGGGTTTGGAAGGCACTCCAGCACACGCTGCCCGCTTGTCTCTGCCTCTCTGCACTCACATGATGGGCCTGCGGCTGCAAGCAGCAATAAAAGGAATCGATCTGTGAGCTTTTGGTCAGAGCTGTATTGATGTTGGACAGGTTAAGCCATCCCAAAGGAAAACCCATGTGTTGAGCAGAGCACAACAGGCTGGAGGGGGGGGGGGGGTAGGCTGGGACTGCAGGTGCAGCTTTCAGGGCTCCTTTCAACTAACCCTGGCTTCCCTTCCCTGAGGGGGTTTGGGGCCAAGCCCTGGCAGCATCCTGCCACACATTTGGGGCAGGTGTCTTCCCAGTATATCCCAGGGCAAGTTGGGCACCCTAGATCCAGGCACTTGGTGGCCAGATGGAGACAACATGGGTCTTTGCATACAGATGGGCTCTGGCTCTCCAACCAAGCCTCCTACTTGTGGTCAGACATTGGACCCATGGGGAAGTATGCCAGGCTTGGAGAAAAGCCAGACTCCAAGGTTCTCCTGTCCCTACTTCAGATCCCCTCCCCACGGGATAGGCTGCTGGCTGGTGTGGAACAAAGGCCCCGTTTAAGCCCTTTGGATGGAGTGGATCCTTCCCACTCTGCTGGTATGCGCCTGACTCTGTTTTTGTTTGGTTTTTGCATTTGGTACATGGTGTTTTTCTCGATTTGTAAGCATGTGAGTCCTCCTCCCAACCCCCCAGGTGTCCCTCCAGGTGCTGAAACCTCAGAGCAAACAGGGTAAACCCCTGTCCTCTGCCACCTGTTTGGTAGGGGAGTCTGGCTTCCTCATGGCAGGGTTGAGAAAACAGTTCAAGCATCAGCTCTTCAGTACCCATATAGCCACCAGCCTCTGACTGCCAGGGGCCCATGCACTGGTCTCCTGAATGTCCCTGGTGACCACTGACCTCCCCTGGGTCTGGGAGGTGTGTGCTGTAACCATTTCCCGTCCAGGTGATTGTTCCTCAACTTCTCTGTGTCTGGTGAACAGAACCTTAGATGCCCTAAGGTCCATTCCTTAGTCCTGGGCCTCAGACCTTGTCATTTAGGCACAGGGCGTGCCCGCCACTTAACTAAAGATCAGCTACGGTTCCGCTAGCTGCTTGGAGGCCTCCACGTTCAAGGTGCTGTACAGAAGTTCCCCACTTCCGATGGCTCAACTTACTCTTTAAACTTTATGGCAGAGAGCAGTGCACACTAGGTAAAATTCATTTTGTTTGGTTTTGTTTCTTTTGGGGGGTAAGGGTGGGCATGGAGACTACAGTTGCATTTGAGGCATTCTGCCGCAGAGCTCTATCAGAAGCCCTTTTGGTGGTGGTGGTTGTTTTTGTGTGTTTTTCACTTCATATGTATGAGTGTTTTGCCAGCATAAACGTCTGTCTGCGCACTGTGATCATGTGGTAAGCCTCAGAGACCAGAAGATGTGCTGGATTCCGTAGGCTAGAGTCAGACAGTTGTGAGCCACTGTGCAGGCGCCAGGAATCCAACCCAGGTCCTCTGCAAGAACAATAAGATCTCTTAACCACTGAGCCATCTTACCAGCACATAACTCCCTCCCCCCTTTATTTTTGGTATTTATGTTTTGAGAGAGCCCAGGCTGGACAACTGTAGCCAATTGACTGTGTAGCAAGGATGACCTTGAACTTTGAGCCTTGTGCTAGGATTGCAGTATACATCAACTTACCTCACTTGAGTTATGAATCGGGGCCTTTCCCCTAGGGTGCTGCTGTTTGGGGTGCCCCAGTCTCCTGGGGCCAGGCATCAGCTGCTGTCCACAGCTAGCCTGCTGGTTGCAAGGGGAACTTTGCAGGCTATTGCAGTGTTCAGTAGGTTGGAATTGTAAATGCGTTTTGTTTTGTTTCATTTTATTATTTTCCAGACAGGGTTTCTCTGTGTAGCCCTGGCTGTCCTGGAACTCATAGAGAGCCACCCACCTCTGTCTCCTAGGTGCTAAGGTTAAAGATATGCACCACCACCACCTGGCTGGTAAATGCACTTTTACTTCTTGATATTTTCTACTTGTGGTGTATCTTAGGTGTGACCCTAATGTAGGTCTAGGAGCCTTGGTCATTTCTGTCATTTTGTTTTGCTTGAGATAGGGTCTTACCGTGTAGCCCAAGGCTGGCCTGAAATTCACTGTGTAGATCAGGCTGGCTTTGAACCCACAAGAGGTCCACCTGCCTCGATCTCCCTACTGCAGGGATTAAGGTGTCTGCCACCATGCCCAGATGTTTCCAGCTAGAGCTCATGAGTTCTGGGAAGTGAAGTGGAGAATTCTGGGAGTGGGCTGGGGGATTCTGAGAAGTTGACTACAAGTTTTGATGGTGTCCATAACCTTATTTGTTAAGCCTTCTACCATCATTACTGTTTTCAAGTGGGACTTTCTTGTTGAACAGGTTTGAGACGGGAATGTGGAGGTAAGCCCTTTAAATCTTGTCTAAGACAAGTTAAACGGCCCTGAACCAAAACCCCTAACCACTACAAAATGATAACAGGTTATAAACAGACATGGCTCCACAGTAGAGAACTCTACTATGAAACTGTTCTGTACCTCAAATTACTAAAATGACCATGCAGGACTGGGGATGTGGCTAGACAATGATGTCTGGTCTGGCGAGTGGGAGGCCCTGGGGTCACTTCGGGCTTGAGACTGGAGAAGCAGTACTGAGAAGTGTATACTACTCTCAGAGAGGACAAGACTTAAGTTCCTAGCACCCATGGGTAAGGCATCCCCCTATCACTGCTTAGCCCCCGCATCCCCAGGGGATAAATCCAGTGCCCTGTTCTCAGGTACCTGTGGCGCGAATACTCAGGCAAATAAAAAATAAATAAATTCATTTCAGGCCACGTGGAAAGCATCTGTGGGTCTTTATGTAGACATAGAATAGTTCTCTGTGAACATGCAGATATTCCAACGTTGAAAGGTCATTGTATTTTGGGACCATGCAGGCTGCACTGCCACATAAAGGCATGGTGGGGCAGCTGCCACCTGCTCCTTTGCTCGCCCTCACCTGCCCCCGGGGTGGGTGGACGGACGTGCTGATGAAGGAGAGGTCCATTCTGCACCTAGCCAGCCTTGCCTGTGAGGGCTGTCTCCCTACGTGGGAGTCTCTGGTCCCGGGGAACGATGGCTGCTGCAGGGTAGGGTTGAGTCTGGGTTGCACTTTGAGCCTTTATTTTTAATTTTTCCCCCTGAAGTTCCCAGTTAGTATTCTGCAGGATGTGGAAGTTATGCTTAAGTTGCCAAGATGATTTGGTTGTAGGTGGTTGGCCACTCAGAAGTGGACAAAGAGCATGCGCAGCCTGGAGATGGTGACCCGCTTGCCTTGTTTGTAGCTATCTGTGGAGGAAGTTTTTCGCTGATCCCACCCACCCCCACCCAGGGAGACATTTAGTGATGTCTGTGCATGGCATGTTGGGTTTTGAAAGTGGTAGAAGAGTCTGATATTGACATGATGCTCTGGCACTTTCCTTCAATCCCTGAGTGACTTTGTCCCTGATAGCCGGCCCTGGGGAGGGCCTATACCCAGGAATGGCTGCTTAAAGAGCTGTTGTGCAGGACTCTGTCATCTGGGTTTGTGTGCACTGTGCTTTACATGCAAGCCTCGGAGATACAGCTGCCACATTGAACAGCTAGGAGAATGAACCTTTGTGTCCAGGCAAGCAGGCAGCCCCTGAGAGATACATCCTAGACCCAAAATGGATCTTTTTTTCAGTTTTACAGTTAGCGTCACTTTATTTATTTTATGTGCACCACCATATGCATGTGAAGGTCAGACAACCTGTGGGACTTGGCTCTCTTTCCTCCTCCAAACCCCAGTTGTCAGGCTGGGTGGTCAGGACCTTTCCTGGTGAGCAACGTGCTGGCCAGAAACAAGCAACTTAACTGTTTATAATTCGGGGCGTATCCTGAATCTGATTTGAGTGACAGGTTTCAAGAAAGGGTGGCCTCCAAGGTAGGTCTCTCCCACACTTCCTCTTGAGTCCAGGAAAGAGTCAGCACACTAGCAACAAGGAGCCTGAGGATCCTGGTGGGACCCTGTGTCTCCAGCTCCCATGGACTCTATACTGCCCAGCATGCGTGTGTGTCCAGTGCTTGGGAGTATCGCTGCCTGAGGGCTAGAGACAAGCTCTGGGACCCCTGACACGGGGATTTGTGGTTTTGTGGCTTCAGTAGCTTGAAAGAAACCAGATCTTCATTTTGACCTGAATCCTCTCTTAGGATGCTCGCCCCTTCCTGTGTAGCCGGAGTAAGCAGGGTGTGGTTGTTTCTCTTCCCCGTGGTTGCCCTGGGAAGGTGAGGGTGACGCTCAGAAGTGCCCAGCCTGTGGAGCTGTCGGCTGGCCAGGACCAAGGGGCTTTGATGCAGACCATGGCTTCCATTAGGGTGTGCACCTACCTCCTGGCTAGAGGGGAAGAGCTTGGCTAGGCCTTGCTGGCCCCAGCCCTCTGTCAGGAATCCACCTGTAACCACTTGTAGCCAGCTGCTGACAATACTGGCAGGTGGCTGGTGTGTGTCCTGCTTTCCAGCTCTGGGGAGAGGTCTGTCCCCACCTGTCAAGAACCCCCCTGGGTCTGCTCAGCATCTAGCTAAAACAGGAAGTGGGAATGGAGAGCCTGTGTTGGTGGTTGGTGCCTGGGAGTCCCTGGGGAACTGGGTGTCACATGCCCGTAGCGTCTCCTCAGGTGTGGACTACTCAGGGGCTGGCCTCGACCTGCTGGCCCCTGGCCTCCATCCCATGGAAACTTGGAGGCACATGGCTTCAGTCCTGGACAGCTTGGGCGTTTGTTTGTAGTACTTGGGGAGGAGGCCAGTGGCTTCTGCTAAAAGGGCTCTTTGTGACCGACGAAGCCTGAAAGTGCCATGGGCCACTTGGGGCTCATTGCGGTGTGCAGAAACTGCTGCTGGGAGACCTTGCCTGCTTTTCGGTAGCAGCACTCTCTGTCCTCCTTGTCCCTCTGTAACGGGCACGGCGGCACACAGTGGGCTCCCCAGGATAGCCACCTGCCCTGTCAGGGCTAAGTGCTGCTAAAGGGCCTCTGACCTTTACTTGGGCCATTCCTAGCCTCCTCTCCTGCCTAATGGGTCCTCACTCAGTGATACACAGTGGGACGCAGGTAACAGGCTGAGCCTAGCTAAGGTGTGGCTCCCTCCAGCCTCAGTTGCCCTCTGGGTAAAACACCTGACTAGACTGAGGAATGGCAGAGCCTCCTTGTCCAGGAGACAAGCTGGGCCAGACACAGCAGTCAGGCTGAGGACAGGACACTGTGAGGTCCCTAGTCCCCAGTGTTCTTAGCCACTGACAAGGGCTGAAGAGGGGAGGACAGGACCAGCTCTGTCTACTGAGCCATGACTGGCGGCCTGTCTCACCTGCCTGTGGCTCTGGTTGATTTGTGGGCTCCGCCGTTGTGAAGGGTTCCTTTCGGGTAGCGTCATGGTTACAGAAGCTATATGCGCACACCTGGTGTCAAGCTGGTGCCACTTTCTGCCGTTGTTACTTTACCATCATGGGGACAGGGCTGAGCTCTGAGCCGTTAGTCTCAGCGGCAATCACTAGCTTACCCACCTCAGGGGCCCTCTTCTCCCGTGGGTTTCTGCTGAGCTGGTGTGGGTGGCTGTGCAGCCCTTCATCTGCCAACGCCAGGCTTCTCACGCACAGCCGCTACTTAGAATGATGGCGTCAAATGCCGTTGCCATCTGTTGCCTGACTTCATCCCTGCTGCCGCCTGGGAACCCTGAGCCTCCTGGTTTGTTGCTTTGCATACCTCACCAGGTGATTCCTGGGAGGCCTTTGTCAGCTGGCCGCAGGCAGAAGTCCAGTGCCGTCCTCCTACAGCCGAAGCTGCAGCCCTCGAACCTTGTGGCTCTTTCTTCTCGTTCTCCCTCTGCCATGCTGGGTCCTGCACCCAGGGCCTTGCCATGCCATGTAAGCCCTCTACTGTTGAGCTCAGCCCCGCCTTCTTTTTGCTACTTGTTTTTAAGATGGTTTCTCAACAAGTTTAGGTTGGTGTTGAACCCATGGTCCTCCTACCTCAGCGCCATGAGTAGCTGCGGTGAGGAGTTTGCACGCCATCCCTTGCTGTTACCTCGTTTCTTTGCACCTCTTCAATCCACCCGTGTGTGGCCCTCGCATCACATCGTACTCCAAGTTTTTCAGTTGCAGGGCTTTTGACAGCCTGGTAGTAGACAGGGAAAGGCTAGGGGGTGGGGTGCCAAAGGTCCCCATCCTCTGTCCTTACCGAGACTGCAGGGACCCTTAGAGGCTGCTTGGGCACTCCCTGAATGCTGTGGGCGGGCCCCTCCTCTCCTTGTCAGCTGTGTTGAGGGCAACCTCTCCTGCCTCCCTCCCTCATTCTGCCCGCTGCCTTGTTCCCCCTTGACCCACAGATCAGAGGAGTCCCTGTCATACCCAAGCCGCCTCCACTTGCCTGCTGCTTCCTCTGCTTTCACAGTCTTGGGTCAGGAGCCACCATCTGCTCTGATGCCTTGTGAGGGGGTTCCTGGGGGAACTGGCCTCGGGAGTGGGGAGTGGGCAGTGCCTAGCAGCCTGGGGAGGGGCTAGGCTCACCCTTGAACATCCGCCGGCCTCCCTGCCCCCAGCCCAGAGAAGCTGCCTCACATGGGTGCGCTCAGAACAAGCCGCCGGCGGCGGCACACATAATAATGAATTTATTATGAAGCTGTCCAGGCTCCGGGATCACGTGGCACCCCACACTGCTGCAGCCGCCAGGTCCCTGCAGCAGGGTGACCCCAGCCTTGTTAGAGCTGCAGAAGCTTCACCCTCGGGCAGCGGGATCACAGGGGCAGGCGTGGAGCCTGTGCTGGGCTAGCCTCTGTCTGTGCACAAACATTTCAGTGTGTGGTAATGAAAAATGACGGAGAGGGCCAGATAGAGCATCCAGGCCCACACTGCCTGAGAGCCTGGCTCTGCTGGGTGCAGCTTCCTGGGGTGTAATTACCCCAGGGTGAGGGGCTGCTGGGGGGAGGAGGGGGCGGATTGGTGCTTGAACCGGGCCTCCAGAAAATTCATCTCAGCTATTAGCTGGTAATTACAGAGCAGAAGGAGCAAGCCTGAGGTCTGGTGCCGGGAGGAGCTGGGATGAAAGGGACGGTAATTACGGCCTCAACGGGAGGGAGGCCAGGCTGATTAATAACTCCTGACTACAGCAGGAGGGAAGTGGCATTGGAGGACCCCACCACCACAATGAAGCCCGCTGGGGTCAACAGTGCAGGACCAGAGCCAGGTGAATTGGGCAGTGTCACCTGCCTGGTGCTTTGGGGTTTCCTCCCTTGGCATGGGAACCTAAAGGAGACAGTCTTTGTAGGGCAGTCAAGGCAGAGTGCACCAGGCAGCCTGGCCTTCCCAGGCCATTTCATGGATACTGTTCGTGGCTTCTGGCAGAAGCCCAAGCTTTCAGTACCGGGTTCTGGATGGACGGGTCTAGAGAGAAGAAAGCTGAGTGAGTGAGTGGATGAGGCGGCAGGGAGGAGCCTGTGCAGAGGAGCACAGGAGGCGGCCACCCAGATCCAGGCTCATTTGCCCATCGAGCAGCTCACCTGGGGAGCGTGGACTGTGCAAGCAGATCTTGGCTTCGTCCATGGTGGCCGTTGCGCTACAGAGCTTATTCCCAGCTGTTAGGATGATGAATTCACATAAGCCAGTCGCACAGACCGAGGGCTCAGTGAGCCGCTGGGAGCAGAGAAGTTAATAAATACCCCCTAATGAGGGCAGGGAGAGCAGGCATCCTGTGCCCTCATCTCTCCTTTCTGCTGCCCCTGCCTGCCGCACCTGAGCCTCCACAAACCCACTGACCTGCCTGTTGGTGGTGGCTTGTCTTCTGAGGGTTTCAGGCACAGAACAGACACCAGCCCTGATGGGTCTAGGCCAGTGAGTGAAGGGACTCTCCAGCTCCCCCCAATTTGGCAGCGAATCCTCTTTGGTACCCAAGGCTGTTCCCTGCTCCTCCCCCACCAGCCCTATGTGCGCATGTGAGGAGGAGTAGTGCTAATTTTAGACTCCCCCTAATGAAGCCGCTCATTTGGAATTCTATTTTAAGTGACCTGACATCAGAACAGCTTTCCCAGGCTGGGAACATACTGATACCTGCAGGACCTAGCCTTGGGGGACCCGCCCCCCCCAAGGGTGGAAGGAGGGGCAAATATGCCCTGGGCCTGAGCCTTCTGGGAGGACCCAGGCTAGGGTCTCCTGCCTCTGACTGTTGGTGGGGTACCTGTCTGGGTCTCCCACAGGTTGATGACAGAGATTCTGATAGCATGCGGTCCAGGGGAGGTCCTGCCCACAAACCCCATCCTCTGCCATCCTGCCATGCCTGCTCAGACCCCTAGGTGTCTTGAAGGCCTCCAAGGTTGCATGTCCCCCTCAGATTTGGGGTGTGGGCCTGCAGCTGTACAACGAGCTGCAGCTCTCAGCATGTCCATCCGCCTCGGCGCCCTGCCACCAGGTAGTTGAGAGCGACCAGAATTTGCATGCTCCCTCTGGGTCTGAGGCAGCTTGTTTCTCACGGGGACACGGTGCTGTGCTGGAGTGGTCCCAGCCCTGCTCTGACCCTCTTGTGCCAGGCCTACCCACTCATGTCTGTGAAGTGAGCCCTGGAAGGGAGGAGGAGGGGTGGAAGTGTGTGATGCCATGGAGGTGGCTGTGAGGTGTTGGTGGAGGTTGGCGTCTCTTGGCTTCTGGTCTGCTGAGGTTAACAGCTCATTCTGGATCTTGCCCAATATAGTAAACCGCCCCAAAGTTGGTGGCGTGAGTAGAGGAGCACCTCCTAGTGCCTGGAGTCTCTGTGGGTCCAGGACTGTAAGCTTAGCTGCGTGGGTCCAGCCCAGAGTCAAGGATGAGGCCCGTGGGGTGACCTAAACTGGACTCTCCCAAGAACCGTGGCAGCCTCTTGTCTGGCACTGTGGCTGAGTGCTGCCTGTCTGCCCCAGCAACTGGAAGGCGAGAAGGGGGTGGGGCTAATGATGGAATCTGTCCCCACTCACCATCCCTCTAAGCTGCAGTGTCCCTTCTACCACAGTATGTATGCTAGAGATGAGGTGTCAGGGCCATTCACCCCCACCCCACACGTCTCTGCCTCGTGAGAGGGTTGAGTGACGAGACCTGGGCATGTTTTACACCCCTGGAGTCACAGAGCTCTGAGCGTGTGAGTGGTGGCTGTGGGCTGAGCACTGATGTGAGAACAGCGAGAACGTGCCCGTCCAGCCGGGGCATCGCGCCAGCCTCGGTGCACCTGGCCTCAGTCTCACCATCTGCCCTCCTTGAACTCCAAAGCTGACAAGCAGGGGTGGTAGACATGGTTCGGCTACCTCCTAAGCTCCTTGCATGACCAGTGAGTGCAGTGCTTCTCAACCTTGCTGGTGCTTAGACCCTTTGGTACAGTTCCTCACGTTGTGGTGACCCCAACCATAAAATTACCCCGTTGCTACTTTGTAACTATAATTTTTGCTGTTGTTAATGAATCGTAATATAAATACCTGTTTTCTGATGGTCTTAGGCAACAGGACTTGTGTGAAAGGGCCATTTGACACAGCCCCCCCCCCCAAAGGGGTCAGGACCCACAGGTTGAGAAGCACTTGTCTAGAGCTGTCCTGCCCTTCCCTGAACCTTGCCAAGCTGTCCCCAGGATGGTATGGACACAGGTCCGCCTTTGGGCTCAGTGGCCTGTTGCTCCAAGATAACAGTCTGTGCAGCGTGGGGCCTGGGCACACTGGGAGCCAGCCCCTGTGCTCTGGGAACCCTTTGTTCCTCAGACACCAGTCCTTGCTGGGGTGCACAGCCTCACTGTTCCAGCCCTCATGAAGCTGCTGGTGTGGTGGCCTTACTTTGAGTGAACCCATGCGGAGGAAGCAGGAGCCAGAGGAGGATGGGGGTGGGTGTTTGTGAGAAACTGCTGTGATGCGGCTTCTATGAAACCGGCCTCTTCCACAGACCCGCAGATGGGAAGCGGCTTGGTGCTAGATGGGGACCAGAAGAGCTGGAGGGTAGGAGTTGCGGGGAGGGAGGTTGCACCCTGGCCTCAGCATTGTTTTTCCCTCTGAGGGAAAGGCCGGCATGTCCAGGCCACAGAGTGGGGTGGAGAGTGGATTTCAATCTAGCTTTTTCAGGTAGAGCCCTGGCACCTAGGGATGGACTTGACCTGGGGTAGATTGGAGAGCACGGCAGTAAGGGGGGTAGGGTGGGGGAGAGTGGTCTAGGTGCTGGGTCTGTGTTGACCCCACGGGGGCCTTGGGGACGTAAGACCTCAGCTTCCTTCTGTACGGAGGGACGTTTGTTGTGCAGGCCTCTCGGATGCCCGTGCCTGTCAGCTGCTTGTTAGTGTTGTGTTTTCAGTCACTTCAGCCTGTGCCCAGCCCCAGCTTCCGTCTCGCTTCTCAGTCTGGTGGGGCCCTGCATATGACGCTTTGGAATACTCTCCAAAGGTCTGGCTCTGGAGAGCTGGTCCAGGGCGCAGCACCACGGGGGTGCAGATGGACTGTGGGGATGGGTCTGCTGTCTGCAGCGCTGGCTGTGCTCCGCTCCTGTGGCCCTCGGCTTGCTGCATGCTGCTGCTGCAGCCCCTTTGGCGCTGGCGCTCTGCTCTCTGGGTGACACTGGTTCTTCTTTTCCTGTTTCAGGCATGAGCCATGAGCCCAAGTCCCCTTCAATAGGGATGCTTTCCACGGCGACCAGGACCACCGCCACCGTCAACCCCCTCACCCCCTCGCCACTCAATGGCGCCCTGGTGCCCACCGGTAGCCCGGCCACCAGCAGTGCGCTGTCGGCCCAGGCCGCGCCATCCTCCAGCTTTGCTGCCGCGCTGCGCAAGCTCGCCAAACAGGCAGAGGAGCCCAGAGGTAAGAGGCACCAGGCCACCAGCTCACGGGATGCCCCTGCCCCTCAGTGCATCTCTCTGGCTGGCATGGCCACAGGAGATGGCTGTCTGTGCAGCCTGTGGTGCACCTGCACCTCCCCTCCCCCACTGCACCCAGGCAGGGCTGGCCTGGTGCAACTGCCATCATACATCTGGCCCTGACCCTAGCCCTACACTTTGCTTCACTGTGCCTTCCTCTCTGCCTGCCTCTGCCCTCCTTAGCTTAAGTGGCCACTGTAGATGCTCATTGGTGGGCAAGTGGACTTGCTACTGCAGTAGATTCTGAGAGTGGCTGTGTCCTGTTGCCCTGCCTCAGTCTGGTATAGCCTCTTGCCCATAATTTGCCTATTAGTGCCATCCCTGGTGTGTGTAGCAAAGGGCATGGGGTTCCTGGTATAGCCAACCCCGCTATAGCCTATATTCTTGTGGCTCTTGCTTGTGACAGAGTGGGCACATGCCCTAGACAGACCAGAGATTTGCTTCCTGGAGCCTCTTAAACTGGGACACATTGTGTTGATTTGGGCAAAGCTTGGCTCTTTCCGAATTCGGTCATCTTGTGGACACAAGGTTCTCTCAGGCCCCCCTTTGGCTCTGGTTTTGGGACACTTCTTGTGTCCTGTTATAACCCAGTGGCACAGTTCAGTCAGTGTATGCCTGAACACATGAGCCCTTTGGATTCTGATAATCTGGACTCACTGATCAGAGGCCAGTGGCCAAAGCATGGAAACCCTGTAACCATCGCTTTGTCTCAAAGGCCCTGGGCCTCAAGGTGCTGCAGAAGCCATCAGTGGCTTTGCTAATACTCAGGCTTGCAGAGGAATTGAAGTATACTCGAAATGAGGAGGCCAGGGTTTCCTGGCTTCCCGGCATTCTCTGCCCTGGTTGCTGGCAGAGGTGAGATGTGGCTGGACTGGCCAGTGGGACCGGAGCAGGAGGGAAGGTAATCCATCTCCACCAGTGGAGGGGGCCTGCTGGAAAGAGCCACACCTTAGATAGCCCCCTTTTGTTGGGTGCTGGCCTGGTTCTGGTGACCCTGAAGAAGAAGCTGGTCTGCCCATCTCTGCTGTCCAGGCCCTCCCAGTGTCCAGCTCAATCCTAGGGTCAGTTGGTGAGCCAAGTGCCGGAGGCTTTGGGCCTCAGTTGAACAGGAAGGAATGTGGTCGATGGTGAACAACAGGTGCAGTGTCCACCAGGCTTGTCCTTTCTTGGCTGTGACCTGGCCACCTGATGCCTGGGAACTATGCGCCACACTGGGGCAGGGAGGATTGAGGTGGCGGTGCTGTTGGCCAAGGCTTGTGTCTGCCAGCTTGTCTCCTGAGTCCACCTCATGTGCAGATGGGGACCTCAGGCTTGGGTTGCTTGTTGTCTGTGGGCACAGGGTAGCTTGGGGACCCAGGGACATCCTGACACTGGTGTCCAGCTGGACCTGGGCTTTTGTCTGCTACCTTGCTGGAAACTGGGCATCTTAACAGCACAGCAAAACTAAGGCCTACTCCCTCCTTAGTTTTCAGGTCCTCATTTGTGTTGCGAGGACCCCTGGTGAGTCTTTGCCACCTCAGCTTGGACCTGGCGGCATTGCCTGGATGGCGTTTGAGTTGACAGCATTGCTAAGATGGCATGTTGTGCAGCTACTAAAAGCTAAAGTTCAGAAGGGTCGTGTCTTGAGACCTGTGCTACAGCGGTGAATTCTCCTGTCCCCTGCTGTTTCCGGCTGCTGAGAACTTTTGAGAGAGGGCTTGTTTTTGTTTTTGTTGTTTCAAGACAGGGTTTCTCTGTGTAGCCCTGGCTGTCTTGGAACTCACTCTTGTAAACCAAGCTAGCCTCAAACTCAAAGAGATCTGCTTCCCAGAGTGCTGGGATCAAAGGCATGCACCACCAACATCCGACTTAAATATTTTCTTGAGGCTGGGTGTCTGGTAGCCCAGGTTAGCCTGGAACTGTCTGTATAGCTGAGGGTGACCTTTAATTTCCAGTCTTTTGATGATGAGCATCCAGTACCTAGCTTACCCAGTGCCAGGGATCCAACCCAGGGCCTCATTTGTGCATGCCAGGCAAGCTACCCCTGAACCAAATAACCGGTCCTGTTCAGCTTTTAGTAGTGGTACAGCTAACCTCCTCTGGAATCCCAGAACGTGTGTGTGTGTGTGTGTGTCTGCAGGGTTACCCCTTTATCTGGCCTCAGCCCCTCCCCCAGCTGCCCAGCCCCTAGCCTGCTCTGATAGTGTGAGCAGGGTCCATGCACCTGCCATGTGCTCCCTGCCCTTGTTCCATCCTTTGAGCCACTGTGCAGGGCATGCATCCCTCGATGCTGGTCACATGGGGAGACAGGGGCGACAGGCACCCTCCCTGGGCCCAGCACCCCGACTCTCACTGTGGCACTTCACGTCCCTCCCCTACAAGCCCCCTCCCCGTCTCTCAGTCTCTGTGTCACCGAGGGGAAGTTGAGCCTGAAGGTTGAGGACAATGATCTTAGCCAATTCCAGACCTGTGTCCTGAGGCCCCCAACAGGACAGGTATCTGAGCTGCCCACCGGGAGGGCTGGCTCTCAACCCCCTCCAGCAGCGAAGGATGGTGAGTGGAGGTAGGGTGGCTTCCAGAGCCGCCACTGTTGCCCTTGTGGGGGCCTTGCTCTGTTTCCCCTCCACCCCTGAAGCTCTGCCCCGGGCCCACCCTTCCTGGAAACACTGTTGTATTTTTAGCCATCTGACCGTGCTCGCTTAGGCTCCTGTGGCTGATGTCTCTCTTCATCCTATCTCAAGGGTACAGTTAAAGAATTTCAATCCAGACAACACAATCAGCATGCCATCTCATTTGCTCTGCCCCAAGAGAGAGGCAGATGGGGAACGAAGAGAAGCCAGCCCCCTCCATATTCTCCAAGGTCCCCGTGAGGATATCCCAGGGTGTGGCCTCAGTCACAACCAGGTGGGCCAGGTGGGAACCCTAGCCTAACTCTTGTAGTGGTGGCAAGGCCAAGGTTTGCCAGACCAGAAGATGCTGGGGATTCACCCAGCCGGGTCCAGTTCACACCCCCACATCTCTGATTACCTGCTGTGTGCCCTGGCAGGTGGCTTACCTCTCTGAGCCTCTGCTTTTTCTTGGGTTGCATGAGACTTCCTCTGGTAGAGCCTGTTGATCCAGTGAGAACATGCAGAATGGTTACAGACCACATAACCAAATGTTACCATGATGACTGTCTTTGGGGGTCCTTGATTTCCCACCGCCACCCCCCAATCCTGTTGCCACTGCCTTTGCCCCTGCCCCACTCCCTAAACTAGGGAACGCCTGGGGGCATCTGGTTGGCCATCGTGGGTCCCCACTGCTGTGGCTGGTTCTCCTGGCCAGGCCTGGGCAGCTGCAGGTCCACTGACTTCCGGCGTTCCTGGGTGCCATGCCTGGGCATCCTAGGAGTGAGAAGCACATGAGGAGCACCCCAGCTTGTACACAACCAGTTTCTGCAAAAGAACGCTGGGTTGTGAACTTCAGGCCAGCCCCAGGCTGGACCCCTTGGTCTATCCTGCCCTGCCTACTTAAGAAACTCCCATTATTGTGGGTTCCGAATAACGAGCCCAGGCTGCTCAGCGTCTCAGCTGTATGGGAAGGGACTCGTCCTTTCCTCAGAGAGGCCCCCAGAGGCCCTTTCACAAAGACCTCATCATTTCCTGTGTGCGAGCCCAGCTTGGAGGCCAGTGTGGGCACCCCTACCACCCCTGTCCATCTCGCTGCCTTGTAAGGGTCCGTAGTGTTCGGTGGACCCGCTGAGTTTCTGGATAAAGGGTATGGGAGCCCCAGGGAGCCTCTGGGAACCCACACTGTGAAACATGACTCAAGCTGCCAGCCTGGCCCCACAGGCAGCTCTCAGAACTGCCCTAGGTAGAGACTCCTGGGCCTCTGTGGAGAGCAAGCTGTAAGAGCCCCACCACTGCCCCCACCTGTGAGAAATGAAGCTGGGTGCTGCCAGGCGGGGCCCAAGCTGTGTGGCAATCTGCTCCTCTCCCGTGGGGCCCTGGTGCCGTCTGCTGAGGGGGTGGGGCTGCGGCGGGAGCCCACATGTCCTTGGCTGATGATCGGGAGGCCCACACAGCACTCAGAGCTGTGTGTACCCTTGGTTCCAGGACACCTGGGGCCTTGTGCCCCCTCTTTTCTTCCCAGGAAGCACATGGGGGGAGATCCTTCGCCACTCAGTCACCTGTGGCAAGCCAGACTGCCGAGGGTGGGCTGCCGTGGGTGAGCTTCTGATTAGACATCCCCAGCTTCCGAGCCTTCTGGTAGGCTTTGCCGCCTGCCCGTCTTGTCACACGCCTTGTAACCAAGGGCCATCTAGTTACCATGGTGGTGGATGAAACCTGTATCCAGCCCCCGAGAGGCAGAGGCCTGGGACCTTCCATCCCTCTGTGTTGAATCCAAGTAGCCCCCAACCTGGCTGCATGTCTGCCCCCCAGGGTGGGCTGGGTGGGGGCATAGGCACACCCTATGTGCATCGCCTTGGAAATCTGCCTCTTTCAAAGAAAACAACAAAACAAATGGCCTGCCTGGCATGCCTGCCTGCCTGTCAGTCTGCGGCTGGCAGGGGGAGGCATCTCCGTGGGTGTCTGGAGCCCCATCTGTCTGTGGCTCAGGTGTGAGCAGTGGGGTTAGCTATTGAAGTAGCAAGAGACCAGGAAGGGCAGGAAGAACCATGCAAGGAGTTCAGAGCCACAGCTGTCCTGGAGGTGACAGGAGGGAAGTAGGCCATGGATAACAGGGTGACAGCCCGCCCCCTCCCCAGGCCCCCTCTGCTGTTTATCCTTCCTCACTGCGTATACCCCTCTGCTCTTCAGAATGGCCTAACATGGTGGCGCTGGGACAGAGCCCAACCCAGGGGACTCTGACTGGCTCCTCCCAGCCTCAGTTCTTCCAAGACTGGTGCCATGGTCTCCAGTTCTTCCAGGACTCGTAGTCTTTGCCTGTCATGGGCCCTGGGAAGTGTTCCTCTTCAATCACAGTCCCTTCTGGATTGTTGACTTGGGTTTAATGACTGGTCCTGAGTACAGGGCCTCAGCACCTGCCTCCCTCTCCCACAGACACTGAGGGAAAGGGGGCTGAGACACCCAGCTCCGGTCCTTGACATGTGCAAAGGCCCGCTGGCAGCAGCATGTGGCCACCCTGTGGTTCTGTTTGGCTGTCTCTCCTTAAAGCTGCAGGTTGTGTGTGGCTGATGCCATCTCTGGTGTTTGCTGCTGCGTTCCTGGCTATTTGTGGGGTCCTGTGGGACCCCCAAGGGGCTTCCCTGCCTGGTGCTTGTCACTGTGCTCTTCTTGGTCCTGGGGTCCTTCTCTTCCAGCGCTCACGTTACCCAAACAGCAGTTGGCCATAGAGTTGGTTGGACTTTATTTCTTGTCTCTTGATGCCTGCGCTGCCAGCTGGCTGGTGGCAGTAGCTCAAGTCTACAGTAAGAGAGAGGGACAGCCCCTGAGACGTGGGAGCCACCTCTCCCGACAGAGACATCAGGCTGCAAGCCCAGTGGGCTGCCTGGATGACAGCATGGCTTCCCACCAGGACGTTCAGAGCTTCCCTGGCATCGTGATGCATAATAGAGCAGCTTTCACCACCCAGAGGCTCTGTCAAAGCTGATCTGGGCCTGACAGGAGTAGCCATGGGAACAGGCACAGGGACCCCTAGGCTTACCTTCCCTGTGGTTGGGGTCACTCAGTAGGTGTCCTCCTTCACTCACAAAGGCTAGAACTGGACCCCCTATGGCTGGTCTGCTTCATAACTGTCCCAGAATCCTTTACCCTGCATCTTCATCACATGGGGAGGGGCTGGGCTGTGTCCCACCCTTGGCCTTCTAGCCACACCAGGGAATAGATTTTCCCCACCCTCGGAAGCCAAGGGCTCGTTCTGGTATCCTTTCCCTTAAGGTATCGGGCCACAGATCAGGGTCAAGCCCCAGGTACACAGGGCTATGTGGGGACAACCTTGACCCCTCCTTACTTCGTGTTCCTTGTTGGCTGGACCCAGGCCTGTGGCGGCTTTGAGAGCTGCTGTGCAAATGTGAGGATGGGAGTTCAGATCCTAGAACCTATGTAGGAGGCAGAGGTGGGAGGATCCCCAGGTAAGCTGGCCACATCCGTTGTGCTGTAGGTTCAGTGAGCAACTCAATAAATACAGGGAGAGCAATTAAGGAAGACACCTGGAACAATTTCTTCTTATACACACACACACACACACACTAGCGCACACACAAATTCAGGAGGGAGCATGCAGTTGGTACTCGGCAGCTGTCAGTGGGATGCTGCTCATATCTATACTAGCTGGCTAAGGCTGCCCAAGCTCTTGCCTTTGGGGCCTCAGCTAATAATAACATGTGCTGCCCATAGAGTCGCAGCCTGATCTGTGGGGTCAGTCAGCAAAGGTGATACAGGCACACAGAGACTGCCCCCCCCCTGCCGCCCCCGCGCCTCTTCATCTGCAGCCTGGCTCTGCTCTCTGACCCACTCCGCCATTCTGGCTGAATAGCATCAGTTAATTACAGTGATGGCAGACTTGCCTGCTCTGGCAACACAGCGAGAGGACAGGGCCAGGAGCCAGGCGCCAGCCTCACTAATTGGCAGCGCCTTGTGAGGTATTGATCCCAAGGCTCTCGATGGTGAGCGCTGGCCTCCCACCTCCGATGGGATTAGGCTGCTAATTGTCCATGGCCTGCGCCACACTAGTCCCTTACTGGGCAGGGCTGTGCTAGCGTGGGGAGGAGTAGGGTGGAGCCCAGCAGAGCTGGCTGGCCTTGAGCAGGGCACTCCCCCCAGACAGACTGGGGCACAAAGGGGCTGGGAGGTCCCTGTTGACTGACTTGGGGTGAGGAGGGTCACTTCACCTACCTGTCCCCAGCCCCTCTGCAGGGCCCAAAGCCCTCCTCTGTGGTCCAGCTTCTGCAGCCTCAGCTTTGGCTGGTGGTGGCCTTCTGTGTGTGGAAGTGTTAACTGTTTCGGTTCCAGTGTGCAGATAGCATGTTCCCTGCATGTTCATTAATGTCTGTGCAGCTCGACGTAGCTGCTATTCACAGTGGCTGTCAGGTAGGGCTAAGGAATTGGTGACTAGTCCCCCTCAATGAAGGTCAGCAACCTTGAGTTCTGGTACAGGAAACACCACTCAGCAGGAGGGGCCAGGGAGAGCGTTCAGAGCCTGCAGAGCCTACATACTCATGCTGCTGGGTGCAAGGGTGAAGCTGATGTGGCTGCACTTGGGTGCACGCCTCCTTCTTTGGAGATTATAAAAATGTTCTCAAATTGATGGTGGTGATGAGCACAAACCAGCTTTGCTGCCCTTGGCCTTGCCTTTCATTGCAGTAAGGCAAGAGGATTGCCATGAGTCCAGACCAGTCAGGGTTCCAGAGAGAGAGATCCTATCTCAAAAGAAGGGGTGTGGAGGGTCAGGAGTTGCCAGGGACATGATTCCGTCAGTGAAATACTTGAGGATGTGAGTTTGAGCCCTAGAACATACGTCTTGAAAGCTGGCCATGGTGTCTCACACCGCTCACTTCCTACCTGGGAAGGGGGAGCATGCAAAGCCCGGGCTCCCTGGCCGTTCTGGCTAGCCTGAGGGGCGAGCTCTGGGTCAGTGACAGCACCTGTCTTAGAAACAAAGTAAGCAGTGCCCCCGAGGAATATACCCAACGTTATAGCCTGGCCTTTGCACGCATACTGGCACACGTGTGCACCTGCACACACAAACACACACAGAAATCAACAGCATGTAAGACCTGTGCATTCTACTGTGATCTCCTGGGAAGGACCCAAGCACGTTGCTGTTTTAGGCGACTCAGGAGAATTCCTACAGTTCGTTGAAAGTGACTGAAGTTTTTAGCCTGGCATGGAGACACCTGATTGTCAGTTCTTGGCCAACTTGGACTATGTAGTAAGATCGTTTCTGAAAAGTTGGGCCCCTGCCCCCCAGGAACGACACTGTGCTCTACCCTCGGAGGTACTGTCTCTCAGAACAAGGTGGTTGGATCCCACAGTGTATGTGCTCAGTTGGCTCTCTGTTCCTGGCGTCTTCTCATGGGTGTGGCTGAGGGCCTTGTCGGGGTGTGGGGGGCATTCCATTATAGAACAGGCCAGGTTGGGACTTGGGGTAGCCTGTGGCTGTGGGCATGGTTCACATCAGACTTCGTGAATTTTCTCAAGGGTCTTTGGTGGATAAGCGCCCTCACTTTTGGACTCATACCTGGGTTGGCACTGCAGGCTTAGGGTGTGGTTGTCTGGCTCATAGAAGGCAACAGGCTTTCTGCACAGGGGGCAGTCCCCCTACTGGATTCAGGGAGGTGTGGGATGCCAAGCCCCCCCCCCGACTCATGAACCGTAGCTAGCTTATGCCAGGGTTCTCAGGGTCAGTCCCCAGGCCTGGCTGCACACCCCTGTGGCTTGCCTATTTCATATCCCAGAAGCTGGCCTCCCAAGCTGCTGTGTCTCCAAGCCTAAAGGTTTTTCCTGGGCTGCTGCTTTCTTTTTGACTGACAGGTGCTGGGCTGCCACTGTGGCAGAGTTCGCCCGGCCCAGCCTTGGGCCTGGCTCTGCCTGCTAGGGACTGAAAGAGTTCATAGGGTATGGGCAATAGGTTTGTTGCCCATTTGAGAACTGGGGGTTCCTTTCTCAATCTGCGGCCCTGATAGGTGGGCATGTGAACAAGAGGTGTAATTGGCTGGAAGTATCTGGGGGTTGCGATGTACAATTACACAAGCCTTATATGAGCCTCAGCAGTCCATGTCTCTACAGGTGGCAGGGCTGTCTCTGGGAAGAGGAGGCTGTGTCAGCTGGGGTAGAGCAAGGCTCCGCCCCAGCATCCACATTTGTCGTGTGACTGAGATTCTCCCTAACTACCCTGTCCTAGTAGAACTGACATCCCAAGAACAAAGCTGCCCCACTGCCTACCCTCCTCTTCCCTTTAGCTGCACGATGGGTGTGTGTGTGGGGGTGTTCTTTCTTAATGGGGCTATTCTAGATAGAGTAGTATTCACTCGATATGGTGGATATACTGAAGCACGTTGACATGGTTTTTAAAATAATGAGTTACATCTCGGGTTGGTTTTTTTTCCGAGACAAGGTTTCTCTATGTAGCCCTGCGTAGTCCTGGAACTCACTGTTGAAACCAGGCTGTCCTCAAACTCAGATTTCTCAGATTTACCTGTCTCTGCCTCCCAAGTGCTGGGATTAAAGGTGTGCACCACCACACCCAGCTATGTATCTCAGATTTTTAAAAACCGCTGTGTACCTCTAAGCCCGGGAGGCCAGCAAAGCTGCCCATGCCCCTCACTGTCCACAGGTGCAGAGGGCCGTACTGAGCAGCTGGTGTCACTGGGTCCTCGGTTCATGTAGAGTGGCGTGGGTCTTTCCGTACCTGGCTGCTCTTGGACCTCACCCGCAGTGAGAATTCTGGAATTGTGGAAGTGTGGGCGCAGTGTGGCGGTGACATGGCCCTGAGCTTGTGTTCTCTTCCCACAGGGTCTTCACTGAGTAGCGAGTCCTCTCCGGTATCCTCTCCAGCCACCAACCACAGCTCTCCGGCCAGCACACCTAAGCGAGTGCCCATGGGCCCCATCATTGTCCCCCCTGGGGGCCACAGTGTTCCCAGCACTCCTCCTGTGGTCACTATCGCCCCCACCAAAACTGTCAACGGAGTCTGGAGGAGCGAGAGCCGCCAGGTAAGGGCCCCTGTCCAGAGGTGTGGCCAGAATGGGGCCGTGTAGGAGAGGGTGAAGGCTGGTAATGGGGTGGGGGCTGTCCCTGAAGGGAGTTTTCTGCCCACAGCTGGGGGTGGGGGGTGGGGGTAAAGACTGGCCTCACCTGGGTCCTCTGACTCTTCTGCAGGGTGGGCTTGATAAACACCCAGTGCTGGAAGGTGCTAAGATTAAGGTGATCCTTACACCAGACTTGTGAAAGAGGACCACAGGCACGTTTCTTGGTTAGGAGGCCAGAAGTGGAGGAGAGCTGGCAGGGCTCTCCTTCCAGGGCTGCTCCTTTGCTTTTAGATGCTATCTTACTGTGTCCCGTGGTGGCCTTAAGTGTAGTCACTTCTTTAAGGGTCTGCCTAGACAGACTTACCCAGAGGCACCGGACCGAGACAGGTGACACCATCAAGTGCCAGGGGTGAGGTCTAAGCCTTGGATCCCTTAGCTGCTGCTGCTGCTGCTTTTGGGGGGTAGGGAGTGATCCCGACTCGAGGGGTCTTGTGTGTCTGCAGCCTCCCAGCTGGCCACACGTTAACCTAGCTGGAATGGAGGAGCCAGTGCCTGGAGCTTCGCCTGTGCTCTGCTGGGCCTCCCACCCGCCTGGCGCCCGGAGGGGGCCTTGCTAATTAAGAACCGCTGTCAGCTGTGGCTTTCCCTGGATTCTCCAGCCCCATTCCCAGAGGATTTGTACTGCTAGGAAGTACTAATTAAACCACAAAGATGGAGGGGGAGGGTAGGAGAGCGCCTCTCCTCAGCTGGGCCAGGGCAGGATTGGCAGGGTGTGGGCTGCCCCACCAGTCTGCTGGGTGTCCCTGCTCCTCAGGTGCTCAGAGCATCCAGAGGGCTCTTGACTGAAACTTGGGACCAGCCTTGGTGCCTCCCTCCTGTGGCTGAAGTTGAACTTACCCTGGAAAGTCTGTCTGTTTGAAATCCTGTCACTGAATCTCAACTTGGCTCAGAGCAACCCAGAACCACCCTGTCCTGGTTTAAGAGAGGCCAGAGAAGTTGTCACTGTGATCTCCTGACTCCTCCCAGAGCTTTGGCTTTGACCTCAGACGATGAGTCAGCTGATGTAAACCTCCATACAGCTTCCCCTCGAATGGCCATCCTGCCTGGTGGCTGGCTGGCTCTGCATTTGCTCCTGAGAGAAGCTTGCAGGAGGTCACTTCCTGTTCCTGCCTTGGGCCTGGAGCCGCTGGCCCAGGTCCAACATACTTCATACATGTCCTCTGTCCCTAGGAGGTTCCAAGTGCCTCTGCCTCGTGGTGCCCAGAGCCTATCACTATCCTCAGAGGGTCCTTACTGTCTCAGAAACATTTAGTAACCGGGAGAAGGGCCGTGATGGCTCCGCTCCAGCAGTTCACGCTGCAGTTAATGAGACCTGCATGCCACCAGGGAGGACGACGAGCGGATGATGCTCAGAGCTCAGCAGAGAGTTTAATCCGTTCCAGGAGGGGGAGATGGAGCCCTCTTCCTCTAGTGTGGCCGTACCCCCTGTTGGGAGTCAAGGGGGTGGTGGCTCCAGGGCCCTTCTCAGGGAGAAGTCACGTGAGGAGAGATGAAATGAAAAATGATCTATTTTGAAGCTAACGGGCAAGTCCCCCTTGCCCAACTGTGGAGACCTTGTTCTAATCACTGTAGAATGGCAGTTCCCTCCTCCTCCAGCTGATGCCTTTCTTAGATTCGGCTGTGTCAAGCGGCTCGCAGGCGAGTCTTGCCTGCCACAGCCCCTGCCATGAGGGTGCTTTGAAGCGGGCACCAAGCCTGGTCTTTATTCCCACAACACCCATGCAGCACCCTAGTCCACAGCTGACCTATTTCCCTGGTTTCTGGCTCAAGTTTGGCCAGGCTCTGGTGAGAGAGAGGCCACAGGCCTGTGAGTGGGGCATGCTGCTCCTGCTCCTCCCCCCAGCAGCCTGATGGCCATTCCCCTAGTCTCTTTGTTTGTCCTGGTGTGGGTGGGGTGTGTGCCCCCCACCCTTATGATACTGTGTGAGTGCCCTTCCTGAGGAGGGCAGGTCAGAGGTCATGAACCCGTGAGGACCCCACAGGGAACTGAGACAGCCTGCTGCTGCACCCGGGGAAGGAAACAGATGTTGCTGCTCATTAAAAATTCAATCAGCAGCCTGTCTCCCTCAATTAATCGTGGCTGTCTGTCTGTGGGGAGCAGGAGGGCTTGTGTTCTGTGAGAATGGAGCCAGGAAGGTACTGTGGTAACCTGTCCCCTCACTGCACACACAGAGGCTTAAGCAGCGACCCCTCCCCTCAGGGCTTACAATACCCTCACGGTGTTAGCTGACTTGAGGGGCAGGCTAGGAATCAGCTTGGATAAATACAAGAAGCTAGTATAGTCCAGGAAGGACTAGCAGGCCTGTGTCCAGGGACAGTCAGTGTTACTGTGCTGGCCTCCACGTGTCTAGCACTCACCACAGGTTCAGCAAGTATCAGCCCAAGGACCTGTGTCCCTGGTGAGTAGCCCCGGCTGCTTGTGCTGGACCTCTGTCCTGCAGCGTTGAGGGAAGAGCCTGAGAGTGGTGCCCGGTCTCCGCACATTAGTGCCCTCAGAGCACCTGGCCCTCAGTCTCTTCTTGGCTCAGGGTGTCTTACTGCCTTTTCCATGTTCTCATCGGTGCCATTCGGCCTTGCCATGAGGTTTCCGATCTGGTCACAGGTGACAGAAAGGTAGGGCCTGTCACAGTCTGGTTTCTCCGGGCTGGGTGCTGCCATCCATGGCTGTGTGTACAGAACATCTGTGAGGCCTGGGGAGTCAGGCCCTGAGCTCACTGCCACCTCTCACTTCGTGCCTGAGGCGAACCTCTCCTGGGGTCCCACAGCCTGAACACGTGCAAGGGTGTCCCACATAGGTCCAGCCAACTGCTAGCAGTGTCCAGATAGTTGCTGGCACAGCTGGACTCTTGGGAGAAGCTCTGTCCTCAGATGCAGGCCCCCAGGGTATGTGTACCCTGACACCATGACCACCCTATTTGGGATGGCTAATAGGAAGTGAGGGTTCCCTGCCCTGAAGATGCTTTCAGGTGCCCCTGCCTTGGGTTTCAGCAGGCTGGGGTTTAAGGTCTCCCACGCATCACTGAGTCCTTTTGGCCGCTGAACCAGGCCCTAGTAGCCCTTGGTCCTGACCTGCTCATGGGAGGCCACACTTTCTTGCCCTGAGCCTTCTCCCTAAATGGCTCTTTTTGGGGGGAAGGATGTTTGTAGAATATGAGCTAAACACAGGCCTCTCTGTGGACCTGACTGGCTCCCCAAGCCCTAATGCTGTGTCTTCTTTCTGAAGGACTCGGGCTCACGGGGCAGCAGCAGTGGTCGTGAGCGCCTGCTGGTGGAGCCACCTCTAGCCCAGGAGAAGGCAGCGGGCCCAGCCATCCCCTCCCACCTGCTCAGCACTCCCTACCCCTTCGGCCTGTCCCCCAGCTCAGTTGTACAGGACTCCCGCTTCCAACCACTCAAGTAAGTACCAAGCTAGGGTCAGGGAAGGTGTGGGGTAGCTTTAGATAGGCTTGGAGTTTGCAGCAGCTGAGGCAGATAGAGTGCTGTTCTCTGTGGCCCACTCTGCCCCATCTGAGCTTGTGGTCCATTCCATGCTGAGACTATCACATGACCTAACCACACTTAAATCCGTCCTCTCGTTCTGGGGACAGAGAGCCCCTCTAGCAGCTGTGTCCGCTGGTGGGGACCTTAATGGCCAGGCAGGTCTGAGGGCCAGGCAGCTGCTCATCTGTGCATTCTGGGCCTTGTGCCAGGGCTGTACCTCATTATTGAGAGGCAGGATCTCAGCTTGACAGGAGGTGGGGTGGGAGGTGTTGGGGAGCCTGACCTGGGGAGCTTCCAGCCCTGGGGCGGGCCTTCCATTCACCTGCCTTCTCTCCCATAGCCTCCAGCGGCCTGTGCACCATGTGGTGCCCCCCAGCACAGTGACTGAGGACTACCTGAGAAGCTTCCGGCCCTACCACACCGCTGAGGACCTACGCATGTCCTCCCTGCCCCCTCTTGGCTTGGACCCAGCCACTGCTGCTGCCTACTATCACCCCAGCTACCTGGCCCCACACCCTTTCCCCCACCCGGCCTTCAGGTGAGGCATCCCACACACTGTCCATACACTAATCTACTCTCAGCATACAGAACCTGGTCCATCCCACGTAGCCTTCCCTAGCTCAGTTCAGCCAGTGCAAACCAACTGGCCCTCAACTGAGTCCTGATAGATGGGCCCACTGTCACGTTCCATTGCTCTTCAGTTCCTACTTGTCAGCATCAACCTCCCAGTAGCCACTGACAGAGAACGGTACACAGACAGTGTAAAGAGACCCTGAAGAGTCAGGCTATGCTCTCTTAGGCTGCAGAAGCTCCTAGCCTGACTGGGCTCTGCCTGCGGTCAGTCTGCCCTTCTCCCTTACCCAGGGCCTGGGAGGTCCTTGGTGCCCTGTCCCTTGTGGCCTCTGACTATGGACATGTCCTTTGCCTGCCTGCAGCATCTGCTGTGCTGAGCCTGCTGAAGCACTGGCCTCACCCAGCAGAGAAGCACCTGTTGGCCTGCCTGGGGTCTTGGCCTTTTTCCTGCAGTGCCAGGGATTCAGTGCAGGGCTTGGCATCTGCTAGGCAAGCTTACCATTTGTGCCTATGGCCTCGGTACACACCGGGTCCCACCTTTCTCTACAGGATGGATGACTCCTATTGCCTGTCAGCCTTAAGGTCTCCGTTCTACCCCATCCCCACCCCTGGTTCCCTGCCTCCGCTGCACCCATCAGCTATGCATCTGCACCTCTCTGGGGTCCGCTACCCTCCTGAGCTCTCACACTCATCCCTGGCAGCACTGCACTCGGAGCGGATCTCCAGCCTCAGCGCAGAGAGGTAAACTGTGTCTTCAACAGAGGGGATGACAGCCAAGCAGGGCCGGGTCGTGGTCCTCCGGGCTGGCGGTGCGGGGCTGTGTGTTCTATGTATGGGTGAGAGGAGGAGAGTGTGACGTGTGGCTGGCCCCACTTTGAGCTGGGGCATGGTTTGCCCTTTCTGCACATCCCTCAGCGTGCTGCCCTGTCCTTGTCCCCCAGGTTGCAAATGGACGAGGAGCTGCGGCGGGAACGAGAGCGAGAGCGAGAGCGAGAAGCCGACCGAGAGCGGGAGAAGGAGCGGGAGAAGGAGCTGGAGCGAGAGCGGGAGAGGGAACGGGAGCGGGAGCTGGAGCGCCAGCGGGAGCAGCGGGCGAGAGAGAAGGAGTTGCTGGCTGCCAAGGCCCTGGAGCCCACGTTCCTGCCTGTGGCTGAGCTGCACGGACTCCGGGGCCAGGCCACTGAGGAGCGGCCCAGGCCCTCAGAGCAGCTGACCCCGGCCCGACCAGGTACCTGAGCTGAGCTGTGTGGAGGGAGAGACTTGGCCGCCTTGGGGCTTTGAGGTACTGGCCCATGGTAGGTGGCCACACTGAGCACCACCCTGGGTAGATCCAGGGGCCCAAAGGTGCTTCCAAAATGGAAGCAGTGACTGGCCAAAGTATTAGGGAGGGAAATAGTTGTCACTACTGTTGGAACCTTGGGTTGTCTTTACCTTTTGCTGTGGTGATAGTGGAAGCCAGTGCTCCACCACAGAGATAACCCAGGTCTGACCTTGTTTTGTGTCAGGGTTCTTTCTCTTCTGTACCCAAGAACTGGAACTCAGGCTTACCTCAAATTCATAGCATTGGGAATGAGGCATGAGCCATCCCAATCTTGTTTTGAATATGATTTCACGAAAGTCTGAGTAATAGAGCTGCTTATATGGTTTTAACAATGGGCCCCTGTACGTCCTAGAAGATGCAACTGTAAGCCACGTGTGGTGGTGCACGCCTTTAATCCCAGCACTTAAGAGGCAGAGAGGCATTGGTGAATCTGAGTTCAAGGACTGCCAGGGCTACGCAGAAACCCTGTCTCTAGAAACAACAAAGTACTGCATGGGGATGGCTCAGAGGCTAAGAGCACTGGCTGTTCCTCCCAAGCTCCCGAGTTCAATTCCCAGCAACCACAGGGTGGCTCATAATCATCTATAGATAATTTTGTGTAGGCACACTCCTGTTTCTTAAAAGCTCTCTCTCTACAAGACCTCTTCCTTCAGTCCTGGGCTTTGAGCAGGGGTGAGGGTGCTGGCATCCTGCAGTAACAGTGTTTCCTCCCACAGAGAAGCTGAAGGACACGGGCTTACAGGCACCCAAACCTGTGCAGCACCCATTGCCTGCCCCACACCATACCGTGCCCAGCCTCATCTCCAGCCACGGCATCTTCTCTCTGCCGGGAAGCAGTGCCGCCACAGCCCTGCTGATCCAGCGCACCAATGAGGAGGAGAAGTGGCTGGCGCGGCAGCGGCGGCTGCGCCAGGAGAAGGAGGACCGCCAGTCCCAGGTGTCCGAGTTCCGGCAGCAGGTGCTGGAGCAGCACCTGGACCTGGGCCGGCCCCCGGTCCCCACAGAGGTGGAACACAGACCTGACAGCACCAGGTGGGTCCTCACATGAGGCAGGTGACTCTGGTATGTGTCTGGTATCTGCACTCCTGTGCCCTGCTATTGACCCATCCCGTAGCCTGCTTCATCTTCCTGTACCACTCCAGCCCTCAGCATCAGGAACCCTGCCGACATATTTCAGCCCTTACCCCCTTTCCTCCATTTTGAGAAAGGCAACAGTTGGAAGTCTCCAAGATGCACCCCCAGCCTTGGCCCGCCACACCTTGCACAGCTGGAGGGCCACTAGAGGGCCTCGCTAGTCTTAAACATTCTGGTGGACATAAGGTCAGTGTCCAGCGCGGCCTAGACGAGGCTGAGTGCTCTGGCTCCTCAGTCATCTCCACTGAGCTCCCACATCATGCAGGAATCAGCCTGGTCCTACTTGCTGGCACTGCCACAGGGATGGTGGGTGGGTGCAGGGCCATGTACCCTTATCTAGGAACTGTTGCTTGCTTGGCTCTGGCATGTGGCTGTTGAACCTAAGGGGAGCTTAATGCTGTGCTCTGCCTTCAGGGCTTGGGTCTGTAGCCTTGGCACCTGTGTTAAACGGTGCCTCAGCCAATCAGGGAAGACCCTAAGAGTCTATCACTGGCTCATTGGGCTCCTCCTCCAAAGACCTTAACCCTCAGTCATCGGGTAGCACGGGTCTAAACATCCCTAGTCATCCTTGAAGAAATGTTAAACTTTGGGATAATTCCTAAAACTACTCTTTTTAAGTTGACTCTCCTTAAGGTACACCATGACCCTCTTTTTTTTTTTCTTTTTGAAAGTTTTAGGCTCTGTATTTGCATTTCCCCATCTCCCCCAAAGTTCATGACCTCTTCTATAATTGTTACACATAGACATACACCCATGTGTACAACCTGCCAAGCCCATTTTGTGTTGCTCTGTATACATATGTTTAGGGCAGACCACCTGGGATTGGGTAACTTATCAGGTTGCTTGTCCCTGAAGATTTCTTCCTCTCGAAGCAGCCTTTGGTTGCGTGTAACTCCATGTTGGCATGTTAGCCAGTGCTGGCAATACACGACTTCATTAGGTGACGGCTTCCAACCCTTCTTCACCAGTACCTCCTGAGTCTTAGGTGTGGGAGTTTCAGCATATAGTGTACCAATCAGCACTGGGTCCCTAAGTCACTTGTTCTCTGTAGTTTGACCAGTTGTGGATTTCAGTAGTAGCCTACTGCAAAAAGAAGCCTTGGTGAAGACCCCACCCAGGCCTGGAGAATGGCATGGATGGGGAGCTGAAGGGCAAAGTCCAGGGCAGACTGGACAGACAAGAAAGTATGTGGTTGGAAGAAGCCTTTTTTTGCACACCTGTTGAGGCAAGCCGCAAGGTCCTTTAGGCAGAGCTGCTGCAGTTCTGACAGGGACCACAGGGGGGCAGCAATATAGCTACTGTCCTGTGGGAAGTTTGGGGCTAGGCGGACGCTCGAAGATTGTGTCTCATCCTTTGGCTGCCTTCCCGCCCATGCTCAATAGAATGGGAAGGGCGGCTTTGAATATCAGAGCCTTATCTCCTCATAAGAGCTCACACACACAGGCAGGCTGGTGTGGGCACATCAAGTCACCCTGGGCATTCTGTGGGAGGCTGGTAGGTAGGTCTGCCCCCATAACTGATGGCTCGGTATACTCTCTCTAGGCCAGGACCAAACCGTCATGACCAGGGCAACCGTGAACCCCCGCAGCACTTTGGTGGGCCACCACCCCTCATCTCGCCCAAGCCCCAGCACCACACCGTGCCCACAGCCCTCTGGAACCCAGTGTCTCTGATGGACAATGCCCTGGAGACACGGCGGACTGAGAGCCACTCTCTGCACAGCCACCCGACTGCTTTTGAGCCCAGCCGCCAGGCTGCCGTGCCGCTGGTGAAAGTGGAGCGTGTCTACTGCACAGAGAAGACAGAAGAGCCCCGGAAGCGTGAGGCCACGCCACTGGACAAATACCAGCCGCCGCCACGGGAGGCAGGAAGTCTGGAGCCTCAGACCTTTCCCCACGGACCTGGGCCTTTCCTTGCTGAACTTGAGAAGTCAACACAGACCATCTTGGGCCAGCAGCGGCCCTCTCTTTCCCAGGCAGCCCCCTTTGGGGAGCTTAGTGGGCCTCTGAGGCCAGGCTCGCCCTACCGTCACCCCACACCGAGGGGCCCTGACCCAGCGTATATCTACGATGAGATTCTTCAGCAGCGTCGGAAACTGGTCAGCAAGCTGGACCTGGAGGAGCGCAGGCGGCGTGAGGCTCAGGAGAAAGGTCTGGCCTCCTGAGTGGGTCCCAACCTGCCTGGGAATGGGGGTTCATCAGCACAGGAGACCCCAGTGCCAGCTGCTTGCCTCTATGATCCACTCTAGCTTCCAGTGCAGTTTTTACCAGACTTCTGAATCTGACACCTACAGGGCCCCTTGCCTGTCCTGAGGCAAATTGTCCCAAAATGGACAGTCACAGCATGTCTGCCAAGACAGTGCTGCAGCCGTGTGTTATTGATAAGTGATGGGTGGAGGCTAATCAGTCTTTAAACTGATAGTGTGACATCAACAGAGGAACAGCCCAGCTGGGTTTCATACATGGGCTGGTGACAGTTGCCAGCTCATGGACTAAAGGACAGCAGCAGCTGGCACTGCCCCTGACCAGGCCTGGAATTAGGCAGCTCTTTCCTGTTCCTATCCCCAAAATGAAGGCAACAGCTCCCTGTGGTCCCAGGGCCAGGAGACCGGCAAGGGCTGCAGACACAGCACATAATCACTGAGGATGACTGGCCCAGGCCTGTCTTGTCGCCTCTGGAACTGACTGGCCTGTCTGGTACGGCACCTACCTCCTCTTAGATGGGGATGATACAGGCCATCTTCCAGAGTGTTGGTTCTGCTAGCTTTAGGGCTTTGCTGGGGCTTTTCTATCAGTTCGCCTTGAAAAAGGAATGGGGGAGCTGGGCTCAGTGGTGCACACCTATAATCCCAGCACTCTGGGAAGACAGAGGCAGGTGGATCTTTGTGAGTTCGAAGCCATCCTGGTCTACAAAGCGAGTCCAGGATAGCCAGGGATACACAGAGAAACCCTGTCTTCAAAATAAACCAAGAAGAAAAGGAATAGAGCCCCTAGTTTTTAACTGCCTTCCTATAAGGCTCACAACAGGGGCAGGATGTTCAGAAAATCATGGATGTTGGGCTTTTGTCAGGAATGCTTTGTCTAAAGGTAGAATACTTTGGGCCTAGGGAGCATACTGATTGTCTGTGATGGTAAGGAAGCTGGGTACTTGCCATCCTCGGCTCACTACAGGTGACCAGGCAGAGTGGAAGAGGCTGGGCCCTCTTAGCAAGGGTTCTCACAAGTGCCAGCATGCCCAGCCCAGTGGTCTCACTCATATGCCCCTGGTGCAGTGTCCATGGAGCATCCTGGGCTCAGTGCACCCATTTCTGCCATCAGGGTACTACTACGATCTCGATGACTCTTACGATGAGAGTGACGAGGAGGAAGTCAGGGCACATCTCCGCTGCGTGGCTGAGCAGCCACCCCTCAAACTGGACACGTCCTCTGAGGTAACAAGGCTCTCCTTTAACTCTGGCATGCTCTGGGCTGGCTGGGCTGTTGGTCCCCACTTCAGGCCTACCTCTTGGCTTCCAAACCCCACAGGCCATTGCCTCTGCTCCTCTGTGGCCTACCTCCAACTCAGAGCGCGTGAACCACGGGGCCCCTGGGGCAGTGAGCATACCACGGACGGTGGCTTCACACTCATTCTTTTTCTTTTCTAATCTAGAAGCTAGAGTTTTTGCAACTTTTTGGCTTGACCACCCAACAGCAGAAGGAGGAGCTGGTGGCACAGAAGCGCCGGAAGCGGAGGCGGATGCTGAGAGAGAGAAGCCCATCACCACCCGCGATTCAGAGCAAGCGGCAGACGCCTTCCCCCAGACTGGCTCTGTCCACCCGCTACAGCCCTGACGAGATGAACAATAGCCCTAACTTTGAGGAGAAGAGGAAATTCCTGACCTTCTTCAACCTGACGCACATCAGTGCAGAGAAGAGGAAAGGTATGGCCTCACTGTGGCCTGCACACACAGGACAGGGGTCTCCTGGGTAGCGTGGGCTAGAGTAGCCGCTCTGCTCTGGTGGGCCCATGCCGTGGCGTTTCTGTCACACTTTTCTAGTACATGTCCTGTTTGGATATGCAGCCAATGCCTGTCAAGTCCCCACCATCCTCATGTCCTCTTTGAACAGAGTGCTTTCGGGGCTCTCCCTGGGATTAGGAGGGGTTGCTCAGGGTCTGCATGCCACAGGCCCTTCCCCAGGGCGTCGACAGTGATCTCTACAGAGCGCTGTCTTTGCTGTTTCTGATGATTGGAGGCCTGTAGAGGCAGAGCCGACAGTAAGCACACAGCTTGCCCAAAAAGATGCTGCCAGATCAGTCTGGTATTCTAGGGCCGTGCGGGAGAAGAGACTTGGGACTGGAACCCACGGCACAGAAGACAAAGCATTGATGGGCCGCAGCACACGGAGGCTGCCTTGATCGGCTCAACACCGTCTTGGGCTAAGACATTGATGTACACAGCAGCCATGTTCCTATGTGCCTCGGGCCCCTTAAGGGCACTGGCCTCTCCTGGAAGAGTCCCAGGAAAGCAGTGCCTCCAGGTCGTCAGTTGCTTTGACATGCTTCTTTATTAGAGGTGGCAGTCTTTTTTTCCATTTTTAACAAGCATGGCGGAGCTCTCGGCTTTCCCAGCAAGGGTTAGTGACGGGCTGACTGCCAGCACAAACCCTGGACATGTGCCTAGTTGTTTGCAAGCCCAACTTTTTACCTGGCTTTGTGTCTAAAGGACGCCACCAGCACTGGAGCCTCTTAAGTTTCAGAGTTGGCAGGAAGAACCACTGAACTGGGGATCTGCGGTGTGGAACACTGCAGGGCCTTCACTCCGCAGGAAATGGCCGTGGCCCTGGGCAGGGAACATGCTCCCTCCCTGGTCTTCAAAATCAGAATACCTGCTAAGAAGGAAGTCACCGTGGAAACCCCCGGGCAGCCACTGCTCATGCCTGCAGATGTGGCTGTCTGGATTGTGTGAGCCGTGCAGGGAAAGTAGAGAGTCGACTGCTGTCACCTGCTTCTTCCTGTCTGCACAGCTGGCCATCATGCCTGCTTTTGGTGCCTCTTGGTGTGAGGGGCTTATACTTGCCTTTCCTCCCCTCTCACAAGTGCTGCTAACCTCGGACTGCTTTCCTCACAGACAAAGAGAGGCTTGTTGAAATGCTCCGAGCCATGAAGCAGAGGGCACTGTCCGCAGCAGACTCAGTGACAAACTCTGCGAGGGACAGTCCTACCATCTCCCTGAGTGGTAAGGGAAGGACACGCACCTGCCAGCACCCTGTAGCTTGAGCCACAGGGTTAGAGGTGGCACTCAAAGTCTCGTCTTCGTGGTGAACTTGACCTACTGGAAGCAGGGCTTCTCTCCGTCCCTCTTGTGTGGGCCACCACTGTCCTGGTTGAGCAGGGCCTTAGACACAATGCAAATTAGAAGGTGGGCAAGAAGTTCAGGGGAGGTCTCTGACTTCTGTGGAGCCGCCCGACAGCTACAAAGCAGGCTGTAGCCATCATCCCCCAGAGGACGGGCCCAAAGCGCCCCCGAGTGCTCTCTCCAGACTGTCTCCAACACCTCTCACTGCTTCTCTGCTGCTCTCCAGTTGAAGAAAGCCGAGTCCTTGGGGACTAGCCTCTTGCTAGCTCGTCTCTTCACCTGCTCTCCCTAACTTGGATGAAGTTACTTCCGCCTTCTCAGCGCTTTCTGCTCTTTCTCCCCACCTGTCCCTTGGGAACTGTGCACAGTTGGACTTGCTGCTAAACACACCGCTCTTCAGACTCCATAACCTCATGCACAGTGTTAACATAGGGCGTACACTGTTATCATAGGGTGCACACGCTGGGTCTTTCTGCAAATGTAAACTCTAGAGAACAGGGTCCATGTGCCTGTTTTTCCACAACTCATAATGTTTCCCTCATTTTGTGTCTCTCAAAGAACCAGCCACACAGTCAGCTCCTGTAGAGACGGATCAGCCTGTCGGGGTCCCGGCCTCTCTGTCAGATGTCCCAAAGGCCGCAGAGACTGGGAGAGTGGAACAGCTCCGGCCCCAGGAGCTCTTGAGAGTCCAGGAACCAGCTCCTAGCAGCGGTGAGAAGGCCAGGCTGAGCGAGGCCCCTGGGGGCAAGAAGAGCCTGAGCATGCTTCATTACCTCCGGGGCGCTGCGCCCAAGGACATTCCCGTGCCATTGTCCCATAGCATCAACGGGAAGAGCAAGCCTTGGGAGCCCTTCATGGCAGAAGAGTTTGCACATCAGTTCCACGAGTCCGTACTGCAGTCCACAC
Organism: Pachyuromys duprasi; assembly: GCA_028658305.1. Classification (NCBI taxonomy): domain Eukaryota; kingdom Metazoa; phylum Chordata; class Mammalia; order Rodentia; family Muridae; genus Pachyuromys; species Pachyuromys duprasi. The sequence continues at coordinate 55,313,600 of CM053744.1, forward strand.
AGAAGGCTCTGCAGAAGCATAAAGGTAACGGGCTACACCCATGTTCGCAGTGCTGGGTGACACAGGCCATTTCCATAGTGCTAGTACCTCTTAAACCTTAAAGCCTGTGAAGTGCTTGGGCTGAGGGGTGGGAGGCAAGCCTCAGCCCCTTCCACACTTGTAGCGGGACTTACCATACCTGCTCAAGAACCACATACCTGGGACAGTTAGCAAATGACAGTTCAGTGAGGCCAAAGCAAGTGTCCTCTGTGCATGTGTAGTCCGTAGCAGTGGCCTTCCCAGGACCCCTGTGGACACTCACTTGGAGATCTCTCTGGTTCTTTGCCAAGATACTATGTGTCCACCACCCAGGGCCTAGTGAATGTAGGGAGAGCGGGTTTTCTGCCCTGCTCCCCAGGTGAAATGAGTTTGTAAGCCCAGCAGGAATAATTCACTCACCACGCCCAGTTTAAGGGCTTCTGGCTAAGCTATGAAGGCTGAGCCTCACAGTGTCTGTTAAGAGTTGACTCTGCTGCTGAGGCCCAAGGAGCAAAGGTGGCTGGAAGCACAGATTGCATTCCTGAAGCTTGCTGGCCAGCCAGACTAAAAAAAAAAAAAAAAAAACAGTAAAGCAATAGAGGAAGATACACAGTGTTGACTTCTGGCCTGTAAGGAAAAGCTCCCGGGAGAGGTGTTAGCTTTGTGAGTTTGTCAGGAAGATGAGCTTTGGCCAGAGGCAGACTGCTTCCTGCTCCTTAGGGTGGAGGGGCTCTCTCAAGTGGCATCTGAGGGATGCAGCACCGAATAGTTTTCAGGTGAGGGTACCAGCAGGGTTGAGCTGGTTGGAGGGGACAGTTCCTGGCCCAGCTCAGGGAGCACCTCTGCCATCAGGAGGGAGGCTGTGCCCTGTGGGATGGGAACTCTGACACGTGTCCCCATGGGTGACTTTCAGTGAACCCCTGACCCTTAAGATCCCCACTTTTTCTCCTCCCCAGGGAGCTCAGCTTTGCTATCTGCAGAGCAGAACCACAAAGTCGACACGTCAGTCCACTACAACATTCCTGAGCTGCAATCCTCCAGTCGGGTCCCCTTGCCCCAGCACAATGGACAGCAGGAGCCCCCAGCTGGGAGGAAGGGCCTCCCTATGCAGGAGGTGGACCAGGACTCTGAGGACGACAACGAAGACGACAGTGAAGAGGAAGCTGAGGAAGCCCCCAGGCGCCAGTGGCAAGGGATTGAGGCAATCTTTGAAGCTTACCAGGAACACATAGAAGGTAGGGCTGGTGGGTCATCAGTTGTTCTGGCTCATCCACACTGGGCTGCCTAAGACATGGCGCTGAGATACTGTCTGGTAGGACAAGCCTATGGTGTAGCTCCCACCCTAGCCCTGGGGCCATGCTGTGAGCCCACACTCAAGGGACTTGGACAGATTTGCCACACATCTTACCCTGAAGTTTCCGGATGTTTTCCTGACACCAGCCTAAGTCACACAGCCCAGCACCCCTTGGCCTGCTTTTCCAGTCCTAGAGGGAGGCAGCGGGGCTGCTCTCGTGCTGTGCATCACTCCCTTTCAGACTCCAGTGCACGCTCTCTGTGCTGCACGGCCTTTAGCCTAACCCTAGGCTACCAGGTTAGCTCTTTGTGGCACATTCTGAGCTGTGGTTATTGCACGGGAATTCAGGGTCTCACTTTGTAGCCCAGGCTTGCCTTGAACTTTCGGGACTCCTCCTAAGTGCTGGGATCACAGGCATGTTCTACTGCACCTCTTGAAAGGTATTTCTGAAACAAATACCAACTTGCAAATGTACAAGTTTGCCAGAGCACCTATTGGAACTTCTTCCTTTCCTCAGAAGGGCCCCTGCCCCAGCATTTGGGGATTTGGATTTGCCATCCACTGTTCGTGCACCTGTTTCTATCCTGAAGCATGCAGAAAACAGGCTCCAGTAGCATTTCAAATGGTTTTCAATTGGGATGGTAGAAAATGCTCCCCCCCTGGGTGCAGGTGGGATCGTTTGAAGGCTGCCAGGATGCAGCCTGTGCTGTCCTTGTCATCCTGAAGACATCCTTGTCCTTAGCGGCTGTATGAATTTCAGGATATTGTTAAACCCTGCTATGGTTTCCCGTTCCATGTGGGATAGGAGAACTAGGTCCTCAAACTCGACAGCTCATTGTCCATGGTGCACACCAAGCAGAGCTTCCTCCTTGGGGCTGGAGTTTTGCCATGTGGTTGTGCCTTTGATAAGAACCACAGGTGTGCTCAGCCCTCACAGCCTAACCCAGATAACCAGGACCGGGTTTCTTCCAGACACACATTTCTACCTTTGTCTGTGCATTATTACCTAGGCCTTTGATGGCGAGTTTCTAGTCTTGGTTTTGAAACTTGAGGCAACCTATACTTTGCCTCTGCCAGTTTTCTTTCCTCTCCTGAGAGGACTTTTTTTTTTTTAATACTTTGATTGCTCTATCATTGATGAGTGTTTTGCTGTTAGAAGTTTTCTAGCTTTGTAATGCCAGTCCATTGTGGTCATCCAGCATTAGCTGAAGTACTCCGCATAGTAGTGTCTTAGTGAAATAGCTATCTAATTACTCTGACCTTTTTCGAACACCTTAATCTGTCTCCACCACCATCACAGTTCCCTACACTCTAAACTTGCCTTTTGACTCCAGGTTTTCCCCCCTGCACTGGGGTGGCGGTACCTGGATGCGTTGGTGCAGCTAAGAACACACTGCACGGTTGAAGACGCACAGCCTCATACAGAGATGATGCATCGCCATCTCTTGTCTTTTCAGAGCAAAACCTGGAGCGGCAGGTGTTACAGACACAGTGCCGGCGGCTGGAGGCGCAGAACTACAGCCTCAGCCTGACTGCGGAACAGCTCTCTCACAGCATGGCGGTAAGTCAGGCGTGGGCTTTACAGGCACCCCCAGAGAGAAGTCTGCTTAGGAAACCAAAGCTTAGTGCCAGGCGTGGCAGCACATGCTCAAATCCCAGGAGGCAGACAGATCTGTGAGTTTGAGGTGTCAGAAACAGAAAGGTTTTTAATCTGCTCTTGTGGCCATGAGGTGTTCCTCCCCTGCCTTCCCGCAGGACAGGTGCAGGGCGGGTCAAACCTGAGATTCAGAGTCTGAGCTGAGGCAGCCGTACCCACTGGATCTTAAGGCACACGTTGCTGGGGAAATGTTCTAGCAGTCACCAGAGGCCACTCACACTGGTGTGTGTACAGATGGTTCTGACGTGCGTCTTCTCCCCAGGAGCTTCGGAGTCAGAAACAGAAGATGGTCTCAGAGCGGGAGAGGCTCCAGGCGGAGCTGGACCACTTACGGAAGTGCCTTGCCTTGCCCACCATGCACTGGCCTAGGGGCTACTTTAAGGGATATCCGAGGTGACGGTTTCCCTTGCACTAGGCTGAACCTATAGTATAGAAATATTATCTATTTTATTACCTTGAATATTTAATATTTTTCACTGGGAGGTTTGAAGCTTACAAATTGAGAACGTGCCATGCATGAAGCGAAGGATTCCAGGCTCCAGAGAGGATGTCGCCTTGACGCCAATGTCACCAAGTCACCTGTCTCAGCTAAGACACTCAGTTTCTCTTTCTGATGGCGGTTTTACCCCTTCTTCCCCCACGCCATTCTTGTTCTCCAACACTGTTGCCCACCGTGCACGTGGCTGAGGGAGAGCCAGCTGGTTGTTTCTGGTGTTGCTGTGCCACAAGAGCCCAGCTAGCTCCGAGGGTTAACCTCTTCCTCCCAGGAGACCAACACGCTGAGCAGGCTGGGTCTACAAGCAAAGGGCTCACAATCAGCCCTGTCACCTTCTTGGGCCATCATCAAAGCCACCGGTCCTAGGAGGACACAAGCTAGTCAAGGCTTCTCCCTGGGACAGCGCTTAGGAAGAGGCAAACCCACACCGAAGGTACCTTGTCTTCCTTGGGGAAGACGCATGGAACTGTCTGCAGATGGCCCACCCGCTGGATTGCTACCGCCGTGTGTGGCGTTTTCATACAAACGTACGTTTTGAGAGAAGTCAAAGGTGCTTCAGCCTTGTACTGTGTATATATTAAAAAAGAAAACAAAAGTTTTGTATGTTTTTATTACTTTAATTATTGTTATAAAAAGCCTGCCATTTTTAATATGTGGTTTGGGGAATTTTGTTTGTTTGTTTGTTTTCCTGTTTGGGGGTTTCCTTTGTTTTTTTCATTTTCATTTTTTTTTTTCTGGTTAAAAAGAAAAAAAAAAAAAACAAACCCTTGCTTTTAGTGTTTGTACTGCTGCTGGTCAGGACACAAAATGCTGAAGTTTTAGAAAGTAGAAGAGCTCACCTGTGCAGCATCCCACACGGCAGGGGCAGGGCTGAGGGGCGCCTGGGGCTGGTCTGCTCTCCGGGGCATGAATGCCCGTGGGCAGCAGGAACTTGAGGCAAAGCTATAGGAGCTGAGCTCCTGGAACAGGCAACAGCTGTGGCAGAAAGCTCAGCACTGAGGGATCTCCTTTCCCAGTTCCAGCTCCTTAGCCCAGGCTGACCAACTTGAAAGAGAGCCTCTTCCTGCCAGAGCTTGTGGCTGTCGGCCATCAGGGTGGGGAGGCCAAGCCTACCCTTGGCCCCTCGGCTACCATGCTCAATGGCTGTACAGAGCACCTTGCTGGCAGTCTCATTCTCCCTCATCCTCCCAACACCCACCCACCCAGTTTTCTTTGCCTGCTTGCCAAGAATCTTCTAGTTGTTACCAAACCCAGACCAGAGAGCGCCACCAGCATTGCCAGCCGTCAGCAAAGCACCTTCCTCAGCCCAGGAGAGCTCGAGCCACTACTGGAGCCTCTGTTGGAGGTGACAGTCACGGGTGAGCAGGCTGCATGCCCTGGGACAGAGCATTAACCCAATTTCCCGATTAAATGTTGCTTGCGCTCACGCCTCAGTGTTCCTATCCTAGACTAGCTCCACACTGATGACTGAAAGCTTTTGCTAATCTGCTTGGTGATGGCTTTGGGGAAAGGTAGACCCCATGACACAATCCCTTCCCTCATTACACGGGTGTTCCCCTGGCTGAGTATACCGTCCCAGGTCAGCCTCGGGGCTCAAGCTGAGCCACTGACCCAGCAATGCCCACGTCCCTTCCAAACGTCCTTGCCTGCGCTGGAGCTTCCAGCGCCACGTCTGACATCTCTGCCTGTGGGGATCTGAGTATCCCCGTGCTCATACGTAAAGCGACAATCAGAACCAGGTAGAAAGCCAGTAAAGTGGCAGGTGGAGCGTGCCACTCAGACTGCGCATGTGGCTTTCCCATGCCATGGGCAGGTGAGGCTGAGAAGAACACAGTATCCACCCCCTACCCTAGTATCTTTCCAACTTTGCCCCACTGCAGATCTGCTCTAGGATGGACTTTAAAATTGGCATGTACATGAGAATCCTGGTCCTTGACCATGTCTTCCCACTCCACCTTCAAGTGATGGCTGCCATCTGTCCTGGCTGGAAACTCAAGCTTGTCCGGGTGTTTGAGCCTGTGGCTCCATGTTTGGCCAGCTCTTTAAAAAACGTTTGTTTCATATAATTAGAGCCCAACTGATAAAACCTGTCAGCATCCAGACAAGTGACAGAGAAGACAGTCAACACTTCAGTACATGGTAATCTTAAACCCCCAACTAGCACCATCACACCAGACTGTACCATTAGGGGATACAGAGTATGACAGGGAGCCTTGCCCTGACAGTGGGAAGCTTCAGCTATGCTCACAGCACTGCCAGCTCTCAACCAGTTAAGCTGAACCGCAAAGTAGATGCCTCCCACCCCTGCCCTCAAATGCCCAGGACCCAGCATGGAGATGGCCCGCACAGCAGGCTCAGCACCTCTGAGGTGTGCATTAGCCACTTAGCAGCAGTCTGTACTCTAAAGTACGCAAGCTTTGACTTCACTACTTGCCGTAGCCTGTCCCCACTGTCTGATCCAGTGCTTAACTTCAACCCCAGAGGCTGCCTTCACCAGAGGAGGCATCTCACTGGTTTTGTACTTGTGTGTACCCTCTGCCTCACTGCTGGGGCAGTGGACCCAGACCCAGGCAGGGGGAAGGACAGGTGCCTCGGTCACTCTGGGGGCAGTTTAGATGCTGTGAAATTAAACCCTTTCTAAGTGTACTTGTTTGAATTAACTGTATTGTAATATTATTTGTTGAATGTAGTAATTAGGTATTTATGAATATATTGCTGTAATTTCTGAAAACATCCCAAAAATAAAATCTTCCTAAATCATTTTAAGAGGAAATCTTTTTATATTAGCACCAGCCCCAAGCCTCAAGTGCATACAGCTTTCCCCAGGTCAAACTTGAAGACACTGAGCTGAGCTGAACAGGCCCAAACACTCACTGTGCACGGCATGCAGAGGAATCCATGGTCGTTAAGAGAAATATAGGCTGAAGTCTTGTTTTCTTTCCAGAGAGAAAAGCTGGTGGGTTCTACTTGATTAAAGTTGAGCTTCCAGTATGGCTGAGTTCTGACAAAGATGAGCAAACCAACTGCTTCCACCAGTGTCCATACCCTTCTCTCCATATCACACACTTCCAGAGCTGAGTGCCTGTTAATATCCAGAATTTGGGACACCAGCAGATGTCTGCACACCACAGGCCTCTCTAGAAGTCCTGAGACTGAGTGCTCTCAGAGGGCTGGAGGTTTGTGCGGAGTTTGTACATGTGATTGAGGGCCTGGGTGAGGAAGGCCCCACTGGAGTTGATCTCCATCAAGGTCAAGTTATCCAGCTGAAACACAAAATGTAAGTGAGCAGAGAAGTTTTGACCTTAAGAAAAAACTAAACCTCACTGAACAGACAGTGAGTTTGTTCCTGGGTGCTGAGGATGAACAGTACCTATGGACACTAGGCAAGCTCTCTAACAGGAGCCATTCCCCAAGTCCCCGTGAGCTACTACTCAAAGCAATTTCAAACCTCTGTTTACATGGTTGAGCAGGCAGGATGCCCTGACAACTCCCTGGAAGCATTCATACTGGCTGGCAATGCACGCTGGCACCAGGTGGGGACAGGAGAGCCATGCCTACCTTGGCATGTGCCTCCTGCTGCCGCACAAAGCTGTCAGCAGACACTCGAAGCTTGGCCATGCGTGTGTCCCATAGATCTTTGATCAGTGTCCGGATGGTGTCTGCTTTGGGAATGTTGTCAGAAGCACTGAACAGACAGAGGCAAAAATAGATACAGGCACTCAGTAAGCTTACACAGCAAGGCAGAAGTGGCTGCTTCAAAACCGCAGCTCAGGGGCAGGTCAAAAAGCTCAGCAGTTAGTGTTTGCTGCTTTTCCTGAGGACACCGCTCCACTGCTGTCTATCGGGCAGTTCACAATTGCTTACACCAAGGCAATTTGATGCATTCTGGCCTCTGTGGGCCTCTGACCAAGTGTGGCAGACACATCCACACATGCACATAAACTTTTAAAAACAAAGCTTGAAACAGGTATGGTGGCACATGACTGTAACCCTAGTACTCAGAAGGCTGAAGCCAGGAGAATCAGAAGTTCAAGGCTGGGATATATATATAGACAAAGGGCAAAGAAAGGGGTAAAAAAAAAAAAAAGAAAAAAGAAAAGCTTTTCACAGACTCGAGTGCTGGGCTCTGTTCTACGGGGATTAGGATGTTGGCAGGTAAGCTTAGCACCCAGGTGTTTTCATTAATGCTCACTGTCCATGGCCAATGGCTACACAGAATGACCAATCTGACAGTGAAATACTGAAAGCCAGGAGTGGCAAGTATAATCCAAGCACTTGGGATGCTGAGACAGGAGACTACCTGAGCATGGAGTATAGCGTGACTCCCTATCAACAACAACAGTCTGGAGATGGCTCAGCGACCAGCACTTAATGCACTTGCAGAGGACAGTGTGGTTCCTAGGTGGCTCAAAACTACCTATAACCCTAGTTCTAAGGGAATCCCACACCTCTGCCTCTGAGGACACCTACCTGTGCTCACATGCAAATACTGACATAGACACAAATAAGAAAATCAATCTTCTAAATAACACGCCAGGTGAGGTCACACACACCTGTAATTCCAGTACTTGGGGAGGCAGAGGCAGGTGGATCTCTGACTTCAATGCCAGATTGGTCTACAAAGCAAGTCTAGGACAGCCAGGGCTACTCAGAGAAACTCTGTCTCAAAAATAATAATAAAAATACATTGGAGAGGCTAGAGACAACTCAGTAGTTAAGACCCAATCAGTTCCCGGAAACCTACATGGGGTTGCTTACAATTAACCTGTAATTCCAGCGCTAGCAGACCCAATCCCCATTCTTTGTCTCCTTGGGCGCTGCACTTACGTGTGCATACACCCTCACAGACATAGACACACACTTGTGTAATTAAGAGAATACTGGAAAGTCGGGCAGGTGGGACACTCCCTCCAGGGTAACAATATCCTGAGCTGTGCAACTATTCAAGCTGGTACTGAGGCTGGCCCAGGTTGGATCTCTGGTTTTCACCGCTGACGCAGGCTCATGACGCATCACCACCAAGAAGAGGACAAGCTCTGTGCTGAGCCTTTTAAGTGGTATTTCTGGTCTCACAAAGGCTGAGCCGGGACTGCCACTGCAGAGCACAGTTTGCAAATCCACAAAGCAGAGGAAGTCAAAGCAGCCATGTCTACAAAGTTTAAGGTCAGCAGTTAGCAACAACTTTCCTTCATGACATACTTGAAGCCAACCTCTAAAGGGAAAGGATCACATGAGACAGAGGCGGACTCATGCACCCATCACTAGGTACTCTGGGCTGAGCTAGAGCAGGTCTGTGGTAGAATGCGTGCCGTGAACTGTACTATGAACACAGCGTTTAGATCTTATGCTCTGAACAGAAGAATCAAGAACAGAGAACTCCAGATCCTCATCAAGTGAACTACAGAACAAAGGAAAACTGGGTCCCTGGATCAGCAAGATGGCTCAGCATGTGAAGGTATTTGTGGCTAAATCTGATAACCTGAATCCAATCTCTGGAACCCCATGATAGAAGGAGAGAAACAACTCCTGAAAGTTGTCCTCTGACCTCCATATGCATGTCATGTCGATGCATGTGTCCTCAAAAGAAATGTTCTTAAATTTTTTTTTCATCATTCATTCATTCATTTTTCTAGACAGGGTTTCTCTGTGTACCTCTGATTGTCCTGGAACTTGCACTGTAGGCCAGGCTGGCCTCAAATTCAAGATTCCCCTACCGTTGCCCCCAAGTGCTGGGATTAGAGTCTTGTGCCACCACCACCTGGCTAAAAAATGTTTAACTGGGTTTCTCAGCCAAATTAATATCACAGTAAGGTTTCATTTTGTTTTTGTTGTTTAAAAGACAGGGTCTTACTGTATAGCCCTGGGTGGCCTGAAACTCCTAAGGTAGACCAAACTGGAACTCGGAGATCCATCTGCCCTCTCTCCCACCCCAAACCAGAGCAGGAATTAAAAGTGTGCTAGCACCCCTGGACAACAATATGGTTCTGTGCATAATACCCAGAACATCAAGAAAAAGAACGTCCTCTCTACCAGTAGCAACAGCCTGGTTCTCAGTCATGCAGAGATCCTCTCCTTTCCCAGCACCCACCCTGCCCTAGTCTCTCTCAGATCCCTGAGGACACCAGCTCCCTGGGCCTCCTCTCCCTATCAGCACAGAATCCATGCCTCCATGGTCTATTGTGTGCTCACATCAGTCCTCACCCCTCAAGTGCACGGAATCACGGTACCTTATAGCTCCTCTTCCACTGCTGCCTTCTCCCTGCTTCTTCAGACATTCCGCTGCTCTGCTCAATCTCACCAGACCTCATGGAGCAGTTTAACGACCAGTTCAGAGGGTCACATTGTTCCCAGTGGGAACTCAGGTCCACATAACCATGCTTAGAGCACTAAGTGTATTGCTGGAAAAAGGAATTGGTGACCTACAGCTTTCCATCTCTTTTGAGTTCATCTCTGGAAGGAGCAGTGACACAGGTCCCTACTACTGCCTAGCTGCTCCAAGCGGACAGCACAGTTCTGGCTTTGATGCCAGTTCTGCTCCTGAACCAGCAGAAAGGTAGAGTGTTCAGCTGGATGCTCGGTAAGTTAGGACTGAGCACCTCCTGCTTCTACTCAACAAACCTATGTGAGGCCTGTGTGGACATCATCCCTCTGGTAGAGGTACATGATGGCACAGCCAGATGGAAGACTACAAAACTGCACTGTGGCAAATGCCGGAGCAGAGCTTTGCAGACACTAGTAGGCCAGGAAGAACTGGGGCAGGAGGACCGCTAAAGCCCAGAGTTCACAACCAGTGTAGGCAATATAGCAATATATAGATAGACCCCATATCAAACAAACCTGTTGTGCAGTAGACAGACCTCTGGGACCATAAACCTAGACTCTGAGCAAACGAGAGCTGAGAAAGAGTGGGGCAGAAGCACCTGTCAGTTGTGACAGCTAGAAGCACCCTAACTTGAAGCTAGAAAGGCTAAGGGCTGCCGACAGGACAGCACCAGGCAGCCTGGCCACCACATGAAGAGTGAGCCGGAAGACAGAAGTGGGACAGACGTGGATGTGCAGATCCAGGGCTTGCCATGCACATTTATCTCTACAGCTCAGGACTAAGACCCATGGGACACTGTAGCAGATGTAAACATGGTTTTGTTTTGAACCCAGGTGTGAGATGTGGGACTGATTCAGACAGTCCACAGCAGCAGACTATTTGCCTCATGCAGGCTGAGAGGGGCTTTTTGCCAGCTGCAGATGGCTTAAGCCTGAGACTCTGTGAAGGAATAAAGACCAGAGCCCACAGAGTGTTGAGGGTACGCCAAGGAAGAAGGCTGCTGGTGCTTGCCCCCTGCTGCTCCTGGTAGCTGTTGATGCAGCATGACAAGAAGTTGGAGATATCCTGAAACAAAGATGGGACTTGTCCAAGGAACTCGACGACCCTGACCAGCAGGAAGTAGCTAAGGAAAACCACGCCCTTCTCCCCACTAACCTTTCTCTCCTACCTGGTGTTGGGGTGTTGGAAGGAACTGGGGTGGAGAAGGGTGAAAGAGACCTAAAAAACCCAAATAGGGGGCTAGAGAGATGGTTCAGCAATTAAGAGCACTAGCTGTTGTTCCAAAGGTCTTGAGTTCAATTCCCACCAACCACATAGTGGCTCACAACAATGAGATCTGGTGCCCTCTTCTGGCATGCAGAGATGCATGCAGGCAGAATACTGTATAAATAAATCTTAAAAAATAGTTTAAAAAGCCAGCACCTAGATGAGACCCACAGCCACTCCTGTGACAGACACAAGGAACCCAGATCTGGATACCTGCAGGCAAAGTTGGATTAAATGAAGCATGGTACTTCCAGAAAAGGCTGCTGCTGGATTGTCCGTGGCCACACAGAGACCCAGTGACAAGTGACAGGCCTGAAGTATAAAAGTCCAAGGAGGGGAGAGAAGGCACAGAAGAGAGCAGAGACAGCCTAGCACCCTGCATGGAGACACCTCCTCCAGGCTGGGCCAGCTGGGAATGGGTAGTAAAGGAGGACAAGAAGCCGAGTCCACAGAGGACATGCGCTGTCCCATGCGCTGACTCACTGATTCAGCAAGAGCTTGGTGATCTCCATGTAGTGTGGACTGGGTACGGGGGTAAACATCTCCTCCTTCCGCTCCTCATCTCTCATCTGTTCCAATTTCTCTGAAACACAGAGGTTAGCATGTTTCACTACCACCATCACTTTTTTGTCTGATTTAGTTTTTCAAGACAAGGTTTCTCTGTGTATCCCTGGCTGTCCTGGCACTTGCTCTGTAAGCCAGGCTGGCCTCAAACTCAGAAATCCACCTGCTTCTGCTTCCAGAGTGCTGGGATTAAAGGCATGTACCACTACTCCTGGATGAGAGAACATTTTTAATCTTAAAATCTGACCAGGTATTGCATTCACAGCCAACAAGCAAGTGCATTGCACAAAAATAATGTGGGGTATTCCTATCATGGGCTAGATGGCTCAAAGCCTACAAACACCTCTCAGAGAGGACCGTCACCAACTTTCTTCTGACCTAACTGCCCTCTACTCATGCCTGAAGTTAATTCCCTGTGACCTCTCAGGGCTGGGGTCCAAAGCTCAGATATCCTCTTCATACCTTCGGCTCACACTCTACCATCTCACCCTGCCCAGTCAGAGACCCAGCATACCTGCAGGATTTACCCAACTCCTGACTTTATGTTCCACTGTTCACATGACTTCCTGAAGAAGGCTGGCCCCAACCCTGTGCTGGGCCTTATCGATTCCTTGCTTTGCCAAGGTCAGAGAACACTGAGGCTGTCTAAGAAGAGCTAGGCCTCCAGTCCCAGCTGGGCGTCGGCCTCTACCCTCCTCCACACAGACCTTCAAAGTCTGCCACTGCTCCCTTGAAAGCACACCCAGGCCAGCTGCAAGCAGCTTCACCACACCTCTGTGACAGCGAGGCTTTGCTTCTCCCTGCATCACCTCATGCTGGGCAGGCAGCTCAACAATGAACTGAGGCCCTGCATGGAGTTCTTTTCTACCATTTCAATCAGATTACAGAACACATCTGTTCAGTGTCTCCACCAATCAGAAAGACTGGCAGCGCCAAACCTCCGGCCAGGATGTGGGGCAGTGTGATCTCATCTCAATTTCTGTGGGATTCTAATGTTTCAACACTCGGAGGGACTGGTTGGCAATTTCTTATAACTTGAGCGTTAGCCCAACAAGTTCCTAACAGGAGGTATCTATTTACCTAAGAAAAGAAAGTGGCATAACACACACACCTGTGACCCAGTAACATGGGCGGTGAAGGTCAGCAGTTCAAGCTCATTCTCGGCTACACAGCAAGTAAGCAGTAGCCTGGGCTACACGAGACCATGTCTCAAACAAACCAAAGAGAAACACCTATCTACAGAAAGACTCAGACAAGAAAACTCTAACAGTCTTAATTCAAAGCAGTAAAAAATGGAAAATAACCTCAGGACTAGAGAGATGGCTCCGTAGATAAAGACGCCTGTCCCCAAGCCTGTTGATGGTAGACATAGAAGGATCAGAACTAACCCCTCAAGTCATCCTCTGCTCACACATGTACCATGGCACATGCGCAGACACACAAACACAGTAATGATTATTCGGGGTGGGGAGTAGAGGTGTTTCAAGACAGGGTTTCTCTGTGTAACAGTCCTGACTGTCCTAGACTTGCTTCGTAGAGCAGGCCGGCCTCAAACTCAGAGATTCACCTGCCTCTGCCTACCTGAGTGCTGGGAAGCCCAACCCACAATTATGATTTTTAAAACTGGAAAATAGGGGGCTGAATAGATGGTTCCGCAGTTAAGAGCATCTGCTGCTCCTACAGAGGACCTGGGTTTGGATCCCAGCACTCACATGGCAGCTCATAACCACCCCAGTTCCAGGGGATCAGATATCCTTTTCTGGCCCCTGAAGGTACACACAGGCATGCATACAAAACACCTATACATATACGATAAAAATAAATATTCACAAATGAGAAGTAGTCAAATATCTACTTGCAGGATAGGTGAGCTGGTGCAGAGTGCTCATGCAAGGGGCACCTAGGAGGGACAACAAGGTGGCGACCCATGTGGCCACAGGGCCAATTGTAAACCACATGTTCACAAGAAGCCAGAGAAGCACAGCACATGACATCATCCTACCAACATGAAGTCTCAGGGCAGACAGGCCTCATGCTCAGTGTCTGACTGCACCTCACTGTGTGGCAAAAGTACGGAACTCTACACACCTTCTCTTTAACCTTGGACCTGGGCCAGATGAAACTGGTAATGGGTCTAATGGATTCAGGCCTGGCAGGGCTAATGATGCCCCTCAAGGCACAGGAACTGGGTCCCCCAGTTTCAGGACTATCAGAGTCATCCGCCCTTTTACACAGGGAACAAGGGATCCAAATTTGCGAGGTCTGAGAGTGACTGGCTTAAATCATCTGGCCTATTTTGCTATCCTCTGCCATGGTGAACACCATGACCAAAACCAATTTGGGGATGAAAAGGTTTATTTGGCTTAGTGATCAAAGTCCACCATGAGGAAAGTCAGGGCAGGGCTCAAACAGGAACACAAGGGTTTGTCAGCTTGCTCAGCTTTCTTATACAGCCCAGGACTACCGGCCTAGAGATGGGCTGGCCCCTCCTCCATCAATTAGCAATCAAGAAAATGCCCCACAAACATGCCCACAGGCCAATCTAATGGAGGTGATTTCTCCGCTGAGTGTCTTGTTCCTAAGTGTATCAAGTTGACAACAAAATTAGCTATGACTGAGCCTTTGCTTCTAGGCCTCTCAGGTGACTCCAGCCAAGCTCTCAGGATGCATACACCCCTCCCCACAAGAAAACGAGAGAAAAGGTCAAGATAGAGCCTGTCTGCACCTTTGATACATGATTGTCTTCCTTCATTTTTTTCTAACATCTTTAATCTACCACACACACTTCTGACTCAAACCGCAAACAGCTTTTTAACAATTCAATTTCAGATTTTCATCCTCCTCCTAAAAGCATAATCCCTCAATCAATTCCCAAGACCATTACTTACGCAGCCACTATTCTGTGCCAATGGTTCTGCCAATTTCTGACTGTCCACATAAACAGAATCATACACTCCAGTATTTTGTGCCTAAATTTGTTTTGTTTTGTTTTGTTGTTTGAGACAGGGCGTTTCTCTGTGCAGCCCTGGCTGTCCTAGTCTCACTTTGTAGACCAGGTTGGCCTGGAACTCACAGAAGTCTGTCTACCTCTGCCTCCCAAATGCTGGGATTACAGGCCTGTAATCCCGAGGCTGTAATTACCGAGGCTGGCTTGTGCCTAACTTTTTTAAAGGTTATTTTCAAGGTTCATCCACCTTGTAGCATGTATCAGAAGCCCATTCCTTCCGAGTAATATTCCACTGTAGGGTGACTGTCCTAATTTGCTTTTCTGTTCCTATGATAAAAGCCAAATTGTGGAGGAAAGGGTTTATCTGGCCTGGTCACAGTCCATCATGAATGGATGTGAGGGCAGGAGCTCAAGAAACAAGAGCAGAAACAAGAACCACGACTAAGGCTGCTTATCTGCTTGTCTTTCTTCTTACACAACTCAGTACCACCTGTCTAAGGATGCTACCACCCAGAGTGGGCTAGCCTCTGCCATATCAATCATTAGCCAAGAAAATGGCCCCACAGGGATACTCACAGGCCAGTCTAGTGGAGTCAATTTCTCAACTAAGGTTTCTTCCCAGCTGAGCTGCATTTGTATCAGTTTGACAAAACTAACCAGAGGAGAGATACACTGTTTTCACACAGTCTTTTTAACAGAATTTCCCAACAGGCTAGCGGAAACTCAAATGAAAACAAAAACAAAACACAATTTCTCTGTGTAGCCCAGGCTGTCCTGGAACCCCCCTCTGTAGACCAGTCTGGCCTTTAACTCAGACATCCTCCTGCCTCTGCCTCATTCTGAATGCTGGGGATGAAAGGCGTGCAACATCACCGCCGGCTCTGCTCCATTTTTAATTTAAAACGTATTATTGTGTGTATTCGAGAGCATACGGAAGTCAGAGGACATCGGGCGGTTAAATGGCTAAAATCCAAATGGGCTCTAGAAGTGTCCCACACCACACCAACGAGCCACTAGAACAGCCACCGACGTCCGCTGTCTGCGAACCCGGGACCGAGGCAGGAGGCGTGTCCAGCTGCGGCCCGTCCACCCTGGCCCAGGAATGCTCACCCACATCCATCCACTCTGGAGGCAGCAGACGGCACTTCTGTCTCTGTTTCAGGTTAATGGCCAGCCACAGGGGCACGTCCACGGGTAAGCCGGGGTTGAAGGGCCCCAGGTCCCCCTGCAAGGACAACGCAGAGTTCAGGTGGAAACGAGCAGTGAGCCGTCCGTGACCCCGCGGCCGCAGCCCCGTCCCACC
This sequence comes from Pachyuromys duprasi, assembly GCA_028658305.1. NCBI lineage: Eukaryota > Metazoa > Chordata > Mammalia > Rodentia > Muridae > Pachyuromys > Pachyuromys duprasi. The sequence continues at coordinate 55,329,467 of CM053744.1, forward strand.
CTGCCTCACCCCGATCAGGTAGATCTTGTCCAGACTGAAGTTCGGGATGATGGTCACCAGCTCCTTCTCGGCCAAGAACTCCACCTCGGCCGCGTCCATGACGGAGAGTGCGCGCTCCACGCCCGAGGCCGCCCCTCCGCGTCTCAGAGCGGCGCCTCAGCAGCTGTTTTCCCGCCACCGCGCGGGGGCCCGTCCCCCTACCGGAAGACGATCTGAGGCGGCCCTATAGAAACGTTGCACTCTTCGCAGCCTCAGAACGTCACAGTTGGTACGAACCCGCGGATTGGCCAGTCAGAGCGAGGCTGCCAGCCGGCCCCGCCCCCATAGCTTGCCAGTGCGGGTTCCTGTCGGCGGGCTCCAGCCTAGTAGTTCTGCGGTCTCCGGAGTTTCAACTATTCCCCTGCCAGCCCCGCCCCTGCTACGTCTCAACCCTCTCCAGGCCCCGCCTCCGACCCGTCCCCTCTTCTTCATTGGTTTCCGGCCCTGTCCCCTCCCTCCAGCCGCACATGACTCCGCCTCTTGCCCGCATACCCACTCAGGCCCCGCCCCTACACCCTCTAGTTCTTTACGACTCCGCCTCCTGGCCCGCCCCTTTCCTTCGACCACGCCCCTCCTGCACCCGCCCCATCCTCTGCTCGCCTGCAGGGGGCGGTGCGTCTGCTGCTACACGCTGCGCGTTCCTTTGGGGACCCTGGCAGGCTTGCCTACCTCCGTATAGGTTTGGGCCGAGTCTTCACCTGCGCTAAGCGCAGATCCAGGAATAAACACATTCACCCCAAACTCAGCTCCGGGTCCCAGGACATGTTTTACCAGTCCGTACAGAAGCCATCCTGAGGGAGGGGTCTCCCCTTTGATTTTACAGGCTTTGCCCTTTCCGCACATGGTTAAAAAGCAATGGAAATGTGCCTCCCCTTTCTGTTCCATTCAGATCCTTCGAGGCAGTGCCCAGAACCAGAGCTTTGGCAAACCAAACACCAGGTGAGACTTCCCTAGGGACAAATTTGCATGCGTGTTATCGTTGGTGTATCGTTGTTATTACAATTGTGAAGCTCGAACCCCAGTCCTCAAAAGCTCTAAGCACACCCTCTTCCACTGAACTATACCCAGAACCTGGTGCCCTCAAGCCTTCTATACAGAGGGCCTAGGTGAGCCAACAGCACCAGTCCTGAGAAGTCTCTGTGTTAATATGGCTCCTCAGGGGAATCTGGGGTCAGGAGTGTTCATAAATCTTGATGCACTAGCCCACTCCCAGGTTGCTTAGGCACCTGTGACATCACCATTTATCATTCCCCACAGTGGCCTGGGATAAAAGGATCCCCTGCCTCTTCTCTCTCTTGCCCTCTATGCTTTTGTTTCTCTGCCAGTGCGCCTCCCTCCCCCATCTCTGTCTGTCTGTCTGTCTCTCTATCTCTTTGCCCTCATGGTTCACTCAGGCCCTAACTTTCTTCTGCTTCCCTTCCCCCAAATAAATATCTTTCATGTCAGTTCTGTCATATGCGTGGCGTATTTTTAAATATATCATAACAAGCAGTCTAGCGAGGACAACTGAACTATAATAAGTCCTAAAAGCCACGTGACTCCAGTAGGTGTCCAGAGTAGCTCACTGGGAGGGGAAGTTGGTCTATAGCTGGTGAGGGCAAGAGGCCTGGATCCAAGTTTGAAACCCTCACCAACAGGCCCTGAGGTAGGGTGTGATCTCAGTGTTCCTGAGGTGGAAGCTGAAGGATCTTCAGTTGGGGCCCGCCTGAGCCACGCAGCATTGGCAATCTCAAAAATAAAGAAACCCAAAGGCGAGGATGGGCCTCTGTGACAGAGCAGTTACCTCCCACATGCAAGGCCCTGCTGCAGCGGTCGAAACGACAATTGCTGCCGGAGCCTCTTAGATTTGAATACTTGGTCCCCAGTTGGTGGAACTCTTCGGGAATAATTAGAGGTGTGGCCTTGTTGGGGGAGGTGCAGTCATTGGGGGTGGGCTTTGAGGTTTCAAAAGCCCAAAGCATTCTCAGTGCGCGTGCACATGCACACTTTCTTGCTTGCTTCAGGCTTATGGGTCAGATGTAAGCTCTCAGCTACTGCTCTGACGCCATGCCTGCCTGCTTGCGGCATGCTTCCCTCAGTGACCAGCCAGACTCTCACTCTCTGGGACCCCGAAGTTAAATGCTTTCTTTTATAATTTGCCTTGTTCATTCATTCATGTTGTCTTATCATGGCAATAGAAAACTGATTAAGAAGTCTAGGTTCCATCCCAGCAAAACACACAGAATACCACACACGCACAGCATAAAGGATGTGCTGTCTGGGTTTTCTGTAGCCAGGCAGAAAATTTGCTCCATCTCAGTGATGGCCCCTGACTGAGCTGTATCCTGCTCCCTGCTGGGACCCTGGAAAGCTGAAATAAAGCCGGGCTCAAGCTCCACCCACCCCATGGCCCGGAAGCCTCTCTGCTGCTTATCTGTGTTGGAAACTGTCACTTGCAAACTCTCTGTCCCCTTCATGAGGTTACGGATTCATACAAATATTCTCAAAAGAAATAAGTCGGAGGTCACCGGGCACTGAGCAGCCGCTCTGGGTCTCAGCTTCCTCATGAGCCTTTGAGGATGGAAGGAAGAAGCTTGGGACAGATTCAGAGGGGGAGAAACTATCAGCCACCTGGACCATGCCAAAACAGAAGCTGCCTCCCACTCCTGCTGAGTGTGTGTGCCAGCTTGTCTGGGTTTTGATTGACAGGGGAGTGTTTTCTTGACTGGCAAATATTTGCGTTCCCAAGTTGGCTGTGCTTCACTTTCTGGTTTGCACAGTCTCTAAAAGAGCAAAGGCAAAAAAACAAGCGCAGAGAATGGCACCAGGAGACGGACAGGAGGGCTGGTGGGAGAGCAGCTAGATCTGGTGTCTTTTCCTATAAGATGGGGGCAGTTCTGCTGAGCGGCCACTGGGCTTCTGGTGGGGGGTGGGTGACAGTGTGTGTCCCCTATGCACTACGCAGTCGCTGGGCCAGGATGCTTTAACTTATCTCTCTACAGCAGTGAGTTTCATAACACCCAGCATGCAGGCGTGACTGACTTCTGGCAGCAGATACACAGAGAGAGAAAGGGTGCTAACCCACACCAAGGGTAATACTCAGCCCAAAGCAGCTGCTACACACTGGGGCGCAGACAACACCCCCAAACTTGATGCCTGCAATCCCAACTCACCGGAGGCTGAAGCAGGATTGTGAGCTGTTCTGGGCTACATAGCATGTCAAGGCCAGCCTGAGCTATGTAGTAAGACCCTGTATCAAGAAACAAAACAATGAGCCAGGCTTAGTGTGCATACCTTTGGTAATCCCAGCACTGGGAGGCAGAGGCTGGCAGATCTCTGTGCGTTCAAGGCCAGCCTCATCTACCAGAAAGTTCCAGGCCAGCCAGGGATACATTAGGAGATCCTGCAAAAACAATCAAACAAACACCAAAAACAGGGGCTGGAGAGAGGGCTCAGAGGTGAAGAGCTCGTCTGTTGGTAATGACCCCGATTTGATTCTTAGTACCCACATGACTCACAATGTCTGTTCCCTGTGGGAACCAGGCATGCAAGTGGTGCACAGACATACATGCAGGCAAAACAGCCATGAAAAGTACAAATTCATTTTTAAAAATAAAAACTAAAACACAAACAAACAAAAACCTTCATGATGCCAGGCAGAAGAGATAAAGCTCCATTGATAAAGTGTTTACCATACAACCATGAGAACCAGAAAGCTAGGTAGCTATTCCTTTAACCCAAGCAAGTAGGAATTGGAAGTTGGTAGATCTCTGTGAGTTCAAGGCCAGCCTAGTCTACATAGTTGCAGAACAGCCAGAGCTACATAGTAAGACCCTATCTCAAAATAACAACAGTAAAAGCCAAGTATGTTGGTACATACTTGGACAGCAGAGGCAGGTGGATCCCTGTTTCTCACTAGCCTGGCAACCTACACTACTTGAGGCAAAATCCAGGACAATGAGAGACCCTCTCTCAAAAGCAAACAGTGTGGTCAGCTTCTGAGGAGTGACAGCTGAGGATGTTCCTTGGTCTGTACACAAATTCACAGGCACATACAAACACATACATACAAACAAAACAAAAACGCTAAAACCTGAGAGGTTGAGTGAAAAGAAAAAACCCAGACCCAGGACTAGAGAGATGACGCAGTGGTTATGCTCTTCCAGCGTGATGATTGACAGCCATCGGTTTCTGGCCTCCGTGGGCACCAGGCACACACGTGGTGCACTGATATGTGCAGGCAAAACACTCGTACACAGAAAATGAAATTATAAAAGCAGCAGCAGCCAGACCCAGAAGTCTGTGCAGCGTGTTTTCCTTCAACAACACGTCCACAACAGGCAGGTCCTCGGCAGCAGCAAGATTCATATTTGCCAGGAGTGAGGAAGGAACGACGGGACTGTTAATGGTACTCACTCTTTATTGGAGGTTATGATAGAATGTTCTAGAATTGGTTGGTGGTAAAAGTTATACAGCTCTGTAAATTTGCTAAAAGTCATTGAATTGCACACGCTCAAAATGCAGTTGTGTGTGTGTGTGTGTGTTTGGCTTTGGTTTTTTTGTGGTTTTTCCAGACAGGGTTTCTCTGTGTAGCCTTGGCTGTCCTGGAACTAGCTCTGTAGACCAGGATGGACTCAAACTCAGAGAGCCTGGCCTGTCTCTGCCTCCTAAGTGCTAGGATTAAAGCAGTGTGCCACCACCCGGCTAAGGCCCAGTCTCATGCCATCTGATGGGGCCCAGATCCTCCGAACACTAACCAGTCCCAGAGCTACCCAGCACCCAGGCTGAGGGCTCACAAGGCCTCTAAAAGTGGGTTCTCCATCAGGCCTCTGTGAGTGTGGAGAGTCCAGTAGCAGTGAACAGACAGGAAAGAAGGAGAGAGAGGAGGAGAGAGAGGTGGTGGGCAGTTTATATTCCCCGCACCTGGTGCAGGTGATGACATGGGACGCAGGTGGTGACATAGGACATTGTTAGGACCCTAAGGGCCCCTGAGGGAAGACAGTTGAATTGCCTGCACAACTTAACAGTGAGCCTCCTGATATGGGTGCTGAGAAAACAGCTCTCCACAAAAACAGAACAAAACATGCTCTTAACATGCTCAGTGGATCTATCTCTTTAGCTCCTTTGCTGCTTGTGTGTGTGTGTGTGTGTGTGGTTTTTCAGGACAGCGTTTCTCTGTGTAATAGCCCTGGCTGTCCTGGACTGGCTTTGTAAACCAGCTGGCCTTGAACTCACAGAGATCCACCTGCCTTGGCCTCCTGAGCACTGGGATCAAGCGCATGTACCACCATGCCCAGATCCTTTGCTGCTTCTTAAGGCTAGTTGGTACTATAACGGAATAAGACTCTACTCCTCATCCACTAAAATCCACTGTATTTGACTTTGCCTTTGTGAATTGGGTGAACTCAGGTGGGGCATCATTTTAATGCAGTTTCTGATCTGTCCACTAGAGGGCCAAGACCAGCAGAGCCCGGAACTTGGCTCCATACCATTCCCCAGATAGGAACCAGGCTTCCTTCAAGAATGGAACCAGTAAGGTAGGACATACACTGTTATCCCGGTACTCAAAAGGCTGAGATAGGAGAATTAAGAGTTCAGGCCACACAGTAAGCCACTATCTTAAGAACAGGAATGGGAGAAAAGAAAGGGAGAGAGGAGAGGAGAGGGAAAGGGAGGGAGGGAAGCAAAATTGGGGAGGGGAGGACATTCCGGGTTGGGGCGGCTGGGAGATGAGTATTAAGGGTCTGGTCCCAGGATGAGAGGAGATATCACACAAGCCCCGTGCTGGGCACTTGCCACAGGGACACAGGACTCAACAGAATTTGCTCCCAGGGGAAAGCCAGACCAACTTGAGGAAAACATCGATTGCTGTTGGGTGATAATGCAAACTGTAAGATACCCAGGGTCACACTAGCGTGGAGGATGGACAAAGAAATAAATGAGTCAAGACGATCATAATTCTGAATGGCACATAGGGACCCCTCCTCTGGGAGGTACCTCCTAACGCCTGCCCTGTTTGTGTGGCTGTGCTTGAGGACTTCCCTCCAAAGATCCTAGCAGCAGTCAGGGGAAAGCTTCCACTCTGCAGTGTGACCCCTTAACACGCTGCGATGAGAGGGGCACTGTACTTCCTGGTCTTCTTCCCCACACCAGCACAGCTCCCACAACTGCAACCTAATCTCTGGGAAAACGGACAAGTCCTAGCTGAGACTTGCTAGGTGTGGTAGCCCATGTCTGTGGTCGCTGTGCTCTGGAGGTGGAGGCGGGGGGATCAGAAGAGTAAAGGCGTCCTTAGCTACATAGCAAATTCGAGGCCTGCCTGGAATAGATGGGACCCCATCGCAAAACCAGCCAGCCAAGCAAACAAACAAGCCATCAGAACTTGGCATTGGGTTGTCCAGATAGCTTAAGTGGGTAAAGGGGCTTTGTGCAAACCAGGCAGGCAGGGTTCAACCCCCAGAACATGCCTAAAGAGGAGAGGAGAGGGCAAAGCTGTCCTCTCTTCTCCACACTAAGGATGGCAGTCACCACCACCGCTACACACACAAAGCAAACAAATGTAAAAACAAAGCCAAAGAACCTGGTTTAATTAACCTGAAACTGACCATGGAAGCCCAAGGAAGCGTGGAGATGAGATGTGACTCTATCTACATTTAATTAATTTTATTTACTTTTCAACTTATTGTTGTTGTTTGAGGGTGTCTGTAATGAAAGCTAGCCTGCCACTCATTATGGAGCCCAGGCTTGCCTCAAACTTGACTCTTCTGCTTCCCAAGTGCGGGGAGGGACTAGAGGCATGAGTCACCAAGGCCAGCTGCTGTCTACACTTCTGTAGGTGAGGTGGGTGGAGTCAGGGGTGCAACACATTGCATGAGCAGTGGGCACCAGTGGGCAGTTGAGCTACAGGAAGGCCCAGCCTTTGGGAGCTATGGGCACCTGGAGCCCAGTGCCACGCCAGAAGAGCAGGCACACGGAGCCTTCAGCTCCCACCAGGTGGCCACAGGTATTTCCTGTCCACCTGTGGCTGTGTGCAGCCTGGCAGCCCGGCCCGCCCCTCCCTGTGGCCTGTTCTTGCCTGCAGCTGGCCCGCCTCCTGGGTTTGGCTGGGGAGCCATCGAGACAGCCCCACCGTGCACATTCTGGCTGGGCCAGGCGCTCTCACATGGCTCCGACATGGTGTGAATACACTCTTGTGTCTTTTTACCATCTGCTGCTGTCATTAAAAAATTACATTTCCATCTGTTTTCACACTCCCCCTCCCCACCTTCCTTCCTGCAGGAAAAGGAATGAATCTCAAGTGTTGAGACCAGACCAGTCCTTATCTCCTGGAGCCTGAAAACTGTCCCTGGACACACCCAGGAGCTGGGTCTGTGGCCTGCAGCAGAACCTGTGTATCTGTTTCCTGTTTAGTAGTTGTGCGCAATGATCTCTGCTCACCCTGGAACTATTCACAATACTTTTTTTTAAAAAATGGCTATTTTAAGGTTGGCATGATGGCACACACCTTTGCTCTTAGCATTCAGAATGCAGAGGCAGGTGGATCTCTGTGAATTTGAGTCTAGCCTGGTCTAGTTCCAGGACAGTCAGGGCTACACAGAGACCCTGTCTCAAAACAACAACAATAAAACATGTTTTAGGTACATGTGTGGGTTTGCTTACTTGTATGTCCTGGTGTTCTTACAGGCTGGAAGAGGGCGTCAGGTGCCCAGGAACTGCCGTTACAGACCACTGTGAGCTGCCTTGTGGGTGCTGGGAACCCAACCATCTGCAAGAGCAACCAGTGCCACCTCTTAACCTCAGAGCCACGTCTCCAGCCCCAGAGTTTCGGCTCTTTGAGACCGTCTCACACAGGCCTTAAACTGAGCACTAAGATTACAGACCTGAACTAGGACCCCAAGAGCAGGACTCACTGTGTTTCGTTTTGTTGGTTTGAGTGTGATAGTGTCTCACTATAGTCCAGGCTGGTCTTGAACTCACTCGGGTACACAGTGAGACCCTGTCCCCAAAAGAGGAGGTGGGGACTGGAAAGCTGGCTCTGTAGCTAGGAGCTCTGGCTGCTCCTGCGGAGGAAGACTCCAGGTCAGTTCTACAATGGTGGCTCACGGCCAGCCATAACTCCAGTCTCAGGGGATCTGATGCCCTCTTCTGGCCACTTCTGGGATTGCATATATGGGATTGCATCCATGAGTTAAATCAACAGCTGACAAAACTAAAGTTTTAAAATAAAGGGGGGAAAAAAAAAACAAAAAAGAAAAAAAATTAGGGTGTGGTGGTTCACTCCTTTAATCTTGGCACTCGGGAGGCAGAGACAGGTGGATCTCTATGAGTTTTGAGACCAGCCTAGAGAGTTCCAGGACAGCCAGGGCTACATACAGAAACCCTTTCTCAGAAACAAACAAACAAACAAACAAATAACCCTTATTCTGAATTACTGCTAAGGAGATTCCCACCCTACATTAATACCATCCTCAACTTCCTCCTTAGTTTTAAATTATTATTATTATTAATGTGTATGTGCATACCTGTGTTTGTGTGTGTGCACACCACAGTGAACACGTGGAGGTCTGAGGACATTTTGTGCAGTCAGTTCTCTCCTTCTGCCTTTACAGGGGCTCCAAGGATTGAACTCAGGTCGTCGGGCTTTGTAGCAAGTGCTTTTACCCACTGAGCCCTCCCTCTCACCAGCCCCTGCATCTTCACGTTATAATATATTCAAGGCTCACTTAGAAGCTTTCAAGAGGATCTGAATGTGGTGAAGCACAGTATAATCCCAGAGTTTAAAGCTGGAGGATCAGAAGCTGAAGGCCAGCCTGGGCAGCATGAGATTCTGTCTCAACAAACAAAAGAACAGTACCGGTAATAGTGGTACATGCCAACAGACCCAGCACTCAGAAGGCAGAGGCAGGAGGACTGAGCTACTTTGCAAGATTTGTCTCAATAAAAAGAAAAAAGATGACACATATCTTTAATCCCAGCATTCAGTAGGTGGGGAGGGCAGATGGATCTCTGAGTTTGAGGCCAGCCTGGTCCACAGAGTAAGTTCCAGGACACCCAGGGCTACACAGAGAAACCTTGTCTTGAAAAACTGAGGTGGGGAAAAGGGGAAGCAAGGACAAGGGGGTGGTGTTCAATGGTGGAGATAGCATGGGCCAGGTCCTGACTTCCATCCTGCCTTAGTTAGGGTTTCTAATGCCATGAAGTGGTCATAGTGCCCATAGGCTCATAGGGAGTGGTACTATTAGGAGGTGTGGCCTTGTTGGAGGAAGTGTGTCACTGGGGGTGGGCTTTGAAGTTTCAGATGCTCAAGCCAGGCTCAGTGGCTCACTCTCTCTTCTTGTTGCCCTAAGATCCAGATGTAGAAATCTCTGCTCCTTTTCCGGCACTATGTTTGCTGCTCTCCGCCATGCTTCCCACCATGACGACAATGGGCTAACCCTCTGAACTGCAGCCCTGCCCCAATTAAATGTTTTCCCTTAGAAGAAACATTTAACTGGGACAGGGTTGCAGTTCAGAGGGTTAATCCATTGTTCCACCCACTCCCCTGTTCACAGCCTCAGCCCTGTGGCCATGGCACTAAGAGCTTGGATGAAGAGAGCTATTAGCCAGGGCTAGTGACTGAGCAGGCTGGAGGCCACAGAGCGCTGCAGGCAGATGGGGAACCTCAGCCCTGAGTTCCAAGGTTCCTTACATTAAGAGGGAGCAAGAAGAAAAAGTATCTGGCAGGCCTGACTTCCTGGGGATAGGGAATGCCTCAAGGATCTGCCTTGCCCAGTGCACAGCCAAAAGGACAGGGGAGCCTGGCCCGCCAAGCACAGCCCTAGACTCAACTGCTGCCCCTGTCCTGCTCAGTGTTAGATGACTTTGGCAATGATGGGGGCCTCAGGTTCAAGTAAGTTATCTGTCTGTGAGATGAAGGCAATAGGAATACAGCCTGAGGGGCTGGAGAGACGGCTCAGTGGTTAAGAGCACTGTCTGTTCTTCTGGAGGTCCTGAGTTTGATTCCCAGCAACCACATGGTGGTTCACAACCATCTGTAATGAGATCTGGTGCCCTCTTCTGGTGTGCAGGTAAACATGAAGATAAAGTACTCATCTACATAAAATAAATAAATATTAAAAAACAAACAAACAACAACAAAAAGAATACAGCCTACAAAGCCAGGCGCGGTGGCACACGCCTATAATCTCAGCATTCAGGCAGCAGAGGCAGGCGGATCTCTGTGAGTTTGAGGCCAGCCTGGTCTACAAAGCAAGTCCAGAACAGCCAAGAAACCCTGTCTCAAAAAAAAAAAAAAAAAAGAATACAGCCTGCAGAGAGACTGTGACCCCAAGCAATCACACTGCAGTTTCTTTATTTTTTCCCTTTTGACAGCACTAAGAATTTGAACCCACAGTCTTCTGAAGGCTAGGTAAATGCGCTACCACCGAGTCATACCCCAGCCCTGTGTATCTAATTATTTTTCAGTACTGGGAATTGAACCATGGGCCTCCTACCTTTTCGGCAAACACTCCAACACTGAGCTGTATCACCAGCTTCTGTGTGTATGCGTGTGTGCATGTGTGTATATGTGTATTTATACATGTGTGCGCATGTATGTATGCATTTGTGTATATGTTACAGGTACTTACAAGGGTGTCTGTCACATGGCAAGCAGTCTACACGTTGCCTCATTGATAGGAGCAGTTTATAAAGAGGCTGAGCTAACCTGGCTCATGGTTCCTGGGGCTGGGCTGTGTGGCCTTCCTGCCGCGTCGCCCCACTTGCTGTAGAAGCGCTAACGAAATCCAGAGCGGCGGCTCTCAACCTTCCCGGCGCTGCGCCCTCTCAGGCAGCTCCTCCTGTCATGCTGACCCCCAGCAATGCAATTCTCTTCGGTGCTGTTTCATAACTGTAATTTTGCCGCTGCTACGGATTGCAGTGTAAACATCTGTGCCTTCCGATGGTCTTTACTGACCCCTCTGAAAGAGGCTTGGGACCCACAGGTTGTTCTAGAGGCTCCACCCTCGAGAGCTCATTTAATCCCATCCCCTCCAAAGCCTCTGCTCTACGCCCCATGCATCGCAGCTGCCAGATTAAATCGCCAACACAGGAGCCGGCATGGGCTCACTCTTGGGATCCCAGCACTAGGAAGGCCAGGGCAGGAGGACCTGCACAAGGTCAAGGACAGCCTGCCATACCAGCTGACAGGTTTCCGACATTTGAACTTCTAGGGGGCACATGTGAACCTTAGGCTGAGCTTGACAAGCTTAAGAGCCATCTAGTGGGCTAGCAAAATGGGGCCAGCAAGATGGCTCAGTAGCAGGGCTCAAGACATAGCTCAGTGGATAAGAGCACTGATTGCCCTTCCAGAGAACCTGGGTTCAATCCCCAGCACCCACACAGCAGCTCACAACTATCTGGAACTCCAGCTCCATGGGATCCGATGCCCTCTTCTAGCCTCTTGAGCACCAGGCATGCACATGACACACAGTCATAGATACAGACAAAAATTCACACATGTAAAACAAAATAATATTAATAAATCTAGAAATTTTTAAAGGACCAGATGTGATGGCATTTGCCTTTAATCCCAGCACTCAGGAAGCAAAGGCAGATGAATCTCTAAGTTGGAGGCCAACCTGGCCAAGGCAGCCAGGGCTACATGAGAAACTCTCTCTTGGAAAACAACAACAACAAAATATATAAAAGAACAAAGACAAAATTGAAAAAGAAGATGGTTCCGTAGGTGAAGGGCGCTTGTCACCAGGGCTGATCAGGACTTTGATTGTCAGCATACACAAGCTGGAAGAGAGACCCAGTGACCCAAGCTGTCTCTGACCTCTGCACAGCACATGTGCACACACCCTGCCCCCAAATAAATACATATAGTAACAAAACCTCTTATTTTTATTTGTTTTAAACTATTATTAGTGTTCTGCCTGCATGCACACCAGCAGGCCAGAAGAGGGCACCAGATCTCATTATAGATGGCTGTGAGCCACAGTGTGACTGCTGGAACTTGAACTCACAGACCTCTGAAGTGCAAACAGTGAGTGCACTTAACCTCTGAGCCATCTCTCCAGCCCATCTCTCTCTCTCTTTTTTTTTTTTATTTTTAAAGAGCCATCTAGGACTGGCAAATAGTACCTGTTTGTGGGGGTGTTTCCACAGAAGATGACATGGGCCTAAGAGGTAGAGAACCACCCTTCACATGGGCTTCCCCCTCCACAGGGCAGACCACATCTGAGGAAGTCAGGAGGAGCCCATACCTGTTGTGCTCTGTCCCTGAAGCAGCCATCCCCACTAAGGTCACACCCCAGTTTCTTTGTTCTAGGAAACTCCCAGCCCTTTAGTCCAGAGTGGGATTCTAAGGAGTCTGAGTTCTCAGCTCCTGCATTGTGCAGGCAGCCCAGATCTTGTAAGCAAGTCTAAGAAACCCCTTCTATAATACGTGTGAATAGATTGTGTTGGCTTCGCTCCTCTGGGAGCCCGCCCTCACACACAGAAATGGCCACATCTCTCCCTTCCTCATGTGATTTTTGCCAAGTGCACCTTTGATATGGTTCCCGTGAGAAGCCAGGGCTGTGGTTTTCTGCCCTCAGGTTGGGAATACTCCATGGCCTCCCCGTCACCACTAAAGCAGCAGCGAGTGACGTTAAAGACAAGGTCCTAGCAGCAATGCAGAACACTCACCTGAAACCAGGCCACCATACTGTGAAGAAGCTCAAGCTATCTGTGGGAGAGACCAAGAGCTAGGGACCACACACCAGCCTTGTGCTGGGTGGATGGGTCACCTGGGCAGGCCACCTTTGGATATCAACCTTTTAGCCTCATGTGACATGCTCAGCTGTGGCCTCATGAAACAGGGATGGACTGGCCTTTTGAGCTCTGCCCAGCTTGCAGATTTGGGACCATTCCACAGCAGCAATAACCAGCACAGGAGGTGCTCAGGAAGGGAAGCTGGCCTTGGGAATGAGTGATGCCGAGCCCCAGTTACCCTGTGGGGGCAGCAGGGAGCTGTAGAGGTTGCCTCCCACTCTCACTGTATGCACTAGGCACACACCCCTCTCCAAGCAATGCCCCTAACAGCCTCGGACCCCAGCTGCATCCGGCTACACCTGTGTCCCTCTCTGAACAGTGGGTCAAGTTTCCTCTGGCACGCATGACCACCAAACTTGGATACTTCCTATTCAGACACACTCCCAGTACATACTGATCCTAGGGTAGGAGGGTCAATCCAGCCTAAACTGGTTTTGGGTACATGTACAAAAAAGCAAAACTATATCCTCAAGTGAACTTTCAGATAGAGTCTCTGCTTGCCATTTTATGCTTATACATAGTTATGCACACATATGGTTAAAATCGGATGCGTTATGAAAAGGGGGTACTGCATAGAAGGAAAATGATTATATAACCTAATTCATCAAATGAAGCCAACATCTAGGGTTAAGGAGGTGGCTCTGTGGCTAGCTCTGGCTGCTCTTGTTTCTGTTTTTTTCTTTTCTGAGACAGGGTTTCTCTGTGTAGCTGTGGCTGTTCTGAATTCACACTGTAGACCAGGCTGGCCTTGAACTCAGGGATCACACCTGCCTCTTGCCTCCAGGTTCTGGAATTAAAGGCATGCACCACCAGAGCCTTACTCTCTGGCTGCTCTTACATGTCACACCCACATGGTGGCTCACAACCTTCTCTAACTCCATTTCTTGGGGATCCAGTGCCTTCTTCTGGCCTCTGTGGGAACTGCATGTGTGTGGCCCTCAGCCCTGTGTTCAAGTATACACACAGGCACATAAGGATTAAAACAGAAACCACCCCACTCTGGCCCCTCATTAGCCCTACTGCTCTTTGTCACGCTCCAAGGAAGGAAACCCCCTGGTGTTTTTAACTGGTGGCAGGTTGTCCTTATTCTCGTCTCGTCTGCTGCTCGCTTTAAATATCATTCCCTGGCTGCTTTGCTATCTCTGTGGGCTCTTTATTTTCACTTCTTAAGAAAAAGCCAAGAGCACGGACACACTGGGCTCCCAACCCTGCCTGCCTGTGATGGCCTGGTAGGCACCTCCCTCCCCCATAGCCCAAGAAGCAGGACTCCACAAATCACAAAGGAGCTTTATTTATAAATCTCGCTCAGGATGTGGGTTCTGTACCTGTAAAACAACTTGTAAAAAACAGAGGCCCTGCTCTGGCGAGAAGTCCTTGTTTGCTGTGACTTTGACGGCCAGGGTCCATGGTCACAGTGGCCGTAGGGCAGGACGGTCTCCTCCTCACCAAGCCGGGGTCTATGTTGGCGACAACATGGAGGTGACAGATGTCTACGCCACTGGGGCCAGAGGTCTGCTGTGTTCCCCTGGCCACTTCTGTCTTGGTCCAGGGCCCACTTCACTGTCCCCATCCAGCTGCTCACATAGACATGCCCCCAACACCCAGGGCAAGGGGCAGCAGGGCAAGCAGCTACTACATAGGTCCCACCACATGACGACTTTTCAGGCTTCCGGCTCCAACTCTCCTTCATCTTGATAAGCCCCCAACTCATCCATCCAGACTAGGAGAAAGAGGGTATCAGCGTCAGCAAGGGACTCTTCACCTTAACATGTCCTCTGCCTACTTCCTCCCCAGACCTAACATTCTTCACCTCAGGTCACCAGCACAGTGCCCCCCTCCCCCCAGCCTAGCATCAGGGTCACCAAAGGCTAAGGGCCCCGATTCACCCATATGGGACTGAATGATGTCTCTACATCATTTGTTCGTCAGCCACAGTTTACTTATATGTGGCCAAGATGTGAGAGCTATACTAAGTCCAGTCCTCAGTACCTGTGAGAAAATGACCCACCAGTCACAACTGTCCCCATTACCTTCTTTCCCTTTGGTGTTAGAGATGATAGAGCCCAGGGCCTTGAGCATTCCCCCACTGAGCTGTAGGCAACCTCTTTCTCAACAGTTATTTTGAGACAGGGTCTAAGTTGCCCAGCTGTCTTTGGAGTTCAGGCAGCCTTGAACTTGTGATCCTCCTGCCTTAGCGTCCCTGGAAGCTGGGATTGTGGACCTGCCCCACAGGCCTAGCTCAATGTATCTCCCTTCAGTGCACAAGAGAGTAGTCTCTCCTACCAGCTCCGAGGGCATCAGCAGGAGACAGAGGAGGTGCCAGTCTGCACCCTACCCTTGCCAGTGCTGTCTGCCCAGGAGCATTCCATATCTTCCCATCCCTCACATCTGGAAGACCCAAGGACAGCCGCAGCCTGGCATAGGGCTGTTTCCCAATCTATTATCCTGTTGTCCAAGCTGCTGCAGCCAGCACCACGGAAGACAGTGCGCCCTGCTTTTGGCAGGGATGGAATATCTTTTGATCCCAGTGAGTGGCTTAGACGTGGCATGAGAGGCAGGCCAGACCAATCCATCACTCTCCCAGCCACGGACAAGCACTCCCCAGACAATTACTCGATAAGCCACATCTTGCCAGTGCTGGCATCATGGCAAAGGGCCCAGAGTGGTACAGCCACAGAGATGACCATCCATTAAGAAGCTCGGGGGTGATGGGAAGCCAGGTCAGGTCCTGGCCCAGAGGGGTCCTGGGAGCACTCTCCTGCAGAGTGGTGGCGCCTCACCTGTCTGCTTCGAGTCCCTGGAAAGCCCCACACCCGTCGGGGTCGGGGGTGTAATGATGATGTTGGGGACACTCAGGTGCTTGTCACTCAGCACAGGGGCCTCGTCATGGCTGTTGCCGCTGCCGCTGCTGACACACATCTTAAAGCCTGAGGGATACACGACATGACGAGACAGTGTCAACCCCTCTGGGCGGCGCTGTCCGAGGTCACCCAGTCCCTCTGCCTCCCTCTGAGAGTGCCCACACTCCACAAAGGGACGCTGCCACCCTTGCTGCACAGGTGGGGAAACTGAGGTTCAGGAAAGGGAAAGGCATCCCCAACCTTGCACAGCTCTGTGAGGGCACTGAATGCTGTCTGTCCCCAGAGGACAGACACAGACACAGAGCACAGGAGTGGTGGCTCTTGAACGCCATCTCCTCAGAGAGTTTTCTAGAAGTCTCCCTGGTGGATGCATGCTTTTCCTTAGTCGGGGAAGGACCCTTGATAGTTTAACTGTGAGCCTGGCCTTCGGCAGCTGAGCCACCGTCCAGCCCCTGGGAATGTCTTTATAGGAGGGCTCTTCAGGGAAAGTTCTGGTCCTTTTTGTGCACATGACCCAGGCTGGCCTCAAACATGTAGCAACCACTTCACCTTGGCTTCCTAAGTGCTGGGATGACAGGCATGCATCACACCACGCGTCATTTCAAATGTTCAGGCTGCCTGCCTCACCTCGTCTGTTTGGACAAAGCTTCGCCTCCCCGATGCAGCTCAGCTGCTCTGGCCGCAGCGGGTTGTCACTGTCTGCTTTCGTTGGTTTGAGTGAGAATGGCTCCCACAGGTTCCTATCTTGAATGCTTGGTCCCCACTTGGTGAAAGTACTTGGGGAGGATTGGGAGGTATGGTCTTGCCGGAGGAGGTGTGTCACTGGGAGTGTGGGCTTTGAAGTTGGAAAAGCCCGTGCCATTCCGAGTGTTCTCTCTCTGTCTGTCTGCCTCATGCTTATGAATCAGATGCTCTCAGCCACTGCTCCAGCGCCATGCCTGCTGCCATGTTCCCCACTGTGACGGCCACAGCCTCTACCACTCAGGAGCGGTGAGCCCCCACATTAAACGCTTCCTGTCATATATGAGCTGCCTTGCTCATGGTGCTTCGTCACAGCAGTAAACAAGCAACTAAGACATTGCCAGTCTTAACCCTGACCCCGCCCCTTCCTGCCAGCGCCCTCTGGCAGCCGCCAGCATCCATTGGCACACACTATCACACACTGGCAGCCAGAGCCGCCTCCTTCCTTATCACCCACACCTCCAGGACCCAGCCTGCTGGTCCTGCCTCACCTTCCTGTGTTCTACTTCCTTCTCTCTCCTTGCCTCTCCTTTAATTTCTTGTTGGGTTTCCTGGATCCCCTATGCCCTCTTCCCTGGCACAGCAGCCAAGCCTGTGAACCCAATCACAGCAAAAATCCCATCTCACACTCATTCACTCACACACACACACACAAATCCTGTTACACCATGTCCTGAGGACAGGCCTGAGCAGCATTCCCCCAAGTCTGTCCCCTGGAACACCTGGCCTTCTGAGATGCTCCAGGAAGGTGCTCAGTAATCAAATAAGTTTGGGAACCATACTTATGTATTGACTCAGTCCCATTTATTTTGTTCTTCTGCTGGGGCATTCACAACCCTGAGAGTTAAAGGCTCTGGGAAGTCCTGCATAAGAAAAAGACTTGTTTGTGTTTGCTTGCTTGCTTGTTTTCATTTTTGAAGCAAGATCTCATTCTAGCCCAGGCTGACCATGAACTCACTCAGCTGTCAAGCTGTCTATAGATGCAAGTGATCTTACTACCCTAGTCTTCCCAGAGCTGGGTTTGCAAGCATGACCCACCACAGACAGCGTAGAAAGGTTCCCCCCTTTTTTAATTTTTAGATTTATGTATTCTTTTTCATATGTTTGAGAGTCTGCATGTATGTCATGGGCAAGTGCATGGTTCCCACAGAGGCCAGAAGATGGCATCGGAATACCCTGGAACTGGAGGTACAGATGGTTGTGGGCCACTATGCGGGTGCTAGGTATGAAACCCAAGTCCTCTGGAAGAGCCACAGGTGCCCTTAACCACTGAGCCATCATCTCTCCAGCCCCAGTGGGAAGGGTTTTTAGTTTGGTCTAAGTCAAGGCTTACCAAATGTATGACGACCTTGGAGTCGTATCTGGAGAGACACCTGATCACATCTATAACCAAGAGTCATGAAGTTAATTCTGGGACATGCTGGCCACAGCTACCCTGCCTCCTGGCCCAGCTCCCAGCCCTCACCACCTGCCCTCGCCTTCCTGCCACCTGCACACAGCCCACAGACTGTTCCTGGTCTCCAAACCCACTGGCTCCCTCCGCCCCTTCACACCTTTGCATATGCTGGTCCCCCATCTGGAATGGACTTTCTTCCTTTGCCAGGGGAATGAGCTCCTATCCATCCTTCAAAACCCAGCATAGCATGTTCATCTTTGGGGAAGACAGCTCAGGCTATGAATGCACGACCTCTTTGACCTGTCTGTGCTCACTTATTCATAGGCACTGAGGGGGCAGCTCTTATCTCTGCTTTTGTTGGAGGCACCTGGAGGTAGGCACCATTTCCTTATTGGTCCCCGTGAGCCCAGCCCAGAGCCCAGAGCAGGGCTTTTAATTTTAAATTAAATAATCAAAACCTTCACACACCTTTGAATTTGGGGTTTTGTTTTTGCCCCAAAGAACACCAGACTTGGGGGCTGTGGGATGGCCAGGTGTGCATGCCTGTGACAGGTCTCGGTGAGGCCCACTGCAGTCCTTCCAGCAACTCATCATACCCAAGGGGGCCTTGGGGAGCAGCTGGCACTGGCAGTGTGGGTGGTCTCTTCCACAGGGTGGGGGTGGGGGCTGGACTTGGCACCTGGCCTCATCACACAGGAGGGCACCACCTGCTGGACACACTTAGCCACCTATACCTTAGAGGAACCAGCTTCGTAAGTCTCTCCCTGGAGAAGCCACCAGCCTATTGGCTAAGGATTCTGACAGTGGGAGGTAGTGAAAGAAGCCACAGTTCAAAATCCCCAGAGGACACGCCCCCTGCCCCCCACCCCCCTGCCCCAGTGGAGAAGCACTTGGCCGTCCTGTGATCCAAGATCCTCTCTGCTGGCTTCCAAGCACCACGAGCCCCTGGCCGGTGGGCTCCCAGCTGCTGCCCCAGGCCTCATCTGCCTGCTCAGTGAAGCTTCTTCTGCAGAAGGCTGTGCCACACTTTTGCCGTCCTAGAAGCCTAGATGAGACCTCCCTCTGGGCCACCCTTGGTTTTAGCTTTGGCTCCTCATAGCATTCCCTTTTTGTTTGTTTGTTTTTGATTTTTTTCAAGACAGGGTTTCTCTGTGTAGCCTTGGCTGTCCTGGACTCACCTTGTAGACCAGGCTGGTCTCGAACTCACAGAGATCTGCCTGCTTCTGCCTCCCAGAGTGCTGGGCTTACAGGCATGCACTGCCTCACCTGGCTAGCATTCCTCTTTTTATTGACAAAAATCAGAAGCCAAGCTTGTCCATCTCTGTTGGGAAACAGTTCACCATGGTGACTGGCATATGGCCAGCGTCTCTCTCTCCTTCCTTCCTTTTACTTTCAACCCATCTCATGCTGGGGCCTGACAAGCTCCATCCTGTGCCTCAGCCCCTTCCCCTGACCACTAGACCCTGGACTTCCCTGGCTGAGACATTCAAGCACTGGGGTGTTGCACAAGAGCTAGCTTGGGGACAGCCAAGGATAGTGCTCACAGGGGTTTCTAGGTTCCCATCTCCCTGTCCCCGGGGCTGACATGGTCTTTCCCCTCCATTCACAGCTCTCTCTGCCAAATGCTGCCTGCCCACTACACAGATGTGGAAGCTGAGGACCAGAGAGAACTGACACATGGTTAGCCAGTTGGTATGGAATAACCAGGGTCCCTAAGCCAACTCCCAGCGCCAGTGTTTCCTGTCCTGGCAACCATGAATAATGCAGCACACAGTCCCCTGAGCAGAGCCCTGCAGTAACTACCTCTGCCTCTGCAGCAGGCTGTCACCTACAAGCTCTACCTCAGAGCCTCACAGCCTGGGCAAGTTCATGCCAACCTTAAACCTGAAAGCAGAGCCTGGCCACGTGGCCAGTGCTTGCATCTGTGCCGTTTGTATGTGACTTGGGTGAAGGACTTGCACAGGCAGGGGCTTGGGGATCAGACCTCATCCTGATCACCCCACAGTGACAGAGGGGCCTCCTCACGCCCTCATCCAATAAGAAACACTCCCTGCTAGCAGAACTTACATGCTAAGGAGTGTGGAGCTTAAGGACAGAGCCCACAGCTTAAGCTAGAAGTAGCTGGGACTCAGGGAGCCCAGGAGAAAAGCTGCAGGCAGGGAGGATGGAGGAGGAGGAAAAGGCAGGGAGGTGGGGAAGAGGGAAGGAGGAAAGAGGGGGGAGTAAGCAAGGGAGAGGGAGGGAAGCTGAGAGGAGAAATGGAGAGGGGAGGAAGGGAGGGGGGGCAGGTCCCAGGCCCCCTCAGCTCCAGTGCGCAGCCTCACAGCCTCTGGGCAGAAGCAAAGCTCTCAGTAGGATTAAGCAACAGTGAAGATTAAAAAACCAATGCTGGCCACCCTGGGGGCTAGAGCAGTCATCTGTCCATTCCATGCCTTCCTCAGGCTATTAGAAGCCTGTTTCCAGAGAGACAGGTAAGGCGGGGTGCAGACCAGGGACCCAGGCTTGGGGTAGGCCTGGAGCCTGTACAGGAGACCTTCCTGGGCTGTGCTAAGTGCGGGGGTCCCCGCCTTGAGCTTCTTCCTTTGCAGTACCCCAGTCTCTAGGCAAAGCAGATCCCACAGACCCAGCCTAAGCTACCTTCAGGGAAGCGGAACTCAGACACCTTGACACCCAGGCCTGTCATCTGCTGGCTGCAGTGGTGGCGGTAACCCATAGATGCCTGCAGGAATCCTCTGAGAGGTTTCTTCTGACTTTGAGTCACAGCTTCCCAAAGCCAAGGCTGGCCTTACACTCCTGATCCTCCTGCCCACAACTCCCAAGTGCTGGGATTGCAAGGCTGCCCGGCACACCCAGCTTTCGCTCAGTGTCTCCTTTTGGCTCTCACCCTGGGAGATTTAAGAGCTAACCAGGGGTCTTCCTTTCCACCCAAGGGGCCGAGTCTCTACTTTCCGTGAGACAGGCACTGGCTGTAAAGGGTCCTGGAGATGAAAACAGCCAGGGTTAGGAATCCTTGCACTAGGGTGACTGGAAATGGGTAGCCTGGCTCTCTGGTGTCTTGAGCCTTCATCTTCCTAGATGTTAAAAAAATAGAGCTTATAGAAACCATATGCATGTGGATGACATGGCCTGGGGGACACTAAGCTGGTAGCCATCTCCCCACCAAGGCAGCCAGCTCCCTGCTGCAGCCTCCCAAGATTAGGTGAGCAGAGCCTGTATTTCCGGATAGTCCCTTGTGCCTCTAACCCTCCCTGCCTTAGCTTCCATTCCTCATTCTTCTAAAACTCAGGGCCATGTGAGCTTATGCCCATGACCCCACATCTAGCCCCTCCCTAGGACACCCCAGGATCCTAGGTGCAGGGAAAGATCGCCTGTCCTGCCTGTGTTCAGCAGGCCCTCCCCCAGACCACAACCTGGCAAAGTTCTGTCCCGGAGCAGACATTATGGCTCACAGGTGCCCTCTACTGGCCCTTTGCAGAACAGCACACTGGCTTCCTTGGGAGCCTGCCTGGTGTCTCTCCCTTCAATGAAGCAACTTTCACACACAAGGGGCTCCAACCAGTTGAACCCAGTACAGCGTGAACCAGATGGGCGTCAGTCTACCTCAGCAGTGCCCCCACACCTGTTTCAACCTCTGTATTCCCCCTGCTGGGGATACATAATGACTCCCCAGAGGGGCTAGACCTGTGTGTCCCAACCTGTGTGTCCTGACATCCCCAAAACAACCATTTCACAGGGGTCACCTGAGACCACTGGAAAACATAGGTACTTACATTACAGTTCATAACAGTAGCAACTACAGTTAGGAGGCAGCAACAAAAATGATCTGACGGCTGGGGGTCAGCACAACATGAGGAACTGTATTAAAGGGTCGCAGCGTTAGGAAGGCTGAGAGCCCCTGGCGAGGACCGGCTGTCATTAACTCTGTCCCAAGCTGCCTGAAGCACCTTCCAGGAATGCCTGCTGTCACTAATGCCAGGCACTTCACTTAGCACTCCCTTATCAACCAATCCTAGGTACCTGGTGTGCAGGGCCACCATCACGGGCCCTACCACTCTCTGTCACAGTTGGGGTGGTCCAGGCAGGATAGTACCCATCCTGGGAATGGGCAGTTATCTCAGCAGGACGAGAGCTGGCCCAGCGTGCACAGAACCTTGGGTTCTGTCCCCAGAAAGGGTGTGATGGCACATGCCTGCAACCCCAGCACTCGGGATAAGGCAGAAGCAGGAGGATCACGAGTTCAGCCTCAGCATGGCACTCAGAGTCACCTTTTCCTCTCTGGTTGGCTGGCCGTGGACTTGGGACAGAGGTCTGTCTTGGCCAGGGCTGCCCACTTGTGTCACACTTCTGTGACCCACTTCTGAGTAAAGGACCAATCTTAGCTCTGGCCCTGGAGGAGCTCGGGCTCTGGAGACAGGCATTTATTGTACACCCACTGTGTACCAGACATTCACCATGAGCTGGGCACACAAGTGACATCAAAATGATCCCACAGATGTTTCTCTGCCTGCCAGCTGAGCTTTCTCTGTCTTGAAGTCCAGGTTTCAGCAATGGAAACGGAGGGAGAAAAAAAAATTTTTTCCTATCAAAGGTAGCTAGCCAATATTCCACAAACCTCCCCGACCTTATGCCTGTTTTCCCAAACCCTGGACGTACCCCAAGCTCTATCACACACTTCCCCTTTGTGCCAATTAGGCAATCATGTCAGGCCCCGCCCACATCAGAATAGAAGCCAGCAAATGTCCCTCCCTTTTCACAAAAAGCAGCTGCCAGGTGACTTCTTATTCATGTACTTCTTTGGGGGACCCTGGGATCACTCTTCCCAACAGGTGGACTACAAGGATTGCAGGGTCTGCTGGGGAGGGAAGGGACAGACCGTGGCTGGACACTTCCTTAGAAGGGGCCTCCATGCTGAGACACAGTGCAGTTATGCAGATCTGAGGTTGGGTCCTGGACATACAGGCACAGAAACTTGGGAGTCTGGGTTGGTTACAGAGGGACAGGGACAAACAACAGACCATTGGTGGCTTGAGGGGAGATGGGGGAGTTCAGAGGACTGCCCAGCGGAGCCAATCAAAGCAGCAGGAGGGACAGAGAAGGGCACTTCGGCAGCTGCTGCCTTAGCAAAGGCACTGGGCGGGAACCAGGGGTCGAGCCGACAGAGAATGCTAAGAATCCCTCAAAATGCAAAGGGCAAACACCTGTGTGGTATCCAGACCTCTAACCCTTCATCTTCCTTGACTGTCTGTTTATAATTCCAACCACAGGGAAAGCCTAGTGTTTCCACAGATGCAGCGATGGCCGATGGCTCCCATAGTTTTTACCTTTTCACGGCAGCCTGGGCCCAGCAGAAATGGTTTCAAATCTCTTTTCAATTAAGGGAAAAGCTCCTGCTTGCGTCAGGGACCTGCAGCTGGAGCTCACATGGGGAGGGGCCAGGGAGTTCAGGCTAAGGGCTGACCTTCTGCCTCCTGCCTGTACATCCAGGCCTGGCAGCAACCAGTGCCTACCATCCTGCGGAGCCCTCAGGGAAGGCTGCTGGGGTCTCAGCTGTGGTGAAAGGGTTCCCAGGGTCTAGCCCCAGCCTCATCATGGATCGGCCCTGGCCTTTCTCCTGGCCCTCAGCCTGCCAACCCTAAGCTAGACATGGAAGGGTGACCGTAGCAGCTAAGTCACTGGAAGCAAGCCTGACTCACGGTCCATACATGTCCCCTCTGGGTCAACAGTGTACACTCACCTTCCCAGGGCTTGGGAGGGTGAAGTGGGACAGCGGTCCTGTTTCATTGTTTATTTCTTGAGATCAGGCCTTGAACTCTTGATCTTCCTGCCCCAGCCTCCTGCATGCAGAGTTGACAGTGTCTGCATCGCCACATCCCACTGTGGGGTTCTTTTTCCTCTGAAATCTGGCACATTCTCATTGTGGGACATATGTGCACACACAGAGACACAGAGACACACACATCAGCCTCAGTTGAGAATCATGGGTGTGATCTGTATGGTCCTTGGCATTCAGCTGAGGCAGGAGGATGGCTGTTGAATTCGAGGCTACCCTGGGCTACAAAGTAACTTCCAGGCCAGGCTGGGCTACTGAGTAAATCATGTCTCAAGAAAAATTTGTGTTTGTGTGCACGTGTGTGTGTGTGTGTGTGTGTGTGTGTGTGTGTGCACGTGTGTGTGTGTGTGTGTATGTGTGTGTATGTGTGTGTGTGTATCTGTGTGTGTATGTGTGTATGTGTGTATGTGTGTGTGTATCTGTGTGTGTGTGTATGTGTTCGTGTGTGTGTGTGTGTGTGTGTATGTATGTATGTGCACTCATGTGGTATAAGGCTGAGGTATCCTCCCCATTCTCTCACTGATGCCCTCCACTGGCTGTGTGCTTTGAGGAAGTATCTTGCCCTCTCTGAGCCAGGAACAGACTCCAAGCACTGAAGAAGCTGGGATAGGAGGACTGTGAGCTGGAGTCCTGCCTGGACCCAACTCTCTTCAAAAATGAAAGAAATGAAGCAGAATGCCCCCCTAGGAAGGCATTTTCCACCATCAGATTGCAAAATGAGAAAGACAGGTGTCTGTCAGCACTTCCGTCTGCCATGTGGTGGATGGGGGTCGGGGCACCAGGTTCAACAGCTAGGAGCTCACTTGGCAATGGCCTGGAACTCTGAAAGACCCAGGTGTCACAGAGCACACTGAGGTGTAGAAGGGGCGTGCTTGGGGGGGGGTGCCGGGGAGGGCTGTTGCAGATTGTCGGGACACACTGTGTATGCACCAAACTGTCATGGGACATAGAGCGCATATTCTTGTCCTCTGTGTATTCCTGCTGGTCAGACCACCGCTGTAGAACTGGCCCGCCTCTGCCTCAGGGTTCTGGCATTAAAGGCCTGTGCCACCATGCCTGGCCAGAAGTATTCTTTCTAAGGAGTGGGGAAGGTGGCCGTGACAGGGGCAGGCTGTCCAGCCTCCTGGCCACACACCTGCCTGTGTCTGGACAGATAAACAGCCAGTATAGTGCTGACTTCTGAGTTGTGAGTGGCTTCAAGCCGGGGGAGGGGGTAAGGTGTGAGGGTGGGGGCCTCACTAAGTGGCTCCAGGAGCACGAGGTGGGGGTAGCATGGGCGATTAGGGAGGGCATCTGTCTCCACCTACTGGGGCTGCCACCCTAATTCCTGAGGACATCGGGTGTTGCTGAGGCTTAGCTTAAGCACTAGTGACAAGGGAGACCAGAGGGCTAAGTCCTAGAGTGGGGCAGGGAGCTGGACATTGCCCCGGGCACAGAATGGGGCCGAATCAATCATCACAAACTCCAGAGCTTCAAACAGGCTTTCAAGATCAGCACATTTGGAGCTCAGCCTGGGCAGGTTCTGAAAGGAAGGTTCCAGAAGGAGAAATGGACCAGTCTTCAGGTCCCTGTGCTGACCACCCGGTGTGGCCTACAACTTTCTATATAGCTCAAGATGACCTTGAACTTCTGATCCTCCTGCCTCGACCTGCTCAATGCTGGAATTGCCAACTGAGCTTTGTCCCTAGCACCAGCTTTTTTACATTATGATTCACAACAGTAGCTAAATTACAGTGATGAAGTAGCAACAAAAATAATTTGATGCTTGGGGGTCACCAAAACATGAGGAACTGTATTACATATATACATACATACATATAAATACGTACATATAAGTATATACTTATAAATGCATACATACACATATAAATACATACTTAGACATGTAAACATACATATACACCAGGCTAGCCTCGAACTACAGAGATCTACCTGTCTGCCTCCTGAGTGCTGGGATTAAAGGCATGCGCCACCGTGCCCAGCCATACACATATAAATACATGCAGACACTTATACTTTGCATTTTTGAAGACTTTGGTTATTTCCCCAGCTATAGTCAGCAAGTACTCTCTAGTTTACCACTGTGCAGGAATCAATGGGCTTTCTGGCCTAGAACATTGAAAATTTTTCCTGTTTGTACAAGGGCAGCACACTGCACTAAACCTGTAAGGTTAAATCTATACAGAGCTGATTACAGAAACTAATAAATTATTGTTTATAGAGGGAGAGGTAAAAAGGACAGTTGGGATTCAGCACATGACACCTGGCCCACCTGCTGGGAAGCCAGCTTGCAGCAGAACCCCCCCCCACACACACACACCAGGATACTCTGGATGGCTCTCATGTGTGTTAAACCTTTGGATCCCTGGGCCAGAGAGTTCTGAGTGGGGTACCAACTATCTGGGGACCCCCTGAGTAAAAAAAAAAGGGAGGGGGCAGGAGAAATGATGGTACTTTATTTAATCTACTGACCCACAGGTCAGTGTGCTGGCCTCACGGTCAGGTCTTGGGGTCTAATTGCTAGCCTAGGGGACTCTTGTTGGCTGGTGGTCTAGAGGGGACTGTAATCAGCAGGCCAGGGTTAGGGGTGGGGTGGAGCTGGGTTGGCTTTCCCTCTGCCCTTCCTCTTCTGGAGTCTTAAAGTTGGCTTTTGGAGCTAAAAAGCATTTTCCTCTAAAAGCTGAGGAGGGGCGTGGCCTGCCTGTCAGTCACATCAGACTGGACTCAGCCAGTACTCTCTCTGGAGGCCATTCTACACCCCTGTTCCCATAGGACAATGGTTCTCAACCTCCCTTTAATACAGTTCCTCATGTTGTGGTGACCCCCCAAGCATCAAATTATTTTTGTTGCTACTTCATCACTGTAATTTAGCTACTGTTAGGAATCAAAATGTAAATAATCTCAACCTTCGTAACTGTAAGTTAACTACTGTTAGGAATTGTCGTGTAAATTTCTGTGTTGTCCGATGGTCTTAGGTGACAGAGTTGAGACCCACAGGTTGAGAACTGCTGCCGTAGGCGCTGTGACAATGGAGGTGCGACCTTCCTCACCGTCTTCCTTCTGAGCTCCCGGGAGGACACAGACTGGCTGACCATCTGTACCGATGGACTGTGCTCCACCAGCCCAGTCCTTGGGCTAACCTTTATTTCCTCCAGCATGGGCAAGTGTCCTTGCGGCTTGCTTAACAAACAACCAAAAACTGTGACTTGAGACAATAGCACTTTATGCTCCACAGCTCTGGATGGAGGTAGTTCTTGGGCCCAGGAACCCTAGGGAGGCCCTAGGGACGGGCTCCTTCCTGCCTCTCCTGGTTCCAAGTGGCTCCCGTGTGTGCAGGCTCTACTATAGCTTCTCATGGCCATCTTCTCTGTCTCTCTGCTCATGCAGATGCCAGTCACTGGGTTTACAGAGAGCTCCTCAAATCTGGTGTGAGCTCATTAAAGATCCTCAGCTAACATACCTGCAAGGATTTCACTCCCAAACAAAGAATCAAGGGCCTCACAGTCTGTGGTCCTTGCCCGAGGGGGATCCTGCTCAGGCCTCCAGTGCCTTTGATCTCCTGGTCTTTAATGTCCTCATCTATAAAATGGGCTACAGCTTCTGAGGGACTGGGGAGTCCCCAACCTCATTGCCTGGCAATGCCATCACTGTGGGGTAAGGATTTGAGTGAGAACAGAAGCCAGGCACACACAGGACTCCAGGAAGCTAAATGCCTGCTCTGAGAATGGAGCCCAGACCAGGCTTGTAAACTGGGGTAGGCTTTCTTTTATGGACAAGCATAGTGAGTATCCATTCTACACCATTACTGTGTTGAGACCCTGAGAGAAGACAAACATGGCTATGTGAACATCCAGTCCAGGCTGGCATAATAAGGGAGTACAGGAGAGAAGCTGAGGAGCCATGAGGAACCCCAACATTAGGCTGTAATGGACTGACACTGGAGTCACCCTGAGTATGGAGAACTGTGTCTCAGACAGAGGGACCAGCAGGTGCAAAGGCCCCGAGGCAGGAGGAGACAAAAATGGTGGGAAGAAGACCGTTGGGGAAGAACAGGGGAGGGAAGCAGGGGTCATGGAGGTGGGTGGCACTATAGGAGCCATTGAGAAATTAGTATTTGGGGATGGGAGGGTTGAGAGAAAGCTCAAGGTCAGGAGCAATTGCTGTTCTTACAGAGGACCTGAGAATGGCCTTTGATTACCAGCACCCACATCAGGCAGCTCACAACCACCTGGAGTTCTAGCTCCAGGGCATCTGATGCCCTCTTCTGGCCTCACCTGAACTCACACATGCATACCTACACACATATACATAATTAAAAATAAATGAGCCTTAAAAAATATATTAGCTTTTAAAAAGACTACGAACTTTATGTATGTAAGTGTTTTGCTTTGTATGTATGTCTGTGATGACAGAGGTTAGAAGACAATGTTGGACCCCCTGGAACTGGAGTTATGTAAAAGTGTGAGTAACCATGAGAGAACTGGGAATTAAACTCAAGGCTTTTGCAAGAACAAGTGCTCTTAACTGCAGAGCCATCTTGCCAGCCATAATCAATCAATCAATCAATCAATTGGTTTTTTTCTATATTAGGTTTCTCTGTGTAGCCTTGGCTGTCCTGAAATTCACTCTGTAGACCAGGCTGGCCTTGGACTCACAGAGATCTGCCTGACTCTGCCTCCTGAGTGCTGGGATTAAAGGCATGCATCACTACTCTCCGTCAAATTTGTATTTTTTTTAAACAAGGGTTCATTGTGTAACTCAGGCTAACCGTTAGCTCACCATCCTCCTGCCTCCAGGGTCCGCCACCATGACAGCTACAAATTTGAATGCCCTGGCCTCTAAGGCGATGGTACTCTCAGAGGAGTCCCTTATGGAACAATTCTCTAGCTGGTACTCAGTCCACAGTATGGCTGGATAGAGGATGTTTCACTTTTCCCTGAAACACCTGAGCCCAGAGGCACATACAGGGGCATCCTGATGAGGGCACACATGGAAAATGAGTTTGGAGTGCTAAGCTGAGCTGAGGTGGAGGGGTGCTGTGCTGTACAGCAGACAGTATTTGCCCTGTGCTGTTCACATACTCTCCTAGGGAGCAAAGCTGATTTGGAGTCCTGAAGTAGCTTTGAGCTGGGCTCCCTACAAGGAAGATTGGCTGGGAACGTGTAGAGGACCTAGGTACATCCAGGCTGGATCCCTTGCTTCTGTAGCCCCGGGGAATAACAGCAACACCCCCCCCCCACACACACACACATATGGGGATGAACCAGCGCCAGGCTGAGTCCAGCCTTACTGGAATGAGGGGTTTCAAGGTTTTATCAGGATGAGGACCTCACAGTGACAGCATCCTGGGGATGGGTGGACTGAACCTGACAACTGTGCACTCAGAGCAAAGAAGAAAGGGCAGAAGAAGAGCCACATGAGGGTGAAGGCAGATGATGAGTAATTAGAGCATGGCTTTGGGAGCAGTTCAAATCCTCCCTGACCCCAGGGAGACTGCACTCTCTTTCTCTGCCCCCCCCTCTGGGCTTCAGCCTTCTCATCTTGGAGACAAATGGCTTAATCCATATAGAATTCACAGAAAAGAGCCTTGCCCAGGCAAAGCCCCCAAGTCAAATTTGGCCATTTATTGTTCATTTGACCACTCTGATTCCTGGTATTTATTCCAAACAAATTGTCATCATTGTCATCATCATCATCGTTATTCCAAAATATCTAACAGGGCTTACCCATAATGCAACAGTGTAGATCTCAAGGTCATCCTTGGCTACATAGAGCTTGAGGCTAACCTGGCCTACATGAGACAGTGTCTCAAGGAAACAAAACAGAACACATAGTACCACACAGAGCCAAACTCGGGCCACACAGGAGGCTGGGCCATGACTTAGGCCTGTGGGGATAATATCACCGAGAGAGAGGGAGAGAGAGAGAGAGAGAGAGAGAGAGAGAGAGAGAGAGAGAATGAATGAATGAATGAATATGAGCTCCATGGTGGAGGAGGCGGGTCTTGGGTCTTGACACATGTAGAGTGAGGAGCTGTGGGGTTCTCTGCCTGGTCCATGCCCTGAAGTCACTCCCAGGCTTCTGTGGGCTTCATCACCTCCAGGGGCCAAGGCTGAGTAGCTGGAGACAGGTCAACTCTAGCATGCAATAAAAACTGCATGAGGTGTCGCCTTGAAGGGCCCCTTTTCAAAGCTCCTGCTCTAGGGGCCCTTGGTGCACAGTGTTTTAGGCTTATGGTGGGATAGGGTGGAGGTGTGTCCTGCTGGAGAATTAGACTATGTCTCGGGCTGAACCATCTCAGACATCCTGATATAACCAGACTAGTCCCCACTGAAAAATAAAACATGTCCCATCTTGCTAGACCGTGGATCTATTATCTTTTTGTTAGAGATAGAGTGGTGGTATAACCCAGACTGGTCTGGGACTCACTATTTTGCCCAGGCTGGCTTCAGACTTGCAGAAATTCTCCTGCCTCAGCCTTACAGGTGGTGGGATTACACATACATGCCTAGTTGGGTCTTAAATATTCCTGAAAGGCTCATATGTCCCTGGTCCCTACCCCATGGGGACACTTGTAAAGAGTGAGCCCAGCGGGAAGTTATGTCATTGAGGACATACCCTTAAATGATACACTAAGACCCTGACCTCTACCTCAACCTTTTCTAATCTCCTAATGAGATCTGCATCTCATTCTTTTAAAAAAATTATTTATTGTATTTATTTTGGTTTTTCAAGACAGTGTTTTTCTGTGTGCTTGGCTGTCCTGGACTCACTTTATAGACCAGGCGGGTCTCAGACTCACAGAGATCCTCCTGCTTCTGCCTCCCTGAGTGCTGGGACTACAGGCATGCGCCACCACACCCGGACTATTTATTTTCATTTTATGTGCATTGGTGTTTTTCCTGCATGCATGTCTGTGTGACAGTGTCAGATCTGGGAGTCAAAACAGAGGTTGCAAAGCCCAGGGAGCAAAGGGACGTGGGGATGATCATGAGAGCTGCACCCCAGTGGCAGCCTAAGTGCTGGGTGCATGGCACCCCACTTTGTGGACAAGGAAATCTAGGCCACCGTTCAGGTCTCCAGAGCTTTGGGCAAGTTGGAGAACACAGGCTGCTTAGTAGGCTGATTCTGAAGGGCAAAAGGGTAAGAAAAGGCTGAGGAAGGTAGCCAGGGAGGGGAACCCGGTGTCCAGGCCAGTGGCCGAGCACGTGGGATTAGCATGTGTTTGCCAGTGGCCATCAAGAAAACACAGCAAATGGTGAGAACTAGGGCTGGTATGGTCCTGTGGCCTTCGAGAGCTGTGGGGATGGACGGAGCCATAGCAAAGCTGGATGATAACAAGCAGCTAAGGTGACGTGCATATGGTACCTGCCAGGGATGTCCAGGGAAGGTCTGGACTTCAAGGCTGGGAGGTGAAGGTGGGGAGCATGCCTGTACCACAGGGTGACATCAAAAGGCTTAGGATGTCTCCCACAGGGCCATGGTGCCTCGGGTTCCCTCTGAATATCATGGCAGAGGTCTGTGCTGCCTCCACCAGCACCTCTCACCGATTCTGCACTTTCTGGGACTTTCCGATGGCCTTTTTCTCTCCCAGCACCAGCTAAGCTGACCTCTTGCCTGGGTGATAACATATATCAGAGTGTCCTCGGAGGGTATTCCTCAAGCTATGCCTGGCTTCCCCTTCCCCAAGTACCCTCACTTTCTGGGTCTTTCCCTTTGAGGAGGAAGTGGAATCCCTAGGGTAACAAGCTCTGGTGAAGGAAGGAGGGAGGAGGTTTCAGAGGTAGAGCAAGCATGTATAGCGTACCTACTGTATACATGGACTGCTTTTATAGATAGGGATCTCATCAGTCTAAGTCAGCACTCCAGGCTTCTCTTCTGGGTCCCCCTATACTATCTGTACCCCAGCCTACCCTCTCCTTGCTCCCCCATGTTCCTTGCCCCCAAACCTCACATTCTGCCTTACCTTTCAGACAGGAGGGCTTCAGCCCCATGGCGTCGCCTCTGCAGGCCTGTGAAGAGAGGAGAGCACTCAGAGAGGGGCAGGGATGTCATTGTACAGGCCGCATGTGGCCAGGCCCCTACTTAGCCAGCCAAGCACACAACAGGAAGCAGTGGTGGTACAAGCCAGCTGTGAGGTCACAGTGCCTGCTGACCACATCTGGGCTAAGTGTGTGCTGGGGGCAGAGGGCTGCTCTCCGGGAAAGTTCAGGTGAGGCTGGCCAGGGTTAAGGGCCCTTTTTATGAGGGCCCTTAACTTTCAGGGACCACAAGACAATGGTCAGCCTCAGAGATAGAGGCTGTGAGGCAGATGAAACCTGCCCTAGCAGGTAATCTTTTCATTATAACCTCTCCCCTGCTGATTTTCTTTCGTTTTTATAATTTATTTATATTTTATGTGTATTGGTGTTTTGCCTGCATGTATGTCTATGTGACGGTGTCAGATCTTGGAGTTACAGACAGTTGTGAGCTGGGGCGCTGGAACTTGAACCCAGATCTTCTGAAAGAGCAGTCAGTGCTCCCAACCGCTGAGCCATCTTTCCAGCCCTTCCTCTGATGATTTTCAAGGTTTCTAGTCACTGACTGCACTGTCTAATTCATTCATTCATTGTGGTGCTAGGGATCGAACCCAGGACCTTTCGTATAGAAGACATATCCACTGCACTGCTAAGCCCCAGCCCAGTCCCCTGCCCTCTCAATACAGATGCTTGGAATGGATTGAACCATAACAGGCTGTGTCCCTAGTCCATGGAGAATTAGAACAGTTCTCACCCACATTCTCCTGACCTTCCTACCACTCTTTCCTTAGAACTCCAGTAACTGATCAATAAAAGCAGGAAGCAGGGGAGGGGAAGCCATCTCTACACTTGACACTCCATCTTCCAGGTAATGTTAACACCCTGTTTTGAAGATATGGAAATCAAGATTCAAAGAGGTGGTGTCAGCAGCCCAAGGCCACCCAGCTAACTGGCAGCCACAGAGCTGGGATCAGCCTCAGCTCCAGTCCACAGGACTCAGCAAACCCTCTTGGGAGCTAGGACACTCACTCATACCTTTAGAGGCTTATGGAAGCCATCTGTGTGCAAGGGCCCTGTGCTTGCCTGGATGGGCGAGGGCATGGAGCATGCTGTGACCCCTCTACCCCAAGTGGGTCACTCAAGTGGGCAGCAGCTTGGAGTGCTGGAGGTGTGTAGACCTACAGAAAGGCTAAGGCTCAGGAAATGAACAAGGCTCAGGAAGTACCTGAAACTTACCAGATTCCAAGGCCCCTCCTTCCCTGATATTTAAGTGGTTAGGACTGCTTTGGCCCAGACTGTGCCCTGCAGAGTGGTTGCAAAAGAGTTCAGGGTCCCAACACTTCAGCCACACATGCTAGGGGGTGGGCTTTGGTGACACAGTTGCCCTCGAGCCGTCCACGCTAATGTTGGTCACCCCAATACATACTCATGGGTTTTCCAAGTTGGACTTGGACACAATTGTTGCTTGGTTAGCACAGGTGGACAGGGGGTCACATGACAGACACTTGACTCATGTTCCATGTTCAAATCAATAGATAAGAAACATCTCCCAAAGCCAGGCGTGATGGCGCACACCTATAAGCCCAGCACTTGGGGGATCCAGAAACAGGAGTTTCACGAGTCAGAGTTCTCCTCAGCCCAGCTTGCCAGTCACCTCTACGGGGCCTGTCCGCTGCAGACAGGCATACATGTGCAGGCAGATATGCACCCCCATTTTAGAGCTTGGCTCCTCCTGTTCTGCCTCTCGGGAGTTGGTCTCAACTACCCAGCAGAGCACAGAACAGTGAGGGTATTGAAACCCTTGCCGTGCCTGCAAATGTGCCAGCAAAGGAGAGCAAGCGTGCTTGGTGGGGCTGAGAGGGAGAAGAGGCAGCTTTGAGGGGGACCCGCTCTGAGGCTGACGCTGGGGCACAGGGTTTAGTACTTGTTTGCAAAGTGATGGGCTGGGGAGATGTCGCAGCAGCGGAGCCGCTTGCAATGCCAGCACGAGGACCCTGGTTCGGACCCCACCTGCCTCAGAGCCCCCCAGAGACCACTGGCAAGCATATGCCTCAGCTCTGTGACTGAGAGATCCTGCCTCAGTGAATGAGGCAGAAGAAGGATGGAAAACTCTTGACATCAACCCTGGGCCTACACAGGCTTATGCACCCACATGTACATACACTACCCCACATGTACGGCCCACAGGCATGAAAAAGGAAAAGGCCTATCCTAGGTGGGTAGCATGGGGTCCACAGTCATGTCTCTGATTCAGATCATGGAGTCATGTTTTGTAAGGGACAACCTTGTTGTCAGGAAACACACACCAAGCCAGACCTGGTAGAGGCACCAAAATAAGGAACTCAAGGCTAGCACCAGCTACACAGAGAGCTTGAGGCCCGAGCGGGTTCTGTGAGACCACATCTCAAAAGAACTCCGTCTTCCCCCTACTGATTGTGGGGTCAAGGGTCACCCATCACTCAGCCCAGTTCTCAGCTCAGCTTGTAGAGTGGCCTTGAGGGAATGGAGGGAAGGGACAGGCTGTTCCTTACCCTGAAGAACAGGAGGCAACCCATGGTATGAAGGTGGAGAGCTTCCATTTAGAGTGACTGGGCTCTGTTTAGTCCCTTCCAAACCTCCAATTGTCATTTGCACAGTGGTCTTGGAGACATAAAACCTTGTCACCAAATGGTCACCAGACCCTCCCCACAAACAAACAGGCAGTTAGAAAACCCCACTTCCTCTTGCAAGGGTCTACTTTCCTCTGAGCAGGAGCGAGGGAGTGCTTGCC
The DNA here is from genome assembly GCA_028658305.1 of Pachyuromys duprasi. Taxonomy (NCBI): domain Eukaryota; kingdom Metazoa; phylum Chordata; class Mammalia; order Rodentia; family Muridae; genus Pachyuromys; species Pachyuromys duprasi. Next base: position 55,363,899 of record CM053744.1, read on the forward strand.
CACTGTCTGGCACTCTACATGGTCAAGGCGGTGGGAAGAGACTCAGGGTGGGCAGTGAGGGCTCCTGTGGGCCTTAGAGACCAGCGCTCATCAGGAGGGACTTGGCCACCTGGCTTTCACAGGCTTGCTACACACAGAAAAAAGTCAGGAGTCATCATGATATGCACCTGCTTGTAGAAGGCAGGCTGTTCCAGCCCGTGTTGGGGGACACTGGGCCACACAAACCTAGAGCTACTGAGGGATGGAGTGACAGGCTCCAGGATGAAGGCAGGATGCCTGGGTCCCACAGGGGACACATACATCTTATGTGATTCAGTGTGGACCTGTAACTGGCCAGGGCTGGGCCTCTTCACTTCCTCCTTTGAAACCTTGCTACTTTAGCCATAGTGCTGATTGTGGTATCAGCTGTCATGAATGGAAAAATGACTAGGAGGCAATTGGGCTGAGAGCCCCCCTTGGTCATGGTCTCTGCCCAGTCACTTCTGCCAAGAGAGCCTGAGTCAGAGTGGCACTCCGCCCCACCTCCTTAACAAAGCCCTCCTTTAAGGACCAGGCTGGGCAGGAGCAGTCAGAAGGGAGGAATGTGACCGTTTGTTACGTGTGTACATCTGAGAGGCTGGGGGAGGCTGGGTAGGGCAGCCTGGTTTCTTAGCTGTTTCCTAAGCTCCCACAACTGAGCTGTTTCCTGCCTTGGGCACCCTGGGCACACCCACATCTGGGTTTCTTCCTTCTTTAGGAAAGTCACTTTATTCGTGTGGCAGGATTAGAATTCTTTCAATTCCAGCCCCAGCAACATGCTGAGAGAACAGATGCTAGCCTTGGGGTGCCTCCCCCACCCGCTAAGGCCAGACTGCCAACCTGTGACTCTCAGGGGAGCTAGAGAGGTCAACAGCCAACCAAACAACTGGGGCTAACCTGAGCTTCTGAGCCACTTTGTGACACCCCCTAGCCCCACTTTTCCCCTTACATATCATTATAAACAACTTCTAGAGGCTGGGGAGATGGCTCAGTGGTTAAGAGCACTGCCTGCTCTTCCAGAGGACCCAGGTTCGATTCCCAGCACCCACATGGCAGTTTACAACTGTCTGTAACTCCATCTCCAGGAGAGCTAACGCTCTCACACAGACATATATGTAGGCAAAGCACCAATGCACATGAAATAATTTAAAAAATCTTCTAAACAATAAAGCCCTCAGTGCAAGAGAATGTCCTCATGTTTTCTGTAGTCAAGACTGCACATGGAGTGTGGGATGGGGTGAGGGAAAAATGGCCCAGTGGTTAAGAGCATTTATTTCTTTTGCAGAGAACCTGGATTCTGTTCCCAGCACTCCATGGTAGTGTTGTAATCACCTGTAACTCCAGCTCCAAAGGATCCAATAGCCTCCAAGGGCACCCGGTATGTATATGGGGCAGACATACATGCAAGCTGAACACTCATATACATAAAAATATTTTTTTCCTGTAAGAGAGAACATAGGGGCAGAGAGATGGGTACTGTGACCTTGGTGGCTACTGTCAGGAGACTCTAACTGTGTAGGGTCTGGGAGAATGACACTCACAGTGAGTTTCTTCTGAGTGGGTTATCTTCTATCAGTCTCCATGGTGTATGATTCTACAGGCCTGGCTAAGCTTCCCTGCCCCAAGACAAGAGCCATTGCCTGCTGCCTTGGGACTAACACATCAACTCATCGACCTTCCTGCCTCTGTTTTCTGCCTCTAAAATGGGGACCAGAAGAGGCTCTGGTTAGAGGACTGGTGTGAGCATGAAAACAGCCAGCGCAGGTCTGGCCCAGGCCAACTGCTGGCTAAGCATTAGCATCTTCAGCCCGGGAAGAGGACGAGCTGCTTTTTAAGTCTCCGGAGTGACCTACGCCTCCCCAGGGGATGCACACTCCTGCCTGGGGCATGCCCACCAGCTGAGACCTTCCAGGGACAGATTAGACACAGCTTTCCACAGCCTTGGGGCTGGTGGAGGGATTAAGACTTTCCATAAATACATAGCCTCTCTCCTGGGCAGAGGACTGGGACCCGGAGGAGGGGGACCAGGCCAGGACCAGGCCACATGTGTCCTGAGTAGGAAAGGGATCTCGACAGCTAAAAGGTGCCCTGCTGCTAGTAGAAGCAGGACTTCCTGTAAGTATCTCAGGCCGGAGAGAGACATCAGACTCTCCCAGGAGAAGCCATCTGGGACTCAGTTTCCTCATCTGTAAAACAGGGTGTGTTCTAACATTTCTATCCTCCCTCGGAATGTCTCCTGCTTTGCGCTGCACTGTTCTTTTGGCAAAGGCCAGAAGTCCTTCCTACCCTCAGAGTCCCCGAGGAAAGCTGCGGGTCCTCTTTTTAATAAGCGCCCTCCCCAGATCTGCCAGGGCCAGCCCTGCCAAGAGAAGCGCCTGCTTCTAGCGGGTTGCCCTTTGCGGTCGAGAAGCTGCTTTGATGTACTGGGCGCCCCTAAGCGAGGCAGCTCATCAATAATACATTCGAAACACTTGGTGGAAGGAAGCGGTTCCTCTCGAGGCCTCCTGCCTCCACCTCGCCCGACTGCTCCGCAACCTGACAGCCCAGCGCCGCGCATAAAGGGGCCTGAGGCTGCCACGAGCGGGACACGCCCCCGCCCGTTGCCACACACGCGGCCAGAGGGGCCCCGAGCTGAGCAGCGAAGTCTGCGAGAAGTTGTGGGACGCCTGGAGCCAAAGGGTCTCCCATCACTCTGGGGTCCCCGCCGCCTCGGGGTCTCCACAGGCCACCCCTCCCCCGTCTCCACCCCACCCTGTAGTCACTACCCTCCCGGGTTCCGCAACCCGGGTCTCCACCGTCCCGGGTTCCCTGCCCCGAGGTCCCCACCGTCCCAGGTCTTCACGAGGGAACCTGGGGTCCCTCCTCTTGGGTCTCCCCCTACGTCCCAGATCTCCAAAGCCCGGAGTGTCCGCCGTGGTGCGCACGGCGCGAGCACACTCACCGCTTCCTGGGGCTCGCTGGGCGCGGACGCTGGCGGCCGTGAGGGACACCAGGCGACGCGCCTGCAGCCGTGGGCCGCGGGGGTCATGGCCCGGCCTGCTCTCCTTGCAACGGCGCTGGCCTCGGCCCCCGCCCAGCACCTGGAGGGCGGTGCCGCCCAGGCCGCTCCGCCCCATAGCCCGCCCAGGGCGCAGCCACAACCCCTGCCGCCGGGCC
>CM053744.1:55367172-55449329 GCA_028658305.1 Pachyuromys duprasi
CATCCTCCTCCTCCACAAGTCCAGCAAGTGTTCACTGAGCACTGAGCAAACATGCCCACACACTTTCTGCATCCAGGTGTGGTTTCCAGGCCTTCGTCTTAATGGCTTTCTCAGAGGGCCTTCCTCCAAGCCCCACTCACCTGCCTAGCTCAATTCTTTGTCACAAGCCTGGAGTGTCATATCCACTCTATAAGCCGCAGGTCTCCACATCCCTACACTATGTATATTTCCAATGATTACATGGGGAAACTGAGTCCAGGACAGGAGAGTGGAATTCTTGTGGTGGATACACAGACATTCACATTCCTACTATGAACCATCACTGAAAAAAATGCAGTGACGTTTCAGGCCCTGGCTTTGTTAAGGCCAAAGTGATAGGAAGTGGATCATATATTCTTCAAAACTCCAACAGACATGGGCAGGTGAGTGGGATAGTCCATGTCCCTCCTTCCGAAGACAAGATGGGACCTGCCCCAGCTGGAGCCCTCAGGAAGGGCTTGGTGTGAAGTGGGCATTCCTGGGCAAGGACTCTGCTCCTGCCTGCCATGCCTGTCTCCAGGCATGAACCAGGGTGAGCACAGTGCTTCGGAGCATTTGCTCTGGTCCCAAGCTTCTCAGCATAGCATCTATCACTTCCCTCAGCTCTATCCCTTCATCCCAGGCGGGGAGGGGATGCTATCACATACATGTGTGCACATGCACATATCTGATTAAGATTTGACTCCCCCTGACCCCTGACTTTCTTAGGGGCTCTCTTGTGCCTCCCAAGAGCCGACCACATGTCCCCTAGCTGTACATCATCCCCCACGAGTCCCAGCAGGCTACTTTCTGAGCTGCCAATTGTCCTATGCCCAGCTTCTGCCCTCTGGAGTAATGGGGCAGGTGATCAAGGAGGTATGGGAGCCCCTGGGGATAATGGCCAGAGACCTGGAACTCCTCTGTTCTGGGTAGTGAAGGACCCGAGACAGCCAAAATGCAGGTGCTGGCAGAAGTCACTTGTCTCTCGGCTTCAAGTCCCCCCAGGAGATGGGTTTGTTCTTTGGCACTAGGACTGATCTAGTGCCAACAAGGCAACGGGCCTCAGTGTCCCCATGACACCTCTCCAGGGCAGATGCCGCAATCCTCATTCTCATTGTGGGACCTTGGCTTAGGGGAGTCACAGGCCACAGAGCAAGCAGAACTTCTGGACTGAACATCCCCAGTCCTGAGCCGTCCTTAGGGAGGAAACACCAGTCATTAGGGGGTGGTGTGGACAGAGAAGAGACGGGGTGATGCTCCTGTCACCTGTTGTACTGAGATGGGGCCCCTCCTCACAGCCTCTGAGAACTTGGGGGCTCTGAGCCTCTTGGGTCAAGGCTTCTCTTTCCACCCCCAAGTCCCCCTCTCCCCAGTGAGGCCCCCGCCCCTCGACCACCACCGGATGCCAGTAGCACTGTCTCCTGATGTTAGGCACACCAAAACTACCTCTGGGCTCACTGTAATCCTTAGATGAGGGCCCTGAGTATGCTCCAGCTGCTCTCAGAGCCGAAAGCTGCAGGAATCCCCCGGGGAGCTCAAGATCGTGGCTGTGGGTGTGCCTCATCTGGCAGAGCGCTTGCCTAGTGTGCATGAGGCCCTGGGTTCTGTCACCAGAACCTGAGACCCCAGCACTCTAGAGGCGGAGGCAAGGGGATCATCAAGGTCATTCTTGGCTACATATCAAGTTCAAGGGTGGGTGACTTGGAAATCAGGTCCCCTTTGAGTTCTGGGACATCTTCCATCTGCATGAGCAGTGGGAGTGGGGGAATGGGGGTGGAAAGAGAAGCCATGACCAAGAGGCTCAGACCCTCCGAGTTCTCACCCCTAGGGATTATAAGCCTCAGGAGCCTGGTGCCATTCTACACAATCCTAGGACTTCCTGTGTCAGGTGCATCGATCCTTGTTGGCATTAGACTATGAAGGACCAAGGAGAGCAAGAAACAGGCATCAGGTGGTCCTACAGGCTAGGGTGCGGCAGTCCTGGTAGAGGGGGCAGACCAGATAGAGACAGAGAAAGTTGTGTGCATGTTCAGCCCAGGGAGGATGAAGAGCAGGAGTTGGGGCACTGCTGCCTCCCACAGGTCATTCCTCCTCCCCTCTGCCCCTCTGTGTAGTTCCTCCCTGCCAGGGAGCCCCATCCTCTACTCTGCCTGCACCTCTGGTAGCCCGCTCAGCATGAGGTGCAGGCCCTAGCTTGCACACACCAGTCGCCCACTGCAGGGGCACGAGTGGGAGAGCAGAGGGAAGCTGAGTCCCCAGGTCTAGATGGGAGTGCAATGGATGCCAGCATCCATCCTCAGAGGAACCCACCTGCCACCTGACAAGCCATGGGGCTGCCCAAGGAGCCACAGCGGGCTGTGCAGGCAGTGGGGCTGGGCCTGCCTCTGGCGGGGAAATTCCTGGATCGCAGCCCCCACGCCCTCCACCCAGGCACAAAGTGGCTGCATGGCAGCTGAGCTAGGGCAGTGGTGAGTGCACTTATAAGGGACCGTAGTGGCAGCTGTGGGGAGAGTGGCACCTGAGATTCAGGCCCCTACTGACCTGGGCCAAAGTCCTTGAGTCCCCATAGATGGATGCAGCCTCAGGAAGCTGCTCAGGCTTTCTCAGAATCAAGGATCAGGCACAATTTTTTGATTCTGCGTAGTGCCCTACCTACCCCAGGCTGACCCCAAACTCTCTATGTAGTTAGGGCTGGCCTCGAATTCCTCATCCTCCTGCTCCTACTTTCCAAGTGGTAAGATTAAAGGTGTTTGTTAAATGCTTGTTTTCTCTTTTTAAAAAAATAATAAATAAATGAGCCCAGTGTGGTGCTGCATGCCTTTAATCCCAACACTTGGGAGGCGGAGGGCAGGTGGATCTCTGAGTTAGCAGCCAATAGGGCATTTTCTTAATCAGTGATTGACAGGGCATGGCCCAGCCCATTGTGGGTGGTACAGCCCTGGGCTGGTGGTTCTGGGTGCTATAAGAGAGCAGGCTGAGTAAGCCCTGATGAGCAAGCCAGTAAGTAGCAACTTCCATGGCCTCTGCATCAGCTCCTGCCTCCAGGATCCTGCCTTGCTTGAGTTCCTTTCCTGACTTCCATTGATGTTGAAGCCAAATAAACTTTTCCTAGAACTCAGGAGGTGAAGGCTGGAATTCAATCTTCAGCTACAAAGTGAGTTCAAGGTTAGCCTGGGCTACCTGAGACCCTGTCTCAAAAACAAAACAACAACAAAACCAACTAACCAAACAAACAAACAAAACATGACCTCAACAGATGGAAAGCCCCAGAATCGATGGCCAGGTCCTCATGATGAAACCTTTAGAAGACCATGAAAGGGGCCAGGGAAATGGCTCAGCGGGTAACATGCCTGCCCTGTGGGAGATAGCAACAGGAGGACCCCTGGAGCTTCCTGGACAGCTAGTCTAGCTAACCAGTGAGCTCTGGGCTGAGTGAGAGTCCCTGTCTCAAAAAATAAGATGGAGAGTAATAGTGGAAGACACTCGGTGTTGACCTCTGACCTCCACTTGCATGTATGCACATGTATACACATGTGTGTGTGTGCATACACACACACACACACACATACACACACATACACTCCCATCAAAAAATGAGAGATGTCAGCAGCTGACTGGTTGTTGTTCTTCCAGAAGACCTGAGTTTGGTTCCCAACACTCAGATCAGGCACGACTGTCTGACTCAGTTCCAGGGGTCAGATGTCTCTGGCCTCCACGGGCACTGAGATGGCTCAGTGGTTAAGAGCAAGCATGACTCTTCTAAAGGACCAGTGTTTGATTCCCAGCACTCATACAGGTGGCTCATACCGCCTGTGGCTCAGTCACCTCTGGCCTCTGTTTTCACCTGCATTTATGTGCTGTACACACTCAGACACAAAGACATATGTAGGATTTTTTTAAAACGGCAAACGCCCCAAAACAGCCTAGGCTGTGAGGATGGCTCAGTGTGTAACACACCTCCTGAGCAAGCACAAGGAGCAGATGACAGAGCGCCTGCAGCATACAGGAGACCTTGGGTTCTATCCCCTGAACCCCAAACCCTACTGCAATGGCAGAAACAACAAACGAGGTGAAAGGTTTAGGAGACCTGACTCCACGGGACAGATTCAGACGGCAGCAGAGAGAGATGCTCTACACACCCAGTGAGAACATCTGAGTCAGAGCCATCCTGTGGGACACTGTACACAAGTCAACTATGAAACAGGTGGTGATGGGCACACATGTTACCCAGCACTCAGGAGCAGGGGGTAGGGGTGGGCAAAGAACAGTAATTTTTTTAAAGATGTATTTTTATTATCTATACAGCATTCTGTGTGTACATCAAAAGAGGGCATCAGCTCTCACTATAGATGGTTAGAAGCCACCATGTGGTTGCTGGGAATTGAACTCAGAACCTTTGGAAGAACAGCCAGTGCTCTTAACCTCTGAGCCAGCCCCAAAGAACAGTAGTTTAAAATCAGCCTGGACTACATCAGAAATTCTTTTCTTAAAAACAAACAAACAAAAAACAAAAGAAAGGCTGAAAATATGGCTCAGTGGGTAGAGGCACTTACAGCCAAGCCTGATGATTCTTGAGCCATGCCCAGCTAACACGTGGTGGAAGGAGAAAACCAACTCAACAAAGTTGTTCCCTGGCCTTCACATGCATGCTCTAGCATGCATGTGCCTACACACCACATGGAAACACATGCACAGAATAAAAAAAGACATTTGGTAAGGATGTGTGTGGGAGCCAGCCTGGAGCAAGAGTGAGTTTGAGCATGTCCAAACCCCAACAATCTCATCTTGAAACTGGCAGGGGTAGGAGTCCTCCCTGCCTCACCTGGGCCTGCATGTCCAGGTACAGATATCCCTATGACCTCGCCTGTGCCACCCTTGAGGCGGTCAGGTAGCCTGGTTACAGGTTAAACTGTGTTTCTCCTGATGAGGTTCATGTCCAGCAAGCACCAGGAATTTTTCTTCATGCAAATAAGGCATTCCTAGCACCTTGCTCCTGGCCAATGATGTACGCTCACCCACCCCGTAAACCTCTACCCACTCCCCAAAGGTTTAAATAGCCTTTGTTCTTCCTAATTAAACGAGCTACTCAGTAAAGCCTGCCTCCTGAGAGTCTGTTCTCATTTCACTCACAGCCACCCGAGGTCTCATCACCCCCTTAGGCCACCACTCTGACTGTGGATGATCAAGCTGTCTGTCGATAAGGGGGGGGGGATCAGAGTAGGAACCACAGAAGCAGAAGCTGCTACTGGGAATTTGGTACAATCTCTTGGGAACCAGTTTTGCAGACTCTTCAAGAGTCAAAAGTTTGTTTACCAGCGGGTTATTCTACACTCCTAGGCTCTCCCAAAGAGAACACCCACACCTCATGCTGGTGTGCTTGAGCAACATGCTTACAATAGATTGGAATGGAAACAACAGCCAAGGTCCATCCAAACACTGGAGTGCTATCCCAGCTCGCTCCTGTGGCTGTGAGGAAGCACAGACCCAAAGCAACTTGGGCAGGAAAGAGTTTATTTCATTTTACGGTTTATAGTCCATCAGTGAGGGCAGTCAGGCAGGAACCTGGGGGCAGGAGCTGAGGCAGAGGCCATGGAGAGGAGCTGCTTATTGGCTTGCTCTCCGTGGCTTGCTCAGCCTGCTTTCTTATACCACCCAGGAACATCAGACTAGGAATGGCATCACCCACAGTGGACTGAGACCTCCCACATCATCAAGAAAGTGTCAGTCTGATGGAGGCAATTCCTCACTTGAGGTTCCCTCTTCCTAGGTGTGTCAAGTTGCTAACTAAGATGAGCTATCACAGTGTCTATTGGGCAGAGGGAGGGCTGGGCTGCCGTGCACACAGACCTCAGAACACACTGCCCAGTGGGTGTGGAGCATGCCCATGGTTCCCACTCTGGGAACAGAGACGACATCTCAAGTCCAAAGCCAGCCTGAGCAGTCTAACAAGACTTCATCTCCAAAACCCAAAGCAGAACGACCCTCCCTGCACCCCAAACCCACTGTGCTCAGAGAAAGAAGCCAGACGCAAAGGGCCACATAGGGTGTGATCCCACTGGCAGGAAGCACCCAGAACAGGCAAATCCAGAGACAGAAATCGGATTAGTGGTTGCCAGGGCTGCAGGTGGGCCAAGGAAGGGCTGCAAGCAGGCTGAGAGAGCTGTCAGTTTACTGAAATGATTGGATTGTGCACTTATAATGGGTGGCTCTAAGGTATAAGAGTTACCCTCAAATAATATAATGGCCACACCAAATAGGGCTGACCCATTGGAAGGAGGAGGCCTGAGGGCATGGGTACTGAACAGAAGAGCGAGAGAGAGGCAAAAGCTACCAAGGAGGAGGGTGCTGAGTTGGCACTGAGGGAGAGAGAAAGGCAGGGACACCTAGGCCTTTTAGGCACCTAGGTCAACTCAGGATCACTGTGACTCAGGGCACATGCTGATCAGGGGTCAGCTCTCTAATTCCCAACCAAGAGCTTAAGTCACCCATCCATCTATCCATTCACCCATCCATCCTTTTTTCTTTCTTTCTCTCATTTATTCTTGGCTCACTCCTTCACTACAGACATGGCTTCTCACACCTCTGTAATTAAGTGTTGGCTCCCTGGGGGAAGGGAATGCTGGCAGCTTGGAGGACCGTCAGGAAGGCCCTCTACCTCTTGGGACCACTAGGCCAGCAGGACAGAGTCCTAACATGGGCAAGCCAAGCAAGATGGGGAGGGGATGCCAAGCTGAGGTACGGAGTGGGCAGGCAGCAGGGATTGGAATGAAGGAGGAGGACAAGGCAGGAAAGACAAGAATCTCAAGGGTAGCATGCCAGGAGGCCAGGCTGGCAGACCCTGGCCAGAAAGCACAGGCAATGGGAGCTATGGCTAAGGCCAGGGCAGCTGGGTAGCGGGCGGGAGAGCCCCCTGGAGAGCCAGGGATTTGGACTCTGCATAGCCATTACAGTGTCAGCAGAGCACACTGCGGCTGAGAACCACCTTGGAGCATGTTCACTCGCTGCCTGGACGTACAAGCCAGATGAGTACAGGGAGAGAAACAGGTCTGGAAATGCAGTGGGGTGTGTGTGGGCTTAGAGGCAATCTCTCGGGAGCTGGAAGATGTCCCAGTGGCACCAGCCACACACACCTGCATTCCCAGCACTCAGAGGATGGGGAGGGGCTATGACAACAATGACAGGAGGACCAGGAGTTCGAGGCCAACCTCAGCTACATAGTGGATTTGATGCTAGCCTAGAGCCTGTCTAGAAAAAAGTTCCTGTGGGCACAGAGTCCTGCCCTTCTCACATGCCAGGCAAGGGTTCTGCTCTCAGACACACACCCATCTCTTCATTTCATTCTTGGTTTGTTTTGAGCACACGTTCTGTATTTTCCTTCACACGGGAGTGAAATTCATATCAAATAAAATCAAGGGGCTGTCGAATTGCCTCTGTAGGTAAGGATGGCAGGCACCCATTGGACAATATGAGTTGGATCCCTGGCACTCATAGATGGAAAAAACTGACCTCAACACGAACACTGAGGCCCACATCCCTATAGGTACATACACAGATACACATAAATAACTGTAGAATTAAAACAGTTTCAAGGGGATGAAAAAAGAAATTCCAAAATTGAAGGAACAAGCCAGTGCCTGCTCCATGGCTTCAAACACAGCAAAGTTCTCCCTGTCCTGCCACAGAAGGTCCCGAGTGAGGAGCCTCAGGACAGAATAAAGTGTGACTGTCCCTCAGTCACCCCCTCACCTCAGGAGGATGTGTGTCTGCTCTCTGTACCAGTGTGAAGCTGTTCTGGAAGCTTCTGCCAGCCACAGCACTTGCTGGCTTCCACCTGCATCTCCTTCTGTGCCCTAAGACTGAGGGAGTGCTGTTTGCCCATCAGCTGGAAGCTAGAAACCACAGCTCTAACATTGAGAGAGGTGTCGAATAGAAGTGACCAAAGTCTGTCCAGGATACAGTGCCCCCTGTCATGATATCCGGTCTCCCTGACATCGGCATGTTCAAAAGCCAGTGAGGGCAATGCCACACGTGGCCACAACTGAAGGAATTCCAGAAGCCACTTAGACTGTGACTTCTAATCAATGCCAAAGGATGCTCCATAACGAATGGCATTGACTGTTGGATGTGGGTAGCCTCTGTGGAGGGACTTCCCAAAGCAAGGAGTTTAGGGGTCCCGGTTTTGAAGGGTGAGGCTTGGCTGAGGACTGCCAGGGAAGTGGCTCTCTGAGAGGCTCATGTGTGGGTACAAGTGGAGATGGGATCTGCCCACTGGGTGTGGTGGGAAATGACTGGCTTCTTCAGCCCACAGAACCCTCAGTGAGTTAATGTACTCACACTGCTCAAGTCAGGATTTGAGAAATCTGGAGCTGACAAAGATCGGAGCCCTGCCACCTGAGTGAGCAGGATTGTCTTCCTGCTCATAGGGCCAGGGCATCTTTGAGGGACAGCAATGTCTGTCATCTTTCACCTGTCCATACCTCCACAGAGAATCAGATGGCAGAAGGCCTTGAAGGTCCAATGCCCAGGCCAGAGCTTCCATCTGGCCTAGCATATCTGGGGAGATCTGGAGAGGGTGTGGATGGACCAGTGAGCTCAGGGCACAAAGCTACAAATGCTGCAGGGCCCTATGGCCAGGCCTGTCATTCTGGGTTCTTGGGAGTTTGATGCAGGAGGATGGCAAGTTCAAGGTCTGCCTAGGCTAAAGAGTGAGTTCAAGGCTAGAGTGGGTTCAGCTTAGCCAGATTCTACCTCAAAATAGAAAGTCAAAAGAGGACGCAGCTCAGAGCTAAAGAGAGCACTGGCCTTGAGGCCTCCATCCAAAACAAGCCAACAGAACAGGACAGATTCTTTTGTAAGTCTGTCCCTCCGTAGGCCAGGCATGAGGAGGAGATGGGACTCAGTGCCCCCAGACCTGAGTTGCACAAAGTAGGTTGTTCCAGACTCTGTGCAGGAGCTTGGGCAACTTCACATGTTCCCAACTCAGTGTGTGTGGAGGGCATCCGTTCTCAGGCAAACTGGGCAGTGGCCCAGACCTTGGTGAAATGCTGGCCCGGCAGCTTTGAAGCAGACACGTTGGTGTGCAGACATTGCCTGCCCTGGCCTGGGAATCGTGCCCAGGGACGACTACAGTGCTGGCATATTCCTCTCTGAGAACTCAGGGTGACGGCTGCACTCCTCCACAGAGCAGCTGTGCCCTGCAGTACACTGGGAGGAGCGCCAGGAGGGGCAGAGTGTAACACACAGCAGCGAGGGTGGGATAGGGGCTTTCCCAGGCTCTGCTGAGGAGGCTCTGCTGAGGAGGCTCTGCTGAGGAGGCTCTGCTGAGGAGGCCACTGAGATGAAGGCTTCCTGGGGTGTGAGGAAAAGGAGAGGCCTAGAAGTCTGAGAACAAAGGCAAAGCTGTTGGGCCTTGGCCACCCTGTACTTCAGATGTCTGGCGCTTGCTCATCCATCTCTCCAGCTGTCCATCTATGCCTTGTCTGTGGTACTTTCCTTGGGTCCCTGCTGTCACTGTGACACATCAGACAAAGGAGTAACAGAGTCCAAGGCAGCATTTAAGATTTGCTAGAAGTCAAATTTAAAAAGTAAAAAGATCTGGGTGGTGGCACACGCCTTTAATCTCAGAATTTGGGAGGTGGAAGCAGGAAGATTTCTGAGTTTGAGGCCAGTCTGGTCTACAGAGTGAGTTCCAGAACAGCCAGGGATACACAGAGAAACTCTGTCTGAAACAAACAACAAACAAACCCAAAAAGTAAAAAGAAACTGGGTATGGGGGCACATGCCTGTAATTCTAAAATCTAAGAAGTAGAGGCAGGAGGATCAGGTTTTCAAGGCCAGCTTGGGCCACATGAGACCCTGCCTCAAAAAAAACCAAAATACAATAACAAAACAAAACCCTAAGTAGCACGTGGCACTCACTGGCCTCCAACGCCATCTTTCTTTAGCAGGGCCTCTCTACACACCCGCACTGAGTAAGCACATCATTACTATAAACGTTGCTCCAAGCCTTTCCTCAGTCTGCTCTTTCCTCAGTCCCAAAGCTGGTGTCTGCAGCAGCCAGTCGCAGACCTAGGCCTACTGAGTCACTGCTTGCAGCTGGCCATGTAAAGCAGGGCTTGGCAAGTGCCACAGGGACCAAGAGTCAGTGTGGGCCCATGGAGTCTCCTACCTGAGCTAGTTTGTCCCCTACTTTGTCACCAGGCACAGCTCGTGGCCATGCAGTGTTTTGTGGGATAATCTTGAGGAGTTTCCACACTGTAGTTACCAAGTCGATCTGCTGACAGAGTGTGGCCTGGGCAATGGGCAGAGGCCTCACAGCTGGAGGAGTGGATGGGACAGCTACCTGTTGTTTGCCGGCATCTGGGATGCTCTTCCCTGGGGTTGGAGTTGCTTTGTTTACACATGTACCCACCCCACACATACACACCATCAACCAATCAGAAGGCCAGAATTTGGGCAGGACTAGGCTGATGTTCAGGTGTGATTTCCTGTGCTTGGAGAGATGTTTGGTTGGGTTTGGAGACATAACAAAAGCTCTTGCCCTTGACGTGGTCCTGCATACCCCAGGCTGACCTTGTACTTGAGGCAATCCTCTTGCCTCAACCTCCCAAGTGCTAGGTCTAGCGAGGTATGCCCCATCACACCTGGCTCATGCCGTGCTGGAGAATGAACCCAGGGCTTCATGAGCATTGAATGGGCACTCTACCAATTGAGCTTCCTCCATCATCACCCTCTTTTTGTTTTGTTTTTGAAAAAGGGTCTCACTCTTTGTAGACAAGGCTGGCCTGGAACTCACCACACAGCCCAGGCTGGAGGCAGTCTTCCTACTTTCAGCCTCCTGAATGTGGAGATGAAAAGTGTAAGCCACCATGCCCAGCTTGAGAATTATTTTAAAGTCTACAGGTGCCAAATCACCCCTCAGCACCTGGGACCAGTGGCCTCTGGGGAGTGAGAGGTAGCTGTTCTGGCTGCTGACAGGTCCTGCTGGGCCTGTCCCCAATGTGGATGAGCCTATGTGGACACCCAGGAAGCCGCTTCTGACTGGGAGGTCCCAGAACCGAGGGCTGTCGTCTCACTGTAGGATTCTAATATTGTCTTAGCTGGTAGCCCCTTTGTCCTGTCTTCCAACTAGAAAGGCAGGCAGTGAGGCTCTCTGCAGAGGCTGTCCTGGAAGAGAGCAAGCCTCCGGCTGCCTCTGTTGGGGAGGAATTCAGAAAAGCTTTAAGTTAACGGTTCATCTTCGGGAGCGTATGGGGACTATGCAACCAGGCCACCCCATCTCCCCACAGAGCACAGCCAGCCAGCAGTGAAAAGAAATGAGTCCCTGGGCACTGGCTGGCTCAGTGGTTAAGAGCACTAGCTGCTCTTCCAAAAGACACGGGTTCAGTCCCCAGTAACCACATGACAGTGTACAACTGTCTAATACCAGTTCCATGGATTCTGACACCTTCATACCAATGTACAGAGAATAAAAATTAAATAAATTTAAAAAATGAGTTCCTTCCTCACTGAGGCTCTCACTAACTTCAGCCAGGAGGGAAGCAGGCAGGGACCACGTAGGAAGTGAAGACTGAGGTAAGGCAGCCAACACCGGATGGTCTCGATGGCTTAGCAGACAAAACTACTGGCTCTCAAGCCTGACCCCTGAGTTTGATTCCCCAGGACCCACACAATGGAAGGAGAGAACCAAGTCCTACAAGTTCCCCTCTGACTTTCACAAGTGCAGCTCAGTATTCACACACATACACACACACACACACACACACGTACATAAATAACTATAAACTTTTTTGTTTAAAATAACAACAATATATGTGGTGGCCATCTTAACAAAATAAAGGTGACACTTCTTTACCTTTGCTGGAAAGGGGTTCGTAATCTCATGGCGCATAGCTGAGCACAGGAGGGAGTTAAGAGCCCTGAGGCTGAAGATGCCCCCCCCCAGCTTCTGGGACTCCCCTTCCCCTTTCTGCCCCTCCTACCTGTTGGCACAGGAGCTCAGTGGCCGTCTCTAGTCTCAGGAAATTTGTTCAGGCTGGGGACAGTCGCTCGCTCTTCTGTGGTGGCCATCTGGGCTTGGGCTGCTCCCGTCCCTCCTGTCCCATGTGGACTAAATGCCTGGCCTTTGCAGAGAAGGGAAATTATCCCTAAGCCCAGGCCTTGCGTGTGCCCTGTGGCGTTTGAAGCTGTAATCCCCTTGCTTTGGATTCCCCACGTCTGGCCCTGGGGTGGGCCAATGAGAGCTCAAGCAGAACACAAGGGTGTGTGGGGAGGAAGAGGGAAGGGAAAGGGGAAGCCATTTCTGGGTATCTGTACTAGGAAAGGTAGGTATGGGTATCTTGAATGACCCTAGAGGTGATACTAGATTGCAGTGCAGGTTTTAGGTTCATGCACAGCCTGAGGATCTGGAGGGCAGAGCCTGGAGAGGTGGTGACAGAGCCCCATGATAAGCATGCCCCCGGGCCACACCCAGGCCTGCTGGGGGTGTGTCTGAGCTGGTTGGTTAGCACAGGGCTGTCTAACTTCAACGTTTCCAAGCCAGCGTACGGCATGAGTCCTGGCCCCACATGGTGTGGCCCTCCCAGGAATGCCTACACCAAGGCCTGTGATGACTACAGGATATGTGAGTGCCTGGGCTCAAACTGGGGAGAGACCGTAGAGCCTGCTGTGCATGTAGTCAGCTGTGACTGAGCCCAGTGAAGGACTGCAGGGTGATGGCACTGCCCTGGCAAAGGGAGGCCGGTGCTGTAGGTACCCAAGTGAGACCATGTCACTCTCAGCCAGGGCGTAGCTAGGACCTTCTCCATGCTCCCCCTGATCCTGGAACTGGGGCGCTCAGTAGAGCAGCTAGCCACAGAGGCTGTCCCCAAGCCTGTCTCCAGAAGGCACCTGGGCCTTTGGCTTTGAGAATGAAAGCAGCAGTGTTAAGATTCCTCTCCTACCTTCCAGGAGACAGCCTGGAGTCAAAGGTGGCCAAGCTCATGTAGGGGACCCATGCAGGCTCAGGGAGTGAGCTGGGGCTAGGGTATACTGGGCTGTTTTCTTATGCCAGTGTTGAGAAGGGCCCCATTGGCTGAGGGCAAAACCTCAAGCCTTGGGTCTGTAGCATACTGCAGACTGAGGTGTCTCTCAGACTCAACTCTGCTCCCCCATAACACTGAGCCTCAGCTGGGGGATCATCTTGGCCAGGCCAGATGAGGCCATAGCTTGTCCTTGGCACAGGTTTCTGGGTTTCAGAAGATTGGGTGGATTGTAGAGTCCTAAGAATTGACTGACCACTGACAGCCAAGCTGGGCCTCTTTCTGAACAGCCACTCAAATACTCTGCATATACAAATTATCTATCTATCCATTCATCTATCTATCTATCTATCTATCTATCTATCTATCTATCTATCTATCTATCTATCTATCTATCTATCTATCTATCTATCTATAGCTTGCTTTTTCAAGATAAGGTTTTTCTGTATAATAGTCCTGGCTGTCCTGGAACTCCCTTGTAGACGAGGTTGGCCTCGAACTCAGAGATCCACCTGCCCCTGCCTCCTGAGTGCTGGGATTAAAGGCATGCACCATCACCGCCTGACCCAAATCCTTTTGTAAAATCTATTTATTTATTTATTTATTTATTTATTTATTTATTTAGGCAGGGTTTCTCTGTGTAGCCTTGGCTGGCCTGGACTCACTTTGTAGACCAGGATGGCCTTGAACTCTCAGAGATCCACCTGCCTCTGCCTACCTGGGTGCTGGGATTACAGGTGTGTGCCACTGCACCCACCTGAATTTTTTTTTCCCTTGAAACAAGAGTCTCTTCTTGTATTCTAGGTTGGTCTGAACTCACTGTAAAGCTGAGATTGGCCTCGAACACATGCCTGCCTCAGCCTCCTGTGAACTAGGATGACAGATTGGAGCTATCACACTCAGCTTAAAATACTTTTTTTTTTTTTTTTTTTTAATGAAGCAGAGTTTCTGTGTGTAGCCTTGGCTGTCCTGAACTCACTTTGTAGACCAGGCTACCCCTGCCTCCCTGAGTGCTGTGATTAAAGGCATGCAGCACCACGCCCAGCTCTTCGAAATATGTTTTAAAAAAGATTTATTTATTACAATGTTCTGTCTACACCAGAAGAGGACATCAGATCTCATAGACGGTTGTGAGCCACCATGTGGTTGCTGGGAATTGAACTCAGGACCTCCGGAAGAGTAGCCAGTGCTCGTTACCTTTGAGCCATTGCTCCAGCCCTTCAAAATACATTTTTTAAAAACAAGCAAACAAACCATGGAGCTGGCAAAAGTGAAAAGAGGAAGAGATGAGTCCTGATATACCAGCTAAGCATTCCCCTCCCCAGGAGGCCGGGCAAGGATATTGTGCAGGAATGCTGGGCAGGAGGCTGGACGGGGAGGCTGGGCAGGAAGGTGGGCAGGGATACTGTGTGTGTATGTTAGAGAGGGCACTGAGGAGAGGCCATTGATTAGCGTGCTGGGGGCGGGGTGCTAGGCAAGATGTTGAACAGGCTAGGAAGTGGGTGAACCTAGTAGATACTGGGGAAGAGGGAGGAGTGAGCACTTAGCCCCAAGGGTGCTCTTTGTCTAGGCCCATGGCCCAATGATGGGGAAAATCTTTATGTGATCAGGATACTTCTCTCATGGCTCCCTGGGGGATATGTTTCCTTTCTTGGTGGAGCTTGTGTGGCCAGAACCCACACTTGCTAATTGTGGCCTCAGTAGTGGTCCCAGAAAGAAGCAGGTAGTAAGGGCACCCGGCTTCCTCTCAACTCTCCCCCTTACACTCCAAAGGAGTGGGGATTTCCTGCTGCCTGGGGCTCCTTCTGCTCTGAGCCTCCAGGGTACCACCCTCATCACCTCCGGCCTGCCTGTCTACACAGTTCTTCATGTAACAGTTCTTCTTACTGTAACAGAGTCCCTGTTCCTTGGGCCCTCTGTTTTCTCAAATGCTGAGCCCTAGGCTGTGGAGAGTTTTTTGAACCCGGGTCCTTTGGAGGACCAGACGGTACTCTTAACCATCTCTCCACCCTGGCTGTGGAGAGTTAAGGACAGTGTGGGAGTAGAGATGCCGCTCAGTAAGAGAGTGACTTGCCTGGCATGTGCTAGGCCTTGGGTTCAAACCCCAGGACAAAAACAAAACACCGGAGACTGTTAGCCTAGATCAGACACTGCAAAATGGACGTCTGAGAGGCTATCTTGGAGCAATGAGGCAGTCCAGGGACCAGGGATGAGGCAGCCAGAAGCAGGGCTCCTGGATAACTTCCACAGGGGACTCTTGGATGGAGGGTTTGAGGTTCTCCGGAAGGAGCTGAGCAGCGATGCTCTTAGTTGGCCTGAACTTCTGAGTTCTGATCTCTCCCTGCCACTCACTCCTCAGATCCCCTAAAACCACACACAGACCCTTTCTTTACTTTCTGGTCCCTTTGGTCACATAGATATGCCCAATGGGCCTGCATCAGCAAGTGTGCCAGCTCATGATGACAGCACATTGTAACTGATATAGGTGACAGAGCATCTCAAGGTACAGGGCCCTGGGCTGCTGCTTTGAAAATGCCTGCAGAACAGACACTCATAGGTGGAGTTAGGCGCCCTGGGCAGCTGGTCTCCAGTGGGCACCCAAATGGCTCTGAGTCCTTCAGAGGATGGTACCAACCCCAAGAACAGGAGATACTCAAGGGTCTAGGTCTGAGTTTTGGAAGAGATAAGGTGGGGGCAGGTGTTATTGCTCATGGCATGTAACACCTGCATACCAGAAGAGGGCACCACCATGTGGTTGCTGGGAATTGAACTCAGGACCTTTGGAAGAGCAGCCAGTGCTCTTAACCTCTGAGCCAGATCTCCAGCCCTAGAAGGCAGATCTTATGGAATTGAAATTAGACAATTGTGAGCCTCAGTATGGATGCTGGAAACCGAAGCTGGGTGCTGAACCATCTCTCCAGTTCCCTTGTTTTGAGACAATGTTTCACACTGTAGCTTTTGGCCTTGACCTCATAACTCTCATGCCTCAGCCTCCCAAGTGCTGGAATCACAGGAAAGTGCCACCAAGCCTGGCTGTAGGAGTCTTTTGTTAGGTGACTGTTACAAGTATCTTCTCACAATGTGCGGCTTCCTAAATTTTTCAATGTTTTTGAGACTGTAGTTCAAGCTGGCTTAGAACTCTGGATCTTTCTGCCTCAGCCTCCTGAGTGCCAGGATTAACAAGCATGGGCCACCACACCTGCATCCCAGATTTTGTGTGCACATGTGTTTTGTGTGTGCACATGTCCATTCAGGTATGAATACACCTGTGTATCTACCTCCGATATCTTTCTCAATGATTGCCCACCTTATTTCTTGCCTCCAGAGTGCTAGGATTAAGGGTGCACGCCACCATACCCTGCATCCTACCTTATACAAACATTTTTAAAGCTGTGTGTGTGAGAGAGAACTCATGTCCTACAGAGGCCAGAAAATGGGCTTGATCTCTGGAGCTGGAGTTACAGTGTGAGCCACCCAGTGTGAGTGCTGGGAGACCAACCAGGTGTGCTGACGTCACAGCTGCTTGTGGCTCTGCCTTTTCATGTGGGTGCTGGGATCTGAGCTTTGGTCCTTACAGTTGCAGAGCACTTGCCTTCTAGGCCATCTACTGGCCCTGCTTTCCTGAATGCCAACCTAATTGTCCTTTCTATGAAGGAGTTTCTTAATTTTAATGTAGTACAATCGATTATTTCTGTATGCATCCTGTTTACAATGAGGTCACAATCCCCGGGTTGTTACCTGAGTGGCATTTTCCCCCTTTGCTTGTTTTTGTTTGTTTTGAGACAAGGTCCTATGGTCCAGGTTGGCCCCAAATTTGTAGCAAGGCTGACTTCCCACAACCCTCCTGCCTCTTCCTCCCACCATAGATGGCTTCAAAGCCATAGTATTTACTTGATATTTAGATAAAAAATGCCTCAGTCCATGGCTGCACACCACCAGAATGGCTAACATTGCAGGTGACAGGCATGGCTGTGCTCAGCATTTGGGAAGTGGAGGAAGGACTATGAGTTCAAGGCCAGTATGAACCAAACAAAACAAACTGCCTCTAGCTGCTGAAGATGCTGGCATTGGGCCCCAATTTCATTGGGTCTGAATCCTTTGGGCCAGGGCTTAGACTATTGCCCACTGCTCTGCCTTTGATTCTTCACTGCATGGGCCTCCAGAAAAAGGCATTATGCTGTTCACCTCTGCTTGCAGCTCTGACCACTCAAGTCATTAGCAAAGGGAACAGCAGGCGGCTAATGCAGGTATGCTTAAAACAAAAACAAAACAAAACACCTCTGTGCTCCTGATTTCCTATGCAGAGTCTGTAATAAAGGGCACGTGGGACTGGACGGTGGCTGGAAGGGCACGAGTGTAGAAACAGGGTTTCCTACAGTACAGGGTACCAAGCCTGCGTCTCACACATGCCAAGCAACACTGAGCACTGTCTGTCTCTAGAGGCACCGCCAGCTCAAATTAACCTCCTCCATTACTTACTGTGGTGTGAACCTAAGAAGTTACTGCTTTCAGGCTGGCCAGGCCTTGGTTAACCCTTCTGTACAAGGAGACACTATGTGAAAGGGAAGCTGATGGGCACAGAGGGACAAGGTGAAAACTGTGCCACCTTTTAAATATTCACTTGTCTTTTGGATACTCACTGTCATCTACAGCCAGGTGATCTTGGAAGCACCTGGCCAGTGATATGTTCTAGAGGTTAAGTAATCAGCAGCTAAAAGCTTTCTCAATGTCATCTGAGTATACTCCTGTGTGAGCATGTTCTCTGCTCAGCATGGCCCTGAGGTGGGTGTTACAGGAACATGCCCAGGGCCACAGAATCATAGTGAGGCAAATGGATCTCACCAGCTGACAGGTTCTGAGCCATCTCCCTAAGGGGCAAGGCCTGTTGGGAGCCCAGCTTCCTCTCTGGGGCAGACGAGAGAGAGAACCTGGAGATGTGGCTAATCTTGAGGCTGGACACTGCTGACTACTGACTCCCCATTCCTGGTTGCTACTCATGGGCAGGGGCTCTGCCCATGGGATGCCACAAGTATTCAGGAGTACAATTCATTAGACTTCATGATGGTGTCTGGAATTTTCTCAGCCAACACTAAACCGAGCATGCTATTCCACTTGGCAAGATGACACAAGTTTGAGCCAAGGTTCACCTCTAGTAAGGATCAGTTCACGGCTGGGCTGGTGTCGCCTGTTTGGAAAGCACAGGCAACAGAGAAGTCGATCCCTGGCTGTTCTACAGCTGCCCTAGATCTGACTCCTGAGTGAGCACTTCAGATTCCAGCCTTTCACAAACCTGCACGGAGCAGCTCTCAGAAACAGCTTTGAAGGAATGATAGAGGACCACTGAGGATATTACAGGCACACAAGATGTTGTAAGCCAATTTGAAGAGGATGAATAATTTACAGGGCTGAGGATAAAGCTCATAGGGTAGAGTGCTCACTGAGCATGGGCCCCCAGTTCAATTGCCAGCACCACAAAAGTACCCCACATTCTCCCAACTCTTCCATGCTCTTACCTGCCAGCTGGCAAGGCAATGCTCTCAACAGAGCTCTCTGGCAAACCTGAGATACAGGTCTCACCCAAAATGGGTAGGTCTCAGAAAGGTAAATGGTGGGAAGTGGAAAATATCACACAGAAATAATAGGTTTCTCCAGACATCAGAAAAATAAACTCCTAGAATAAACGATGCTAATTATACGAAGGCTTTAAAATTAACATTTATTTATCAACTGTGCACCCTAGTGCACACATGGAGGTCAGAAGACAACATGTGCATTCCTAACACGAGGGTCCCACGAATAAACTAGGCTGCCAGTTGAAAGGTGCCTTTATCTGCTAAGCCATCTTGCTGGCCTGCCAAAGACTTTCCCAGGATTTCAAAGCTGCTATTTCATGGGCACTGGGCACACTTGGGTTAGGCAAACACCCTACATACCCCTAAGTTAGCGGTCAGCTTTTTCTAAGCAGCACACCACTTTGTTATCATTGATGAGGCTGTTGTCTGTTTTACCATATTAGTATCCTTTAGTATTATTTCCTGATTGTTTTGGACTTCCTCATTCTAGCCTGATTGTCTTAGAACTCACAATGTAGCCCAGGCTGCCCTTAACTTGTGGCAATTTTGTCTCAGCCTGAGCTCTAGGATGCCTGGCTAGCATCCCTCCTCTCCCCCCTTTTTGAGGCAGGGTTTCTCTATATAGCCTTGGGTTTCCTGGAACCAAGCTGCCTGAACTAACATCTGCCAGCCTCTGCCTTCACAGTGCTGAAATTAAAGACAAGCACCACCATACCTGGCTTAGTTATCCTTAATTCTTAAAGGCAATTTTAGCGGTGAAAAATTCCTTTATCACACCTGGGAAGCAGAAGTAGGTGGATCTTTGAGTTCAGGACCAGCCTGGTCTACATATCAAGCTCCAGACCAGCCAAGACCAGTGAAAACAAAACAAAACAAACATCCTCCCCCCCCAAACAAATAAACAAACCAAAACAAAAATTAAGTAGAAAATTCAATAAAATTTTTTTACACTGATAGAAAATCCTGTAACAGGCACCATTTCAACAGACAGACACTACACATTTAGAGCAGGTTAGACAGCCCTATCTTTTCATCATTACCTTATGGTGAGATCTTAAAAATCCTTTAGAATTTTGGAATGCTAAAGAAAGTTTTATAATTAATGGTCTCTGTTATTGTGCTGAAACACTGACCAAAATCAACTTGGGAATAAACAGGAGAAGAAAGGTTATGGTTTAATAGTGCCGTTTGTGTGTCAAGTTGACAAAGGGTCAACTGTCTGATGGTGATGACTATTCTCAGTTGTCAACTTGATTACACCTGCAACTAACTAAATCCCAAACTTCTGGGTACACCTATGAGGGATTTTTCTTGACTGTATCGTTCCAGTTGGAAAAACCACCTTCTAGCGGCAGCCTACATAAAGAACATGAAAGAAGGAAGCCTTTTGCTTGTTGCTTTGCCTGCTTAGTCTTGTTCTCATTGGCAGGTTCATTAGAGCCTACTCTAATTTTAGTATATATTTAAGGCCAGCTCAGACATCCAGACTTGTGGACTAAACTAGGATTCTTGGACTATCCATCACTAGACCATAACCTGTGACTAATAAATCCATAAATCCTGTTTTACATATATGTACATAAATGTACGTATGTATACACACACACAATTCTATCAGTTTCCCCCATTCTATCAGTTCTCAGAACCCTTATGCATTGCTAGTTTTTGTCAAGTTGACACAAACTAGTGTAGTCACCTGGGAAGAGGGAACATTACTTGAGGAACTGGTGCCATTAGATTATGGAGGAGTACAATTATGGGCAGTCCCACCCCTGTGCAGGTGGTCCTGAACTGTGTAAGAAACCAGGTTGAGCAAGCCATGGAGAGCAAGCCAGTAAGCAGTTCCTCCATGGCCTCTGTTTCAGTTCCTGCCCTTTGATCTGAGAATTATAAAATAAACCATTTCCTTCCTAAAGTTGTTTTGGTGCTTTATCAGAGCAACAAAAACTTAACCAGGACAGATGGGTAGATGCTGTAGAGGTTAAAATGTCTGCCTAAGGCTGGGAGGCACCTCATGGTGAGGCCCTGGGTTCTGCTCCTAGGGATGAAGTCCATCAGAATTGTTTGGTAGCCATAGCTGTAAGGGAGTTGTCCCTGAATACAGTGTAGGTGCTGCTCCCCATTCAGATTTCAGAGCTAGGTAAGAATGCTTTGATGAGCAATCAGTGTTTTCAGAACAGGTTTTTGCTCTAGTCTGCTGGCCTGAAACTCACGAGAACTAGAGGACACAGGCATGGGCCACCAGTCTGGCTTGGACAGAAAGAACTGTGAGCTGCTGTGTAGCAGCACCATGAAACCTCATCCTGAAACCTCCAATCTCAAAAATAAACAAGGCAGTGCTGGGAATGGGGGTGCTGGGTGTGTGTCCCTGGCTGTCCTCCGATACAGATGAGCTTCCGAAGCCCTGAGAGCGCGAGGGTAAAGAAGGGTGGGGACTGGCGCCTCACATCGTCCTCTGTTCAGAGGGTGACAATGTCAGTTTAACCAGTTAAGGGCAGTAGGGAAGGGTGAGCTCAGTACTTGAGAAGCAAAGGCAGAGCAATCACTGCACATTCCAGGCCATGATCTTCCACATTGTGAGCACCAAACCAACCAGGGCCACAAACAGATACTGTCAACCAAACAGAACTAAACAAACAACAAACAAAAACCAAGAGCAAAATGCTGAATAAGGGGAGAAGCCACACAAGCCCACTGGCCCACTCGCTAAAGTGAGCCTGGCTGTCCCACTTAATAAAGAGCATGGGGAATGCTGTCACCAGCTTCATGAAGCCCAAGGGAAGGCACTGCTCTCTCTCTGTAAAACACAAAGGACAAAAAACAGCGTACTGGAAAGCCTGCACACTGTTTCCTAAGATGGTCAGAATGTTTGGTCACATGAGTTGAGCTAACAAGCACACCGCTTGGGACACACTTGGTACACTGGACACTAAGGCAGCTCATTCTGAAGACCCTGGAGTAGCAGAGTCAGGCTTTGGGAAGTTCTTGGGCTCAGCTTCCTCTTATGGAGTCTTTGCTCCCATCACCAATGCACTTGTGTCCACTGCACAGCAAGGCTTCTTGGGCAACGGTGCTGGCTAACTGCACAGTGTAGCTCCTAGCTCCGACACCAACACAGCTGATCAGATGATGTTCCAGCAGTACACGCCGCCGCCTCATGTCAGGATGCCTGGAGCTGGCTCAGCCAAAGTAAACACACACTCATCGGAGTAAAGACTGCAATGCATTCTCTCCAGATTATAAAGGCTAGAGCTGTTTAATGGGAATAACCCGGGACAAGCAGAAAGAGCTGTGATGGAAAGGACTGGGCAGCACAGAACTATGAACCCAGATTCTAGGCAGCCCACACCTCTCCACAGCCCTGCCCTGAAGGATGCCAACTGGACCCCCTTCCAAGGAACACACCACAGATCTGCAGCCCCCAGGAGGCTAAGCCACTATCCCTCTAAACGTAATAGGCTTTCCTCCTCTCTGTACTGGAGTCTCCAGTCGTGGTGGCCCACGTCTAGCACAGGTGCAGAACTGCCTTGTTGATCTCAGGGTTTGTCCAGTCGTTCCGAATGTCATCCAGGTGATTATCAAAATCCACGAGTGTTTCATAGGAGCGGCTGTCCAGGAGCGAAGCTGAGATCCTCTGTGCCTCTGGCCAATCTTCACAGTAGTCACTGCAGGGCAGATGGGAAAAGTCAGCCTCATACCAACCCCAAGAGCTCACAGGTTGCTAAGGACAGAGAAGCTGCTGGGGAAAACATGAAGATGCATCTAAGACCTTTCTGAATGGACAGGTCCCCTCCAAATAGGGCACTGAAGAACCCAAAGGGACATGGTTGAAGCATCTGTGTGATCAGAAACCAAATACAGGCGACTAGCAAGCACCACCCAGATCCTGCACTACACAGGAGCCCTACAGCCGAGGCCCCGCAGGAGGACCCTGCACTCACTGGTGTGGGTCTCGGCACCGCCACCTGCTCTCATGGTGCTCGTACACGTGGATTGTAGGTGCTGCGCAGTCCATCGTGAACTTGGCATTGTCCACCTGTGGAGACGGTGGGGGTTTATGACAAGCAAGCAAGCAGCAGCACAGATATGCTCATACCAAGGGAACTCTTGCACAGGGTCACTTTTCCACCTTTCCACAAAAGCTGAGCAGAGCACTCAAACCAGATTCCTCCCCTTACTCTTAGAGTGTGGATGGAGACTATGCAGGCCTACTTCCTGACCCCCAGGCTACACTGGCTTTTCCCAGTGTTCCTTGTATTTCCTGGGCTACCACTAGGGTTCTGGGTTTAGTGAGGTTGGGGAGCAGGCCAGGACTGCTGGAGTTGAAAGCCCTCGCCCCAAAGCTGCGGCTGCAGCAGCACTCACCCACCACCATTATGTGACACCTGCTCCAGACTTCAGGAGGGAAGCTCACACCGCAGCATGAGAGCCAGACTCACCATGATGAGTGCAGCGTCACTGAAGCCCTCAGCGATCCTGGAGGCCACCTTCTCTGCCACCTGGTTTGGGCTGTAGAGAAGGACCTATGAGCTCTATAATACTCTAGCTGAGACACCAAACAGGATCCCTCATCAGTACAGTTCACCAACACCTGAATTAATAAGCAGCAACGGAGCCAATCGACTATGAGTGTTGGCCCCAGTGAGACAGTTGGGGGCTGTGAAGGCCACTGGGACTGCGTGGCACACTGCCATAGTGGACCCTAGGGCATCTTCTGAAAGGCAGTAGTCCCTGCTGGGCTGTGGACTGTGCTGAAGCTTGAGTCTCAGGGGCCTGTACTCTCCACAGGCCTGCTACTCAAGTGGTTCATCTACAGCAAGTAGTCACAGGAGGTCTAGGGCCCTGGCAACCGACCTCCCTCTTTTTAAAACAAACCACTTTTAGGATGCAAAGCCATGTCACATTTTCCCTACGCTGTGAACTTTCAATCTGGTGTTACCCCAGTTTGATCAATGACATCCGAACCTCAAGTTGACAAAGCTTCTCCAGCCATGCTGCTGGGTAGGTCTTCAGTTTCTGTTGCTGTAACCTACCTCCTTCCTGCAGAGGCTTCACAGAGAGGTGAAGGGCCCACTTGGCTTAGTACAGAGTTAGCTCTGGGGCCATCCACAGCCTACTCCACAGCAGTTTTTGTGCAGGGTGGACAGGCACTAGTCACCTATCCAGAGCAGGGACCAAGGGCCAGAGGGTGCAGAGAGCAAGAGGTGGCAGCAGTAACAGGTTCTGGGTGGCCCCTGAAGGTGCCCTGACGGACTCAATGAGATGGGCACAGCTCTTAACTATTGTAAGCCTCAGTGACAGTAGTGGGGTGCCTCTAGCTCAGTTTTATTTCTAGGAGAGCTTGTGGGCCACTCCATCATCCATACTACACAAGATGGGTCTGTTGGCTCCATCTAAGCACACAAGAAAATCCCCAGTACTTACTGTGTGGGTACTCTCCAGCTGTTCCCTGGCTTCTAGCTGGCTGCAGCAAAGGAAGCCTCTGGAGGACAGCAGAGGGCATAGAAGAGGGACACCAGTACCGACTGACCTGGGCCTCCCTTCCCTGATGTGGGACCTATCAGGCTGGCTGCTGGCCATGTCCTGTGGCCAAAGGATGTTGCTCCTCTGGAGGTGGCCTTCTTTACCAGCTCTTCCTCGCTGGCCCTGGAGGGCTGAGGGATGGGATGGAGGCTGCTGTCACTGGCTTGGTCCCTGCACACAGCTCCAGAGTTCTATCTATGGCCCACCCCTTGAAGAGCAGCCCACCTATTAGCTCCTTAAGTCTGAAGGTATCCTTGGCTAGGCTCTTGGGACTCAGACTAAAACAGTTAAGATAGTAAACACACACTGCTCAAGCGAAAAAGCCAACGTGTGGCATCTTGGGTGTAGGAACTTGGAGTCAATTCAGGGTATTAAAGGCCATACTTTTTACCCTAGGCCCCATCCTATGAGTTCCAAACCCCAAACCACTTTACTCACTCGAGAGTGACTCTGTCCTCCACAGCAACTAGTTTGACAGTGGGAGGCAGCAGGTTGGTGCAGACCTGGCAGCTGCTCCCTCTCTTTGAGCCCCCTCCCTGCATAACAGAGAAGCCATGGTAAAACCCAGGCTGCTCATCTGGCCAGTTGCCTGCACACCTGATAAAGCAGGGGGTGGGAAATGGGAAATGGACAGGCTTTGCCAATGGAAGCCTACAGAGAGGGTCAAAAGCATCTCAGTGATGGCGCTGTGGCTTCTAACCCTCCATCCACAGGTGTGCAACCCGTACCTGGCATCCTTCACACGCTCATTAGCTTGATAATAGCCGGCGATCACATAGCTGTTCTCTTTGCACCATGAGTCAATCTGAGAGGAACACAAATGGAAAAAAAACGACCTTGGCACCAGGTCTCAGTGACAGCCCCACCCACACGTGGGAGAAGTCATACTCTCTGAACAGTCCTTGCCTCTTTCCTCTGACTACAATGAAATGAGAGGTCAGGGAAGTGCACAAGGGCAGGGTCCTCCCAGACAGGTTGCACTGGGCACAGCAACTGAGACACACCACAGAAGCAGTGGTGTATGGATCTGAGAGGAGAGCATCTTGACCCATCCCCTATTATTTAAAGCACACTGCATGCTGGGAATTGAGCAATCCAGATGACTTAAAATGTGCTTCAGTCTTTCCACACTCTGACACTGCTGTCTGTGAGTGTGCTGAGTACACTTAGGCCACCTCAATGCACACGGTTGGAGGTGCCTTAAAGCTAGCCTTTGCAAATAAGAAAATCTAATAATGTTCAGAGAGGCCTTGAGCATGCACAGCAGAACAGGAACGGAGCTGGAACAGGACCTCAAGTTCTGTCTGAAGTCTTTAATATGGGCTTTTAACGTTCTTAGCTATGTGCTCGTGATGCCTGTCAGGGTTGGAGTACTGTAAACAAGCACCTGGGGCAGGTGCAAATGGCACCTATGTCTCTGCAGTGCAGCATGCTTAGTTTCCCGTAGTGTGCTTGAAACAGGAGCAGCAGCATACTTTCAGAGTTGTGCTGCTCTGTGACGCACTTTGTCACATCTAATTTAACTTTCTGCAAGTCTAATGCCTGCCTGCGGCAGACACACACAAATAAAAATAATATACAGCTTAAAAACCAAGCAAGCAAACAAACAAACAAAAAACCCCCAATATACAACAATGCAAATTAAACATGATGGCATCCATTTGTGGTTTTAGTTTTGGGGACTGATGCAGAAGGATCTTAAGTTTGTGGCCACAAGTCCATTAAGCACAGGGTGTGGATAACCTGGGCCTTACACAACAAGAATGCCTTTAAAAAAAAAAAAGTTTGTCTGGGCTTTTTTGGAACTCATCCTGTTGACCAGAGAGACCCACCTGCCCTTGCCTCCCAGAGTGCTGTGTTGCCACTGCTGCCCGGTGTGAGAAGACTGTCTTAAAAACAGAACACCACAGAAATGCACGTGTATTTAAAACCCGCTTCCCTCAACCCCTGGACTCTGGTTCAGTATCCTTCATGATTAAACACAGACATTAAGACGGGCCCAGTCTTAGGGTGCCTGGCTCATGTGGACTAGAGTATTTCCAGATTCCTGAGAACTCATGAGTTACCATATTGGGATAAAACCAGGACTCACTGAACCAGCTAAAAAATGCTGGTCGTCCACCCAAAAGATTAGGGCTATGTCCCTAAATATTTGGAATGGCTTCACTGCACAAATCCCTGCAAAGCTAGTCACATGTTGCCATCTCCTCTTAAGGGAATAGGTACTGGAAATGTCCTTACCTAGAAGTTTCTCTCCCTTCCCCAAACTTAGCCCAGAGGGCCTTGTTCTAAATTTTGGGGTTGGCTCCTTTCCCTGAACTCAAAGCTAAGTGATCTGTCCTCTGTCTCTAATCAAAGCAGCCCTTCTGCGTGTCTTTGCTGCAGGTGACTCCGCCTCTGGTCAGCTCTCAGCCTGCTGTTTCCTATACTGCTCTTGAATCAAGGCATTGAGATACACTGGCATACTACACCAGTAAATTCTTCATCTCACAGGTGAGGAGTCTAGAGTGGGTCGGTTCTTCTCCTTGAGCTCCAGGTACCCCTTTCTAGCCTGTCTCCCTGGGCCCACAGCTACACCCTCCCGACCTGCTTCTGTCTTCACACCTCACCCACTGACTTTTTATCGACCCCCATACTTGCTTTGGTCCTACACAGAGAATCTAGAACAGCTTCTCTACCCCTAGAGACCTTTTGAAGTCTGTCAGCTGACCACAGCCATGCTCTGTTTACTATTGGGGTGTGCCTGATAACACAGCATCAGCCTTTAGCAAGCAGTCTAATCTGGCTCTTTAACCAAATGTCCAGGGCTCACATCTGCCTCAAACATAAGGATACCACCTTGAACTGGTCCTCTGAGTACAGGCAGCATTTGCCGTGAGGCTGATTCCTGTGGCAAATGCAACACGTATTTCAACCTACCCCATGTCTGCTGAGGATAAATTCCTATGTGAAAATTCCAGTGGAGTTATAATGCTGTGACCTAGAACTTCCAGAACTCTGATGCAGGCTTCAAGTAAACCAGGCTGTAAAAGCTCTGCCTTTGCCTTAGGAACCACAATAAGTGTTTATCATGCGTCTCCCAACCGACTCATGGATGCCTGGGACCCGCACACGCCTATCCACTAACCAGGATATAGATTTACCCTGCACACTCTGAGGCAGGGAAACACATTTTTTTTTCCTTTCTTTTTTTCTTTTTTTAAAGACAGGGTTTCTCTGTGTAGCCCCAGTTGTTCTGGCACTATCTCTGTAGATCAGGATGGCCTCAAACTCCCAGAGATCCGCCTGCCTCTAGTGCTGAGATTAAAGGCATGAGAGCCATCATGCCTAGCATAGAAAACACATTTTAAGAATAGGGGAAGAGGGACTAGAGAGATAACTCAGTGGTTAAGAGCACTGGACACTCTCATAGAACATTTAGGTTTAATTCCCAATACCTACATAGTGGCTCACAACTGTAACTCCAGTCCCTGGGGATTTGACACTGGTTTCTACAAGCAACACATGCATGTGCGTGCATGCACACACACCCACACAAGCATACTGCACAGGCATACACCCACACACATGACATAAATTTAATTATAAAGATTTACTATTTTTTATCATGAATATGTGTTTGTGTGTAGATGTGTATACAGGAATGTAGGTACCTGTGAAGGACAGAGATGTCAGATTCACTGGAACTGGATTTACAAACTGTTGTGAATCACCTGAGATAGGTGCTGGGAACTGAACCTGGTCCACTGAGGAGCAGCAAGTGCTCTTAACTATGGAGCCCCCTCTCTAGTTCCTAAATAAATGAAGCAAAATAATAAAGATGAGGTGGCTTCATATGGATGAGGTAGTTGAGAATAGGGACAAGCTGTTGGGCAGTCATACAGCGGCCTCAGACCCCTGAAGGATGCCCAATGGGACCCATAAAAAGCTGGCTGGCCTGGAATGGTGGCACACAGTTAAGAAACCTGGTCCTCCCAAGTGGGCCAAGATAAAAGCACCACCTGGACACTGCCCTCTGTTAACACCCACGCTGTCTAAAACCCAAGGCCTCTATCATACAGTCTAGCACAAGAATAGCAAATACCAGCTTAGGACCATAGGAAGATAGAGTCTGACACTGACACCATACTCTCCTCACATACTTGCTCACCTTCACAGGGGAAGGAGAAAGCTCTTACCTTGGTGTGAACTGGCCCCTCTGTTCAATGTCCTCTATGCTGTTCTGGCCAGTCACACAGGAGACCTGTTGAGGGGCCAGGGTCAACCCTTTCATTTATGTTAGGACTGCACAGATGGCCTCTTTCTGCAAGCCTGCTAACATTTGCCATCATCCACCTCAGGTGACTCCATAATAACTAGAGAGCAGACAGAGCTAAGAGCCACACCAAAGGCGCCACTCCCAACCTTGCATGACCACCAAGTGGAGAACAATTTGGTAAACTTCTTGTTTGTAGCAAAAAGCAGGCCTTGGCCTCAGAGTTTCTTCAAGTCACCTCTTAGATCAGCTGGGAGGCTAATGAGAGGGGAAGGGGGCCATATGCTGAGGAAGAACAGCCAGGGCAGATGGGACAACAGCTGTGGAGCGCGGAGTGGAAACAGTAGGAAGAGCACTGGCCTGGAGGCACACC
Source organism: Pachyuromys duprasi (assembly GCA_028658305.1). Lineage (NCBI taxonomy): Eukaryota > Metazoa > Chordata > Mammalia > Rodentia > Muridae > Pachyuromys > Pachyuromys duprasi. Next base: position 55,395,934 of record CM053744.1, read on the forward strand.
ACAGTAAGAAAGTCATCAGAGCAGAGTGCAGCCACAGCAGACATCACACCACAGTAAGAAAGTCATCAGAGCAGAGTGCAGCCACAGCAGCAGACATCACACCACAGTAAGAAAGTCATCAGAGCAGAGTGCAGCCACAGCAGCAGACATCAAGGCAGGGCAAAAGACAAAGGGGCTTAGAGAAACAGGGTTTTGCTAATTTCCCTACCAGCATTTTTATGGGTTTTTGCTTTTAGAAGTAATTCCTTCACTGCCTACGTCAAAGGGCTATGAGGATAAACAATAGGCATAAGTACTTAAACAGATGAAAAGCACCCAGAAATGCAAGGGTTTTTTTAAAAATGGAAAACGATAATAGAAATCCCTTCAAAGAAATCTCATGTTGCCCTGTGGCAGAGCACATGTTAAGAAATGGCTGATTTGTCTTTCCCACACTCGATGATGATTCCACTGCGAGCGCCTCCGCAGCGGGAGCCACCAGGGTGGAGCCTCACTGACAAGGCTGCACGCCGTTAAAACTTCCACAGCACACATTTTGACAGCCATAGGCTCCAAACCCAGACCTCTCTATCAGCCCTCAGAGTGCAAAGCTGCATAGTTGAGAAGTAAACGGCACACATTTAAGAAACTTAGCTACCATGGGGGCTGGCTAGGCAGCCTGAAGGTGAGTGGAGGAGAATATTCAGGGCATGCACAGGCTCTGAGGAGACTTTGCTGTTCCCAAAGGCATGGGGCCATATCCTAGGGACAGGAAGAACACCAGTCTGGGAGAGGTACTGCTAGACTCCAGGCCTTCAAGTGAAGCCTGCAACCTGCCGGCCCTTAGTCACCTCAAATGACTAGAGGCTGGGAGGCGGTGAAGGGATAGACTCAACAAAGAGCTTGAGGGAGGACGGTCCAGAGGCCTCAGGAATCATCACAATGGAGGTCAGGCTTGAGACCTACCAAATCTTATGTTGGAAACTCAGAGTTTCCATACTGGTAAAGGGACACATCAGGTAGCATTGGAAGAGAGCGGTGTCACAGCATCTGAAGCATTCGAGACAACGTATCCCATGGCCTGAAGGCCCTATGGCAGGTCACATTGCCTGGGGTGGTGCACTGGCTCACTACTTGAATGCCCTGACTGTCCTAAGCACCCAAGATAGGATGATCTAATTTTTCTTCTAGGTAAAAAAAAATCTGGGGCTGGAGAGATGCCTCAGTGGTTAAGAACACCGGCTGCTCGCTCTTCCAGAGGACTTGGTTCAATCCCCAGCATCCACATGGCAGTTCACAACTGTCTGTAGCTTCAGTTCCAGAGCATTTGACACCCTCACACAGACACACAACCAGGCAAAACACCAATAAGCATAAAATTAAAATATTAAAAGATCTTATTTTACCTTTCTGTTTACTTTTCGTTCATTTTTAAATTTTGTTTTGTTTTTCGAGTCAGGGTTTCTCTGTTTAATAGAGCCCTGGCTGTCATGGACTTGAACTCACAGAGATTTGCCTGCCCCTGGCTCCAGAATGCTGGGATCAAAGGCATGCACACTACCATGACAAGCCCTTATTTTACTTTTAATTCTGGGTCTATGTGTGGGTATGGGCCTGTGAGTGCAGGGCCCACAGAAGCCATAAGCTGGAGATGGAGTGACTGGCAGTTGTAGGTGCCTGACCTAGGCCTTAGGACGTAAGTGTTCCTCTGCAAGAACAGTAAGTGCTCTAACCAGTGAGCCATCTCTCCAAGCCCTCTGTTACCTGGTGTGTGTACTCTGCTTGGCCTCCCTTTGTTGTTTCTTCTATGCCCACTGCAAATTCAAGTTTAATTAAGCCTTGGGTTCAACCCACCACAAGTCGCACTCTGCAGAGAACCTGAGAAGCCCGCCCTCCTACTGAAAGTGGGGGCCCTGCCAGGTAGGAACAAATGCTCCAGATTCAGCCACCTGCCATTCCCTTGATAACAGAACAATTAAGACAGTGGCCCGGAAACATGCACAGGAGTCCTCAGAGCTGCTTCAGGAACAAAACTTCATAAATATCACTCACCAATCTGCCTCCTGCCAGAAAAATCTAATAAAAAAACCTCCCCCCCACAACAACACTTTAAAACACTCAAAAATGTGCCCAGTGAACTTATGACAATTTGCCTAAAGACATTTGTAGTTTGCCAGACATTTCCTTTGGTGTTGTAATTAAAAATTAAGAAATGAATGAGCCGAGCAGTGGAGCAAGCCTTTAATTTCAGCACTCAGGAGAGTGACGTGGGCTGATTTCTGTGTGTTGGAGGCCAGCCTGATCTACAGAGTTCCAGACCAGCCAAAGCTACAAAAGGGAAACCCTGCTCAAACAAAACAAAACAAAACAAAACAAAACAAAACAAAACAAACAACCTAGCCTGGGTTATGCAAGTCTCTCAATGAATTCATTTTAACGGGAGTGGGGGCAGTGGAAGTCGGACTGGAGACAAAGGACTAGCTCCTGCACCACAGCCAGTTCCTATTTACCTTCTGAGCTCATTCTGAGATGTAAATGAAGCTGTTGGGTGCTGGTGGCCAAGCGGGGCTAGACCCCCCCCCCCCTTTTTTGGACACAGGGTTGTTATGGGTCCCTCCCGCCTGCAGCTGAGAGTGCTCCCAAGATGCAGCACCAGGCTCTATCAGTCCAGGGCTTATAATGACAAACCCCACAAAGTTATAATTTTGGGTCTTGCAATTGTTTTTTAAGCAAGTCTGACTACAAAAGCAGAAATGGCAGTTAGTATCATAACCTAAAATCTTGCTAGAACAGCAAAAATTAAAGACTAGTCAATTTAAGGAATAGTCTTCAACGTCTGGGGGGAAAAAAAGGCAAGTGAGCTGACAGGGTACACAGCCTGTACAAGTCAGGTGTTTACATGTTGAGGCTTTTTTTTTTTTTCTTTTTGTTCTCTGGAGCATATTGAGTTTAAACTTTAGATGCAATGTTAACCATTACTGGTCTCTCTATGTAGACCAGGCTGGCCTCGAACTCACTGAGATCCGCCTGCCTCTCCACATCCGGAGTGCTGGTTTTAAGAAAATCTTGGTAATTTTGTCAAACCTTAAGAGCTCGCTACGCTGCCTAGCCGGGAGAAGACGCTTCTCCCGGAGGACACCTGACTTCGCCCAGCCCAGAATCCCGCTGTGGCCCCGAACTTACCAGGGTGAGTGCCACCTCCAGCATGGGCGCAAGGGCCAGCGTGCCGTGGAAGAGCGGGATGCAGTCCACGAAGAGAGTGTGGCTGCCCGCGCCCTGCGGATGCTCCTTGCGCGGCCTCTGCCTCTCGGCCACCAGAAGCCCGTTGACGGCGCAGTGCGGGTACTTGGCGCCGTGCAGCACCATCTTGCAGTAGGCTTGGGTGGTCAGCTTCACGGCCGGCATGCTGAGCCCAGCTGGCAGCGTCGCGACGGACGCCCCACCGTACAAAGCACAACCCCGCGGCACCCTGAGGCGCGATCCCGCCTCCAAAAGCAGCCGCCCGCCTCGGCCCGCCCGCCGGAAAGCGTAGTCACCAACACTAGCGGGAAAGCAGCGCGGCCCGCTCAGCCTTTCGCGACAGTTGCCGCGCCGCGACCTCCGTCAGACGGCCGTGGGCGGGGCTTCCTCGATCCCGCGGTGCTCCGCGGCACCATCTTGCTCTTCCGGTGCGGGTCCCGCTCTTCCGGTCGCGAGCAGCCGGGGTGTAGAGGGCGGTCGCGGCGGTCGCCAGGGTAGCGGTGGCAGGTGACGGCGGGTGACGGCCTTTGACAGCGGGTGAGGGCGGCACGGCCGGGGGCCGAGGAGCTGGAGCGCCGGGGCGGGAGCGGTGATACCGAGGCCCCCGCGGGCCCGGGACATGCCGCTCCGTGACCTTGGGGCACCCGCTTCCCGGGCGGGTCTGTTGTCTTGGGTCCCCACTGGTCGTTGGGCTCCGACCTGGCCCTCTTCGGGCGCTCCCGCTCCGCGAGGTCCGAGGCACTGCGAACTGAGCCCTGACGTCACGCTACGGTTTCTGCCACCCCGGGCGTTGTTTTCTAGGCTTCAGACGTGCTTTCCTCGGGGAAGCGAATCTCTAAAGGGTTGTGCTTAAGTGAGGCGTGGAGCTCGGGTCGTTGGGGCGGGTGACCGGGTCATTCAGGTCGCCCGTGGGCCTCAGACACGGGAAGTGGGCCAGGGCCCAGGCCGCGTCCTCCGCTTGTCCTTCGTAGTTTCTGCGCAAGTCGATTTTTAAAATAAAACCCAATCGCAGGCGGCGGCACAGTGCTCCAGTGGTAGCAGTTTCAGTCATTTTGTCTTTGTAGCTGATTTTTAAGAAGCCGGGTTTTCTGTTATATTACAGCCCTTGGTTTAACAGGAAGCACTGTAAATGCATACTAAGAAAAACCTCATCCTATGCTACTTCATGCCTTTGCATCAGTTATAAAGACTGATTCTCAGCGCGAGCCCTTCCGAGGTAGAGGAAGATAGAGTGCAAGCTTTTAGGCCAACCTGTGTCTTAAAAACTGATAAAATCATAACAAAAAAATCATTTAATGTTGGGGGAAATTTTTGTATTTTCTCCCTGAATGTTCTGTGGCTTAAAGACTGCTGCTAAAAGGTGTTTTCTTTCATTGTTAGAGGTGTACCTTTTTGTCTTTCAGAATGTTGGCTACCAGGGCACTTAGCCTAATTGGCAAGAGAGCCATTTCCACTTCGGTGTGTGTTCGAGGACATGGTAAGTAGGAATTTTACTTTCTTTTCTTTTTTTTCTTCTTTTTTTAAAATATATTTTCAAGACAGTTTCTCTGTGTAGCTCTAGCTGTTCTGAAACTCAGATTCACCTGCCTCTGCCTCCAAAGTGGTGCACCACCATGCCTGGCTAAGGACTTTTGCTTTCAAATAGGCTAACTTAGTGTCATTTTGCCTCTATGCCTTAGACCCTGTGCTGGGGTTTTAACAAAGATGCCTGGCAGCTTGATCTTGCAGGAATTTTAGGGAGAGACAAGAATTTGAGCAGGGCATTTGTCTGTTTGAAGAAGCATGGATGGATCCTACTAATATGAGTCTTTGCTTGCTGTTATTTGCCTCTTATATTTTTTTCTAGTCCCCCCTCCTTCTTCTCCCTCCCCTCCGTTCCTTCTGGTCTCACTGTGTAGCTCTGGCTGGCTTTGAACTCACAGGGTTCCTGACTACCTCCTGAGTGCTTCGGTTAAAGGTACACTACCAAAAAAATAGTACACAACTACACCAGTAAAGTTCTGTCCTTTCTAGAGATCTTCTCCATATCTTATTTCAATCTTTTTCCTCCCACAAAACTCTAAACTTAATAAGGCCACTTCTGTTGCCATCACAGAAGCAATGAAAGCAAAGGGTGGTGGGCTTGCCTGAACTGTGTGGATTTCATTTCAATCATGGACTGGCTCCTGAAGTCTTAGGACTCTGGTTTCTCAGCTGAAATGTACAGACACACAAGGTTTTAGTTCTGAGCCTGGCATCTCACCATTTTAGCTTTGCATTTAGGAAGCGTGTTCTTTCAGTGTTAGGCACTGAGGATAAGATAATGTAAGAGGTGGACCTTCCACAGGGAGCTTGCAATATGGAGTGGGCTCGCTAGATGATGTTAGTGTTAGTGATAGTCCCAGAGGTGGACTGTGTAGCCTGGCTGGCACTTGGGAAGGCTTCTAGAAGGGGGCTTTTGCTTCTGCTGGGCTAGCAGTGTGAGGTACGAGGCTTGGGTTGTAGATGAGATGTTTGGAGGTTTGTCCATCTAGAGGCCCGGACACCAAAATGCATACTTCCTGCAGCTGCCCTACGTGTGGGTGTGTCCCTTAAGCCATCCTTTAGTAGTGGATAGTGTGTGTCTGTCATACTCCCCAGGGGCACCATTGGTGCAGGCTGAGACATTTCAGTGTTTCAAAGGCTGTTTGGGTAAGGAAAATCCCTCCTTTATTAACCAATACGGAAAGACATGCTCCATCCCCAAGCACGGACATCAGTGACAAGACCAATTTTCAGTTTGACTTGGCTTTTCTTTGGGGTCTCATAGGAGTCCTCCATGGATGCCATAGGTGCTGACAGTATTATGGCAATGTGGAGCTCCGCTGGAGCACTGTATCAGTTGAGGTATTCTTGGTGTGATATGTGAGAATGAGAAGTGATCTGAGACCTAACATCTGACAAGCTGGACAAAACTCATCTTGGTTGAGAACAGTGGTGATCTTTTGAATTCAAAGTCTTTGCCTTTTTTATCCTTTTATTATTATTTTAAAATTTCCCTCAAAGATTAAGGTTTACTAAGGGCACAAAAGGCTACTGAGAACCCCTGATGTCTAAGGGTAGGGCCTGGCATATGCCTGGGCAGTTATGGAGGGTTTCCACAACCTGGGTCTGCTTGGAAGTAAGGCTGGTAGCTCCACCTCACCCAGATCCTTTAGGCCTAAACAGGGCTGAGTAGCAGGGATGGTTATGTAGGACTTGTCTTTATGCTTGGCAAGGGCCCCAGAGGTCTCTGTCATTCCACATTTCTCACACTTCAGGCAGGGTTGATGCCAGTCCTTGCTTAGTGAGGTCACTCACTTAAGTGAAGTGCATCTCCTTGGAACACTTGGGTATGGTAAAACCTGGTTCTGTCCAAGTAGCTGGAGCTATGAAGAAAATAGGCTGGGGCTTTGGACCCTCAGTCCCTTTTTAAAGAGGAATGTTTTGCCTTTGTTTTCCCCTAATCCCAAGGACAGGCACAAAGCTCTGAAGTGTACCTAAAGAACTGTTGGTGTACAATATACTGTTTTATGGTTAGTGTGCTCTAAGACTGTGAGAGTTTATGGCAGTCTAGTAAGCTGAGCTGTAATTCATGCAATAAGTTGATTCACTGAAATCACTTCTGATTGTTTTTAGTGTAGTCACTGGTGTGTGCCATTGTCACGATAGTATATTGATTCTGGAACATTCTCACTCTAATTTACATCTCCTTCAATAGCCTGCAATTCAAGTGTTTGGGGCCTAGAGAAAGAAGGGTGGGGAGGGGTGAGTGTTGAAGGTGGTAAGAATGTTCAGTAGCTGCCATTCTTTTTCTGGTCATTTTCTTCTGTTTTGAGACAGTGTTTCCCTGTGTAGTTCAGTCAGGTCTTGAGATCCTCCTGCTTCAGCCTGCCAAGTGCTTGGACTAAAGGCTTGTGCTATCATGCCCAGCTCCATGGGATGATAAGAATTAAAATGGAAAAATAATCCTGGCTGTTTTAGTTCAGATTCTGTTGGGATGAAGTGGGACAGAAAACTGGAGGCTCACTGGTCATGTGTGTCCCAAAATAAGCATCTGGAAGGATCATGGCCTTGCTTTCGGTTTAGGATTGCGTTTACCAACATGACTTGGGAAATTAAGACTTGGGCCTGAGCTTATGGGAGCAAAGCCTCTCTACAAGGCTTTGTGCCTCAGACAGGTGGGGCAAAGTTAGAGCTTTTAGCAACAGGAAACCCTGGGGGCACAATCCAACTTGCTTTCTCAGGGCCTGAGCTTTGTCCTGGGGTGTCTTGTGAGGCATTGTACATGCTCATCATGATGGCGTAGCGGAGCAGCAAGAGCTCCCACTCAGGTGTGCCTCTCTACTGCTCAGTTTGGGCTGACTTGACTGCTTTTGAGTGTTAAGGGACTATACATTCTGAGGACAGCGGAACTGAACTGACCTGACCTGGGTCTGCTTAAGCACATCATTCCACCTCCTTTTGGTGAGTTAGGGATTTGCCTCCTGCCACGTGCATTCCTACCATGTGGCCCATGTGTTAGGCGTTGCTTCTCACTTATACATTGTGAGCCCAAGGGAGTAGGGATGCTCATTTGTTTCCTGACAATCCCATATGTCTAGAGCCAGCCTTAGTGAGCAGTATTAAGGACTTAATAAGAAAATTAAGGCAGACTCTGGGGGACAGACCCACACACAGCCTTAATAAGAAAGTAAGTCCTTAATTAGAAAATGAGTGGGTGGCTCTGTGACACCTTTTGTATGAGACCAACACAGTTTGAGTCGGCCGCTGGGCTCCCAGTGACCCAGCACTGTACTCTGCAACAGCCACCTTTATCTTTGTGTGCTTCATGTTCTGAAGTGAGTTCCTGTACTTGGGACTTCATCTAGTCTAGTTGCTTGTCCAGCAAATAACCCTCAACCCTGCTCCTACCTCTGGTGACTGATTCCTAGGGTTTAGTTAGATCAGGTGCTTTCATTTACCCCTTGACCTGCCATCGCCTTCTGCATAGACTGCCATCTACACTGGTTTTCAAGTTTATCCAATGTGCTTTAGGGAGTATTGTGAAGAGTGAAGACTATGCTCTCCCTGCTTATGAGGATCGGCGTGACCACCCATTGCCTGATGTGGCCCATGTCAAGCTGCTGTCTGCCAGCCAGAAGGCCCTGAAGGAGAAGGAGAAGGCCCACTGGAGCAGCCTGTCCAGGGATGAGAAAGTTCAGTGTAGGTATCAGAAGGTGTGCGTGAAAACTCAGTAGTGTGTGGAAGTGTCTGTGACTGCTTGTGCTAGACACATTTTCCTGCTGGGCTTCTGGGTGTTCCTATTTGATGCTGCTGGCTTATCCCTTACTGAAGGGCACAGTGTGGAGATTGCAGCTTCTTGGTACACATGTTGGGCCAGGCTTTGCCAAAAGAGCAGCTAAAATATTCATGTGGTATGGAAGAACCAAACTGACATCACATCTGGAGGTCTTTGCTTACTGTCAGCTTTGCATTTTCTCCCTCTGTACGTGCTGCTGTGTGAGAGCAGATATGTGCACACTTGTGTGTTTTGACCTAGCCCATGCTGTCTGTGGAATGGGTTGCTTCAGGAAGAGGGGATGAGTCCTCTGCACATTTTTTTTTTTTTCATTCTGCATATGTTTCTATTCAGTGTACCGCATCCAGTTTAATGAGAGCTTTGCTGAGATGAACAGGAGCACCAATGAGTGGAAGACAGTTGTGGGCATGGCCATGTTCTTCCTTGGCTTCACTGCTCTCGTTTTGATTTGGGAGAAGAGCTATGGTAAGTGGAGAGGGAGGTGTGGCCCAGGACAGCTGTAGCCCTTGGTGATGTGAGGGTCTCACATGGCCTCCAAGCCCAGCGTGGATGGAAACACTATAGTCAAGGACACAGTTATGAGCCAGCGCGTGCCTTTTGCACTGCCAGAGCAAGAAGGTTTGCTTTGTACAACATAGCCACGTTCAGTGGTGCTGGATCTGCTTAGTAAGTTAATGTCCACAGAGGACTGCACAGTCTGAGCTAGGAGGGCCCATTTACTTCATGCTTGGCATATCTGAGCATCTGGGGTCTCTTTGGGGTGTTGGACCTTTTCCATACTATTTGGGCACTGTTGGGTTTGCCTGCTCTCCAACAGGCATTCTCTCTGGGTTGGGTTGGGTTGCATTCTGAGCAGGTCCATGCCTAGTGAGTGTGGCTGCAGATTAGTAACAGATGCTAGCTCTGAGTGGCATCCCTGGCTGTGTGTGGGTCTGTCCCACAGAGTCTGCCACCGACAGCTTATTACTTTATGACTTCCTTGCAGACCTTTCACAAGCAGGGAATGGCTGATAGGAATCATCGGTGCCCTGATTGAAGACTGTGTGTGAGAGGGTTGAGTGGCAGGTGGCTTTGCTCATGTGTGGGGAGAGCCTGAGCTCTGAAGGCTTGGGCTGTATCATCCCAGCAGGCCAGCCTGCCTCACTTAGTCGTTTTATGCCACAGTGTACGGCCCCATCCCTCATACCTTTGATCGTGAGTGGGTGGCCATGCAGACCAAACGGATGCTGGACATGAAGGCCAACCCCATTCAGGGCTTCTCCGCCAAGTGGGACTACGACAAGGACGAGTGGAAGAAATGAGACCCCTGCTCGCCAGCTTCCTCCCTCCCTCGGCATGCTGGAGGCTGCTGTGTCCCAACGGTCCATGCTAATAAATGACCAGTTTACGTGACACTTGTGTGCTTCGTTCGGTGACAGTCACTAAATGAAAGTATCTGTCAGTTGAGACCTAGTTTCTCATAGTGGAGGTAAGGAGGGTTTTTAAGGTTTTACTTGAGACAGTTTCTTAGTGTAGCCCTGGCTGTCCTACTCTGTAGACCAGGCTGGCCTTAAACTCACAGAGACCTGGCTGCTTCATCCTCCCAGAGCACTGGGATTACAGGTGTGTGACAACACACTCAGCTTTTCTTAAATTTTTTTGCTAGTTGCATCATTACTGTGTATGATGTGTGTACCAAGGTACCCGTGTGTAGGCAGAGAACAATTTTGGAGCTGGTGTTCTCTCTCCATTTTGATGAGGTTCTGGGAGTCAAGTTCAAGTCATCAGGCTTATGTGGCAAGTGTTTCTACCCACTGTAATGGGAAATATTTTTGCGTAAGGGTCTTGAATTTTAAGTTGTTGAGGGAGAGTATATAAAAACTGAACCTGCTGGGCAGTGGTGGTACACTCCTTTAATCTCAGCACTTGGGAGGCAGAGGCAGGTGGATCTCTGAGTTTCAGGATAGCCAGGGCTACACACAGAAACCGTCTCAAAAACCAAAAAGAAAAGAAAAATCTGGCTGACATGAGTTCTTGGCCAACCAGTACTACATAGACCCTGATCAAATCAAACTGGAAATAGAATTGGGCTGTGGCCTGTTAGAGTGATGCCCAGCATGCTGGAGGCCTTGTGTTCTGATCTCTGCTACAGCTGGCAGCAGAGCTGGAAGGGGGGCCTGGCCTCTGGCAAGCACTTGGGGAACACATCCTGCTGCCTTGTCTCATGTAAGCACCGGAGACCCTGATCAGAGTGGAAGAGATCCTTGAAGAATGGCCTGCAGATCAGGGTTGAATGGCATCCCTGGGGCCTCCTGCCTTGATTGGTGGCAGGAACAGGCATTGCCAAGAGGTGGGCTTAGAGATGCCTACATGTGGTAAAAAGTATATTGGTCCAAGAAGTCTGCATAGAAGGACCTGGGTTTTCTGGACGGTGTGCAGTGAGCTGACCTGGAGTCTTGTTCCCAGCTGTAGTTTTTCCATATGGCTTTAGAAAACATCCTTATTTTTATTTGGCTTATTGAGATTTTTTAATTTCAACATCATTGCTATTTGGGTTTTCTTCTAGCCTTTGTTGAATTGTGTTTTCATATCTTGGGTTGACATCCTTATTTGTTTTTTGTTTCCTGGGGGCATATTCATGTCTTTAGTTGTCATTCTTTTAAAGTTTTTGGTAGTTCTTTCAGTTTTTTTTTTTTTTTTTTTTTTTGTGCCCTGGCTGTCATGGAACTAGCTCTGTAAACCAGGCTGGCTTCGAACTCATAGAGATCATCCTGCATCTGCCTCCTGAGCGCTGGGACTAAAGGTGTGCGCTACCACCACACTTGGCTTCCAGGTTGTTTTTATTAGCCTTATTGTAGGATTAGTAGTTTGTGGAAGAGACAGGTCTTGGTTTTTCACTGAAACTTGTGCACCTGATACTAGTTTTTTGGTTGCATTTATTTTTTTTATTTTTTATTAAAGATTTATTTATCATGTATACAGTGTTCTACCTGCATGCCAGAAGAGGGCACCAGATCTCATTAGAGATGGTTGGAAGCCACTCTGTGGTTGCTGGGAATTGAACTCAGGACCTCTAGAAGACTAGCCAGTGCTCTTAACCTCAGAGCCATCTCTCCAGCCCTGGTTGCATTTTCTTTTGTATTTTTTGTTAAATAAATTCAAGTCCCAGTGGTGTTTGTAGTGTTCAGTGGAGGACTAAGTCATAGTGTTGGTGTCATTTACCTCTGTGACTGGTGCTTAAGGCTGAAGGCTAGTTTAGGCTTTCCTCCCTGTGTCAGCTAGGGTCTTCAGCCTGGGCATGCAGCTTCACTGTGAAGAATTCTCATACCCCACCCTGGGTCTGCAGCTTCTGCCAGAGCCACTGAGAGATACGGAACTTCCCCGGGGCTTGTGGACCTAAACCAGAGTCAACCTGCTCTCCACCCTGGTCCCACTGCTTCCACTGAAGCGACTGTAGGATGACGGAGCCCGTGGTACCACCTGAACCCAGCCAGGTTCAGGACGGATCTTCACCACCACCCTTCTGCTGAAGCTGCTGGGAAGTGTTTTTTTTTTTTCCCCCAAGATGCTGGCCAGGGACTCATGGCAATCCTGTCATTAGCCCCTAATTGCTGTTTCAGGTATGCACCACCAAGCCCAACTCTACTGCACTGAATTTTATTTACTCCATTGTATCTAGCCTGTATGTGCTGAATGCTACTCACCCATTGGCAAGATGGCAGGCCTTGGCCTATGTGCCTGGTCTGTTGACTGCAGCTTCTCTGAGGGTTCCTGTGTGTCCAGGTAGCATCTTGTTTCTGAAGAAGGCCAGCTGCAGTGGGACGCTGATCACGTTGCACTTTCATACTTCTCCTTTGCTTTCCAACTGAGTGCTACTTCACGTTGCCACTGGCATCTGAGCAGGGGCCACTGCTGAGCACAGGCAGAGGTAGCACTCCACTAGGCGTGGGCTGTTGGGGAGTCACCTCAACCATCCTGTGAAGCTTTCTGAGTATTGTGGTGGAGTGCTGGATCCCATACAATGTCATACAGAAGGGAGGGTCTCAACAAGAAGTGCAAATGTCCCTCCTCTGGGCCAGTACCAGGCTTGAACCTGGGGTCTCACACACATAAGCAGATATTGGGCCGCTGAGCTATAGTGCTAGGCTGTGCTTGTTCTTGATAATTATTTAGGAGCTGGAGAAATGGATCAGTGGTTACCAGAGGACCCGAGTTTGGTTCCCAGCACCTGTGTCAGGTGGCTCATAATTGCCTGTAACTCTAGCTCCAGGCGGTCTGATGTTCTCTCTGGACTCTGTAGCCACTGGCACTCCCATACTCATGCCCCCGTAAACACACAATTAAAAATAAATCTGTAGAGGTGTATGTGGTGGTACCTCCTTTTATCCCAGTATTCAAGAAAGGCAGGTTTTTGAGGACAGCCAAGACTACATGGAGAGACCCTGTCTATAAAATAACAGCAATCAAACTTTTAAGTATTTGTTTAGTAAGTATTTTGTATGTGTGGGGTGGATGCATAGGTTCTCTCCTTGGGTCCTGGGGGTTCAAACTCAGGTCATCAGTCTTGGCAGTTAGTGCAATCTTGAGCCATCTGGCTAGTCCATGCTTATATTCATTGTCATTCCTGAGACACACAGCTCTGGCCCGCAGAAGGGGCTCAGATGCCTTCTAAAGGGGCTGTGTTCTGCTCAACGTCCTCTGCGTCCTGCCTTTGGCGCCTGCTGCAGCTGTTGTTTCCATGCCCTGTATTCTCAGCTGTGGACAGCAGAGGGCACTCGGACCTAAGCAGTCAGTGAGAGCCGGGCCATCAGAAATCTGAGCCTAACGCAGACATCCCTTTCCCAAGTTGGTTTTATTGCAGCACCTGGTACAGTGCCTGGCAAAGCGAGTGCTTCATAACTGCTTAGAATAAGTGAACACATCCAAATTCTATGGATGGGCCCATCTCTACAGTGCTTTTGAAATTACTTTTTTGTTTTTTGCCTCCCTTCCCCCAACAATGAAAGCAGCCAAATGCAAATACCTAAGGGTCTCCCTCAGCTGCCTGCTGAGCTAGAGCCGCTGTGGGCAGCACCTTGCTTTGTGATGGATGTTGTGGATTCCATTCCTGTTCAAAAATGCTTTTGCCAAGTCGATCTAGGCAAGAACAAGGTGAGACCTTGAGAGTGCAGATTCCTTTAAGTAGCTGGTGGTTGCTGGCGGTGGTGACATACACCTTTAGTCCTAGCACTCAGAGGCAGGCCCATCTCTAAGTTCAAGGCCACCCTGGTCTACAGTGAGTTCCAGGACAGCCAGGGCTACACACCAAACCAAACCAAACCCGTTGGGTGTGGTGGTGCATAGTTTTAATCCCAGAACTTGGATCTTTGAATCTGAACCTTAGCCTGGACTACAGAGTGAGTTTCAGGACAGCCAGGGCTATATGGAGAAGCCCGGGCTCAAATCAATCGATCGATCGATCAATCCATCCATCCATCGGTCACTGTTTGCTCTCCAACATGGATGAGTCTGAACAGACTGAAAAACTGAGGCATTGAGGTTTCCCTAGCACAGAAGTTCCACAGTGTGGTCATTTAACCAATCAGTTCAGACCATGATTGTGACAAGACAGCTCTGAGTGTTGCTGGCATCCATGGGGTCCATAGTACTGGTAAAAGAAGCTCACTAAGCGTTCTCACCTAGGATGCCTAGCACCCCACATGCCTGTGAACTGTGGTTCCTGGTGGGATAGAGGGATGGTCACCTGAGCCTTATTAGGAACAGGACACAGGACTGTCAGGACCCTCTAGGGTTCACAATGCTGTCATGGTGCAGATGCCAGTTTGGCAGCCAGTGACAGCAGCTCAGAGGTGGTCAGTCTGAGTGCTGTGGGCTGTCAGGATCCCCCCTCCCCATGCCCTAAGTAAGTCGCTGTACTGTAGAATGGCCTGGACCTAGGAGTCCCCTGGGAAACTGGCCGGACACATAGGTGTGACTTCTGCATCCTTGAGGGGCTCAACAGGGCCCAAGGGGGCAAACTGGCATTAACAAGCCAGTCGGTTTTCCTGGAAATTAGATAAGCTTGGGGATTACCTACCTAATGGGAACCCCAGCCTTAAAATAGGCAGGTATGGAAGGGATACCAAGGCTGCCACCGTCCTAGCTCTCTTAGGACCCAGCTGCCGGTGTAGAATCCCGTGATGGTTATATTATTAACTGTGAAATCCAGAACTATCTAGGAGAAAGCTGAACACAGGGGTTGTTTTGGCTGTGTTAACTGATTGCGAAGCCTCACCCTGAACGTGGGTGGCACCATTTCTTAATCTGGGGCCTGGACTGAGTAAAGGGGAGAAAATGAGCCGAACATGAGCACTCACCATTTGTTCCTGACTGTGGATGCTACATGACCAACTGCCTCATGCTCTTGCCATCATGGTAGACTTCCCTGCCATGATTGATTTTGCCCTTGAGTTATACTTTAGGCAATTTCTCACAGCAGCAGGAAAAATGGATGACACGTGGGAAACTGACTGTCACATCCTGAGTGAACAGCAGGGGGCACAAGGACTCCATGCTTGTCTCTGGTGGCTCTCCTGCCCCTATACTTCGCCTTCACAAACTGCTCTATTCAAAGGTCTGGGCTGTCAGACCTGTTTTTTTTTTTAAATACAATTTAAAATGGTTTGAAGTTTTTAAAATTCAAAAACATTTAAAATTACATTTATTTAATTATTTTAGTGCATGTGTATCACAGCACCTGTGTGGAGGTCAGAGGACAATTTGTGAAAGCTGGCTCTCTCCTAGCACAATGGTCTCGAGAACAAGGTCAGTTCCACAGGCCTGGCCTTACCTGCTGAGCATTCTCACTGGCCCCATCCTCAATCTGGAAAGCCCATGGGAATTGTGTATGCTGCTGCTCTATACTGCTGTAGTTTTAAAATAGAACAGCCACTTCCACAGATGACACAGAGCCACCCCCAAGGAAGTGACACAGGTGACTCCATCTGCAGGACCACAGCTAGCTGGCACATGGGGGAAAGGGGACTGCTGGCCTCCCATGTTCATTTCTTGTCCAGGAAAGGGTGGGACGTCCACCCTTCAGGCCCAGCACCACCATCACCAGCTGCTCTAGGTATTTCCGATTACCTCTGACCACGTGTTACCATTTGACCCAGCTGTTTCCAGCTCACTCTGTTGCAAATACCACTGTAGGAACAAGGAAATGGAAACTCAGGGAGGTTGGCCGGTGCGTGGTGGTAACGTGGGGCTTGGGGTGAAAAGCTAGGCCTGGATCAAAGGCTTTCCTTCTTGTCTTGATATCCTTTGGTGCTGCCATGTGGTCTCACTTCAGGTCCACTCAGAACACAGCCAGCTGGGACCAGCCCTCCAAAGCCCTAGCTTCACCCCTTCTCACATGCAGGCCAGTAGGGCCAGAGAGGAAAGTGTTCTCTCCAAAGAGGTTCAACAGCCTGTGTTTGAGCTCCTGACCTCATTCACTGGAGACCTCTGGACACATGTGGCAGGGGCCTCAAGGGCTTAAAGAAAGATGTCAGCGTGTGTGGGTGATGTGTGTCCACAAAGCTATGGGTATAAACAGCATGTTACCTTGGGGGCATCATTTTCATTCAGTTTGGAAAAAAGTTTCCTGTTTATAAATAAGACAAACACGACAGTACCACAGAATGGAAGGAAAGCACAACCTTACAGATAAACATACACTTTCAAAGGTGCTTGCTCTGGGGCCAGCTTGTGTGGGAACTCCTGTAATAACCCAAAGAACAAACTAGTACATCAGCAACACTTTTTCAGTGCCTACTATGTGCAAGGCACTTTGCACATAAGAGGTGAAGTACAGCTCCTGCTGAGGCGCCTCTGCTCTAGAGGGGAGTCTGAGTTTCATCACTACCATCATCACTTCAACTGCTATCATCGCTAATATTACTGATCATCACAGTCACCACAATTACCATCAGAGCAAGAACTGCCACCACCACCTCTGTCAATGCAGTCACCATAATTTGTCATACCACCATTGACTGTTACAAGTGTGGCTAAGACCATCACCATCTTCTACCTGGCACCTGCTCGGCAGCTGGTACTTCCTGGAGGATACTTCCATTGTGTAAGAGTCCCGTGTTCCTTGTGTCTATGCCATGTATTGTGTTGCTCACTTTTTACTCCAGTCCCAGGAGGTAGGAAGAATAGTTTTCTGATAGAAGTGGATCACAAGAAAGTCAGAGCAGGGCCAGCCCCTGATCGGCCATCTCTAGAGCCTGGCTGTATTCATCTCTGAAGAGTAGCCTGAAGTTCATAGCATGGACCTGGGTCAGACTGGAACTCAGGCATGAGCTGTGGAAGGTGGCTTAGTCAGGTATGGCTAGGAATTGGCTTCTCTGCAGGCCACTGAGACCAGCCAATGTTTTGGTAGCAGAGAGTGGTTAGAGGGTGTGGTCCCTGGGGATTTTAATGCTGGGTTTTGTGTGTAGAGCCTTGTGGCTACACATATCTTGGCTC
Organism: Pachyuromys duprasi; assembly: GCA_028658305.1. Classification (NCBI taxonomy): domain Eukaryota; kingdom Metazoa; phylum Chordata; class Mammalia; order Rodentia; family Muridae; genus Pachyuromys; species Pachyuromys duprasi. Next base: position 55,412,924 of record CM053744.1, read on the forward strand.
CCAGGGCCTCTTAGGTGTTTCCATGCATGTTCTGGCTGTACTGGGCTACAGGCCTGGGGATCATGGGATTTTCCTTTGAAGAACCTGCTGGGGAGTTTGGAGGAGATGCCTTTTTAGATTGTCTGGGGTCACCTGGGAAATAAAGTCATGAGGCCCAGAGGACTTTCCCAGCCATCATGGCCACTGCTTCCTCAAATGTCCCTGTGGCCTTTCTGGAAAACCCCAGGTTGGGATCCTTGAGTATGGAAGAGCAGAGTCCAGACTGTGGGTGGAGGATCCATTCACTCGTGTTGGATGTTGGGGTGCATGGCCATGCACTCATATTGGAATGTTGGGATGCCTGCTTTATATCATCCAGTTAGAGCCAGACTCAAAATGCTGGTTAGTTTTATGTCAACTTGATACAAGCCAGAGAGTCATTGGAAGGGGGAACCTCAAGGGAGAAAGCACCCCATCAGACTGACCTACAGGCCAGCCTGTGGGGCACTGTCTTAGTGATTGGTGTGGGAGGCCCCAGACCACTGTGGGAGGTGCTGCTCCTGGGCGCTATAACAGGCTGAGCAAGTCATGAGGAGCAAGCCAGGAGGCAGCATTCTTCCATGGCCTCTGCACCTGTTCCTGCCCCCAGTTCCTGTCCTGACTTCCCTGGATGATGGATCTGAGACCCGTGAGCTGAAATAAAGCTTTCTTCCTAGTTGCTTTTGGTCATAGCATTTTATCACAGTGGTAGACAGCAGAATTGGATGCACATGTGTTTCCTTGGAGCTTTGACCTTTAACAATGACCTGGGATGGGGGGGAGGGCTTAAAACAAAGGTTCCTCCTCTCACACTTGTAGTCTGAGGTCTGGGCTGGTGGAACAGACAGTTTGAAGACACACCCAGTCTCTGCTGTCTGCATGAAGCTGAATACCTTGTGTCTGTCACATGTCTTCAATGACAGTTGTCTTTACGTTTGGGCCTGTTTTCATCCAGTGCGATCTCATCTGGACCACACCTGTAAAGATCTTGTTTGCATTTAAGGCCACACCTATGGCATTAGGGGGCCAACCCTCAGATGGCGCTGCTTCCCAAAGCCCACCTCTGCAGAGGTGGCCTTGCCCAGGATTGGTCACAATCCCAGCAATTTCGTATAAACTTTTTTTTTTTTTAATTTAAAGACAAGATCTCATTTATAGTGCTGGCAGCATGGCCCTTGCTGTGGGGCCCAAGCTGGCCTCAAACTCACAGCAATCTTCCTGCATCATCTCCCAAGCACTGGTGTTGGACACATATGACACCACCTTGAACGTGCCTCAGGAGTTTGTTTTTCTGGACACATGGGTCATGTCTTGCCCCATCCTGTTCCCAGATCCATTTCTCCAAGCACCTTTAAGCCTTCCTGTGGGAAGCCACGCCCCCCATGCTCACTGTTTGTGTGCAGGTGGCTCATTATCTCTGGCCTAAGGTTACCTCCTATCCCAGTCCTCCGCTTGCCCAGCCTTCAGGGCCAGCCACATGTGCTCATGAAGATTTGGTTACTGCCAGGTGTAGGCTGGTAGAGAAGTGTGCTGGCGCCTCAACCACAAGCCCTCTACAAGCCTTCAGATATGTAGTAATATAAGCCAGGGCCTGGGCGGCAGGAGGCCAAACTGTTTGTGCCAAGAGTGAGTTATGCCTTTTTGTTCCTTTCTAGAGAACGGACCTCTCAGATGTTTACAGAATAAAGATCCTCGCAGACCTGGGGATCAAGGAAGGCAGGATTTGTTTCAGATGCCTGAGCAGCCTGGCTTTTCTTTTGGGGCTTGAAAAATCTGGCAGGTTCCTTCCATGCGAGCTTCAGGATCCTTATAGAGAAGGGACCGCCATTTGTGGGGTGGCCTGAACAGACCTGGCTCCCAGATGAACAGAGGGCCCTTGGAGGCCTGAGGGGTAGCCCTCCTACTAAGCACAACTGCACTGTGGCACTGAGACAGGGCCTTGCTTTGCTGATGGGTTGTTAGTGGGTAATTGACCGAGTTCTAGGGAAAGCAGAGGAGACAAGTGTTTCGGACTCACAGACTACAGCACTCAGCTAATTTCCTTCTTTTTCACTCAGGGCCTTTCCTTAAGACTTTAAGGCAGTGGCTCTCAGCCTTCCTGGAGCTGCAGCCCTTCAATACAGTTCCTCATGTTGTGGTGACCCCCAAACATAAAATTATTTTCATTGCTACTTCATAACTGGAATTTTGGTACTGTTGTGAATCGTAATGTATCTGATTTGCAGGCTATCTGATATTTGACCCTTGTGAAAGGGTCATTTGGCACAAGCTCTCCTTTCCTTCCCTCTTTTCCCAAAGGGGCTGTAACCCATAGGTTGAGAACCACTGCATTAAAGCAACATTTCATAAAGGCTAATACAGATGTTCTAAGAAATAGAACATCTCCACGCTCAGCTTCCCTGTCAACCCCTTTTCCTGCCCAGGAGGTGAGATCTGGGTGACTCTTCACTGAAGCATCTGAGGATTCCTTTCCCGCAGACTTAAGGGTGTCCTCAGACTCACCTGGACCCCCTCTCAGCAAGAGAGAAAGCAGTATTTCTAGGCAGGGCCTGATCTCTAGGACCAGGAACCTCTGTGTAGACAGATGTCACACTCCTTCCTCAAAATGAAAAGGCAAAAGAAAGAGCTTTCTTCATAGGCTGTTTAGCAACCTAGGGAGGGAAAAGCAATCAGGGACATGGAAACGGCTTGGGGTGTTCTGTGTGCACCCGCAGAGCCCTGGGGGCCACACGCAGCAGGACTCAGCCTGCCTGGGAAAAGCAGAACAGGAAAAGCATGGTGGGTTGAGCAACTAGGAGCCCAGATTGGGGCTGAGGCAACCACAAGCCATGGGTGCCACAGCTGCCTGGCGTTGGCACAGAGGCTGAGCTGGCCATGGGGTGCAACCAAGCAGGAAGCACCCTCCAGGGCCAGGCTCTGGGGGGCGGTCATGGTCTTGCTCCTGCTTGCTGCCAGGATGGGGCTGTGGCCCACTACTCCCTTTGGAGAAGCCCAGTAATTTGATGACTGAGCACAAAGCTTGACAGCTAGCTTCTAAACTAAGGCCCTACTGCATGGTTCTGTAAGCAGGTAGATGGGGTGTCCTCTCCGCAGCGCCTACTGGAGCCTGTCCTTGAGGGGGGCTGGCCGTGACAGCCCACACCACACAGCCCTTTCCTTGAGCTTGTGGCTCTCCTAGAAGGCTGTTGGCCTGACTCCCCAGGAAGCCAGGTGTCTTATGCATGGGGGTATGTTCCTGTGAGGGTTAAGTGCCCTCCATAGCCAGCTCCTGCTTATTATGACCTTGGGATGTATGGAGTTTATTCTGAAGTCGATGCAAAGGGCTCTATTACAGAATGTCTAGAACAAGAAAAAAAATTATCCATGTGTGTTACATACATCCCAAATTCCAGCACTCAGGAGGCTGGGATAGGAGGATCACCCTGAGTTCCATGCCAACCTGGGTAATAATAAATTCCAGCCCATCCTGGGCTATGGTGTCCCCCCCCCAAAAAAAACAAAACAAAACAGGAAGGAATAAGAAAAGAAAGGAAGAACGAACCTTCAGCCCTTCAGCCCACCACCCAAACTTGAGCGGTTGTAATTTTGGTGCATTTCATTCCTCTTGGTTGTATATTTCTGCTGTAATTTAAACCACAGCTCAGACTCAGCCGGATGTCAGACCCTTCCATCTTTCAAGCATGCTTCTTCTGTGGTTTCCACAGCAGTTTGGGATGGACTGTTGGCTGAAAGTGTGCAAGAATGTATTTCATAGGGGGATCATACATGAAAGTCCTAAGGACAAAGGCACTCCAGTTTTGACAGTCATCCTGGTTTTTGTTGTGGTGCTTTTTGGAGACTGGTCTCATAGCCCGGGCTATCCTGGAACTCACTGTAAAGGCAGCAATGGGATCGTCCTGTCTCAGCTTCCCAAGTGCTGGGGTCACAGGCATGTGCCACCATGCCTGGCTTTGGCATTTCCTTTTTAGTGTGCCTAAGTTTTACCACTGTGTGTTTTAAGTTTATCTTTCGCTGACATGAGACAGCCACATCGCTTTGCAATCTCCTCTCCATTTCTAGTACTTGTGTAGGACCCCGAGTGAAACTGCAGCCGGCAGCTACCACCTCCTCTCTTCGGGTATCTGCCATCTGCTGTCACTGTGAATCTGATGCTCTATGAACTGCACAGAAGTGTAACAGCAATCACTGTCTTGTCTATCCCGCCAGGCATGGCTTGGGTTGGCACATGTCATAGCATGCTTTCTCACACGAACACATGGAGAGCTGCTGGTCATCCAGGCCAGAACCTGTGGCCAGAGATGCCAGGCACAGAGTTCCCTCTGACAGAGCCTGAGCAGGGGCCGATTGGAAAAGGGACATCTTGCAGCACCAGCTGGGAACGTCTCTGCATCCAGCGAGCTTCTGGTGCTTCTCAGCACTTCTCAGGCTGTGGGAAAGTGTGTGCCTCAGTTGAGGGATGGCTTCCTGTGGAGCAGGTATAGGATGCTCCACCCACAGGCCTTCCCTGCCTGCTGACCGGGAAGCCGAAGCACAGCTGGGCTGAGTCCAGTTAGAATTCAGCCTTTCTGCAGGAAGGGGAAAGCCTGGCAGAAAGGGATAGAGGGAAGGGGAAAGGGAGAGAGGACATGAAGAAGGGAGGAGGGATAGAAGGAAAATGGGGAGAGTGCTCCTCACAAGACAGATTACACAGCAAAAACAAAAAATGCCATAGCAAGCTTAAGGCTGACAGGATGATGAATTCTATAAGGTTCTCTGTTGTTATAATAAAATGAAAATCCCAACCGTTGTATTTTACCAATAAAGACTCAGGAGCCAGATGCTGGGGTGAAAACCTGCTAGTTCAGAGGCAAGAAAAGCACGCAGCTGACCTTCCTTTTCAGCTCACATCCCATTGGAAAAAGCCCAAAAGGCTCACTAGCTCAAGCTGACAGCCCAGGAGGAAAGGCATAAAAACCCCAAGGCAAAAGGCTTGCTAGCTAAAGCTCAAAAAGTTCAAAAACAAAACAAAACAAAACAAAACAAAACCCAAAAAACCAGAGAGCTAAAGCTCAAGAGCTAGAAAGCTAAAACTCTTTCTACTTTTCCACGTTGTCTTAAACAGCCCTCAACTCAAAGTCCCTCCTACTCTTTAATCGATATCAGCTGGTTTCTTGCTCTGCCTTTTGACCCTGGGTTAACATTATTAAATCCTGAATACAAAAAGCTCTTGGATTAAAGGTGCGTGCTAGGGCTGGGTGAACCACACCATAATCACCTGTTTACAATAAACAAAGTTCTTAAAGGTGTGTGTTAGGGCTCAACCACACCAAACAAGAAACAAGGTTTTACAGTTTATAATCTCGGGGTTCACAATGGGATCAAATATTCTGCAACAGTTCTCTGTACCCAGGCTTCTCCCAGTGTGCTACTCTGGCATTCCAGGCCCAGTGCTTCATGATCTAAGAAAGGGCTGTACGGGTTCCATCCATCAAGTCCGCATCTTAGTTGGCAAGGAGAAAGGAGCGAGGACACAGCTCCCCCCTTTTCACTCTGAGGTGATGGTGGTATTCACCTTGCCAGCTTCGGCTCTCACCTGTGGGCGGTGGGATGGGCAGTGCTCCTGCCTTCCTTCCAGGGAGGCCTCCGTGTGTTTACCAGAGACATCTCGAGACAGCGGAGGAAGGATGCTACAGGGGGAGGGATGCTCACCTAGAAGAGCTGCCCTGAGGGGCAAGGGAGAGTTAGGACCACATTCCTCAAAGCCTGTGCAGAAAAGGTGCCTGAGAGAGACTGGCTATGACAGGTGAAAGTACAGGTGGCACATTCCAACAATGTATGCTTTACACGGCCCAGGCTTTGCACTCAGGGCAGCATTGCACCTAGTGTTTGGTGATTACTGGTCTCTGTCACACATGGTCACCCTGTATGGGATACTGTGACAAGAACGACCCCCCACCCCTCCACATTATCTCCCGCTCTGGCAGCCAGACTTCCCCATGGCTGGTAGATGGCAGCGGTCGGCATCTGAACCCAAGCAGCAAATGTCACTCGGCTGGATGGACCAGATCAGACACGCAGATTAGAGAAAAGGTTGTTTTCATCAGCAAACCAAAGGAAAAACATGTTCCACAGTGGAGGGAGGCACCAGCTGCTGAAGATACTTGGAGATGGATGGCTCCAGAAGCCACGATCATCCTGCTATCCCTGTGCCTGTATTTTATGTCACTGGCTGGGACAGCAGCCATTGCAAGATGGATGGGCCAGATATGCAAGCTGAGGCTGTTAATGCTTTGTTCAGCTCCTGCTGGCCAAGAAACTGTCTGTGTCCAACTTGGCTCCTGCGACACATCTGTCTGAAGGGCCTGTCCTCATTCGGGTTGCTGTTGCTACGATGAAACACCATGTTGGGGAGGAAACAGTATATTTGGCTTACACTTCTGCATAGTAGTCCATCCGTGAAGGAAGGCAGGACAGGAACTCACACAGGGCAGGAACCTGGAGGCAGGAGCCAATGCAGAGGCCATGGAGGGTGCTGCTTACTGACTTGCTCCTCATGGCTTGCTCAGCCTGCTTTCTTACAGAACCCAGGACCACCAGCCTGGGGATGGCCCCACCCACCATGAGCTGGGCCCTCCCCCAAAACTAATTAAGAAAACGCTCTACGGCAGTGGTTCTCAACCTTCCTGATGCTGTGACCATTCAATAGCTCTTGTTGTGGTGACCCCAACCATAAAATTATTTCATTTCCACTTCCTTACTGTAATTTTCCTACTGTTATAAATCACAATGCAAATATCCGATGTGTGACCCACAGAGGCTTCACGACCCACAGGTTGAGGACCACCGCACAGCCTGATCCTGTGGAGGCGTCTTCTGAGTTGGGGTCCCCTCCTCTCAGATGACTAGAGTTGGTGTCAAGGTGACATAAGTCTCGCCGACACAACTGACCCCTGACACACAAGCCTGCCACTGTTAAGCCACAGCCTTTGCTTTCTTGTTCGTCCCCACGGCCACACGTTAATAAAGACATCACAATATTTCACCAACTTAAAAAGTCTTACAGCCTTACAAATTCAAATTCAAAGTGTCTCTTTAAAATTATCCAGTGTCTAAAATCCAAATTCTCTGTAAAACCCCAAATCTCTCTTTTTTTTTTAAAGTTTGAAGTGTCTAAACTGTGGGCGCCTGTAAAATCAAAGGCAAGTTAAGTACTTTCTTACTTAAGAAGAAAGAACCAGGGCACAGTCACAATCCGAACAAAGCAAAACCAGACTCCAACAGCGTCGATAATGGAATGCCCAATGTCTAGGATCTGCTTGCGATCTGCAGGACTCCTCCGAAGGATGCTGGCCACTCTTTCAGCCCTGCTCTCTGAAGCTCACACAGCTTCTCTTCTGGGCCCCGGCCGGCTCTGCTCCACAGCGGCTGTCCCTTGTTGTCACCCCATGGTACCGGCATCTCCAAAACTGCTAGGAGCCCTTGCTGCAACTGGGCTGCACTTTCATCCATAGCCTCTCATAAGCTCTCTTTCTGGTGCCAAGCCTCAACTTCCCTTCATGACCCCTTCAGTCCTGTGCCTTCAACTGCCACTGAGGCTGCACCCTCACCGATGGCCTCTCCTGGCCTCTCACAGTGCCAATTCTCAGCTGCTCTCCATGACCCCTTCATGCCTTCAAAACCAGCACCTTTGTGACTCTTACAGTACCAAATTTGGCCACTAGCAGAAGGTTTAAGTTCGGCTGCCTCTGGAACATAACTTCTGTGTGCTGGCCCTGGGGTAACATTTCTCGGAAGATTTCACGTCAGTGATGCTGGCCTCAATCATTGCAAATTTCTTATCTCCAGCTGACCAGCATCAAAGTAATGTAAAGGTTTCATTTCAGTAGTTCTGGTCTCTTATTAATTACAGCTGACTCTTCAGCCCCAGCTGATCAGAACCACAGAATCTTAAATCAAAATAGAAAATGGCCTTAGAGAGTCTTTTTGTTTTTGTGACAGGGTTTCTCTTTGTAGCTCTGGCTGTTCCAGACTCACTTGGTAGACCAGGGTGGCCTTAAACTCTCAGAGATCCACCTGGCTCTGCTTCTCAGAGTGCTGGGATTACAGACGTGCGCCACAGTGCCCGGCTCTGTTAGAGTCTTAAATTTGCCTCTGAAGCTTTAGAAGCCTCCATCTACTGCGCTGCTCTCAACATTCCTATCCTCCAAACTCATACAAAACATCCCACTGAGCTCTCAACATGCAATGACTTTTCTACCTCAAAATTCCAAAGTCCTTAGACAACCCCCCCCCCCAAAAAACATGGCCAGTTCTGTCGCAGACATACCCCACTATGCTGATACCAACTTGTCTTAGCTTTGGTTTCTATTGCTGCAAGGAAACACCATGACCAAAAAGCAAGTGGAAAGGGTTTACCTGGCTTACACTTTGACATTGTAGTCAATCCCTGAAGGAAGCCAGGACAGGAACCCACACAGGGCAGGCACCTGGAGGCCACGGAGGGGTGCTGCTCACTGGCTTGCCCTACATGGCTTCCTCATCTTGTTCTCTAAGGGAACCCAGGGCCATCATCAGCCCAGGGATGGCACCACTCACAATGGGCTGGGCCTTCCTCCAGCTCTTACTAATTAAGAAAATGCTCTATTGGCTTGCTATAGTCCGATCTTGTGGAGGCATTTTCCCAGTCAAGTTATCCTCCTCTCACATGCCTACAGTTTGTATCAAGTTGACATAAATGTAGCTAGCACAGGGCCTCCTTCAGGGCTGACAAACCAAGTTTTGTCACCTGTACATACAGACTTTGAGTGGACCAATAGGCTCAAAACTTTCTGGGTCATGTTTATTGAGTCCATATTTGAGACTGAATCCTGAAGCACGCCTAGTGTGACAAGGGACACGTGCCACCACATGAAGCTGTCCTGTCTTCTTCTGCTTCCCCTGAAGCCTACATTACAGATGAGCTCTGTGATGGGGCCTGAGTATGGGATTCGATATGGTCCCCCTTGAAAGGCGAGGCGTTCTTTAAACCATAGACAATCCTGAGGAGAGCACTTCACAGTTTGCTGTCAGGCAGCTCCCCCCAGACATGAAGCAGTCTAGCCCCTGTACCCATGGGGGCAGGTGGACCTAGGGAATAAGCCAAGCAGAAACTCTTGGTGTTCAGGCCTTTCCTGAGACCCCTCTATGGTAGACTGACTTTCTACCAATATCGTGGTGCTGCTGGCTCAGAGGTGGAAAGAAAAAGATGGATGGGTATATTAGGGTTTTCTAGAGAAACAGAACTTACATATATATGTTCACAAAGATAAGCTCACACAGATATCCATAAAATATAATAGAGTGCCTTACAGGCTGTGGTCCAGATAGTACAACAATGCCAACAGGAAGTTCAAGAATCCAGTCTACATGGCCGGGTGCCTCAGCTGCTCTTTAGTATACATTGGAATCTTGAAGAAGCAGGCTCTCAAGCCAGTGAGAGAAGAGCAAGGGCAAGCAGGCAGAGAAAGTTAGTCCTCCTCCTCCCTCCTTCTTTTTAAAGATTTATTTACTACGTATACAGTGTTCTGGCTACATGTATGCCTGCACACCAGAAGAGGGCACCAGATCTCATTGTAGATGGTTACGAGCCACCATGTGATTGCTGGGAATTGAACTCAGGACCTCTGAGGAGGAGCGGACAGTGCTCTAACCTCTGACCCATCTCTCCAGCCCTGAAACTTAGTCCTTCTTCCATGTCCTTCATGTAGGCTGCCATCACAAGCTGTGGCCCAGATTTAGAGTGGATCTTATCACCTAAAAAGATCCAGATTAAAGGTGGGTCTTCCCACTTCAAAAGATTTAGTTTAAAAAGATCTGTCCCAGCACTCAGGAGAAAGAGACAGGTGGATCTCTGATTCTGAGGCCAGCTTGGTCTACAGACTGAGTTCCAGAACAGCCACGGCTACACAGAGAAACCCTGTCTTGATTACTCCCATCTCCCCCACAGGAAAAAGGAGAAAAGAAAAGAAAAAACCTCTCAGTACAAATAAACACTGTTTTGTGATTTCATTTCACATCCATCAGAACGGCTAAGGTCAATAAAACACTTGAGAGCTCATGCTGGAGGACGTGGACTGAGGGGAGCACTCCTTAGTTGCTGGTGGGAGTGCAAACTTGCGTGACCACGGTGGCTGCGCACTAGAGCTGCCACTATGTGGCAGTTTTTCAGGAAGATGAAGATGGGAGTTCATCTACCTCGTGAGCCAGCTATGCCTCTCTAGGGCATACCCAAAGCTTCATCCTACCACAGGGGCGCTTGCTCAAACATGTTCATTGCTGCTCCATTCATAATAATCAGAAATTGTTAATAACCTAGGTGACCCCTCAACAGAAAATGTGGTACATTTACACAATGGAGTATGATTCAGCTGTTAGAAAATGAAATCATAGCCGATGGCAGTGGTGCATGCCTTTGCTCCCAGCACTGGGGAGGCAGAGGCAGACAGATCTCTGAGTTCGAGGTCAGCGTGGACTATAGAGGGAGTCCCAGGACAGCCAGGACTATATAAAGAAACTCTGTCTCAAACAAACAAACAAACAAACAAACAAACAAACAAACAAACAAGCAAGCAAGCAAACAGTTATCCTGAATAATGTGTCCCTGACCCAGAAAGAGAAATATAGTAGATATTTGCTTATATGTGGATAGAAGCTGTTAAGTCAATGGTAACCAAGCTACAGTCCATAGAACTAGAGAGGCTAGGAATAGAGGGAGGGCACGGATAGATCTCATTAGAAAAGAGAAAACAATAGATAGTTATGGATGGAGGGGGGGCTGGAATAGGAGGATCAAGTAGGGAAGAGGAGGGAGAAGAGGATGAAGGAGGGAATATGGGGAGAGATGGCTAAAATTAAGGGCCGTTTGAGGGATAATCTGCAGCATGATACAGCAGAAGCTTCCTAAAATATGTGCATATATGAAGGTGATCTAAATGAAACAGCCAAATAATAATGGGGGAGACAGAGCCCCAACTAGCCATCTCTTCTCACCAAATAAGGCTTCCAGTGCTGGAACTGGGTTACAGCTAATTGAGTTGTTGGCCAAAGGGGTCCATGGGAACCCCCAAACAACCCATGCTGCTGCCAAGACTACAGGATGCTGCCCACAAACTGATGGCAAAGCCCTGTTGCCGAAGACAACAAACACACAACTTTTGAACATGGAGAAGTTGAGCTGGTACCTACATAGAGCCTTCACTCCTATATGCTGCTGTCTTTGGTACAGGAAGGCACTCTGCAGCTACCAAAAGAGAAACATAAACACCAGCCCAGCCACACACCCTTTGCTCTACAATGGTGTCCTGCCTGCAAAATATGCTAGGGCAAAAGAGGCACAAAGCTTGTGGAAGTAAGCGATCAATGTGTGATGTGACTTAAGGCCCTCTCCACAAGATGGAACCCATACCCAAAACTACTTGGGGTGGCCAAGAACTTGAGAATAGATATGCCAGGGACTAGGGTAAAACCAAACAATACTGTTCTAAACAAACAAACAAACAAACAAACCAAGGTAGCAATAAAATGACTCCTAATGTCATACTGCTGTACTCATAGATTAGTGCCTTGCTCAGCGATCTTCAGAGAAGCTTCCTCCTGCAGCAGACGGGAACAAACACAGAGAGCCACAGCCAGACAATGTGCAGAGAATAAGAGACCTTTGAACACTCATTCCTAAATGAGATGCCTCCATTAAATTCCTCCCCTCAGGGCTCAGGGAACCCAGAGCAAAAGGAGGCAGAAGGAGTATAGTAGCCAGAGGGGATGGAAAGCAGCAAGAAAACAGGGCTCTCAAAATCAACATGACCAAAGCTCATATGAGCTCACAGAGACTGAGGCAGCACGCCCAGGGCCTGCACAGCTCTGCACCAGATTCTTTGTGTATGTATTACGGCTTCCAGTTTAGTGTTTTTATGGGACTCTTGAGTGTGTAACAAGCGGGTCTGTTTCTTGCGCCTTCTCTTGCACACTTTTCCTTCCAATTCCAATGTTAGTTTTTGTTTTTTTCTTATACTTTATTTTTATTATTACCCCCTCCCCTCCCCGAAACCTGCTTTTTAATGAGAGACAGAAAGGAAGCAGATCTAGAAGGGGAAGTGGAAAGGAACTGGGAGGAGTGGAGGGAGTGGAAACTGTAATCAGGATATATTATATGAGAAAAAAACTGTTTTCAATAAAAAGAAGGAGGGAGGGAGGGAGAGAGACAGAGACGGAGAGAGATTGAAATTGGTCCAACTCAGCCACTTGGGTTTTAGTTCATTTCAGATGTAGTCAAGTTGATGACAAAGAATAGCAGAATAGCCATCACAGTGAGCGTGGCAAGCGGGTAGCTGGCTGGGTTCCTACCTGCTGCCCCTGTGGATCTCAGGCTTCTTACTGCCTCCCCCATTGCCCCTGGGAATGTGTGTGCACACGTGTGCCCACACGTGCTATAACCAAGACTTAATGGCATTCATCAAAGTATGTGCTGGCAGTTCTGCCGCACTGAGGACAACAGGGGTGACACAGCATCCACGCTTGAGTGTGAGAACTTTGTGTCCAATTACACAAGAGACCTGCCATGGTGTGAACACGTTATGAAGCGTATGGGTGAGGCAGGAAGTGACTGGTAACTTGGGACGGTGTTGTGTCCCTAGAGAGCTGCTGTGCTGTAGGGGACACTTACGCCTTGGTAATCTTCTCTGATCTAGTTCTCCATCTTTTCACACTCCAGTGGTCTGAGGTAAACTGAGCACAGCACAGGGAGTCACAGGCGGCAGGGAAGCCCTGCTCTGATGGGCTGAAGCCACAGCATGAGTCTGTCACGAGAAGCCTGGGATTAAGGGTGGCACCGGGCTATACCTCAGTGGGCTCAGTCCCTCGACCGTGAGACCTGCCTGAGCCTGGCAGGAAGGCCCAAATGCTACGGTTGTTCTCAGCTCAGACCCTGAGGTGAACTCATTGCAGGAAAGAAGGTGGCTGGTGAACATACTGTGTCAAGGTTCCTGACAGCCACTCCCAAGAGTGGCTGTGGATGACTCTGTCAAATTGGAGGAACCCTGTCCCCCACTGCTGGGAGGATCAAGCTGGGGTGTCTATCAAGTGTTCAACTGAAAAAAGCGTGAAGGCCACTGTGAGAAGTAGGCCGAAGGTTCTTGACACTGGCAGCGGGAGGGGCTTGCGATCAGCTGTCTCTATCCAGGCTCTTGAAGCGCAAGGTTGACAGGGCCAGTGGTGACTGTTCTTCTGAATGTGGAGTCCAAACTAGTTCTTGGAAAAAAGAGAGAATGTTGTTTTGAGAAGTCTGAATTCAAAAAGGGAAATTAGCAAATTTTCATCAGCAGGAGAAAGTTCATCCATGCTGACATGAGGGTTGGCTTCCAGGGATACCTGTCATCCAGAAGTGGGTTGCTTCAGCATATTGCCTTTGGCAGTGTAAGCTGGAGTCATAAACCTTAAGAGCTTGGGGATCAGCAGACCTTTCCTTCACTGGTCACAATAGTTAGTTAGGTAGCTTCAAGGCTCAGGCTTCCAAGAGCCACAGACATAATAGGTGACTCAGCCAAATGATATAACTAAATATCCCAGGCTGGGTCCAGGTTTCCTGCTTCCAGTGTGGCCCATGGCCACACTTCCCCAGCGTTGTGCCATCTGTCATTGTCTCAACATCTGCCACTCTTGACTCCAGTATGAGAGACACGGCTTTCCCAGCTAGAAAGCTAGTCTGGCAATAGATGCCACACAAATGATTCCCACATCAGCTGGGGTGGGGCCGCATGGAACCTAACATGTTCTTGACCAAGAGGACACACTTGCCCTTGGCAAGGTGTGCCACACTAGAAAGTAACTGGTTTGACATTGAATGTTGCTCAGAGAACTTGGTCAAACCAGGCTCTTCAAGTGCCAGTGGTGGTGGGTGTGACAAAAGAGAGGGTGAACAGCTGCTCAAGGCCCACACGAGGGCTACATGCCTGCCAGGGTCTATGTGGAACCAGGTTTGGATATCTGGTCTTGTTCAGAGTATCACAGGAGTTTGTGTCCCAGTGCTCAGTGCCTGTGACAGGTCAGAGCCGTGTGAGCCATGGGGGATGAGGTAATCCTGGGCATTGTGCTCAGTTTACTGGGTAAGGCCAATGGAAAGCTCCATTTCTTCTTCCCTTAGGTCTCCACATTAGTGTCCATTACCCCAGAGTCTGCTGTTTCCAAATGAGGTTGAACCTGCTGATGGCAGCCAGCTAGTTCTGTGGAGAACACTGGACAGAGAAAGCACATGTGATGTGGCACCAAGGAATGTGTGATGCCAGGGGAAGGCAAGGCTAGTGAACAATAAAACACAAACATGGTTTCCACTTTGGCCTAAGGCCAAGTTCTTCCTTCCCCACACAATGCTGCATCCTGCAACTCTACAGTGCTTCTCTTTCCCTCAGAAGGAACTGGGGGGTGACTTCATGTCCCTGGAAATCTCTTGATCTTTGGAGATGCACTGCTGAAGGGCTACTACATTTTCAGCTTGCTCAGGGAGCAGGGACCCCTGGATGTGCCTTGGTACTTCTTTCCGGGTCTATCTGTGAACCTGACCATCCTAAGTGCTGTGGGGTGTAGGCTTTCTTTTAGATTCCAGCACACACAATTTAGTAAAAGCCTAGTGAGAATTTGGACTATTTTCCACACCCTATGCACGGACAGCCCCTTTTACTGGTCCCACTGGTGGCAGATCTCCCCCTGACAGGAAGCTTGGGCACCTGCTGACTTCTTCCATCTGTCTTTCTCTTCCCTGTCCAGTGGGTCTGGATTCCACTCAGGCTAAGTGTCAGAGGCTTACAGGTGAGAAGTGGCTCATTCCCAGAATGGCACTTAGTCCGAGAATAAAGAAAGCTCTGGGTCTCCCACTGGTTATGTCAGGGGCACATGGTGTACTTTGCCAGCATGCGCCAGCTTCCTGGGCAGCTATAATGATGCAAGCGGGAGTGGGGGTCTCGGAATAGCAGCCAGCTGTCCTAGTTTGTGGGCCAAAAGGCTAGAATGGAGGCATGGGCAGGTTCCGTTTCCTTCTTAGCCACTAGGGGGGTGCTCACCTCTCCTTTCTTTTGCCTTTTGGTGGTTGACCATCCTTGGGGACCCTGGACTTACAGCCCTACCCAGCAATGCCCGCCTCTGCTGTTCTGTGTCCTCACCTTAAGCCTGTACTGTCCTGATTTCCCTCTTCCTGCAACATAACAGTCACTGTCCTCCCTCCGAACAACTCTAATGACATGACTGAACCTACATGTTAACACCTACAAGATGGATAGTAGCATGCTACTGTTTCTTTCTGAGACAGGATTTTATCCAAAGCGTAGAGGGAAACTGAGTCCTGACATGCTTTTGTACAGTGCACAGCTGCACAGCCTCACAGTCACACAGATACACAGTCACACAATCACAGCCACACAGCCTCACAGCCAGTCACACAGCTACACATTCTCATACCCTCACAGCCACACAGCTCACACTTAGCTGCACCATTCAAGTTGACCACGTCTTCTTGCCCAGTTCTGTGTTTACTTTGGGTACATGGATCTACTGGCTCTTCTTGGTTCTAGAAATGGGAAAACCCTCTCCAAATAAAGCTCCTAGATGTCAAGTGAGGACAGTTGTGGCGTCCCCTTTGTAGGGGCAGTGGCCTCAGGCCCGGTGAGAGAACTCCCATGGTATCCATTGCTTCCCTTAGCCTTCTTGCCACCATGCCCCGGTGTTGTGCCATCTGTTGTTGTCTAGCGTCTGCCACTCCTTGACACACTTGGCAATCTGTTTTCAGCCCTCAGAAGTCCTTATGTCCAAGGTGTCCATGCTCTTGCCACTAGTGTGGCTTCTTCTGCTTTCTGACAGAAGGCCCCGTGTCATCTGGAGCGTCTAGAGTCTTACTGGGTGCATCAGGAAGACACTCTGCAGGCTGTCTGGCATAAGGCACTGCGTTTTGATCTTCTGTAGTGCTGGCCACCCAGGGACTTGTGCAGGCTGGGACACTCCACTGCTGAGCACCGCGTCATATCCTTAGTTACAAGTCTGGGCCTTTCAGATAGGAGCACCTAGTTCCCTGCCTTCCACAGCCAGCCATGTCTGCCCATCCCCTTGTCTTTCTCCACCCTGGACATGTCTCTGCACTATTCTTAGGCCCCCAAGAACTATGCCCCCCCCCACTATTATCTGCTTTCAAGTGTGCTCCCGTGCAGCATCTCCTCCGGGCCTCTCTCTGCTCTTTAGCATTATGACTTTGACCCTATACTGTATCTCCCTGGGCCAAGAACACTTTCCTCTGACAATACAGCAGAAGGCAGCTGCTGGGCTGGAATCTCATGACTAACAAGCACCTTCACACATCGAGGTTATTTCCCACTCCCGAGGCTCTTCACCTCTTTCCTCAGAGTGGAGCTGAGTCGGGCTGTCTTATCTACCACTGTTTATGTGTCTGTGGGTTTTTGGGGGTCAGGCACAGTTTAACTCCTGTAGCGTTGGGGAGATGGATGGTGGGCTGGGGCTCTGGGTTGTGTATGGAGCCTGCGCCCAGCTACTGACCTTGCCTGACAGACTTAAGAGGCAGTTTGGTGCGGTTTCCAAAAGGTTTCCTGACTGCGATGACAGAGTGCTGACAGCAGGGTTTGCAGGGCTTTGTCTTGTTGAAACATTTACCTTCAGAACTCGTCCTGAGGAAACTTTGTCTCTCGGACAGCCAATGTGGCCCACTGCAGACTTGGTTCACTGCGCCCTGCTTGGCAGGTGGCAGACTTGCAGCCCAGGACGGGATGTATGGCTGTCCTTCTCCTGCCTGGCAGAGCGCTTGCCTCATGCAGAAGCTGTGAGCCCAGGACACCTTATTCCCTGAAGGACCCTGGGTTTAAGGTCTGAGATGAAGAATAGGGCCTTTGGGCAGTTGGCCTGAATCCCACTTTCCACTCCAGCACTATGGTCATTTTTCTTTTTCTTTTGGGCCTTGCCTGCAGACTTTGTCAAGGAGAAGATCTGTGTCCTCTTAGACGGGTATGTTTATACACAGGCAAGCAGACAGGAGTGACCCCTGCTCCCCCTCCCTGTGCTCTCCTGCTTGTCATTTGCTCGCCTGCTCCTCCTTCCACAAGTGTCTACTGTGACCATCCTATACCTGCACACTGGTGTGTGTGTGTGGCAGACCAGAATCCACCCCCACAGTGTCAGATGTGCCCAAACAGGAAAGACTCGGGTGGGCTTGAACTCTGTGTGGACTAGCCTAGAACGCTATCAGGAAGTTCTCTCCCAGGATGGGTTACATTTCCTCACAGTCCTCCAGCTGCTCATCCTCCGGCTCAGGCTGGACCATGCCTAACCACTGACTCTAAGGATACAGTCCGGCTGTCTCCCTCATGGGCTCTGTTCTGAACTCAGGTGCCATCACAAGGAATGAGGTCATTCTGGCACACCCAGCCCAGAGCCAGACACTCGAGCTGCCTCGCACCCTCTGGTGGAATTGTGGAAGCCATGTTCACATGTGAAACACATCCGCAACTGGAGGCAGCTGAAGCTGCTCACAGGAGCCACAGAATCCCACATCAACAGTGAACTGTGGAGTGTAGGAAACTCAGAAACACTGACGCCACTTTAAACGTAAGAGCTGGCACACTCCAGCCAGCACCATCCGGCAAGGCCGGTGTTCCAGAAAACTAATGGGGGAAAGCATACTCAGAGAGCAGTAGGTAGGCTCCATGGGGGGAGAGAGAGTGTGTACATGTGCATACACATTTGCACTCATCTTTCACCTCTGCATGCAGGGGAGGAAGGGCTAGGGACAGCTGGGCCACTGCCTCTGAGGTCTAGGCAGGGCTCCATGTGGTTCCTCACAGCAGGACCCTGTGGGTCTCAGTAGCCTGCGCTGTGGAGTGCATCTTATTTCTGCACAGGAGGTTAGTAAGGAGCAGAGGCCAGAGGCTTGGCTTCTTCCCATCCTTTCCAGTCCCTACCACAAGCCCACTGTGCCAACCTTACCACCACTGCCTCTTAGCTGGGTGCACTGAGCACCAACTTGGGAAGCAGAAATCCAGCTGTTACAAGTCTCTGTGTGTCTGCAGGCATGTCCCCTACCTCTGTCAAGCCTACTTTCTACCTTTAAGACACCAGTGGCCCAGAAACTCCCCCAAAGAACTTGAAGATGTTAGGGATGAGCCTAACTGGTTCAGAATCTTCCCTGGATGTCCCTCCTCCCCCCTAACTGAGGTTTGGAGAAGGATCGCATTGGGGTATGGCTATGGGCTCACTTTATCCCTAACAGCTCCGCTTATTAAGTCTGTATGAAGGAGTAAGTACTCTATTCCTCAAACTATTCAAGAAGGCTCCCAGGAGTTTGTTTGTTTATTTGTTTATTTAGAAAATGCTCTGGGGAGAGTGGGAGGGAATGAGAGAGGCGGCTACGGCTGGGATACAAAGCATATAACCTGTGATTAATATAAAAATAAATAAATTACTTAAAAAATAAAATAAAATGAAAATAGCAAAAAAAGAAAGAAAGAAAATGCTCATATTTGTGTAAGACACAAGACCAGCTCAGCATCTGACAGCAACACATGGGCCAAGCCTAACCTGTCGCCTGTCCTAAGTAAACACAGCAGTAACGCCCGCTCACTGCATCCTCCACAGCTGCTTCTGCACTCAGAATCAAGTAGCTGTGACAGAGACGAAGCGCCTGGGAAGCCTTACACGCTTGCCACGCACCTGGTCCTTCTAGGGTTAAGGGCTTGGATGGCTGTTCAGATGGGTTTCATCACTTCAATTGGGGTCTGGATGTGGTCAATAACTTCCGTTTGCTTTATCTGTGACAATGCTACATTAGATCAAATGGAAAGATTATTTTTCCATGAAACAACTGTTTTGCATGGTTACTATTAAGTTAGTCACATGGAAATAGTGACAAATCTTGCTAGGGTAAGGGTCACACCAGATCCACCATGAACTCCAATGAAGACAGGCTCTCCTACAATCTCAACCAGAGCTCTGTGGAAAGGAGCACAGGGTGGTGAGTTTGGAAATGTTCCACACCAGAATTGGTAGAAATAACAACGACAAAAAAAAAGCTTTTCTTTTTTTTTTGAGACATGGTCTCTTTATGCAGCTCTGGCTGTCTTAGAACTCACCATGTAGACCAGAATGGCCTTGAACTGACAGAGATTCACCTGTCTCCTGGACTTAAGGTATGTACCAGCATACCCTGTTGAAGCATGACCTTTCAATCCATGAAGTATAGAGTGGAATAAAGAGAAATAAACCAACAGTTAGACATGTGAAACTTCAGACATCACAGACAAAATTCCTGGTGAGCAGCCAGAGGGAAAAGCCAGCCCAAAGGATCAGAGCTGGTGTGACGGTGCTGGATGCTGAGGACAACAGAAGAAGGAAACCACCAAGGCAGACCTGGACCCAACTCCATGACTGCTCAAGAGACGAAACAAAGGCATGCAAGCCGCTCTGCGAGAGGGCAGTGAGAGGCACAGACAGCTGCATGCAGGAAGGAGGCTCCTCCAAGTCCCGGCTCAGTCCACCAAGGACTCCACTCCAGCACAGTGTCCTGATGGGACACAGTCAGAGGACTGCACGGCGAGGCCAGGAGTGTCTGCAGTGCTGGGAAACTGGTTTGGCGGCAGCGGGGCTTGGAGATGGCTGATGGTGTGGGTGTAGAACTCTTACCAAGTCAGGGTTATCTTCAGACTTGGGAAACAAAGGGGGTGCAATCTGACTGGTTATCATCTCCCCACTTGATAGGGCAAGCTTCTTAATAAGAAAAAAAAAACTTTTCAGCAAATCCAGCGTACTTTTTAACCTCTCGTTTCCCCTGCAATTGTGACATGTCTACATGAAATCAGCCACAGGAAGGAAGCCTGTTGGAGAAGCTATTTTCTGAGCATCTCTTTATAGCCCTGATTGCACAACACTAATACATGGAGGCAGAGAGGCTGGGCTCTGGGCTCAGGCCCTGGGTGGCGGCTGTAACTCGAGGCAAATGTCTCAGGAAGCACCCGCGGCCTGCACGCAATCCTTCACACAGCCCAGGGAAAATGAGAGTTAATCAAACATTTACTTTAATTGCAAATTTTTTCCTGTGTGGGTGTTTTGTCAGCGTATGTACCTGGGCACCATGTACATGCAGTGTCCATGGAGGCCAGAAGAGGGCATCAGATCCCCTGGAGCTGGAGTTAGCACCTGTGGATGCTGGGAATTAAACCCAGGTCCTTCGAGCCATCTCTCCAGCCCCTCAAACATTTACTTTAAAGAAAGAGATAAACAGAACTGAGAATCTAACTGGGAAGCAAGCCTGAGTGAGAGCAACCTAATACAATCCTCCATGGGCAAGTTTAGAAAAGGTCTGAAAAAAACCACAATGATCTTCTCATAGGCAACTACCAAAGGCCCAGGATGGCTGTTCTAAAAAGCACCCTTTGAGATACACATCACAAAGCCATTGACCTATGACAGCAAGGAATGCTCAGCCACAAGTTGACCCTCTGACTTCCTAATGTCTCTCTTCATGGGTGGTAGGCAGGCAGGCTGCCCACTCTCCCATCCCGCCTCTGTAAAGGTTTTGTACTTGGAAGTCCTATTCACTGAGGTTGTGGGCCAAATAAGAACTGCCTCACTTCCTTGCTGGCTGTTTTCAAGCTATGGGGATTCATCTGGCAGTCATGACGACTTTCCTGTGGTGCTGTTTCCAGAAGGAAATAAGATGAGCCATGACAGGCCATCTGGGTCTCATTGATTTTCTTCTTATCTACAATCTCCCCCTCCTCTCTACAGTTGCCTCTCATGGTCCTGAGGTGGTGCAGAAGAGGACAGGGCCCAGGCTAGCACTATTTTGGATCCTCTCCCTCT
Organism: Pachyuromys duprasi; assembly: GCA_028658305.1. Classification (NCBI taxonomy): domain Eukaryota; kingdom Metazoa; phylum Chordata; class Mammalia; order Rodentia; family Muridae; genus Pachyuromys; species Pachyuromys duprasi. Next base: position 55,433,801 of record CM053744.1, read on the forward strand.
GTTAGGATCCAGAAAGCTTGTTCTGAGCAAAGATGTGGCAGTTCTTGGGTGCTGAGGTGACTGGACCCATAGATAAGCAATGCTCACCTATAGAGGGTCTGGCAACTTCTTGAGATGGCTTCACATTCACACATCATTCACCTGATGTGTGGCTTTGTTTGGAAAAAAGAGGGCCTTTGCAGAGTGATTAGAGAGTTGGGAATGAGCTAATTCTTGGTGACTTGTCCAGTGGAAAGTCCTTGCCAAAGAAAGAGACAGATGCAGGGACAGGGTATGAGACTGGAGTGGTATAGTCAGGTGAGGAAGAACGTCAGCCATCAAAAGCTGGAAGAACTCTCCTCCCTGAGAGGCCCCAGAGGGAGCTGGCGCCTTGAATTTGGACTTCTGGTCTTCAGAACTGAGATAGAGGATTCCTGTAGCTGGTCTTCTCTACTTTGTGGGTTCTTCTTTTCCCCACACTTTACCTCCCAGGTTTCACCCTCTAACACTAGACAGGAGAAAAACAAGGATAGAGGGAAGAGAGGAATTAGAAAAACCCCTGAATCTAATTTCTTTTCTTTTGTTTCTTCTTGACCATGGCGATCAACAAACCACAACCAACCTCCCTAATGGACTGACTTGGCCCCTTGGGGCCCTTGCATTTATGTATCCTCTGAAAGGTACCAGAATTCCAATGCGGCACAATCACAGAAACTATCTTCAGCTGGAAAAGCCATGCTTCTGCTGGAGCACAAGGCAAATCCGAGTCAGCTGCTGAGGACAGTCCAAAGCTGCTTCACATCCCTACACCTGGGAGTAAAACAAAGGCACATTCTTATTTTATTTCTGTGTATTTTAAAGAAACCAAAATCCCAGAATTCTTAAAAATGTCACCACACTACTCCTGTTAAAGCTGAAATGCCCCAGTCATAGCGCTCTCCTCGTAGCTGGGGATAGACAGCAGGAATCCAAAGGCATGTATTGTGTGTAGGTGGCTCGTTCCTATGCACACAGGTGTCTGTGCAGTGGCACGTCATTTCTGTACTTCCTATTTCCTCTGCAGCCTTAACAGTTCATGGTCCCATGGCTTTTATGGGCTACATAGGCTTTTATCTTAGCCTAGAGATCTCCATAATGGCTACTAGTAATCTAGCCACCTGCAGGTCCTCAGTGCGGAATGGGGCTGGACACAGCAGTGTCAGGAGCCTTCCTGTGCCTGTCTTCTTCCCCATCTTAGACTTCCAGAAACCACAGGAAGGCTTCTTTCCAGGAGGAAGCCAGAGTCTACTGTGACTGAGGAGTATATATGCCTATACTCCTTATATATATATATATATATATATATATAAGTATATATGCCTATAGGACTCCCTATATGCCTGAGGAAGATGATGACTGCCCCCAAAATGTCTCAGAATGCAAGATGTGCCAATCTAGGCCTTTCTCCTAGAGTTCCTGGGAAAAGCACTTGCCTAAGTGAGGTCTTGCACAAGCTTTGTCTTATGCCAAGCTAGATTATTAGGAAGTAGAGATTTATATACTAGCTCCAGGGTAGAAATGGGTCGAAATCAGCAGAAACTATCATATAACGGGACTAAGTAAGCAGAAGCTAATCAACCCAGGAACATTATGGAGAACACAACAGCCTTGGGAGTAATAGCTGTAGCTTCACGTGGCGCAGGATCCAAAGCCATATTTCCCCTAAGGCCATGGTCCTAGGCCTTCGCTGGCTCTGCCAAGCATGTTCCTGGTTTCAGAGAAGGCCTTAGGGGGAAGCCTTGGATCAACCCAGCCCTCAAGACTTCCTCACCTTCAAGCCAGCAACATAAAGAGTTTCTTTCTCTTGGAGTTTGCTTCCTTGATGCGAACCTTCTCAACCCTTAATAAAATCCATGTGATGGCACTAGTGAGGGCCTACTGGATAGGCTGGAGTAATCTTCCAGTCTCAGAATCCAGAATGACATCACACCTCTGTCCCTCTTATCACCACCCTTCTTGTGCTGGCTGGTTGTCTCTCTCCTTTCAGGGTCTACACGATCTGTCACCATGCACGTGTGGCGGACCCAGTGTCTCTGCTTTACAGTCCACTCTTATTTAGCTGTCATATTCCCAGAGGCAAATGTTGGCTTTTCCTCTGACTGAGTCCTTCCATTTCCAGCCCTTTGCACACATCTGCCCACTCAGCAAGAAGGATAATGCTGATGACCCTTCGACCCCAGGGCTTTTAGTATTATTATTTATAATCTTCCCAGGTAACACCATTACATAAGCACCTGGATTCTTTCTGTGACATCTTGCTGTGAGACAAGCCAGGCCTAGACATCCGGTACCAGAGAATCTTGGGGATGAAGAAGATACTCCCCTGGGAAGATTGCCTCAAGATGGACCCATGGCCCTGCAGCTCTGCTCTCGGGTAGGCCATCCTCCTTCCCTTTTACTTGCGTCTATTCTTTTTCAGTGAAACAGCAGCACAGTGAAGGGGCTGACAGAGGTTTGGGTTGAGGAGAATGTGAGACAGATGCTGAGGAGAGAGCGAGAGCATAAAGTCCATAGCTTGTGGTCCTGTCCATAGCTTGCCGTCAGGATGAGGATGGAAGTGCTCAGGTGTAAGCAGGGAGGTCCCTCTTCGTGGTTAAGACCACCTGTGTAGATTGTGGGCAGCAGTTTTGGAGGGGGGGGTGGATACACAGGATATCCAGAACATTCTCAAAATATTTTCCTTCTGGGCTATTCTTTTTTAGAAAACAACAGCAAAACAAAAACAAACAAAACCCCCAGAGCCCATTTAATAAGGGTCTCACTTTTTTGAGGCCAGCTCAGCCTCAAACTTAACAATAATCCTTCTGCCTCAGCTTCCTCAGTGTGCCCTCAGTTTTAATATGACTTAAAGGAAGTATTGGGTGGGAGGGAGCGGTTGTGAGATCCTGAGGCTTGTCTAGACCCCATCTTACACTAGGGCCCACAGAGGGCCACTGTGGCCCTCTCCTCAAAAGCCTTGCCTCACATTTACACAAGTCACATGAGCAACTGCCGCATGTCCACCATAGAGGTGGGGTGGGAGGCTGGGAATCTCAGCCCTCAACAGCCTTAGTCTGGTTTTAATGGGTTTCCCGAGACAGAGACACAGCCACAAGCTAGGTGTAGTAAGTCCCATAAACTTCGGGGTCTGACTGCTTCTTGTTCCACCTTCCGTCTGAAAACAGGCAGTGGGGAAGAACCAGGGACTGAGTTTCAGTCAGTGCCACGGGCTGATCCTCTCAGGTGTGCCCTGTAGGCTTTGTGGGCGGCATTTATGACTCAGTCTGTGTGAGGGACTCCCCCAGTTTCCTGCTAAGACAGGTCACGTTGGTAGGACGTGGCATCTCATGTTCTGGATCCTGATTGTCAGTTTCTCCTGTATCCCGCTGTTTCAATGGGCTGGAACCCCTAGGAATGTCCATAGCTCTGGGGCTTTTGGCAGAGTTCCTGAAGTGCTCAGGTGTGAGCAGGCAGGGGGAAGGGGTGAGCTGCATCTTAGTTTCCCTCTGCTGCTGTGATGAAACACTCTGACTAAAAGCAACCCAGGGAGGAAAGGGGTGATTCCATCTTACACTTCCAAGTCACAGTCCATCACCGAGCAAAGTCAGGGCAGGACCTCAAGGCAGGAAGTGGGAGCAGAAACCACAGAGGACCACTGCTTCCTGGGCTGCTTGCTTGTTCCCAGGTTCACACTTAACTTGCTTGCTTTTATAGACCCAACCATTGCCTAGGGATGGTTCCTTGGCCAGTGGGCTGGACCCTCTCACATCAATCATTAATCAAGACAACATCTCACAGTTTGGCCTCAGGCTAATTGGATCTGGGCAATGGCACCTCTGGGCTATATCAAGTTGTCAGCTAAAGCAGCTGCCCCCAGGGAAGGAAGCTAAACAGTCCTCTGGTTGGTACGAGGGCACTGCAGAGCTGGCAGGTGGCCCCAACGTTGTCAGCCGAAGCTGCTCCTCAGAACCCTGTAGCAGGGCACCTGCATGTGGGACAGTTATGCTTTTGCAACCACTGAGCAGCCCTGGGTCTCTCATGGATCAGAACTGGGGGCAGCTGCACTTTTAAGAGGTTCAGGGTTGGGAAGTGTGTGTGTGTGTGGGGGGGTTTTAAGAAGACTAAAATAAAAAAGATTTATTTATTTATTTATTTATTTATTTATAGCAGAATCTAGTAGTTCAGCGAAGTCTGAGACTCACAGGCTATTGGCATTTGTGGGAAAAGTCCTGAGAGATTGTCACTGAGTAGAGTGATGGTGTAAGCTGCCTCCTGCTGGCCCCTGGGGAAAGCAACCCAGTGACATGCAGACCCCACCTCTTGGCTGGGGTGAGTGTTGACTCCAGGGGAGCTAGGTCTGACAAGCACATTTGCTATTCTCTTCTCACCCATGGTTTGTGGGGATCCACTCTCCTCTCATGGTTGTCTTGATGGAACAATCCACCAGGCATCTTCAGAAGGCAAAGGATGAAAGAAAGTCAGCATCCACTCAGTGACAGGGCTCCGCGTCTGGGATGTCCACTGTGAACACAGCCTGGAAATGCTGACAGGTGGCTGAGAGTCAATCCTGTCCTGAGCATGTGGCCATACCCCTTTAATAAGGTTAACGGAGCCTCAGCTTATGTCATGGTAGAGCCACCGTGGTCAGGGCAGATCTGTGGGTGTGGGAGGGCTTAAGGAAAACTCTGAAAATACCACAGCATTTTACCCTTTGAGGAATCCTCTGGCCACAGAAACAGAAACTTTCCTGCCCACCATTGTCTTGGTGAGCTCAATGCCTGGACTCAGTGGTTCTATGTATGTCATTAAGGGTGCTGGCTGCATCCAGGTATAATCCATGCAATAAAACTCACCAATTCTAAATGTACAGTTTGATGAAACTTGACAAAATGCAAGGGGTTGTATATCCACCTATCTGTCGTGACAGACTCTCTCTGAATGATTGCTGAGGTTCCGTGGTCCCTCAGGTGGGTACCTCTCCCATCAGATCTTCTCCCTGGTGACCTTTGATCTGCTTTCTATTACTCTGGCTTGGATATCTATCTATCTATCTATCTATCTATCTATCTATCTATCTATCTATCTATCTATCTATCTATCTATCTATCTCATCATCTCTATCATATCTATCAATCTATCATCATCTCTATCATATCCATCAATCTATCTCTATCATCATCAACATATCTATGTATCTATCTACCTACCTACCTATGTGTATGGGTATTTTGCATGTATGTACATCTATGAACCCCATGGATGCCCAATGTTCTCAGAGGCCAGACAGGGAACTGGATCTCTTGGAACTGTAAACGGTTGTGAGCTGCCACTCTGGTGCTGGTAATCAAACCTGGGTCCTTAGGAAGGGCAGCTGATACTCTGAACCACTAAGCTGTCTCTCCAGCCCTCCAGTCCTATCTTTTAAATAACTGCACGTAAAGAGAATCTGAAGTGTATAGTCTTCTAGGTCCAGCCTTTAAGCCAAGTATGCTGCTTTGACCAATAATTCTTCTGGAAGTACTGAAGTCTGAATCGGGGTCTCTGAGATACTAGGCAAGCGCCCTGCCACTGAGCTACATCTCCAGCTGACTAATCCTTTTGTGTACTCATTTGCTGTTGGTATATTTACTTTTTTTTTTTTAAAGACAGACCCTTGTTATGTAGCTTAGGCTGGGTTGAGCCTATTCCCTCTCCTTGACCTCTTGAACGGTGGGATTACAGGGCATGCACCACAAGCCCAGTGTAAAATCCACTCTGATGAAGGCTGTTTTCAGAACATTGAGTTATTTTGAAAATGAAGTTGTTTCATGGGTTTGACTTGCTATTCTTTTTTTTTCTTCCATGTTCTGCACACGGTCATCTCACAGTTTTCTCCGCTCTGCCTTTCTCTTGTCTTCCTGCCTCACTTTCTCCAAAGAACACTTGCAAATTGACGCTTGACTTCCTCCAGCTGCCTCAACTCAGGGTAGCTCACCTCAAGGGCGGGCTGGCTATGCCTGACGGGAGAACTCTGTTCAGCATGCCTACCTACAGACCCCTGAGGCATCCATGCGGCTGCGCATGCTCAGGGCTAACAGCCCCCTGGGACTTTAATACACCCTGGAGGAGCATCACACCTTCCCCCTGAGGCACTGTAGCTCGAGCAGGCAGAGCAAACCGGAAGCAGAGGATTCAGACTCGCTTAGAACACTGTTCTCAGTGAGGCGTGATGTGAGAAGTAACTAGCTCGCGAGGTTTCCTGTGAGGCCCCGAAGGCCTTCTAGTAGGCCCTGCACTGTTACAAAGTCCTAACCTTGGGGCTGGGGGGATGGCTCAGCGCTTAAGAGGCCTTGCTGCACCCCCACCCAGAGCACCCAAGGTCATTTACCAGGACCCCATGGCGGCACACAACCTCCTGTAACTCCGGCTGCAGAGAATCTGATGCCCCTTCATGCAGGCTCACAAAACAAAAATATTCTTAAAAAATTCCCACTGAAATAGTTCTCTTGGAGTGTGACCTGAGATGATTTCCCTGTTACACTTGAATAGAATTTCTATAGAACAGAGTTTTCTAGCTAACTCCACACACCGGTATGCTGTCTTACAGCTCTGTAGGGAAAGGCTTCCCCAATGGAGGCATTATAGCTCTGAGGGGAAAAAGTTTCCCCAACAGAGGCGTCTCAGCTCTGGAGAGAATGGTAGCCAGGCAGCCAGGAGCAAAGGAACAATGTAAGGATGCTCAGGCAATCAGCCACAGAGAACTGGGTAGGAGGCAGGTTTATACAGGGTTTTGAGGAGTGGGATGGGGTGAGGAGTTTTCCAAAGTAGAGATTTCCAGGGTGGAGATTGCTCAGAGCAAGCCCAGAGATTGGTGGGATTTCGTGCTCAGTGATTTTTTTTTTCACTCAGAAGTGGGCTCCGACCTTTTTACCCTACATATGCTACATTCAAGATTCTTTAAACATCTTAGTTCCTTGAATACCAACAAACTTATTACATGTCAAAGAGCAGATAGCTAGCGTAGACAGAAGAAGTGCATTCTGCATTACTCCACAATATGCACAACTGCTTCTCAGCAAGAGTGAAACATGTGTTTCATGCAATCAAAACACTCTAACTCGAAGACAGAGTCCCAGCCCAACCTTTACCAATCTCTGTCTGTCCATCCGTCTGTCTAGAGGTGTGCCCATGCCAGGGCATATTTGTGAAGGTCCGGGTACAATCCTGATTGCCAGTCTTGGCCTTCTACCTTGTCTTAGGTAGGGTCACATGTTGTTAGCCACTGTGTGTGCCAGGCAAGGTGGCCCATGAGCTTCTGGGAACTTTCCTCTCTCTGCTTCCTGTCTCACCATAGGGATTACAGCCGCGTGCTGCGGAAGCTGGCTCTGTGTGGGTTCTAGAGATCAGAACGCAGGTCCTCGTGCTGTGCAGCAAACAAGCTGTGTCCCCGAGGAGCCGTCACTCTAGCCCCAAATGTGTCTGTGTGTGTGTGTGTCTTTGTGATAGTCTCTGTTTCTCATGCTGCCCTTGAACTCACGACGTAAAGTGACTCTCACACTTTGGCCTCCCAAGCAGCTGGGGCTGTAAGCACACAGCTCTGTGGCCCCCTTTCCCCACTTTCAGTTGTGATGGTCAAACTGGAGTTGACCATGTATGTCTTAATTTAAGAGCGAGTTTCACAAGTGTTTGAAACCATTAAAACACGAACTACTCAGTGAGCTAGCAAGGCATTGTGAGGGTTGCCCCGAGGGGATTCCTGCAGGACCGGGAAGTTTGGTTAGGTCACCTCTGGCCCTTTCCATGAGGTCCTCTGACTGGACGACCTCTCCTGGAGCCACTTCTTTGTTTCCAGACTCTCAGGACCTGTCTCAGTTGCCCCATTTTTCTGTAGAAGTTTCAACATGAAGCTCAGCCTGGGAGTGTCCCGAGCATTCAGCTTGTTTTTACTGAGGCCCGGCCACCTGTCCAATGCTATGTAGTGGCTAGGAGGTGCAGGCCCGGAGGCTGAAGTCTTGGACCCAGGGGCACCTTGCCAGCTTCACCCCAGCACCTTCTTTCCTTACAGCTTTGTCCATGGGGAGGGCAGGGAACGTAGGGCTGCCTCCCCCACCTCTCGTGGATCCATTCTGTGCTTCTTTACTGTGACCCACTCTCTGAACCTGCATGTCTTCCCCTCCCCTTCTGACTCCTCCCACCCCCAAAGTAACAGGTGTCCTGGAAGCATTTTTACATGTACTTGGTTTTGGTTGGTTCTCTGCCCTCTCTCCTCCTTTCTCTCCTCCATATCTCTGCCCCCATCCAGCTCTACTCTCGGATCACTCCCGGGTCACATGTGTTCTCTCGCCCTTCCTCTCCCTTAAGCCCCTTTTACCCTATCTCATGGGTCTATTTCTAGTTTCCTAGAACCTACCCATGTTTACCCTCACAGCTAGAAGCTAGGATCAGGACAAGAGAGAGAGAACAGGTGGCATTTGTCTTTCTGAGCTGGGTCACCCACTTCACATATGTTCGAGTTCCATCCACTTCCTCCTGCAAATGTCAGTTTTTTATTTCTCACCACGGGCAATAACACTCCATTGTTTATATCTACCATATTTTTATTATCCATGGACATCTAAGCTGATTTCATTCCTTTGGGCCTGTGAATTGAGCTGCAATGCACACGGATGAGCAAGCGTCCCTATAGAAGGATGGAGGTCCTTCGGGCACATGTCCAGGAATGATCCAGATGGTCATGTGGCAGTTGTAATTTTAGTTTTCTGTGCCACCTCCATACTGATTTCCTCGATGGCTGAGCCAGTTGGCATCTCTGCCAGCCCTGAATAAGGGTTCCTCTTTACTCCATGTCCTTGCCAGCATCTGCTGCTTTCTGGATGATGGACTTCTCTATCCATCATGGCAAGGTGGGCACCTTCTTGAGTCACCTCTGGGGCCTGGGGTTTCATGCAAGTGCTTTTTTGGCTTCTGAATAGTCACTTCTGGGGGTCATGGCTACAACCACAGAACAAAGTTCACAGGATTGGCTCAGGTGGAGACACTGAGAGGGCACGTGATTGGCTTACCTGGGGTAGGAGCGGGGGCGGGGCAGGAGCAGGGTTGGGGTAGAGGGGTAGGGTAGAGGTGTGGAGGAGATTTGTGGTTTTCTCTTTTAAATGTTGGTTCTTGCTAAGCCTCTCATGGTTAGTGAATGGAAAATCCAAGACAGGGCGTTAATGTGTGTGCCAGTCTTTTTCTCTCAGGTTAGGAGAACAAGAGACAGGACAGAGAGCAGCCCTCTCAACTCTCACATGTGGTGAAACTCAGGAAAGTCAGGTTACTTTTTAAAATGTGAGTCATCATGCCAAGAGGGGAAGTCTGAGACAGACCGAGGGAAATGTCATCGTGGTGGATGATGGAAGCGACTGTCTCGGCGTGGTAATAGCTAATATTAGTAATGAGCAGGAGTAAGTGAAGCCACTAATAAAGCGAGAATGGTCACCTTTAAGTGTCAAAGGGGAAACATTTCATCCATGGTGGTACTGACATGGAAACAAAGCCTTGCAAAACAAGCAACAAATAAAAGGAAAAACAACACAGCATGTACTTGGTTGCGCTGAAGAGCTGAATACACATATTCTGGAGCCCTGAAGATGCCTTGTTCTCCAGAGCTTACTGTTGAAAACACCTCAGTCCTCCGCAAATTACCAATTGATAACAGTTGCAAGCTTTTATTTAGAAAAGGAACCATTTACATTTACATTTACATTACATTTACATTTAGAAAAGTCTGGGAAGAGGGCCGGGGAAGTAGGCACAGCTTTGGCTAGCTCCTGTGAGATTTGTTTTAAAGCTTCTAATATACATACATACATACATACATACATATAGTGTGTGTGTGTGTGATATAGGCTTTCTTGTATCCCCAGGCTAGCCTCAAACTCCCTGTGTAGCCAGCATTGACCTTGAACTCCTGATCTCTTTGCCTCTATCTCTCAAGAGCTAAGTTTATAGGTGTACACCAGCATTCCCAGACATCTATCTGGGAATACTCTATCCATCCACTGATTTATTTCTGAGCTGAGGCTCAAAACTCAAAACTCAGGCTATACTGTGATGCTTCTGTTTCAGCCTCAAATGACAGCATAACCACCATGCCCAGCTCGGCCCTTGAGGTTCTAACAGACCCACAGAGCTGTGTCACCTGGAGTTGGCATGTCAAGACGAGATCAACCATACTGTAACCTGGCTTTCCTTAGCTGTCCCTTTGTCACACAAGTCCCTTCTGCCTCCCTGTCAACTTCCTGTTTCTCAAATACCAGAGAAATGGGATCCTACAGGAGTCTTTTGGGATTGAACGTTGTTCGTCTTCATCCGTGCTGACACATCAGTAGTTTATTCGTTTTCATCACTGGGTAGTGCTCCTTTGCAAACAATGTAAACACATCCTCATCTGTTCACCTGCCGAGCGCTGTTGGGTCCTTTCAAACTTTTGGTGGTTATGGGTAAAGCTGCTACCAGCTCTGTGCACAGGTTTTGGGATGCATGTAGCTCTTCAGATCTCTTAGGTGAGAGGGCATTCTTGCTGAACAGAGGGTAAAAGTGTTCTGTCCTTAAGCATTAAGCTGCAGGTTTTCATAAGCAAATCCATTTCCTGTTAAGAAGTCTCCTTAAGGGGTGGAGAGATGGCTCGGTGCTAAGAGCACGGGAGCACGGGCTGTTCTTCCAGAGGACCTGGGTTTAGTTCCCAGCATCCACGGCAGCTCAGAGCTGCTGCAACTAGAGGATCTGACACCCTCCCACAGACATACACACAGGCAAAAACCAACGCACATAAACAAACAAACAAACTCTCTTTATGTTCCTCGTCTGCTGAGACTTTTTTTTTTTTTTTTTTTACAAATCATGGATGGTTGTTAGATTCAGTCCAGTGTGTTTCCTACATCTACAGAGACAATGTGTGCTTCCCCCTCTCATTTTTTTTTAATTCTTTTTTTCCTTTTGGGTTTTGAGACAGGTTTCTCTGTGTAGCTTAGGCTAGCGCTGAGCCGATAATCTTCCACTCTTTCTCTCTTTCTCTCTTTCTCTCTCTCTCTCTCTGTCTCTCTCTCTCTCTGTCTCTCTCTCTCTCTCTCCTGAGTTTTACTTTGTAGCCTAAGCTGGCATAGAACTCCCTAAGTAGCCCAGGCTGGCCGGAAGCTCATGGTAAGCCTTTTGTCTCAGCCTCTTGGATTACAGGGATGAATCCCCACAGCCGGCTTTCATTTCTGTGTGTACACCCTCACATGTGCACATGAGCCTGGAGGCCAGAGGCTAACATCAGGAGTCTTCAATTGCTCGCCACCTTCTTTTTGAGACACAGTCTCACCATGTTACCCAACTGTCTTGAAACTCACTTCGTAGGCCAGGCCAACCGAGAACTCACAGAGATCCATCTGCCTCTGCTCAAATTATAGGCCTGACCGCTCCACCTGGCTCCACCTTAATTTTTTTTTTTTTGAGACAGGCTCCCTCACTGAACCTGGCGCTCACTGATGTGGTGAGACTGGCTGGCCGGTGGGACCCTCCTGCCTCTTGCCACACCGCAGCTGCTCTTTAGCAGGATGCTGGCATTCACCGAGCCATCTGTCTAGCCCTGTTTCTTTTTTTTTTTTTTTTTTAAACAGGTTCACGTAGGCCAGGTTGGCCTCAAACTCTACGTAGCTGAGGATGACCTTGAATACCTACCTGTTCCCCTCTCTTCCTCAGAGCTGGGATTCTAGCTGTCTACCACCAGGCTGAAGATTTCCTAATTCGACTCTCTCCTCCGGGATGTCAGTGCCATCTGGTGCCTCCCTGCTGTTGGCTCCGAGCTGCTGTTGCCTCTGGTGTTTTGAGGATGTTTGTGTCCATGTTTGTGAGCGCTGTGGTGATGTGAAACACTCCTGACTGTCCTGAAGGCTCACGTGCTGAAGGTTTGGTCTCCAGTCATCAAGTATCACTGGATCGTGAGGCCATCAGCCTCACCAACAGATTAACCCATTGGTGCATTCGTAGGTGGTGGACCGGTGCCAAGAAGGTGGGGCCTAATTGGAGGCAGTGGGATGGCAGAGGTGTGCTGTTAAAGGGAATGGCCTGTCCATGGCCGCTTCTCCTCACTGCTTCCTGGTGGCCACAAGGTGAGCACCCACGGTCCACGACTTCCAGCCCCACCACAAGCAGACCATGGAGCTAGTGGCCATAGGCAGAACCCTCTGACACACTGAACAAACCCAGATCTTTCTTTAAGCTGTTTGTCTTAGGCGTTTTGTCACAGTGATAGAAAGCTGAGACACACAGGCGGTTTCTCAGGGGCTTTTTTGGAGCGATGCTGGTGGCATGGATAGGCTTGGAACGTGCTCCCTCCTCTCATTTTCTTGGAAGAGATTATGAAGGATTAATTTATTCTTCTATTGTTTGACAGAAGTTTTCAGTAAAACCCATTTGTGTCTGAGGTTTCCTTTGTTGTTGTTTTGTTTTGCAAGACAGGGTTTCTCTGTGTAGCTTTGACTGTCCTGGACTTGATTTATAGACCAGGCTGGCCTCGAACTCACAGAGATCTGCCTGCCTCTGCCTCCCTGAGTGCTGGGATTACAGGTGTGTGCCATCCTGCCTGGCTCCTTTTTAAAAAAAAATTATTTATTTTTTTTATTTGTGCGTGTGTGTATGTATGTATGTATGTACGTATGTATGTATGTATGTATGTGTACATGTGTGTACAGTGCCCACAGAGGCCAGAAGAGGGTGTCAGAACCCCTGGAGCTTGAGTTACAATTGTGAGCTGTCATATTGGTGCTGGGAATCTGACGTAGGTCCTCTGGGATAACAGCAACACTGAGCCATCTCTCCAGGTCCCTGGGGTTTCCTTTCTAGAGGATTAAAATTTCCTTTTCATTCCTTTAATAGAAGCAACTACTTAGGCCGTCTATGTTATCTTGAGTTATGCGATTCTGTGTACCGGAGTGATTGGATTTCATCTACGTTGTTAAGTGCACCATAGAATTGTTGGTACCGTTCCTGTCTACTGCCTCTGGGACTTATGACAGCTCTCATTTGGGCGATTTCTGACCTCCCCCGCTATTTGGTCATAAGTTTTAAAGTTTTCTTTTCTTTTTTTTTTCTTTTGAGACAGAGTCTCTCGATATACCCCTGGCTGTCCTGGAACTCACTCTGTAGATCATGCTGGCCTCAGACTCACAGAGATCTGCCTGCCTCTGCTTCCGAGTGCTGAGATCGAAGGTGTGCGCCTCTGAGCCATGCTTGATATTTTTTAAAGAATGGGCTTTTGGGGCCTGGAGTTGTGGCCCCTTCCTCATACAGCCAGTGCTCTGTGATAAACCTCAGGCAACACCAACAGAGAACAAACAACCTTCCCATTGGTGTCATGGATTCTTTTCTGTTTCCAGTTTTGTGTATTTATGTTTTCATCTCCTTTACTTTGCTTCCTTTGGGTTTGGCTTGTGTTTTTTCTGGTTTCTAAAGGGGTAAACTTAGGCATTTATTTGAAAAGTTTCCTTTCCCAACACAAGCCTTCGATGCTGTCCACTTCCCAGTCGGGGCTGGCTTCCTTTCGGCCCACACATTTTGATAAGTTGTGTTTTCATTTTCATTCCACTCAAAACATTTTATATTTCCCCATGCAACTGACTTTTTGGCCCAGGGATTACTTAGAAGTATGTTGTTTAATTTCCAAATATTTAGGGGATTTTCTAAATATCCTTTTGTTGTTGATTCTAACTGGATCTCATAAATTATGCTTAGGGGATATACATCATATGATTTCAGTATTTTTTTTTTGAGACAGGTCCCATGTAGCTTAGGTTAGTTTCTAATTTGTTATATAGCAAGGGCCAATCTTGAAGTTTTGATCCTCCTGCTTCTAGCTCCAGAGTAATGGGATCACAGGCCTACAGTCATTTTAAAATTTGTTAAAGTTTAATCACGTGACTCTGGATAAGGTCTGTTCTGAGAAGATCCATATGAATTTGAAAGGGAATTGTCTTTGTTAGGTGGAATAGCCTACAAATGTTTTTTTTTTAATTTTTTAATATTAGTTACAGTTTATAAACGTTGTATCTCAGCTGTATCCTGCTCCTTCATTCCCTCCCAATATCACCCTCCCTCCCTCATCTCCTCCCTGCCCCTTTCCAAGTCCACTGATAGGGGAGGATCTCCTCCCCTTTCATCTGACCCTGGTTTATCAGGTATCTTCAGGACTGGCTGCAATGTCTTCCTCTGTGGCCTAGCAGGGCTGCTCCTCCCTCGGGGAGGAGGGAAGTCAAAGAGCCAGCCATTGAGTTCACGTCAGAAATAGTACCTATTCCCCTTACTAGGGAACCCACTTGGATACTGAGCTACCAAAGCCTACAAATGTTAATTGGGTTGAGTCACTAATGCAGCTCAGGGTCTCCTGTGTGTTCAGTTGGTGTGGATGGGAATGGCCTCCAGAGACTCATATGTTTGAATCCTTGGTCCCCAGTTGTTGGAACTGTTTGCAAAGGATTGTGAGCTGTGACCTTGTTGGAGGAGATGTTTTCCAACACGCTCTCTGCCTCTTGTCTATGTGGAGATGTGACGGCTCAGCTGTTTCTGTTGTGATGCCTTTGACCTGAGATCATGGACTCTCGCCCTCTGGGACCATAAGCTCAATCAAATGCTTTCTTTTATAAGTTGCTTTGGTCATAGTGTTTTAACGCAGCAACAGAAAAGCATCTAAGACTCCAGTGATTTCTTGTGTGTGTTTTTTATCACTTAGGGAGAGAGAAGCAGTGAAGTCTCTAAGCAGGATTTTTGAGTTTGCCTCCTTCCCTCCCTCCTATTGCTTATGTATTTTGGAACACTGTTGTTAGGTGCATACATGTTTATGGCTGCTCCAGCTTCCCAACGAGCTTCTCCTGAATCACCATATCTTAATCTATATCCTCAGCCATTTTCTTTGTCTTGAAGTCTTGGCTGGATTATAACATTTTTTTAAATGATCATTTTTATGGAGATATAATTCACATTACTGTTTAAAGGGATGATTGTATGCTTTTTGGTAGAACTAGCCACTGATTGCAGGGAGCACCTGGACAGTTTGGTGAAGTTACATGGCCAAGGATGATCAGAATGTTGTTTATTGTAGAGAAAACCAAAAAGACCTACATTGTCTGTTGTTAGGGGACTGGTCAATGGATTATAATTTATTCCCACACTGAAACAGTGAGCAATCTTCAGGACAGTGATGCACAGAGAACGACACGGTCATGTTCCATGCCAAGCTCCAGGCAAATGTAATCTGATTGTTTTATGTAATGAATTCCAGCATCTCTGTCTGTCTGTCTGTCTGTCTGTCTGTCTATCTATCATTTATTTATCATCTATTTGTTACGTATCCTCCCTCTTCCTCTCCTCCCTCTCTTTCTCTTTCTTCCCATCTCTATCTCGCATTCTTTCTGTCACCTCCCTTCCTCACTCATCACTCTGTCTACACTATCTGACTATATCTCATTGGCATAGCAAGGGGTTCGGAAAAACATTGTTAGTGGTTATATTGGATAGTTGACTCTTCTAGAAAAAA
>CM053744.1:55449829-55518062 GCA_028658305.1 Pachyuromys duprasi
CTTTCTTTTTTCTTTTCTTTCTTTCTTTCTTTTTCTTTATTTCCTTTATTTCCCCTTCCTTCCTTCCTTCCTTCCTTCCTTCCTTCCTTCCTTCCTTCCTTCCTTCCTTCCTTCCTTCCTTCCTTCCTTCCTTCCTTCCTTCCTTCCTTCCTTCCTTCCTTCCTTCCTTCCTTCCTTTCTTTCTTTCTTCCTCTTCTTTCTTCAGATCTTGTAGCCCAGGCTGATCTAACCCTGAGCAGAAGATGACTGGCCTTGGACTTCTAACCCTCCTGCCTCCAGCTCTTCTGCGTCTTGTTTAAGTAGTGCTGGGGATCAAACTCAGGAACTTTTTTCCTTTCGAGGCAAGCTCCCCATCAACTGCATCGTACCACAGCTAACCAGCGTTTGCTCTTCTGCTTGGCTCATGTCACATAGCATAATGTCCTCCCAACATAAGTGACCCACAGTCACCCTTGTTCGTATGACTCAGAGGAAGCGCATCTCACAGGTCATGCTCAGCCTGGCCTGGGATCAGCAGTAGGAGCCCCACTCCTTGCTGCAACGCCCGTCCAAGCCAGCATCTTTGGAGCAAGAGTCTCGAGAAGTAATGAAGAGAAGCCACAGGTTGCCACTCAAGGCAAATGCAGAGCGGATTGAAAAACACGGGGCTGGGCATGCTGGGACTTCCACCCTCCCAAGAGATCATCTAAGGAGGCCTGCGGAAGCTGACATTCGGAAGGTGGCACACGCCTGGTGATTCACCTGGCAAGTGGCAGCTTTGCTAAGGGTAAATGTGACAAAGAAAACCACCTTGATTATATGACAAACGGATGAATGTTTTTCTAAGGTACAATACAACCAGGTATGGCAGTACGCTGGCAATCTCAACGCTTGGCCAGCCCAGTCTACAAATCAAGGTCTTGTCTCAGAAGAGCAAACACGGGAAAATGAAGGTAAGAAAATTGGCACACTGGACATGTGTGAATTAAGCTTCTCAGGAACAGTGACCAGGAGGGCTGTGTCACACTTGTGACAAGCCACTTCCTGAAAAGTTATAGCTTCTTTCAGTATCTCCTAGTGCTGACGATGTCCTGTGTCCTTCAAGGTAGGGGACAATCATCCTTCTGCCTCCCTTTGCAGCCAGGCTGGATGAAGGCCCAGAGTGCCCATAAGTGGCTTTATCAAGGTCTTATTTGAGGTGTCTGTAGGGATGCTGGAAAGCTCAGGTAAGGACACCCTGCATGTTTTCTGCTTTATTATCTATCATGTTCGTGCTCTCACACAAAGGCACACCAACGACCCATGTTACCTCCACTTTTTTATAACATTCCTTTCCACTTAGTACAGCTGTACCCCAAGAAGCAGGCAGAGCCCCCCTCCCTCACTGTCCTTCATTTGAAAGGTCTGGTTTCCTGATATGGTAGGGGTAACACCTGGGGTAAATTGCAATAAGGAATGAAGATTTTACTGTGTGCTGGATTAAGTTCCCTTCCCCAACACTGCAGGCTCACCCTTTAGCAGGAACCCCAGGCATCCGAGGACCCAGTGCTGGGCTCTGAGGCCCCAGACCTGCCTCTGTTTCTGGGTGATCTGTGTGCACGTCATTTTCTCACCTTCTGTTCATGGTGCTGTCTACATGGTGGGTGGCTGCCCAGATTAGGGGACTGACTAATATCTACACAGCTTTTCCCAGAAGCCATTGTTAAAAAGTGAAAACGAAAGGGTAAAACCCAGTTTAGTATCAAAGCACCGCCCCCATCTTTACTATTATTAACATAAAACTCTTAATCAGCTCGTTTCCACCCTTGAGAGCTTGTTTGCAGGTTCCGGCAGGGGAACACAGCTACTGCCTGCCTCTTGATGGGCAATCTGTCCTCCTCCTCCAAGCACAGCTTCAGGAGGGACACAAATGGAGCCACGGGGAGGGAGGAAGCAGATGCCCTCCTAGCCAGCCAGATTGGTAAAATCAACTCTGGCAATCCGTGTGGTGATCCCCCCCTCACAGCCAGATCATCCTTACACTCCTGTTCTACACTCTTTCTGAGGTCCATTATACTGGAACCTTGCAGCATCTCTTGGGACCAGCTACATCATGCAATGTGGCTAGAGGTCGCCATATTGGCAGAGCAGGATTACTTCCTGTTGTGTATTTGCGATTTTTGTCTCACTTGGTCATGTGTGTGCATGTGTGTGTGTGTGTGTGTGTGTACCTGAGGTGTGCATGAACATAGAGGCCTAAGATTGATGTTGGTGTTTCCTTCAACCATTCTGTACCTTATACAGTGAGGCAAGTTCTCTCATTTGAACTTCAAACTCTCCCGTACAGCTAGTCTTGCTAGCAAGCTTGCAAGGGTAATCTCTTGTCTTCTTCAGAATGTCGGAATTACAGGCTACCATGCCAACATGGCATCTACATGGGTCTGGCGACCTGAACTCTGGTCCTCATACTTGCAGTATGTTGTCTCCAGAGGTGTCTCTTCCTCCAGTACATGCGTTCTCCTGCCGTAACTGGCTACACACTTGAAAACAGAAACCTGCAGACAGAAAGATGATGATACCACCCCAAAGCTTCAGGATTAGATTACAGCAAGAACTGACAGGTGCCTTTTTGATTCTCAGGGATTACATATCCATCAACCGCTGGCAAGACTGATTCAACATCTGTCTTAGTGACTTTCCTGTTGCTCTTATAAAACATCCCAACAAAAGCATCTTAGGGGGAAAGGGCTTATTCAGCTCACAGTTCAAGCTGCAGTGTTGCAGGATATTTGAACTGTAAAACCCTGTTTCTTTGGTACGGTTGAGCTTATCGCACATCTTTAATCCAAGAACTTTCTGTTTATTGTAAACCAGTGATTATGGTGCGGCTCAGCCAGCCCTAGTACACACCTTTAATCCAAGAGTTTTCTGCACACAGGATTTTAATAAAGTTAACACTAGGCCAAGAGACAGAAAAAAAAAACAGCTGACAGGAATTAAAGAGGAAGAGGGAGTTTGAGTTGAGGGGTATTTAAGACATCGTGGAGAAGAAGAAAGGACTATTAGCTCAAGCTCTGGCTTTAGCTCCTCAGCTCCTCAGCATCCTAGCGTTTTGGGCTTTGAGCTAGCAAGCCTTTGGTCTCCCCCACCCCCTTTACCCCTAGACTGTCAACTGAGCTAGTGAGCCTTTTGAGTTTTTTTTTTTTTCTTTCTATCCATACTTTAGCTGAGAAGGAAGGTCAGCTGGTTTCTTTCTCTTCCTCTCTGAACTAGCAGGTTTTCACCCCAGCATCTGTCTCTGAGTCTTTTTTTGGTAAAATCTTTTTTTGGTCAGCATTTTTTCTTCTTTTAAACAATGTTCTGGTGCTCCAGTGAATGGCACGGTCCCACAGACAGATTAGTCCTGCTGTGGACAAACCGAAAAACCACCCACTTCAGTAATTCATCTGGGAAGTCCTCTAGGAGACAGCTAAGGTTGGGAACTACCAGAATAGAAGACTTTAAAAGTCTGTTCAGTACTACTCCAGATTGCCTAAAAGTAGAAGTATTAAATGAAACACTAAATAACATAACTAAAATTAGCTCAATACCAATTATGATTGATACCATTTTGTGATTTTTTAAATTTTATTCTTAATAGTCAATATGGCTTTCTGTACTTGCTCTAAGGAAAAAAAAAACTTTAGAGAAACAAGAAAAAAAACGTGAAAAGTACATTGATAAGATACAAGCCTTAGAAGGAATATTGGAGAGATTTATAAATGAGAATAAAAATACTCAGACACAGACAGAGGGATTTAGACAAGCCTTAGAAAGATTTATTAATGAGATTAAGAAAAATATCCAGACACAAATAGAGGAATTTAGACAAACCTTAGAAAGATCTAAGAAATGCAAACTAATATTAAATCAACATTGTGGTTTTGTTAGGTACTCGTTTAGTTAAACACAGATGTTTCCTAAGTTAATCAGTCAGCATATAGCTAGAAACAAGTAATTCAGATATACTAGAGAGAGATGGTCTTTAAAAACCTCCGAGATCTATAGAATATGGCATTTAAAGATATTTTATTAATTTGAGATTTTTTTTGATAATGAGTCATGTCAGATCCTGGCAGCACCCCCTTTCGACTTCTAAGATGATGAGCATCAAAAAAAATTTCTCCTTTAGGAGATGGTTTCATATGTGCCAAGCTTGCCACTGGGAAAGAAATGCCCTTGCTTCTACTGCAGATGGAATATGGGACAAACTGGATGCAGGAAAGTTGACTGTCGAGCTTTGTAAGGAGAGGGTAGGCATGTCCTTCATAATACCTGTTTCACAGAAAGTGTGTCAGATATTCTGAGCCAGAAGGCTGAAAATGATGCTCCAACATTATAGAGTTATAATGGGTGACTGACCAGGCTGGTGACTGACCAGGCTGCCAACAGTCTCTGTCATTTCTATAGTTTTGGAAGCTGCTTGTTCTGCACTTCCTGTTTATTCAGATAATATTAATCCTTCTCAGGTCTCTGATGGGGCTGAAGACTAAGTAGTTATAATCTTACAATTTTGATAAAGTTCTTTAGGATTTAAGATGTTTTTGGTCTAAAAAGATGGTTTTTGATTGATATTGCAAGTTTTGATGCAAAGTGATTTAGGTACAGAACTTTGGAGTCACCAAAATAGGATAGATAGTAGAATACTTTCTTCAAGATTGCTAATTATATGGATAAGACATTGTGAGTGTAAATTTTACCTGATAGTATATAGTTTATTGATGTCAGAGAAAAAGTCTTTTAATTAGACGAAAAGGGAGAAATGTTGCAGGATATTTGATCCCATTGTGAACCCAAAAATTGTAAACTGTAAAACATTGTTTCTTTGGTGTGGTTGAGCCCTAGCATACCTTTAATCCAAGAACTTTCTGTTTATTTTAAACCAGTAATTATGGTGTGGTTCAGCCAGCCCTAGCACACACCTTTAATTCAAGAATTTTCTGTACAGAGGATTTAATAAAGTAAACCCTAGGCCAAGAGATAAAGCAAAACAAACAAACAAACAAACAAACAAAAACCCCCAGCTGACAGGGATTAAAGAGTAGGAGGGAGTTTGGGCTGAGGGGTAGTTAAGACAGCGTGGAGAAGAAGAGAGGGCTGTTAGCTCAACTCTGGCTCTACCTTAGGCTTCAGCTCCTCAGCTCCTTGGCTTTTTGGGCTTTGAGCTAGTAAGCCTTTGGTCTTTTTTTTTTTTTTTTTTCCTTTTGCTCCTGAGCTGTCACTGAGCTAGTAAGCCTTTTGGAGTTTTTTCTATCCATGCTTGAGCTGAGAAGGAAGGTCAGCTGGTTACTCTGGTCTCTGCCTCTCTGAGCTAGCAGGTTTTCACCCTAGCATCTGGCTCCTGAGTCTTTATTGGTAAAATGGAATGGTTGGGATTTTTTTTTTCTTTTAAACAACACTACAGTCCATGGCAGGAGGGGTGCTCAAGGCAGCAGAAGCTTGAAGCAGCTGTTCACATCACATCCATAATCAGGAAGCAGAGAGCAATGAATTCATGCTGCTCCTTAGCTGGCTTTTTCCATTGATAGAGTCCAGAACTCAGTCAGGAAAAGCTGCCCACAGGAGGACAGTTTTCTTATTAGTTGATGCAATCAAGATAATGCCCGAAAAGCCAGGCATGGTGGTGTATACCTTAATCCTGGCACTAAAGAGGTAGAGACAAACTGATCTCTGTGTGTTCAAGGCCAGTCTGGTCTACACAGCAAGTTTCAAGGAAGTCAGATCTCTATATAGAGACCCTGTCACAACAAAAACAAGACTGGCTCCTCCACCCCACCCCACAAAACAAAATCCATGACCCCCTCATGAGCCTAGAGGCAGCTCGCAGATAATTCCAGATTCTGTCAAGCTGACATCACTGTCCACCACATATGCCCTCTCCCAGATCTCCTAGGGGCATGTCCCTTACACAAGGCTGCTTTGGTGGGAGGAAAATCCCTTGGTACTGGGGATGATGTTGTGTGAACCAGTCTCCAGTCTGATACCCCAGCCTCCTCACTCACCACTTCTCCTGAGACACTGGACACCACTGCTAGGTTACAGTACACTGGGGCTTTGTAGCTTCCAAACCACTTTCTCCCACATGACTCATGTTGCTAGAGGTGCCTGGTCCCTCAGTGCACACAGCTCAGTTCTTTCTGGTCTCAGGTCTCAGCATCCAGTCGCCTCCTCAGAACTGTGTGGCCATCTTTCTGTTGCAGAGGCCTTGCGTGCACTTTTCTCCTTTTCCTTCTGTGTCTCTTGCTGATAGTGTCTTTGTGGTGAGGGGACAATGACATCAGTGTCTTTAGATGACATAATTCTTTAATTTTCAAGTAAAACCAGAATAGAGAAGTGGGAAACCTTGGTGAAGACTGTGTCGTTCTGTAGCTTTGGGGATGGGAAAGCAAGATTCAATTTCAGTTTGATGCACCACCATCATGTTTCTTCTCTCTTTCTGAGACAGGGTCTTGTGTAGCCTAGGCTAGCCTTAGGCTCCCTGTGTGGCTGAGGATAAACTTGAACTCCTGGTCCTATGACTTCTGCTTCCTGAGTGCTTGGATACAGGCGTGCGCCACCTTGTCTAGCTCAGTGTTAGTGTTTGAAGTGACAAAGTCACTAAAACTTGTGTTCCATCCCAGGCTGCTGCTGCTGGTTAGAACTTACCCTGGTCGACAGTCCACCTGCCAGGGCATTTCCCCATCTGGAGGACACAGCTCAGTGCAGCTTAGTGTAGTCATAAGGCTGATCCTCATGGCACCTGGGAACTTGGCTGTTATGGAGATTGAGTTTTCAGGCTTTTGTTTTTTCCTATGCAGAATTCGTGTAGTGCTTATTGTTACAATAGGATTGAAGCCATATAGAGTTGAGGGTGTGAAAAGGGGATAGTTCCTGCACTGAGGGGCGGTCCTGTGGGTAAATATTCTGAGTGAGGCACTGCCCACTGCCATCAACCAGGTGTAGGACTGCCTTCTTGGCCCCGGCCCCCCACCCCCCAAGGGAGAGCAAACACCTACGGAAACTTTTTTGAATAGCATAATGTTTTCATTTGTCCTATCAGGATCCAGGGAAGAAAATCCTCTAAGAGGATTCCATGCCTGGACTTTGGTAAAGGATTCTTGCTCCTGGGACTCCTCTTGATGGTCCTCAGATATCTGCCTATGTGTGCCTGTGTGTTGGTCCTCAAGGACACCATACTTGTGCTTCTTGATATCTGACCTAAGCAGTGTCCTGGAACCCAGCCTGGTGGCCAGCAGGACTCCTGAAGGGAGGCAGTAGCACATTCAACGCTATTTCCAGGGCAGCCGCCTGCTGAGGCTTCAGAGAGGAGTAACCGCTGGTGATCAGCTGTGTTCTCCTTTGTCCAGTCCAGGACCTCAGCCCATGGGATGGAGCTGCCCATACTCAGCGTCTTCCCTGCTTGGTTAACCCAATCTAGACACTCTTTCACAGACATGCTCAGAGGTTTGTGTTCTTGGTGATTCTTGGTTCTGTCAAGTTGACAGTCAATATTAACTAGTCATGTGACTATGTCACATTTTGCTTATTCATTTATTAGTTGCTAGGTTTGGATTGTTTCTATTTCTTGATGATTACAAAAAGAACTACTGGGAGGAGTCATTCATGTTTTTTTGTGTGGACATATGTGATGGTCATTTTTTTTTTTTAATCATCAACTTGACACAAAATAAATTCACCTGGAGGACAGTCCCAGGGAAGTATTGCCTAGATTGGGTTGGCCTGTGGGCATGTCTCTGGGGGGTTGTTTTGACTATGATAATGGAGGTGGAAAGGCCTGACCACTCTAGGTGGCACCATTCCCTAGCTTTGGGTCCCAGAGTATATTAAGAGTGGAACACGCCGTCTGAGCATAAACATGCATGCATCCATTCTTTTTCTGCTCTTGGCTGTGACTTGACCAGCTGCTGCAAGTTTCTGCCACTGTGACTTCCCCACAGGGATGCACTCACTGTGCCCTGGAACTGTGAGCTGAAATAAGCCCTCTCCCCCTTAAGTTATTTCTGTCAGGAAATTTTATGAGAGCAGCAGTAAGGAAACTAAGGTAGCATGTTTCATTCCTCTTAGGTTTACACCTAGGATGGAATTACTAAGTTGCTAAGTCATGTGATTATTTATTTATATCTTTAAAAATTATTTGTGTGTGTGTATGTATATGTACATACTATGGTACATGTGTAGATGTCAGAGGATATCATCTTTCTTGCCACCCATAACTCATTTGGGATTTGAACTCAGGTCATGTGGCCTCTGTGCAGTCGCCTTTACCATCTGAGGCATCTCGCTTGTCCAACTCTGCATACTTTGCATGCTTTTCTAGTTAGTTGTTGGGTGTGTTTTGCTGGCTTGTGGGAATCTGTGTACTTTGGGGATAATAGCCTGTTTACACTATTTGTTGGAAACAGCTTCCAGGTCACTGTTTTGTTTCCTTACTCTCTCCCTCTTAGAACAGAAATCTTGAATTGCTACTGATTTTCTTTATGGGTTAGGCCACTCTGTGTCTTGTCTGAGAACTTGTTTCCTACTTAAGTTCTAGAGTTGTTGGCCCATGTTCTCTCCTAAGGATCTAGGTACGCTGTCTTTTGTCCTTAGACTGTTGTGTGTTTGTTGTGTGGTATGAACTATTCTTTAAGAATCTTTCCATGGGAGCTAGCCCTGAGGGCATGAGCTCTGGAGAGTTGGCCTTGCCACTTGCCTGCTTTGAGGTGGTGTGGGCTCAGGGGAGATGCCCTCTCCACACCCGGGGCAGTTAGGAGAGCTGGCCCTGAGGTCATGAGGGCTGGAGAGCTGGCCCAGCCCCTCACTGTCTGCAGCACTTGGGAGAGTGGGCCCTGTAGGTCATCTGGGCAGCATACTGGAGCTGGCTCTGGTGGCATGGGTGCAGGTACACCACCCCTGAGGGCATGAGAGCAGAAGAGCTGACTCTGCCCCTCGCCAGGTGAAGCATGGATGAGCTGGCAGGGGCAGTGCTGGAGAGCCCTGGTGCTGTGAGTACAGGTGTGGGTGCCGGAGAGTTGGTGGGCTGACCACCTCAGCTACCACCGAGGCCAAGATCTAGGGCTTTGAGTTGGCCCACCCCCAATCTACTTCATCTGTGAACTGCTGGAGCATGGGATAGGGCCAGCCCTGATTCTAAAGCTGCAGGGTCTCCCTGACCCAGGGCAACAACAGAATAACCAGGAGGAGTTCTGCTGAGGATCCAGTATTGATGCAGCAGAGGCCGGAAGCCTGGAACCAGACCAGTGACTCATTGTAATGAACAAGTAAAGATATGTGGACAAAAATATGGGACATGCTGTGACACACTATAGCTTTTGTGACAAGATGTTTTCTGTGCTTTAAAAAAACTTTTTTGTTCTTGTTTATTTTATGTTTTGCAAGGGCATAGTTGGAATATGAAGGGATGGGGAGATGGGCGGGACTGGGGTGCATGATGTGAAACTCACAAAGATCAGTAAAAGTTAAAAAAAGGAATCTTTCCATAGTAGGTAAATCATCGATGAACCTAGTTTTCTCTTTCCTCTGATGATGTCAGCACTCCTCTGCCATGTGTGTCTTCACCTGCTCAGTGTGATAGATTCTGAGTCAGTCCTGTTGCTCCTTCATCTTAAGCTGTTTTAGAAATTTATTTTAAATCACCTGTTTATGTGTTTGCACACGGAGTACAGTACAGTACCCACAGAGGCCAGAAGAGGGCGCTGGAGTTACAGGCAGTTGAACCTGTCTGCTGTGGGTGCTGGGATTTGAACCCAGGTCCTCTGCAAGGGCAGTGCCTGCTCTTAACTGCTGTGCCATCTCTCTAGATCCCATCGTAAAGCTTTTAACTTTGGCTTTTCTCACCTTCTTGTGTCCAATAGACTTATGCTAAGACTGGACATCTGTCTGGTTGATCTTCCATATTGTTAAAATCACTTGGGCTTCTCACTGACACAAATGTACTTAGTCAGGTTTCCTTTCATGACTTGAGCAACATTCCGCACGCTTCCCTGGAAACACGTGTATGTCATGTGTGAGACTGGTTTTCATATATTGCATATATCAATTAATACACACACTCTTACACACATTAGACAGTCTTAATATGTAGCTCTGGATTCATTCTAATTTGGGTCTCAAGTTTCCTTTTTTTGTTGGAGTTGATTTTCTTCTCCCACCATGTGGGAGAAGAACACAAATTATTGGTATCAGGTAGCTTTATCCCTTGAGTGCTGTAGAATGAGATCCCAGTTTTCTTTCTATAACGTATTCTTTCTTTCTTTCTCTCTTTCTTTTAATTTTAGACACCATCTCTGAACTTGAGACGATTCTTCTGCCTTAGACTCTGGCATACTGGGATTATAGATACATGCCACCATGTCCACCAGGCTGTGTCTCTGCAGGGAAACAGAAAGGACCTTGCTCTCGACAGGTGTGCACTGAGCAATTAACCAGCTGTGGGAGACGTTTGTGGAACTGTGTATGTTGAAATAGTTAATAACAGAGTCCACAGGATGGTGAGATATTAAGAGCCAAGAAGAAACTTGGGGGAAAGAAATCTGAGCTCCAGCTCTTGAAAGAGCCACTGGCCTGTTCCAGCCAGCCCAGGGCAGGTCAGCTCTGATGAGCAGCACATGTGCCCACGATCTCCTGTGCTCACAATTCCCCCGAAACATCAGCTTTCCATCCACCAACATCCAAACAGGATTCCCCCGGGAACTGTCTTCTACAGGGATCATCCTTAACCCTCGAGCTCCAAGAGAAACCCAAGAACTGTCGGGCTCCACCCCAGGTGGACCCTCTCACACCTGCTTCAAGCCTGACTTCTGTGTGGTCCCTGAGCAGAGGCGAAGCAGGTGTTCTTTGACCGTGTCTCTAGCATGGCTCCCAAGAGACCATACGTTTATTTGCATGACAGGTCACAGGGGTAAGAGTGAGGAGCACGGAACAAGAAGACTGCCAGGAAGGAAATGACTAACTCGCAAAGAAATTTCAGCCATGCATGTCCTGTGCCCAGCGTCTCCATTGCCTGGTATCTGGTGGCTACTTTTCAGTCCATAGATGTTTACATACAACCATAGGTTTCATAGAATTGATGTTGTCATTTTGTTGTTTTGAGATACAGTCTCAAACTTAAAGTTTTCCTGCTTCTAACTCTTGAGTGCTGGAATGATGGGGGTGCATCACCAAGTCTGGGCAAACTGAGGCTTTTAGATTTAAAATAAACTGGAGACCTGGCTAGCAAGAGGAAACAGAGGTGTGAATTACACCCTTGTGCTCTGGGCTGCACCTGCATCCCCTGAGTGGAACATGGTGGAGTGCAGAGCCTGGGCAAGAGGCTTGAGCCCACTGAAGGGAATAGCCCAAATGAGATAATGCCTAAGTAAGTACTTTGCAAAGGAGAGAGGGAATTGCAGAGTTTGGCTGCTCCTATTAGCATTTAAGGCTGCTTGGGTATCAGCTCTCCGTCATCTGCACTGAGTTCTGGAGTGCTGGTTGTGCATGGGTCTCTCGCAACCCCTGAACTTGGATGTCAGCTGTGTCCTACGATCCTTTCTTGCAGGAAGGAGTATTTGATGGAAAGTCTCCTGCTGCGTTGCAGCCATCCTGTAGGTACAGGGAGAATCGTGGAGGGAACAAAGAAGAAACTGCCACTCAGAGTGGCTGCATCTGTCCTTGAAGGACTCACTGAAGACCCTCCAGGCACAGACTGATGGGTTGAATAATGACCCTTTCCACCAGCTGACACAGGGACACTTATGGTTGCCCCTGAGTATTGCTCCAGTGTGAGCTTTTTGTTTGTTTGTTTTTATTTTGTTCTGTCAACTGCGGCATCCCTGGGGTCTGAAGTAGAGGATTGAAAGTTGGAAGCTAGCTTGCACTGTATAATAAGTTCAAGGCCAGCCTGAGATACATTGGGAAATCCTGTTTCAAAAAACACCTTGAGTCAGGTGTGATGGTGCACACCTTTGATCCTAGCATTCAAGGAGGCAGAGGCAGGAGGATCTCTGTGAGTATAAGGCCAGCCTACTCTATATAGAGAGCTTCAGGAAAGCCAGGGCCATATAGAGAGACCCTGACCAAAACCAAACTAAACCAAACCAAAACCAAAATAACAACAAACAACAACAAAAACAAATCAAACACCCCCAACCACCCCAAACATAATACCACCTCCCAAACACCATCACACTCTAAGACCTTGAAAAGCAACACAAAAGACAAACCAAACCAAGCTGAGATGCGCGCTTCCAGCCTGAGCCGCATTCCCAAGACTCACAAGGTGGAAACACACAGACAAGCCACAAAGAATTCTACACACACACACACACACACACACACACACACACAGAGAGAGAGAGAGAGAGAAAGAGAGAGAGAGAGAGAGAGAGAGAGAGACAGACAGACAGACAGACAGACAGACAGACAGACAGACAGACACACAGACACACAGAAAATTATTTTTTAAAGAAGGATTTCTTGCAAACAGTTATAGTGTCAGTAGTCTTGTGAGCTCCAGGGTACTTTTGGGAAGTGCTGAGAGTTTGTGACTGTCTTTCTAAGGGTAACCTATCTACCGTTGCACTAACTTTTTCCTGTCCCAAGAGATGTAGATTTGCTGTGTCTGGTCACTTGTACATAGGTAGGGACACATAGTTCTGAGTGAGTTGAAGTTTCTGAGTGTGCTGCTTCCCCGGTCCTGCCCAAAATGTGTTAGGTCCATCCTTCTGGGGGTTTGTGCCTGTGATAAACCCCCTGGTGTGAGTCACGTGTGCTAAAACTTAAGCACACAATTGTGTACTGTATATTAAACACACATACATGTATATGTGTATTCTTTTGGAGAAGGGCTCTTGTGTGGCCCAGACTGGCTGCTAACTCACACTTAGTTGAGGATGACCTTGAACTCTGGATTTTTCTACCTCCACCTCCCATGTGCTGGGATTACAGGTATCTACCAGCATACTCAGTAAAAGCTGTATTTTCTACCAAAGATAATTCTTATTTACACTTAGAGTTCCTTTTCTTGGAGGAGTTGTTCTTCCAGGACTGTTTTAGGTACTTCCATTGACAATAAATACAAGCGACTCCCCAACCCCTGCAGACAGGAGTTGCTGGATGCTTCCTGCTCTTCTCCCTTTATCTTAACCCTTCATCTGCTTTGCTTTGTCTTGCAGGAGTGGTCTGAACATGATGTCTAGCACACCTTGGTATTTAATAAGCATCTGATAAATGAACTAATGATGCCCTTGAAAGTTGTGAATTTTAGGCTACAACAATATGGATCTCATATTTGACTTGTTTCCCCTCTAGAAGATAGGGCAGTGTTATTGACTAGTCAATTATCATCCAAGTCCACCTTGAGCAAACAGAACAGACAGATCCAGTAAAAAAGAAACCGGGACTAAGAAAAACTCGGCAAAGGTCACGCTTGTAGCACTGATAAGTTTTTGCTGCATACAGTTCTAAATACCTTACTAAATCCCAGTTTGCTAGTTTGAAGAAATCTCACTTTTATTGGTAGGTGCTTCCTGCATGAAAAAGTTCCACCTGTGTATGAGGATGCACACACACACACACACACACACACACACACGCACACGCACACACACACACACACACACACATACACACAGAGGAATATATGTGAATGGTATTGAGCACCCTAATAAGCTGAGTCTGGTGCTAAGTTCAGTAAAGGAATGGATGAATGTTTCCTTATCTTTCTTTGGGATTAGCTATAAACTTTGATGTTCTCTTTGCCTTTCCCAGTGAGTCATTCGAAGGCCTGCACCTGCAGCCTGGGCTCAAGTCTCCATTTCCTGTCCCTGGCTGACTGGCACCTTCATCATTGGACCTCACTGTGTTTTTGTGTCCTGTCAACTTGAGTGCACGGCAGGATGGTTTTCCCACTCGTGTGCATGCCCAGTGCCACACCACTCGGAAGGACATGCAGAACATCCCAGCTCGGGGTGGCATGGTCAGTGGTTTCGGTCCCCACTTATTCCTCCCACCCAACCAAACGAGCTCCCTTCTGACCTGCACAGCGGCTGTCAGCAATTTAACTGCACACCTACAAGACCCTGTTGCCTCTGTCTGCTTCCTCCCCTTAGCGGTGTTGGAGGTCCATCCTACCGTTGGATGCGGAGCGGCCTGTTCTGTTTACTTCAGTGTTTTATCACACGGCTGTGCCATAGTGGGTTTGCTAACGCCTGTTTGGTGTTTGTCCTAGTCACCGTTCCGATGCTGTGAAGAGACAGTGTGACCACAGCAACTCTTATAAGAGAAAGCATCTAACTGGGGCTGGCTTACAGTTGCAGAGGTTTAGTCCATTTTCATCATGGCAAGAAGCATGGCAGCATGCAGGTAGGCTGGCACTGGAACAGTATCTGAGACCTACATCCTGAGCTGAAGGTAGAGGGAGAGAGAGACAGGGGAGGGAGAGAGAGAGAGAGACTTGGGCTTGGGGTGGGCTTTTGAAACCTCAAATTCCACCTCCAGTGACATACCTCCTCTGAAGCTCCAATTCCTTCCAATCCTTCCAAATTACCACTCCCTACTTACTAAACACTGGAATATGTGGACCTTTATGGCCATTCTTATTCAAAACACTTTAACGGTTTGTGCTAACTTTGATCTGTGAAACTTTTAATATTTCCCTCCTAAAGACTCTTGCTTGTTTTTTTTTTTTTTTTTGAGACAGGGTCTTCTGTAGCCCAGCTTGGCCTCAAACTCATGAACATAGCTAAAGATGACCTTGAACTTCTGATCTTCCGGCCTCTGTCTCCTGAGTGCTAGGATTACAGGCATGTGCCAGCATGCCTGGCTAATGCAGTGCTGGGGACCAAACCCAAGGCTTTGTGCCTAGGTAAGAGTCTTACCAGCTGAGCTACAGCCCCGGCTCTCCTGTCTGAAGTTTGGGGTGCGAGGATGTAGCTGTGCGCAGTCTGTGTGGACTTCCTGCCCTCACCTCTCTGGGTGTGTGTAGCAGCTGGCTTCCCTGGCTCAGAGGAGGTTCCACCTGTTTGCTAAAGTGCTTGAAAGAAATGACGGTGCCATTGCTCCGTATCTTCCCCAGCATCTGCCCTGTCATGTTATAGTTCTAGTTATTCTGGGGAACGTGCAACGTTACCTTATTGTCAGCTTCAGTTTGTGCTCCCCCGGCTGAGGTTTTGACAATTTCACCAGTTTTCTCTGCCATCCTTAGTGCCGTGGCTGTTTAGCCTCATTTTTTCCTCTCTTCCTTTTTCCTTCTCTCCCTCCCTCCCTTCTGTCTCTCTCATTTCCTTTCCTTGTCACTCGTTCCCTCTCTCCCTCTCTTCCAGCTTGCTCACTGGAAAAAAGCCTATAATGCTGATACTCTACTAATAGCTGGGCATGGTGGCACACACCTTTGATCCCAGCACTCTGGGAGGCAGATGCAGGCGGAGCCCTGAGTTTGAGGCCAGCCTCATCTATGAAGCGAGTCCAGGACAGCCAAGAATCCACAAAGAACCCTGTCTTGAAAAAACAAAAGAGGGACCGACTCAAAGTTGTCATTTGTTTTGTGTCCTTTTCACAAAGATATTTTGAGACCATTAGTTACTCCGTAGTCGGTCAGTTTTATGCAAATAAATAATTTTGGGGAAAAAATTCCTGAACACTTGCCTGAGTCAGATGGGGTAAACCATGGATGCACAGTGACTGCTCTAGAGTCAGAAACAGTTCCACAACCAAGGCTCCAGAAAGCCTCTGAAGCCAGGTGATTAGCACTGTAATAGTTCAGGTGCTAGTGAGCCAAGGCCATCTCTGAGGTGTGCTGTGAGGAGGAGTGTGCAAACAAATATGAACTGACCTCTGGGATCTGGCCAGAGAGAAGGCCTTCATAGCACAGAGTTCTTGGGAAGTTGGAGGAATCAGCATGTGCTGGTTAACATTGGAAACTATCTCTCTTTCTTTGCGATTGTTCTGGAACTTGGGGCCCCTGCTTGGTTTACAAGGCCTCTACCACAGAGCTGTATTTCAGCTCAGTTTGTCTTCTCTTATTGACTCACAGGAATTTTTAAAAAATGTTCTGAGTTGAAGTCCTTTCTTTTTCTTTTTGAGACAGTGGCTCAATGTGTAGCTCAGGCCGCACATGAATCCAATCCCCCTGCCTCAACTGCCTGAGTGAATCCAATGCCCCACCATCTCTGGCTTAGATGGTCTTTCTACACCAAATGGTGTCTTTCCAGACTTGCCTCCTCCCACACTCAGAATGCCAGTTCACATTTTAATTTATTGTGTGTGTGTGTGCATGCCCTTACAGAGGTTAGTAGAGGTATTGGGTTCCTGGGAACTCTAGTTCCACGCAGTTATAAGCTTCCTGACTTGGGTGTTGGGAACTAAACTAGTGTCTTCCTGAAAAACCAGTGCTCTTAGCCCCTGAGCCATCTCTCCAGCCCTATG
Source organism: Pachyuromys duprasi (assembly GCA_028658305.1). NCBI lineage: Eukaryota > Metazoa > Chordata > Mammalia > Rodentia > Muridae > Pachyuromys > Pachyuromys duprasi. Next base: position 55,466,228 of record CM053744.1, read on the forward strand.
AACACAGTTCTTAATATTAAGGCAGTTCAACTTACCTCTCTCTGTTCATGGTCAAAGCCTCTTGTGTCCACTGAAGCAAGCTCTGCCAAAGTCCTCTCCTGTGTGGGGAGACTGCTTCCTAGTGATCCCCTGTATGTGTGACCCCAAAGGCTGCTTTCTTCAATGCCTTTTTCACCTACCCAGGTCCACCCCTGCAGTCCAATGGGGTTCTAGCACCATGTCTAACAGCTCATAACTGTCTTTAACTCTAGCTCCAGGGGATTAGATGCCCTCTTCTGAACTCTGTTGATACTCACAAGTGTGTGTGCATGCACACACACTCATACACACAAATTTAAAATAAACAAACAAAAAAAGTAACAAGTGTGCAAAGCACTTTGTTAAAGATGTCAGTGTAGCTGGAATCTGGATTTTGAAAGTTAACATCCATGAAGGCTGGCATAGGAAAGCGGCCCAATGGGGTGGCGGGAAAACAATGGCCCCTCAAAGATGCCTAAGTCAAGATCCACAGAACCCCGAATGATGTCAGGGGCTGATACTCTGCTGACTTTAACTATGGCGATGACCCTGGATCATCCAGCTGAGCCTAGTGCAGTCACAAAGCTATTAGTGCGGTGGTCCCCAACCTTCCTAATGCTGTGACCACTTAATACAGTTCCTCATGTTGTGATGACCCCCAGCCATATAATTATTTTCATTGCTACTTTATAACTATAATCTTGCTACTTCTATAAATAGTAATGTAAATATCTGATATACAGATGGTCTTAGGTGACCCTGTGAAAGGGGTCACAACCTACAGGTTGAGAACCACTGTCTTTGTGGAACAGGGAGGTTGTGGAGAAGAGCCAGAGACATGATTGGACATGAGGAGGACTTGCCTGGTCATTGCTGGCTTTGGAGATGAATGAGCTCATGAGCCAAGAACGTCTGTTGGAGGGGAATGTCTGTGGAGGGGAATGTCTCTCTCTGTGTGTGTGTGGGGGGGAATTCTGTGGGCACTGATTCTGCCCAATTCTCCTCAGAAGGCTCTGCGGACACCTTGACCATAGCCCTTTGTTTCACACCTGAGGGTGAGGAATACCTGTTTTTGTTTCAGTGGCCACAGACAGTGAAGAAAGAGGAGGCAGTCTTTTAGGTGTGTATATGTCTGTGTGTGTGTGAGAGAGAAAGAGACAGACAGAGACAGAGACTGGTGGTGAGACAGAAAGAGATAGATTTGATGGCAATACCCATGCCAAGGACCTCAGAGGAGTCCTGGGCAACCTGGGCAAGCAGTGAGAAGGTCTCACTGGGTGGGGTGTGCTCTCTGGCTCTAGAAGCCATGCTCAGCTGCCTCCCCCTAAGGGAGGGAGCTAGGAGGGGGTGATGGCCTCTCCAGAACATTTGAGTGCTCTTCTTCTGAGGTAAGCCCTGCAGAAGCCTCTTCTTCTATGTGGTGTTGTGACCTGGCTCCACCCCTGAGATATGATCACGCCTCACTTCCCAAGGTTCCTCTGTCTCTTGGGAGGCTCTGACAGGCAGGATCCTACACCAAGCCTCTCCTGAGCGGCTGTCTCTGGCATGTAGGAATTTTACACATGTCTCACATGAGATACCACCTTCATGGCTTCACCTGCAAAGACCCTGCTAGTGTTCAGACATGAGTCAGTGCCCATTGCAGGTGGCATGGGTTCCCTTAGATCTCAGTGGAGATTTGTGCTGTCAGGGAATATAGTTCAGACTTCTAAGAAAACATTTAACAAGAATAGACTAGGCGTCCCCTCCTCTTGAACGCACATGGCTTCAGGATAGTTGTCATGCAGGCTAGGCTTGTGTCCTGCAGTGTGTGCAATGACACCTGCTGGGATATGGCTTCCCTTATCCCTCTCTACCTTTAGCTAAGAGGCAGGCACACCAGGTGGACATTTGAGCTCTGTTCCTTGCCTCTGACAACATTTGTAGGTAGGAAGAACTGCATAAACTTGTAAACGGATGTATTAGGGAAAAGAAGTGGGTATAAATGCGCACGGGAGTCTGTGGTAGAAATCTTCCTGGGGTCTCTGATTTCTGGACTCCGCCTTTCACCACAGCAAACACGTTAAAACACTCCCACACTGCACTTAAAGCTTTGAGCTGGACTAGGGTGGCACACACCTTTAATCCCAGGACTTGGGAGGCAGGTGGATCTCTATGAGTTTGAGGCCAGCCTGGTCTACAGAGCAAGTTCCAGGTAGTAGCAGTAGTAATAATAATAACAATAATAATGATAGCAGTTATTATTATTATTGAGCTTTGAAAATTAGTTTTCACTTGAAATTCTTTGGCCCCAGGGAATTCCACTTGCCTCTTGACTTTTGGACAGTACTTATCAGTGACGTAACAACTGCCAATCTATAGTTCACAAATGCATTTCAGGTATACCACGATACTCATCAGGATAAAATAGATTTAGGAGGAGCTGTTTGAAAAATCTTTATTTGAAGTCATATTTATTTGAAACTTAGCCATGCACTTTTTCGTATTTGGGGGCCAATTAAAAAATTCTTGTCCTGGCTCCAACCTTTTCCTAAGTCTTTTAAAAGCCAGACGTATGAGAGCCCCGGTGAACGTGGCCACAGGTGTGTGATTGGGCAGCAGGCAATAAAAGCCCATCACGACCCCCACTAATGCCTCCACGCCCCTACCTCCTATTCAGGCTGAGAACAGGCTTGGCGCGGTTCCCACACCTCTGGGGGCACAAGCTGCAGCGCCTTCCTGGGGGAAATCGCAGCCCTGGTTTCTCCAGTTTCCACGGCAATTTAAGGCGGTCATCCTCCTTCCACGAGGGCTGCGGTAAGCGGCTGTGGTCCAGCACGCAGCTCTGGGTCCGGCCTTTGCTCTGCAACCCAACCGGAGCAGGTGACTCGCAGGGCGTCCCTAGGCTAGACACGTGCTCGGGACTGGGGACCTGAGCGACAGCCCAGGATGATCTGAGCACCACCAGCCTCCTTGACTTTGGACGGACGCCCCAGCCCCCTACCCCGCCCCTACTCCCACCTCTGGCTCTCCTTGGGGCAGCCCCCTCCCGCGCCACCCCCAGATAAAAAGAGAAAAGGGGCTCAGTGGGGCCCTAGGACGCGCAGAAGTGATTTCTCGGAAAGGCGAGCGCTTCAGAGAAGGCGGACCCAGCGGGCTGCGCTGATTGGGCGGCGCCCGCGCCCCTCTCGCACCCCTCCCGCGCTCTATTAGCTCGCGCGCCCGTCGCTCCGCGCGCGGGACCCGCCCCGGCCCCCGCCCGTCCTTAAAGGCGCGCCCTCGCGCGGATCCAGGAGCCCGCGGCAAGTCGCCGAGGCGCGGGCAGCGTGGGAGCAAGCAGCAGGTAGGACGTGATGGGGTGGGCGCGCGGGCCGGACCTGTGTCTCTCCCACTTGCGCCCAGACGGAGTGTACAGCATGTTAGCAGGTGTTTTCTCCTGAACACTAGCTGCTTCCTAAACAAGAAGCCAACCTTTCCTTTTAAAATCTGCCTGATGGGTGACTTAATGATGAAAAGAAATAGGGACTCCCCCCCCCCCCCCGCCCGCCACACACACACCTGTAATGTAAGACCTGCCAGTCACCGCAGCGGAGCTACCAGGAGTGAACTAGCCAAAGCCAGTGGGTGGGCTCACCCCGGAACCGACTGGCTTTGATTTTGGTGAGTGGCAGTCTGATTGCCCAGTGCCGCTGGACTTCTCTGACTGCCTGGTAGCCCAGCTGGCCCGGGCAGAAAAGTTAGGTTCCGTGTGGGTCACAGCTCCCACGACTGGTATGCTGTGAGCTTGGCCTCAGGCTGTAAGGGCAGACTTTTCCCCGGGTGAGAAAGCTTACTTACCCATAGCTGGGAAAAGGTTCAGGGGGTAGAGAGTAGTAGATGCTGGCCAAGAATGTTCTAGAATTTTTAAATGGTCTTCTGTAGATCACTTTTTTTTGCTTGTTGTTGTTTTTGTTTGCTTGTTTGTTTGTAAACAGGACATCACTCTGTAGCCCAGGCTTTTTCTGAGCCCCTGGTGACTGTCCTATCTCATTTTCCTAAGTCTTAGGATTTCAGGCAGAGCCACCGTGCCCAATGGTCCTCGCTTTTTTCTTTTTAAAGCCAAAGATAAGAGCAGCGATATGAGAGATCTAGGTTTGCCCTTTTATGTTATGTTAGGCTCCTTCATGAAGGACTGGGAGTGATTCAGTGGCTTGAGGAAGCTTGGAGGCCTCGAGAGAAATGGCTGTGATGGGTTTCCGTTTAGTGGTAGCCAGAGTGGTGCCCAGGGCTGAATGAAAGATGGATGGTGTGAGCTCTGTCACACTGGGCTGGTGCAGATGCTGACACCCGAACCTCTGCTGCCTGGTGTTACCTGGCTTCTGAGAAGCCTGCCAGGACACATCGCTCCAGCTGCAGGCTAGCTGTGGACAGGGCTGGGCAGAGAAAGAGGGGATGGTACCTCAAAATCAAGAAGAGGAAGCCATGATCATGTGACCATGTTTATAAACCATTGCTGTCCATAGTTGTAAGAGTCAGGCTCTGCCTGCCTAGGACCTCTGAGGTGACTGCAAAGGGAGTAGAAGGGATTGTCCACGCACTGAGAGGTAGACCCAGGTGAGGCTTTTGTCTGTAGAATGAACGAAAGCACCACTTCTGGGAGCTGGGGACCATGCTGATGGCTTGTGCAGTGCCCAGAAGATGGCTGTCTTTTCTGGGATCTCTTCTTTTGAGAGACAAGGAGCCTGCATTAGAGGCTTTTGTGGTCTGTGATTCATCTTTTCTTTCAGTGGTCCCCTCTTCTCTGTCACCCGCTAAGACAGCCATCCTTCACAGGTCTGGGTGTTGGACACTTGAGGAGAAAGTGCTGTTTCCTTTCTAGAAAAATCTCCAGCCATGCCAGTGAAGTCTTTAGATTTCTGGAGGCGCAGTGACCGTGGCTATGGTTTACAAATGCATCTCTGGGGGTTGAGTTGAAGCTTTAGTTGACATAGCCTCAGACACCAGTTTCTTGTTGTATTCTGGGACATCCTTCCCGCCCTTATTCCCACCCCACACTCATCCTTAGAGTCCATATAAGACACTATCAAGCCAGGAGAGCCTCCTCCCTCCTCCCCAGAAAAAGCTGGAGGAGCCAGCACCTTACTTGTGTTTTTTTGGGGGGGGCACCTGGTGGCATTAGAATTCTGGGTTATTTGAGATATACCCTCTTCCCCTGCTTTTCTGATGAGGGTCCTCAGACTGAGGAGCCAATGGCTTTTCAAGGTGAAGAGCCAGCCCTTGCTGAGGTCAGGGTTTCCCAGCCAAAGGGCTGTTTTGTTTGAGATGTGGCTCAGGTGGCCAAGCATTTGCCTAGCGTGCACATGCTCTCAGTCCAGTCCCCAACGAGGGGGAAGTGGAGACAGGAAGATCAGAAGTCCAAGGCCATCTTCATCTGCCTAGGGAGTTAGATATCAGCCTGGGATTTGAGATCTTGTCTCAAAAGTAAGGACAAAACCAGACCAGACTCCGACTCTGCTCCAGCCCTCACCTACTTCCAAGCTCCACAGGTAGCAGCTGGATCCGTTGGCAGAAACGCTAAAGCCAGCCCTGGGGAGGCCTCACCTCCCTCTTCTCAGGATGCTGCCTGCTTCCCGGCACCCACTGCCACCTGCATCAGTCTGGAGGTTCTGAACTGCACACCTCTTTCCAGACGTTCTGATTTTGCTTTATGGGACATGCTGGCTCTGGATGTGACCATGTTCTTAGGGACATCATGTCTTCTCACTGCTGATTACTTCGTTCTTTCCCTGCCCTGAGGTCACATTTTAGTTGGAAGACTAGAAATGCTGTGTTCTAGTTTTTGAGGTGGGCATCTGTCCAACTGCCTTGGGGATTTCCAGGCTGTTCTAGTAAGTGCTGGCTGCAAGTCTCTGGGCACAAATGTTCACTTTCCTCAGGCTGTAGGGAGAGCTACCTGACGGTGCTGGTGAGGAGGTCTAAGGGTGCTGTTAGGTGTCTGGGGATGGTAGGGCCTGGATTTGGAGCCCTGAACTGGTTTTACAGTGTCCCTTACTTTTCACCTAGGGTTGGTCATGAGTCCCTGAGGATTAGGGTTACAGGAGGAATCCTCTGGGGCATGGGTCCTGACACAGACACTCCACACACATCACTTAGTATGAATCCCCAATACTCCAAGGTTAAATGGCTTCAAGGTCACCCAGCTGGAACATGACTCCAGCTCCAGTGGGAATAGGACCCTGGACTGTCTTGTATGCCTGTTACTCCCCTAGCTGGAAAAGGACAACCTGCAAGTAGACTTGGGCGGGGGTACTGCCCTCTTTCTCAGGTGGTGCTGGGGTCAAAGTGTGTCAAGATCAATGGTTCCCTGGGCACCAGTAGTCAGGCCAGTTCTCAGAGTGGTGGGCAGCTCATAGGAAGTACTGCATCATGTGAGAGCGACTTTTCCCCAGCAGGTGCCCACAGTGTCTGACTGAAACAGGAGGTGTGGGGCCAGCTGGGACTCACAGCCAGAGCCGTGGGAGGGCCACATCTGTGGGCAGGCAGCTCTGGGTCCCTCAGGCTTCCAGGTTTCATTTGGGTTTAGGGTCACAGGGGCACTGCTGTTTCCTCCCAGCACTGGTCCGGACTTCTCTGAAGCCAGCACCTTCGTGTGGACCTCTGATCTTCCTGTCAGTTCTGGGGTTGCTCTGGCTCAGGAGGTCACGGTTGTTACACCAAAAGGTTTGTTTCTTTCCAGGATGTGTGACAGGAATGGCGGGAGGCGGCTCCGGCAGTGGCTGATTGAGCAGATTGACAGCGGTATGTACCCGGGGCTGATCTGGGAGAATGATGAGAAGACCATGTTCCGTATCCCTTGGAAGCATGCCGGCAAGCAGGATTACAATCAGGAAGTGGATGCTTCCATCTTCAAGGTAAAGCCCCCCCTTCGCGTCCCCACGCTGCGGTTTCTGGTTTCTCTCTGGCTCTAGAGGTATTTAGGAGTGTCCTGATGACTTAAGAATTAACCCAGCATCTTAAGAGAAATGCTAGTTGCTTGGATCTGGCATGCTCCCCCATGAGGTTAAGAGTGCCTTTGCTACTTGCTCTGCACCCCTTTGCCTCCATGAACTCTCTGCTCTGCTCAGCGTACTGTGGAAGGCTTCAGTCTTCATGCTTTCAAAATATGACTCCTTGGCACGATGGGACCAAAGAAGGGCGACAGGCTTCCACCGTTGCTTCTGGGTCAGGTTCGAGGGGCATCCCGAGCTTGCGCTTGACCTTTCCCCTTATGAGAGGAGTTAAGTGCTGTCACTGAGGGCAGGCCAAACTGCTGGGGTGAGAATTGGCTTGAACTGTTGTTTTTTTCCCCCTCAATCTCACCCTGTGTGGCAGGTGATATTCCTGTTTGCATTTGACACTTAGGGGAAAAGTGGCTTCTCCAGGGTCTCCTAGCTCCTGTGTGATGTAGCCAGCATTTGGGACCAGCTGGTCCAAGGTCTTAACTCTTTATAGTACTGAGAGGTAGGGTGATTTCTCTAGGGACAGGCCCAGCCCAGGTGGGGCAGGCATGCCCTGTGAGTTGTCATAGTTACCTCTGGGTGTTTCAAAGGCTCTAGGCATCTACGTTCTACTCTGGGAGTTTCAGAGCCCTAGGTCATGGTCAACCCATACTTCTACTTTGTGAACAGCTGCAGCCTTGGTGGTCTGACCCGGAGCCCAGGTTGCAAACCGCTGCCATTAGTTGTGTGCATTGTGGGGAGCTCTGGGTGGGGAGGAAGGTTGTGAGGGCCACGAGGCAGACTGAGCTGCGGAGGACCAAAAACTGACTCAAGACTGTGATCAAGGGCAGAGCACGGCCTGCAGAGACTGGCTGCCAAAACTGTCTCGGGTGCTGTGCTCCAGGGACACAGCCTGCCCTTTTCAGGGAGAACTCTGAGCGGAACAGATGGTGACTAGCATTGAAGCTGAACCCAAGGCATGGGGTGTTCCACAGATAGATCATCTCGATCCTTCCAGAGAAAGGGCAGAGGACCAGGGGCCTCACTTGTTGCAGGAGACAGCAGGTCTCTTCAGCCAGCTCACTGCTTCAGCGAACCAGGGGTCCTGAAATAAAGCCCCAGATTTATGCATCTTATGCAACGTTCCTCATGGCCAACAAGCCGTTTCAACAGCGTCCGCCGGGGAGAATGCGCAAGATTCCCGACGTTTCGTTGGTTACGCAGTAGCTCTGTGTGGCAATCCGAAATGAGACACCAATCTCGGCAGGAATGGCGGGAAATAAACGGGTACCCCCGTGGGATCAGGGAGGCAAGCAGCGGGAGGGTGACAGCCTGGGAGCCACAGGGCACAGAGGGTCTTCTCTGAGCTGTCTTGGGAGGGGTGGTGCATCTCTGCATCATCAGCCAAATACAACTTGGCTGTGAAGGAACTCTGCTGAGGCCTTGGGCAGATACAGCCATCTTAGGGGTGGTCTGGTTAAGTAAGAAACCTGCTATCCCCCGGCAGTTAAAACCTTTAAAAAAATGTAGGTGCTAAGGAAAAGGTACATGCTTGCTTTTCTACTGGGGAAAGGGATTACACCAGAGAGCCTTGGGCTGTCTGCAGGCAGCATCTTGGGGCCTCCTTCCTGTGTAGACCACAGATGGAGAATGAAAAAAAGATAACTGAGCTCATGTCAATCAGGCAAGGGCTGAGATTCCTTGGGTCCTGCTCATGATAGGTCTAACTACTTGTAACTCAGTGCACAGAGGGCCTTGAAGGATGAAATGGGAGTTAATTTTTATTTTATTGTTTTAGTGTGAGTCTGGGACTTATGTAGTCCAGGCTGATCTTAAACTTGCTGAGGGTGACCTTGAACTTCTGATCCTCCTGTTTCTACCACTTGAGCCCTTGGGTTACTGCTGTGGGCCACCATATCTGGTTTATATGGTATTGAGGATTGAATCCAAGCTTCATTCCTGCTAGGCAAATACTGAGGTATAGGCCCAGTGTTCTTTTTTAAAGAGCGAAGGAATGAACAGGGCAGTGATGCTGAGATACCATGGTTCTATCAGGTGCCCACTGACTGGCACTCTGCTGCAGCGTCTGTGTCTGTTGAGGTGCCATTGGAGTGTGGGTTCATCCAGTGATTTAGAGAGGGGGTCTTCACTCCCCTGGCAGAAGTTCTGGGGTTGCTGTATCCAGGGAGAGGTACCACTGGAAAATGCTTTAGACAGTGTAGGGTGCTCATTCCGCAGAGACAACTCTCAGCATCAGTGACAAAGAGGCAGAAACTTCCCAGTAATCCCAACCCCAGAATCACTGTCACAGTCTGCCAGTTGTTCTCCTCTGCTTTTGAATTCACAACAGTCCACAAGTACGTATGTGGCCAGCAATGCAGTTTATAATAAAGGCCAGACTGGAAACCGTCTACTTAAAACACATGTCTAAAAGTGGGTTTGCAACTGTGTCAGAAAGGAAGTGGCCACTCAGGCTCAGTGGTGGGAATGTTCTTCCAGCTTCTTTCTGAGCAGAGAGACAGAATTTGGCATCAACAGTGCAGAGAGCATTGGCCTTGAATGTAAACGGTCCCCCCAACCTACACACAGTAGGTATGTATGCACACAGACATCTAGAAGCCAGAGGTCCATTTTGGGTAACTGTCTATCACCTTCCGCCTTGATTCTTTAGACAAAGTCTCTCACTGAACCTGGACTCGCTGGCTAGACTGGCTGCCAGCACATCATCCTGTCCCCAGAGCTGGGATCTCGGGCGCACATACCTAGCTTTATCTGTGGGTGCTGGGGATTTGAACTTGGGTCCTCATGTTTACAGGACAAGCACTGTATTGACTGGGTTGCTGCTTTGAATCTCTGTTTTATCGTTAGAGCAAAAGCTTTGGACAGGTCAGAAAAATGAAACATTAAAAAAAAAGGCACTTAACAGGGAGGACAGTTTATTGTGTTTTAAATGGCCAGAATCACGCAAAAAATGTAAAACATGATTTCTGTTAAACAGAGAGACCAGTGATCACATTCAGATGTTTTCACTTGTTTCATTTTCTCGATCAAGGCTTTATTTGAAAAAAAAAAAAAAAAAGAGGCAGAAAGTCTTTGTTTTGACCATTCTGGTGAAACCATGCACACCTTCCTCTTTAAGCTTCATGAGCTCCCCCAGGTCCTTCAAGCCAGGGGAGGATTTTTGCCAAAGGATGCATCCTAGGGTGTGGGGAGCCTGAGTTCAAATTCTGGCTTTGCTAAGTGTTCTTGGGGACCCTTGCCCTGCTCTGATCTGTTGAGATACAGTAGACAAAGTTGTCTTCCCATTGAGTGCTGACCTTGGACAAGAGTTGATGACCAAGAAAGTCTCTGGGGAGGAGGGGGTGTGCAGTCTGGTCTTCATGGTGAGCTCTGTGGTCATGTCCCTCCGTGTTTACTGTGTTTCTCTTTCTTCCTTCAGGCCTGGGCAGTTTTTAAAGGGAAGTTTAAAGAGGGGGACAAAGCTGAACCAGCCACGTGGAAGACGAGGTTACGCTGTGCTTTGAACAAGAGCCCAGATTTTGAGGAAGTGACCGATCGATCCCAGCTGGACATTTCCGAGCCATACAAAGTTTACCGAATTGTCCCTGAGGAAGAGCAAAAATGTAACTATCTGTTGGGGCCAGGAAGCCCTCCAAGACCTTCCCTCCCCTTTCCCCCACTTCCCCCTGCAGCCCTTGGTCTCCACAGGGCCAGAGCAGACATGCTCCCCACAGGGTTTGGGTGCCTGGTTTTAGCTAACCAAAGTTGTTGTCTCTTGTGTAAGCAGACTCGGAGAGCTGGTCTGCTGACCTTACACGCCATGTGCTGTCAAGTGGCAGCTTCCTGCAGAGGGAGTGGCCGCATGGAGGCAGGGAAGGGTGGCTGATTCTGGGTCAAGGCTCGTAGCAGGGAACCTGGCAGAGTCCCTGGAGCTCAGTGTGAACTCCTCAGAATGGGTATGAGGCTAGATTCCTTTCCTTGCTTCCCAGCAGTTTGCAAAGGAGACTAGGGAAGATCGAGTGGACAAGGAAGGGATGGGTCACAAGGTCCAGTGAAAAGTTCTCAAGTTAGACCAGACAGCAGCAGTGACCTCACTGATGGCCTCAGCGGGTGTGACTGCTGTCGGGGATAACATCATTCCTGAGCTTTCTTCCAGCAGCAAAGTCCTAAAAGCATCCACAAAGGAATGAAAGCAGGGGAAAGCACAAACCTGCCATAGTGCCTCTGCCTGTTCTCTGGTCAGACATCACTAATCAATCAGAATGTACTGAGCTCAGTGCTGACCTCAGAATTTTTTTTAAACCAGCGTCCTTTATAGAATTAGAGTTGTTTAATCTTCATCATGGGTTTGTGAGGTTCTTTGAAAGCCTCCTTTGTTTTTGTTTTGTTTTTTAACAACCACAAGAATATTGTGGAGTTGTGACTTTTTCCTTGTGAACTTACTGGCAGTCTGGTAATACCTTGCAGCAATTCTTAAGGCTGTACACAAATTCTGGCTTTGTCCTCAACCTTCTGTAGGGGTATTGAAGAGCAGACATATGTATATTTTTTAAAGTAAAAATTCATGGCTCAAACATATATACAGCGAGTCTGTGTCAGAATGTAGGTCACATACCAGGAAAGTGACAGGTGACAAAGCCTGTCAGAGAGTATGAAACAGCGATGCAGCGAGTGTGTTAGGGATAGAAAGGACGTTGGTATGTGTGTGTGAGCCCAGGACTCAGGAGGCCAAGGCAGGAGGATTGCATCCTGAAAGCCGGCCTGGCCTGCAGAGTGAGGCCACTCTCAAAAGCCAAACCAAAATCCCCAAAGAGGAAGCCGAACTAACCCAGGCCTGGCTGGCACAAGGGGGCTCCACTGCCATTGGCGGTGCTGTATAGACGGGTCCTTTGCAGCTTAATCACCTGCAGATGGACACCTGGTTTCATACACTCAGAGCCCTAATAGGTAACAGCAGCAAGGCTCACATGGTGACCTTCCCTAGAAGACTGGCCTCATGGCTCCTAGGGCCTGACCCATTCAGTGCTGCCTCCGGAAGGTCAAACAGCCTTCCTTCCCGGCTTGTTTGTCCTCGCAGTGATTTGAAGCAATAGGGAAGTTTCCCTCAGAGGCCCGCTCCCCCAGGATCAGCCAGGCTTGACTTGGTAGACGACCCTGACTTGTTTATAGCATGGGTGGAGCTGCATCACCTGCAGTGTTGGGGGTGAAGGAGCGGCGGGCTCTTGAGCAGAGAGAGAGGAACACAGCATTTGCATAGCATTTGTCCTGGTACACTGTACTATGAACTTTGTGATTTGCCAGTTTCTGGACAGGTGTGGGGGGCAGCTTTTACCCTGTGCTTGCTCCAGCAATGGCTTCTAAACGGATCTCTGCGTCTGGATGAAGCAATGGGGGGATCACACAGGTCCCTGGGAGTGGGGAGCCTGACAGGGGTTTGTTGGTCACTGCTGTACCTCATGGAGGTTAACCTCCTGAGGCAAACTTCTGACCAGGGAAGAGGTGCAAAGTGGGCCAGAACCCACCTGAACCTGAACGGTCCAGATTAAAGCACTGGACCCCTGGGAGGCAGGTGGAGGCTGCGAAACAGGGCGTGTGTGTGTGCTTTACCCTGTGGCAGGGGTGCATACACATATATTTAGAAAGGGCTTGAAAAGATTTCTCGGTACTTGGCTCCCCACCTTCCAGGAAGTCTCTAGGTGTTTTTAAACACCTGGACTAGCAAACTTATCTTCAATATGTGGGCAGTAAATGCCTGGTATAAAATGTACAAGACAGACTCAGATAGAAGGAAGAAACCAAAGTCTGCTCCTTGTCCTTTAAAAGCCTTGTGTTTGCAAACCCCCACCACCCACTTCTCTCTTTTGACTTGGCTGATCAGATGACCAGGCCATGAGAAGGAACGACTGAGCCTTTCCCAAACCTTCCAGCAACTGCTGGGTCAAAACCAGTGAGGACGCTCACCATCTCTGTTTCCTTAATTCAGCATTTTTTTTTTTTAAAAAAAAAGGTTGCAGTGCTTGGCTCCCCTGGGTCACAGTCCCCTTTCCCATAGGCAAGCTGGGCGTGGCACCTGTAGGCTGCATGAGTGACGTCACAGAGATGGAGTGTGGCCGCTCAGAGATGGATGAACTGATCAAGGAGGTGAGTGGAGGCCTCCCAGGCAACAGACAATGCTTGAATCCCTCACAGGCAGTGAGAGCCTCGGGCTCTCCAGGGAAGTAACACTCTTCCTGAAGAGGCAGAATGAGGGACTCATTGGCTACCTCCACAGACCAGCTTCCCTGTACAGGTCAGGCCCTGCAAGTCCTGTCTCTACCAGCAAAGCTCTGTTAAGCTCCAGGCTCACTTAAACATGTTGGATAGCCGCTCTGCAGATGACCAGTGGTCTTAGCTGGCCTTCAGGGTTAGAATATGACCTTCACCACTGCTTCTGGTCATCCTGTTGGCCCCGTTGGCAACTAGATGGCTTGCTTTTTAACCCACAAATGTTATCCCTGAATGTGCCATTGGATTGGATGACTAAGATCATGAGGCCCCACTAATTGTGGTGGGGATTAGCTAGTGACCCTGTGCTCACCTCATGTGCAAGAAGCCTAGTTCCCAGCAGCATACACAAAACTCAGATCTTAGAATAATCCACTGACACATGCATGGTTGATTGCCTGTAACTGAAGGCTAAATGAAGGCGCAATGGGATATTTTTAAACAGGTGGCCTTTTTTGTGTCTGTTTTTAGCCTCTTTATTGTATTCTTTTAAATGTCTACACAAGATGGGGCTTTCATAGCTAAAACAACACTATTCAGCTCATGTAAAACAAGGTGAGGGCACTTTATATGGCAGATGGCCCAGACCCTGTCACCTCAGCTACTCAGGAGGCTGAGGCAGGAGCAAGGTAAATTTAAGGCCTACCTGAGCTGCAGAATGAGTTTAAGGTGGGAAACTTCATGGCATCCTGTCTTGGGGGGGAGGGGGAGAGAATTAAAGCAAGCAAGCAAGCTGGGCAAGCCATGGAGAACAAGCAATGCTTCTCCGTGGTCTCTGTCTTTCTGCCTTGAATTTCCATCCTAACTTCCTTCAGTGATAGATTATGACCTGGAAATTGTGAAGTGAAATAGATGCTCTCCCACCGCAAAAAAGAAAGAAATAAAAGGGGGAAAAGGCTGTGGATGAAGCTCTGTGGTAAGAGTGCTTGCTTTGCGTGCACAAAGCCCTGGCTTCTATCCCCAGCACAGTGACATCATAGAAACAAAACCAAGACTATTGTTAGCAACGGCCCACCAGCTGTATGCCCTGCAGCTCCACGGGACAGTGCAGCCAGCCAGCATCTCCCGTGCCAAACTGCCCAGCGTTGTGGCACATGACAGTTGTGATGGTCTTGGTGGTCTTGCAAGGTTCGGCCTCCACTTGCACTGTTCTCAGCTGAAGCTTTTTTTTTTTTTTCCAACTCACCCGAGCAATTAGATGGTTGTAAGGTCACACCAGGGTCACAAGCAAAGGAGGTTTCAGGTCGGATGTGTCCACCACAGTCTGAGATCCCTGTAGAGTGAGGTTCTCAAAGCAGAGCAGGGGTGTGTCACCGCACAGGGTTACCCCAGAGCTGGCCCATGTCTCCCAGCATCAAAAGGCCAGTGAACTCTTTTGTAGCCTCGACGAAGCTGGTTAGACTGCCAGCCCCGTGGGTCTTGTGACTTGCAAACTAAAGCTGAGGTAAAGGTGTGGTTTTAGTTGTGTATCTGATACTGGGTTTTACAAACCTGGGGTTGGGGGAGGGCTGTGCCGGCGACCCGTGACTCAACTGCCCTTTTCTGTCACTTGGTCCTGCAGCCTTCCGTAGATGAATACATGGGCATGACCAAAAGGAGCCCATCCCCTCCAGAGGCCTGCAGGAGCCAGCTCCTCCCTGACTGGTGGGTGCAGCAGCCCAACGCAGGTGAGTGTGGGGTCCACACTTCCAGTCATTAGGCACTTCCTGTTATGGTGGTGGGAGGGTACTTGTCACTATTAGAATCTGCTGGGTCCAGAGGGGTGAAAAATCACAGCCATGGACTGAGGTAGCCAAGCTACAGCCTCCCAGGAATGCACAAAGGTCTTAGTCAACAATACGTCCTCAAGCATGGCCACTCTCCTCCCATAATCTCAGGAAGCTGAGGAGTCTTCTGACATTCCAGAGACTTGAGGGAGGCCAAGCTCTCAGCCGTATGCCTCCTTCCTGCTCACCATTAGGTTCTCTGTTCTGTTCAGGCACTTAGGACACTCCAGAGCCAGAAGACAGCTTCCTTCAGGAGGGAGGGGAGGGGGGAGCCCAGTCAGGAGGAGGCAACAGCTTGGAACCACACTGGGCAGTTGCATGTCTTGACGGTGCCTCTGTTTACTCATCCATAAAGTGGGGACACTGTAACCTGCCCAGTGGGATCAGAAAGTTAAATAAAGGAGTCGCCCTTTTGTTAGCATCTGGGGGTACACTCAGACTGTAGATAACTTAGAGGGTCATTCACCTGGGCCCTTACTGCAGTATGTGAGCAAATTTTATGGCTCTTAGGCACCTTGGTTTCCTTCTTTGTCCCTTGGCTACTAAAACTGGAGCTGCCAGGAGGTCTCATGTGGCCCTGCAGACTATGAGGGTTCTAGGCTGTGGGTGTTAGTGTCTTGCAAGCGGCCCTGTGCTGCAGGGATACCTCTGGGAAAGCTCCCTGAGATCCCAGGATCCCTTGTGAGACAAGTCCTGGTCTTTGTGTATAGACCAGTGAGAATTGGGACAGGTCCTTGGGGTAGAGGACAGGATCTCACAGTGCCGCAGAAGTTCCCTCTGCCCTGGGTTTCTGTGTGTGTGAGCCTGAGAGCTCACACAGAGTGAGATCTTCCCATGAGCACTAACACCAGTACCAGGGATGTTTACGTCATCCTGTGTTCATCGCACCAGCCCAGATGGGAGTATGCTTTCTTTTCTCTGCCCACAGGCCTGCCACTGGTGACTGGATATGCCACCTATGAAACACATCATCCAGGTACCAGGGTACTCTGGGTGGGCGCGGCACAGGCCCTACTTGAAAATAGCCTCATGGCCTGGGTGGGGTCACGAGGGCCTATGGACAGTGTAGCCTGGGCATAGGCTTCGAGGCCTGATTTCTTTTCTCCTCATTCTGCGTGGTTTGGGAGCAGGCAAGTGGTCCAGCTTTGCTTATCATCTCCCTGAGGTGTCCACAATCAGCTTGGAGGGGCTCCAGGGGCAGCTGTGCACCAGAGAGTGTAGACTGTCCTACTGCCTTCGCCTTGAGTTGGGGGAATGTGGCCTCTTGGAGCATCGGGTTCCTCCTGTATGAAATGCTGCTAGAATCCCACATGCTACACTGTTTCTAACACTGTCTAGTCAACTGGTCAGCGTCATTGTGCAGGGCCCTTCACCCCCTCTAACTTCCAACTCCACAGTGAGAGTCAATGATGGCTGTACCGATGCTGGTGGTGACAGTGGTGATGGGGATGATGCTAAGGGGATGACGCTGGTGCAGATGCTGGGCTAAGGGGATGACGCTGGTGTGGATGCTGGGCTAAGGGGATGACGCTGGTGCGGATGCTGGTGGTGATGGTGGCGACTGCATCGGGGCTGCCTTAATGGATAAAATGTTCTTCGTCTTGGTAGATGAAGAGCAAGCCTCTGTTTGAATTCCCTGCTTCTCTCTTGTGTCTTCTGTCTTGTCCGTGGTGTGTGTTATTTTGTCTCTCTGTTGTATGTGTGATGTCTGTCTGTCCCTAACAAACTGCTTGGCTCTATATTTGTTGAGCAGCACAGGAGACCCAGTATGTGAAGGACAAAGGGATTCTTTTTCATAGGGATCTGGAGCAGAGTTTCACAAGGGAAGAAGTTACTGTGCTGACCCCACCTAACCCAGAATAGCACTCAGAACTGCAGACATGTTATTAATTTATATCCTCACATTGCTTCCAACAGTGATGGGATGTTTGCTTTGCTTAAAGTTGCTTTTAAACTATTGGCTGGCTGTATGTGTATGCACACACATTATACTGTGTCATAGGCATGGAAGAGTACATAATTTAATATTAAAACTATGCTATTGGCTTGGGTTGTAAAAGCTGATCGCATGGGAAATCCAAGACTGTGTGTAAGGCTGGTTACATGGTTTTGTTAAAGGTAGGTTAAACAGGCAGAGAACACAGTAGAGAAACAGATCAAGGACATAGCTTCAGGTGGTCTCAGGGCAAATTATTAACCTGGTTGGAGAGCTAGAGAAAAAGTTTGTTTTCTGAAGGCAGGAGGCTTTTCCAGAAAGAAGCTGTTCCCACTGGCGATGTTTCTGATGGAAGGACGGTGGTGGTGCTGCTGCTGCTGCTGCTGAGACTGATGACGCTGTTGGTACTGATGGTGTTAGTGGTGCTGATGTTGATGGTGTGGTGCTGATGGAGATAGTGGTGATAGTGATGATGGTGCGGACGGTGCTGGTCCTAGAGGCTCTTATAGGAATGGTGATAACAGTGATGGTAGTGATGGCTGATGCTGATTCTGATGGTGCTGGTGCTGATGGTGAGATGCTTGCAACAATGGTAATGGTGATGCTGGTGGTGGCTGGTGTTTATGGCACAATTTTGGGTGCCAGAATCAAGGTTCACACTTTCTTGGGCTCTTTTCTACCCATGCCTCCACCCTTCTCTAGGTTATGGGGATAGGTTTTTCCTCTTTTCACAAGCCCTGGGTGGTGTGCTGATAGGCTCCAGAGTGGAGATCTGCCCCTGGTGTCCCGTCCTCACTGTTGTTCTCTGTGGGACGGGCGGCATGTCTGTACAGTCCTACTGTATTGTCTGGCTGTATGGGGGAACTCAGTGGAGCTTAGGAGAAGCATGCTACAATGGTCCCCACATCATGGAGGTAGAGGCAGGTGCTCACTAAGTAAGAAGAAAGCAAAGGAAATGATACTCTGTCTAGTGCTAGCCTCTGTGTTGGGGTTCTTCTAAACCTGGCTGAGGAGAGAGACCCCAGCTTGTAGCAGCTTCAGCAGGCATTTGCCTCCCAGCCTGTTCTCAAGGCCTCTTCAGTCCACTCACGGGAGGCCTGAGGTCATGGCCTGAGCCTTTGGCCTTATAAGTCCTAGGCTGTAGCCCTGGGAGTCTGCTGACTAATGCATTCTGGGGTCCTACTGGCCAGCCTCAGACCTGCGGCCATCTGAGTGAGAGGTAAAGTTAGGCTCTGAGGAGGAAGTGTCCTTGAGCCCTGTAGAGCTGTGTCAGCACAAGTGAGGAAAGCTAGGAGTCCCCAGCCACTGTTGGGAGCAGACTCTCTGAGCTCTTCCTCCAGAACCCAGGTTAGATGCCCTGTCTGTTGGTAAGCGGCAGCTAGGGAACACAGAGAGTGAAATGGGTGTGTGTGGGGACAACAAGGAGTAGGGGAGACCGTGGCTCTGTACACAGCCTTGGCCTTGAGGGCTGCCCATTGGAAGCTGCCTCCCTGGGGTAACCAGTGTTCTCGGGCCTTCAGAACAGGCTGTTTGACAGAAAAAAAAATCCCGAGGTCTGGCTTTTAAAATGTATTTGCTTTTTGAGACAGTGCTAAGGAGTGTGTAGCCCAGCATGGTCATGAGCCCCTCAGGTTTCAGCCTCCAGAGTTCAAGGGCCGCCATTCTTTATTTGCCTTCTACTTCCAAGTCTCTCTCAGTGCCACCTTGCTGTCAGCCCTCCTGAGGCTGCCAGCCAGTGTGTTCCCAGCCTGTGTGCATTCCATGAGTGGATCAAACAGGGAGGCTGCTGGGTGTGTCTTAGCATTTCAGAGCGAGCCGGAGCCAGCCTGCTGCGGGGAGCATGGCCGGGCTCCCCCACGGAACTGGCAGGACCTCTTCAGCTCCACTCCATCATCTGCAAAATGGCTGCAGTGGCCAGTAAAATATTGTGGGGTATCAGGTATGTGCATGGGCCCACAGCACCTGGCTCAGCACCTGTCAGAATCTCACAGGCCAGGGATTGGGGTGCATAGTCTCAGGGGTCTCATTTGTGGACCATATTTTGTCCTGTTTTCCTGCCTTGTGTGGTCTCACAAAAACCCCTCCACAAAGCTGGCGCTACTGCCATCCCTAACTTACTGATGAAAAGCAGGCACAGAGAGGTGAAGCTGCTTGCCCCAAGTCACAGAGTTGTGAGGAAGCAGTGCTGGGCTTCTGTACTGAAGGTGGTGCTGATGGTGCTGGGGTTGGGGCTGCTGCTGCTGCTGGTGATGCTGGTGACGGGGCTGGCACTGATGGTGCCAGTGATGACGTAGATGATAGTGGTGATGCTCCTGATGTTGTGATATTGATGGTGGGCCTGGGATCAAATGTGAGGTGAGCTGCTGGCGTTCTCTGCGGATGCATTTAAAATAGGCTGCATCTAGATTCTTAGAATCTCAGTGGGGGAAGTGAAGATTTGCATCGCAGGGTGGAGAGCACCGGTCAATGGCTTCTCCTCTGGATCTGCACTTGTCACTCATGAGGTATCTTATGCCTATCCCTTCTTCAAGCTCAAAATGGTCAGGCTCGGGGTCTCTGATCCAGACCTACTTGAGTAACTCTGAGACTTGTTGCTGTTCCTCGGGATGTTAAGGGGTTCTGGTTCCAAAATGCCCCTGAAATCACAGGGTGAAGTGCATAATGTGGGCATAGCATGAGCACAGGGCACAGTGTGTGCATGGGCACAGAGTGGTCACAGTGTTCATAAGGGTATATGTGGGGCAAGTGCTTCCCCTCTGAACTGCACCCCAGCTCTTGAGGTGACAGAATGAAGGGATGGCGAGGGTGTAGCCTATAGGTCACAGCTCCGTCCTGTGCGATTCCCTTGTAGCCTCCCAGGCAGAGCGCTTCCAGGCCTTTCTGGAGGAGAGGCTGTTGCAGGATTCTGCAGACACTTGCCATCGGGGTCTGTGTTTTTGAAGAGGTTATTGTGATGTCCACACCGGTGGGTGTGTTTTCCCATCTCGAATGGCGGCTACTGAGTCTAGGGTGACAAGGGAACCAGAGCCACAGGGCGCTTCATGAGAAGTTACATAGGTGATGCCTGCATGGCTTGAAGTTGGTGCAGTTCCCAGGTGTTTCTCGATTTTGTGTGTGTGCGTGTACATGCATGTGTGCATGAATGCATGTTCTCATGAGTATGTGTTCATGTATGTGCAGATGCATGTGTACATGAATGGAGTTCATATGTGTGTGCATGTGGAGGCCAGAGGCCAGTCTTAGGTACAATTTCTTGGGCACCTTCCATCTTGTTTTTTTGAGACAGGGTCTCCCACTTGCTCAGATCTTACCAAGTAGGTGAGACTGGCTGGCCTGCAGTCCCAGGGGTCAGCCTTTCTCTGCCTCTCAGGGGCTGGAATATGAGCAAACACTGCTTGAAAGGAGGGATAGACCGTGAGCCTTTGGGAAGGAGAGGCTGAGGGTCCCCCTCTGCCAGTCCCCCGACTGCCCTGTGTTCTTGTTCCCCCACAGTCTTCTCCCAGATGGTGATCAGCTTTTACTACGGGGGCAAGCTGGTGGGCCAGGCCACCACCACGTGCCCTGACGGCTGCCGCCTATCCCTGGGCCAGCCGGGGATGCCCAAGGTGTTAGGGCCCGATGGCCTGGAGCTTGTGTGCTTCCCGACAGCTGACACCATCCCCAGCGAGCGGCAGAGGCAGGTGACCCGGAAGCTGTTTGGGCACCTGGAGCGTGGCGTGCTCCTGCACAGCAACCGCAAGGGTGTGTTCGTAAAGCGGCTGTGCCAGGGCCGCGTGTTCTGCAGCGGCAACGCAGTGGTGTGCAAGGGCAGGCCCAACAAGCTGGAGCGGGACGAGGTGGTGCAGGTCTTTGACACCAACCAGTTCTTCCGAGGTCAGTCCCGAGTCCCCTTTTGGTCCTTGCCTTAGGGTTCATGCCCACCCCCTCCCCTGTGCCATCTGCATCATGGACCAAGTTTACTCTTGGCATGGCTTTAGCAATGGTGTAGCTGGAGGCCCCTCTGAAAGCCTGACCTGCACATTCTCCCCGCGGAGTCCAGAGAGCCCTTGCCTCAGTTTCTCCTGCAGCCTTTCCTTTTGGAGTTAATGAAGCTCATTGTTCCCTAGCCTGAGACTTGCTTAGAAATGCAGAGTTCAGGGCCTCAGCCAGCCCAGGCTCAGGTCCTTTACCTTGACAGGGTCCCTGGGAAGGTGGCATGATTCAGTGTGTCCACCCCTCAGCCTGTGGGCTGCATGCAGTCTAGGTTAGCTCTGAGCAAGGCCCACCACACAATAGTAAACCTACTTAAAATGCTATGACGTTTTGATGTTTTGTTTTTGCTATTTTTTAAAAAACTCACACAGTTCTCAAGTGTGAGTTCTTTATGGCATCACGTTGCAATGCCGTGTGAAGCAAACATGTCAGCCCCCAAGACCCCTGGTTGAGATGCTCTGACACTCTGTGCGTAGCAGTACTGTGCAAGGCTCATGTCCCCTCAGTGCCACTTGCTCACTTTTGTGGCTCAGCGGGGAAGATGTTTAAAAGCCTGTCTGAGCTTCTTCCAAGGCTGGGGTAGGAGTCGGTAGCAGGAGCCACCTGCTGCATGCCAGCTTCCACTCTGTGCTCCTATGCCCCTTGCCTTCACCAGCCTGGTCCCGAGTCAGTATTGGGTCTGAGAACTCAACCTATGGATCATAACCCCTTGGGGTTTGTTGAATGACCCTTTCACAGGGGCTGCCTAAGACCATCTGAAAACACAGGTATTTACATTACGGTTCATAACAGCAGCAAAATGACAGTTATGAAGTAGCAACAAAAGGAATTTTATGCTTGAGGGGGTCACCACAACATGAGGAACTGTATTAAAGGGGTTGCAGCGTTAGGAAGGTTGGGAACGACTGGCTTAGAGGCTGAGGGTCCTGGGAGGGTAGGAGTAGGGGTTGTGTGAGCTCAGGGGTGGCAGCATCCGGAGAGCAGCAGGACCAGGCAGTGTCGCCGTGAGCACACAGCAGCCAAAACCCTGCCCGCTCGGCCCTAACACCCTGGCTCCTGGAGCTGGAAAGCTAGGGAAGCCACAGGTCTCCACAGCCCCAGCATGAGGCTGTGCAGCTGCTCCAGGCCTCTGCTCTGGGGACCTTTGAGAAGCTAAAAGAGGTGCCAGAAGGCCTGTTGCCCCCAAATCATGCACCTCCAGGGCAGCCAGGGACTGCACTCACAGTGTAGGAGGTGGGACTAGGAATTACACCATGGCAGCTGACAGGTATGGTGGTGCTCACCCACAACCCCAGGACTTGAGGGACTGAGGCAGGAGAACCACCGAGAGTTCTAGGCCGGCCTGTACTATGCAGTGCAAGCCCTCCTCCCTCAGCCAAACCCAGACAGACAGAAAGTTCCCCAAAATGTCTAGCAATTTCCACAGGTCCTTGCTGGCTTTTGGCCAAGGAGCCTCGGACATGTGGCTGTTGGGGAGCCGTGACTCCCTTCCAGGCTCCACAAGTCCCACAGCCCTGGGCCCTGACGACAGCCCAGAGGCTCACTGGCTTCTGTGTTCTCGCAGAGTTGCAGCAGTTCTACGCCAGCCAGGGTCGCCTTCCCGATAGCAGGGTGGTGCTGTGCTTCGGGGAGGAGTTTCCGGACACCGTGCCCTTGCGCTCCAAACTCATCCTGGTGCAGGTGAGAGCTGGTGGCATCTGTCCTGGGCCCATCTGCCCATGTGCCCAGGCATCTTAGCCCTCATTTTATATGGGTCCAACTTTATCCCAGGGTGAGAAACAGCAGCAAAAGACTGACTTCCTCCCTCCCCACCCCCAACTCCTGTTCCTTCCTCTTCAGAAAAATCTCCACTTGTCCAATGGCCCTAAGGTCCAAGTGGCAGATCACGGTGTATTTGGCTATGGCCAGAGCAGTAGCATTCTGGTATAACGGTGGCACTCTGAGCATTGGCTGGGCAGGTTGGAAGTAACACTCTTAGCAGTTTTCGGGAATGTTGTCTACCCGGCTCCTTCTTGTCATTGAGGGGATCGGAGGACCTGAGGTGGAGGAAGGCCCCACTTCTCCCACCTTCTTCTGACTTTCTTCCCCTCGCAGGTGGAGCAGCTGTATGCCAGGCAGCTGGCGGAGGAAGCAGGCAAGAGCTGCGGTGCTGGTTCCCTGATGCCAGTCCTGGAGGAGCCCCAGCCAGACCAGGCCTTCCGGATGTTTCCAGATGTCTGTACCTCACACCAGAGACCCTTTTTCAGAGAAAATCAACAGATCACTGTCTAAGCCTCTCTCCAGGCACCCCACCTTGCCTGAGGCTCAGGCTTTGTGATTCTGTGACTGAGAGAATTCTGCCAGGTGTGGACCCCACTGACTAGGGCAGGCGGGTGTCCTCCACAGGGCCTCAGGAAGTCCAGAGATGGACACGATCCTGCTCAGGCAGGTATTGGAAGCTTGCAGGGTCTGTGATTACAACACTTGTTTCCTGCGTTCCCCCCTTTACCATTAATGGCTCTTCTTTCTGCATGTCGAGGTCATTGTCACTTTGACAGTTTAAATTGGTCTGTGGCAATAGACCCACCTTTGTCCTTCTCTGGCTGAGAGTAGAGATTTATGACTTCCTCTGTTTGACTGTATACCAAGAGTCTTTTCACTGTTCAGCCTTTTTCTTTTTGGCCAGAAGTCTGAGAAAATAAGTTGATACATTTTATTTTATTTTATTTTTTACTTCTGTAATGAGGCCATCCCAGGTAACCTCTGGTTTTCATTTTTTAAACAATATTTGTATTTTCACATGCCATACTGTAAATCACTTTAGACCTTTCCTGTAAACTAGGCAGGCACTCATGTAAACATGAGTGTAGACACTGCTTGTTGGTGTCACATGAACTTTGGTTGTGGCTCATCGATTTATGTGGCTCTGTGTCAGCTGGCAGAGTTTGTGTGGGGCACAGTAGGACCAGGAACTGTGGAGAGGACCTGTTCGTGGGTAGCTCACCCTTTCGTAGTCCCGCTCCACATCCAGTCCTAAGACCTATTGAAGAGCAATATCTGAATTACACTGTGGGCTGAGCAGTGACCACCCGTGTGCTAGTGAAAGGTTTATGTCCTACACAGCACAGCAGAGGGTTCACCTGCAGCACACTGAACAGAAGCAGGGCAGGGATCCGAGGGCATTGCTTGGTGGCTGAGGGCCATTTGTGCCCCCAATATGGCTGTCCAATCTAGTATCTAAATAATTTAAATCAGTGGCTGCAGGGCCGACTCCAGAGCCACTACCTGTAGGACTGAGCCACTGCCAAGGACTTAGTTTGGCTATCAATCAGTTCACAACAGGTACAGAGGCCAAGCAGATGTAGGGGTAGAGAGCATTCTCTTCCTTCTCATATTGTCTGGGGACAGGAGAGACCTTCTCTGTTTGTGACCATCCTGGATCCCTCCCAATGGGCTCAGCATTCTGTGGTGAAGGGCAAGGAAAGTCTTACCTGTTGACTGTTGTTCTGAGAAGGGGGGAAAATGTGAGGGGTTGGAAGACAGTACCAGCCAGCCAGGAGCTGGACAGGCCATGCCTTATAGCTTAAAAGCTAAGGAACACTGTGAACCTCGTGGCTGTTGTGTGATGGGGATGAAGGTGAGCTGGCTCAGCAGACACAGTTGCCAGAGTGTGTGGCACATGCAGCCAGAACCCCCCAGGGATTGCTTCTCCCCCTCAGCCAAAGCCAGGACAACCCGTCTGCTGGCCACTTGTCACAGGTCACCCACCTCCTGCCTCCATGAGTGCTGATACGCAAATCTGTAACCAGAATATTTATTTTTGTAATGATCTCATCCTTTATTAAAATAAGTTACTCTTTCATAAAAATAATGTTTGTTCCTTGTTTTATAAAATCACTCTCAAATATAATTTTCATTAGATTCCAGGAATTTAAAAAATTTTATTAAAAAAAATGAGACAGGATATGACTCTGTAGCCCCAGGCTTTGAACTCATTGCAATCCTCCTGCCTCAGCCTCCTGAGTAATAGGAGTATAGGCATGAGTCACTGTGGCTTTGAGGATTCTTAGAGGAGGAACTTTAAAGAAATAATGGACTGGGATTTTTAAGGATTTAGGGTTTTTGTTTTTGTTTTCTCTCAAGACAATGGCAGAAAGCTGGAGAGTAGACAAAGCATGGTGTTCAAGCAGAAGCGTATGAGGGTTTCAGTGAGCCCAGGCTGTGTAAAGTGCGGAAGGGCACGGAGGAAAGAGATTGCACTAATAGCACCCTTCTGGCAACTTCTGGAAGTGTTAGTGGGATGGTTACCAGTCATAGTGAGGAGTATGACCTTCTGGTCACACACACTACTACCAGTCCAGGGCCATTCTGAGAGCAGCTGGAAGCTATGCCCCCACTGCAGGTGGCCACGGGCTGCTGGCTCAGGTGGGTGGATGCACCCAGCACATCCTGTATCTGAGGCAATGAATACTACTCTGCTCTCATGGGGTCCCAGAGTCAGGGCCAGTTAGTCACAGTCCACAGATGTGGAAAGTGAGGCTGAGGTCCACACTTGGCGTGTGAAGCCTTCCGTATTCTGGGAGCACACTTAGAGCAGCCTCTGCAAGATCCTTGACCCAGACCACAGCTGAGCCCAGAGCACACAGACATTTCTGCAGTGAGTCCAGTTAGCTCTGGAGCGCGCCAGCCAGGAGTTTTGTCTCTAAGCAGCTCTTCTCTGAATTTGGAAAGTGAACCCAGTTCCGGTTTGCCTCTCAGAGTTCAATTCCTGGGCCCAGAATGGATCCTGACTCCCTGAAGGGCGGGAGGGAATTTGGAGGCTCTGAGGGCTGGGTCCTCTAGGGACTGTTGTAGTGAATAAAAATAAATGAGTGTTGGGCTATATAATGTTTATTAGGAGCCCTAAGGTTATCATGGTGGTGTTCTCTAACCCACTATCACAAATATTAAGACACAGACACTTGTTAGATTTTATAATTGCCTTACTTACTTTGGGCCGGGCAGATATTTTACTTACATGTCTCAATATCCTCACCGTCCATCTCCTAGCCCCCATCCAATGCCATCACCTTAATCCTTTCTGTCTGGACCACCTGCCATTCATAATCCCATGGTACTTGCCTTTTTACACCCTTATTCTCTTGGCCCATGTGTGTTTTTCTCCACTAACCCATCATGGCACCCTTCTTCCTCTCTCTCCCAGTCTATCTGTCTTGTGATTCTCTCTTACCTACATACTCAGGAACCTTAGCCACACCTACCCCATTCTGCCCTGTCCAGGTAGAGGCTGTTTAATCAACCAGTCAGGTATATCTTAGGCAGGTTTATAAAACAATGATAGTTGCCAGCAACAGGCATCAGACCAACATCCACCAAGAGACATGACTTAGGTCCTCAAAAGAAAGTGTTCGGCCCGGAAGGAAAGCTATCCCCAACTCACTGTTGGGATCCCATAAAACCCTTAGGAAGTTGGTGTGTGTCAACACTGCTCTGTGGCGCTGTTTAATTCTCTAAGGCCTGCAAGATCCACCCTGGATCCTCCTTATACTGTCCGAATAAGACAATGACCCTAGAGACAAGCAGGGGAGAGCAGGTCGGGGGCGGGGCAAGGCCAAGGTGTACCTGCTGTGTGAGGTCCTGGTTGGGCTGGTGGAGGGGAAGGGGAAAATGCATGGCCATGGGACAGGCGAGGGTTCTGGCTGCTCAGAGCTTTGCCAGCTGCTCATGCTTCTGTCTCTCAGTTTCCTCACCAGCAAGAGGGGTTTGATAGCACAAACCGAGGAGCAAACAGCTTCACAAGCACCAAGAGCTCATAGCAGAGCCTGCCATTCAGTAAATACCAAGAAACATCTGCATTTCTGTTTATCACTCATTTATAATTAAGCTGTGAGTTATCAAATAGTCGCACTCTAAATATTAAATGATTCTTGCTAATGAACTGTGATGCCAATGGTTAAATAAGTATGTGTGTCAATCAACTATACCAATAACGTAATTGTTAGTGGAGTGTGGTGGTGCATTCCTGTGTAATCTAAGCACTCGGGACACTGAGGCAGGAGGATAGTGAGTTCCAGACCATCCTGGGCTACACAGTGAAACACTGACTCAAGAAACTAAACCAAACCAAAACAACAATAATTGGATTAATACTCAATTGTTTGGAGTGATAAATTCATGAGTGTGTAGAATTATCTGGTTCCTTTTAATTATGGACACTGATCTAATTGTATGTCACTTACTGATGTGATCATTTCAGAAAGCCACAATTGTGAAAAGCAATGAAGTTATTAAACGTCTCTCATGAAGTTACTTATACAACATCTGTGCTGGCCTGGAAGAAAGGCCTGTCTTGCTGGCCTCCCATCCCAGCTTCCTGCCCAGAGCCTGGAGTTCTGCAGGATCCTGCTTTATTATTTGTCTGTGTGTGTTTGAGAACGTAAGGCAGGAAGCTTCCCGGGAGGAGGATCAAATGATCCTTCCTTCCCCAGCCTCCCCACTGCCTGAGTGGTAGGGTAGCTCTGATGGTCACTCAGCTGGTGGTGGGAGAGGCCTGTGAGGCATCACCTGTGAGGCGCACAGAGCTCTGTGGTGGGAGGAAGGGGCCTGAGGATGACTCAGAGCCGCTGAGAGGTGTGAGATCCCTGTCCAGCCTTCTCCCGACAAGCAGTGGGAACATGAAATCAACTCCACGGGTTTCTTTAAACGGTCACGCACACACCCCGCAGGAAGAGTCACTGCTAGCATCCCTTAGGGAACACCGAAACAGTGTGCTTTGTTCAGCCTTTCTGTGTGGTGGGAGGGAGGGAGGGAGACAGGAGAGAGAAGGAAGGGCAGAGTCTGGGGTCTAGGATCACTTATGGTGGGACACAGGGAGGGAGCAGGCTTTTGTGGATGCTGCCTGGTAAGCAGGGTCCTTCCGGTGCCTCCAGCATGTGCGAGTGGAGGACCAAGTTCTAGGCTGACACTGGCTTGGAGCTGTGTTACTGAGTGGGACCAAACCCAAAGCTATTGGCGTTATGGATCACACCCTTGCTCTAAGGGCACGGCGGCTATAACACTCCCTGTTTTGCTTTTGTCTGAAGCCACAATTGTGAACAGCAATGAAGTTATTAAACGTCTTTCATGAAGTTACTTATACAGCATCTATGCTGGCCTAGAAGAAAGGCCTGTCTTGCTGGCCTCCCATCCCAGCTTCCTGTCCAGAGCCTGGAGTTCTGCAGAAACTTAAAAATTGCCTGAACCCCCAAAGGGACACAGGAGGGATCCCCCCAGCAGCTCCTTGGACAGGTTTGGCGGAGAAAAATCAGCATCTCAGCTGCCCCGGATGTCCCTTTCCTTCCTGCCTGTGGCTTCTGCAGGGTCTCACAAGCTCCTCTAGTGTCCTGCCTCTGTCTGGAGCGAGGTGTTGAGCAATGCAGGTTAGAGATCATGGGGTAAGAATAAAGCAACTGTTGCCAGGGTTCCTCTGAATAAGCCAAGAATCTTTTTTTTTAATAATTTATTTAATTGTTAGATTTTATGTGCACTGGTATTTTGCCTGTATGTATTATCTGTGGGTGTCAGATCTTTGAGTTACAGACAGTTGTGAGCTGCCATATGGGTGCTGGGAATTGAACTAGGGTCCTCTGGAAGAGCAGTTAGTGATCTTCACCACTGAGCCATCTCTCCAGCCCCTAAGCCAAGAATCTTATGCTGGGAGATCCTTCTTGATTATCCACACAGGCCAATGCCCCAGTGTTGAGTCAGTGCCTGTGGAGAGCAGACACGTGGGTCAGAGCCAGAGAAGACACATGACACCACAGAACAGGATTTAGTAGGGCTATGACGGCCTGAAGATGGAAGCCAGGCCATGAGCCAAGGAAGGAGGGGGCTCTGGAAGCTGAGCATGGAAGGGAAGCCGACAGAGGTTCTAGAAGGACCTGCCACCCCACTTTGTAGTTCTGACCTTGAGGAACGTCCGGGAATGAGCATGTGCTGTTTTCAGTCATCACCATGGCTGGTGCAGTTGCACAGAATGTCGACCATCAGACGGGATACCCAGGACCCCTGGGAAGGGTGTTAGCGGTCCTGTGTTTCCTGGTGGGTCGCACCACCCCCCTTTCCTCCAGACTCAACTTCCCCACAACTGCTTCTCTTTCATCAGCAGCTTGGCCTTCTCACAGGAGAGCCACACTGCCCCCAGTACTTGGGGACACTGAGGTGGAAACCCCAAAGTTGAAAATAGCCCTGCACTCTCGTTGGTTAGGTTTCTGCTCTCAGCTGCCTCAGGGCAGCCGGCTGAGAAAGCCACTTCCTTCTGCCAGCTTCGCTGTCCATACTGGCATCTCTCTTCTGTCCTGCTGAGCTCCCTGACACCTTGGGCTGGCCCAGAGGCAGGGATCTGTGGAAAGATTTTCCCAGTGTTCCTGGCCTGGCTGTGGCAGAAGTTTTAGGGCCAAGAGTTGTTGCCCCTTTCTGTCTTTTTTGTTCTAGGGTCTTCCTTGCTCTCAAGTTCAAGGTGGTGTTTCCTTTCTGAGGGTGTGAGCTCCGACCACGATGGTGTCATGGCCAAGAACTTGTTTCCATTCAAAACCACGGGCAGCACAGGCCTTTCTCAAGAAATGTCTCCCCCCACCCTATTTCTCAAGCTTGACCTCAAGGGCTGGTTGCCACTGGAAAATGTAAATGACATGACAGGACACAGTTTGCCTGAGGGGTGTGGGAGGAAAAGGGTGCTTTCAAAGGGCTTTACAGTTCGTCCCAGTTCACAGGGCTTCTTTTTAAATGCCAAGGAGGCAAATGCCCTGCTCATGTGACTCAAAGACAGAGCCTCGGATGATGGCCTACCTCTTGCTCTTCACCACAGAGCAGGCTGGAGACGTTTGTGGAGTGAAACGGATGTGTGAGAGAGGAGCCATTGGTTCTGACTTCTGACGTGACTGGAAGGTTCTAGGACACATGGTCACTGTCTTCTGCTAAGTCCGACCCATGTGCTCACTTGAAATCTTTCCTTAGGTGGATGCTAATGTCATGAGTTTCTCCTGGGCTGGAACATTACCTGGTGAGGATGGTGACCCCATGATCCTGAGTGGCATGCCCCAGTGATGTCCAGGGCGGTCCCCTCGGTCATGATCAGGAAGCCTGTGTGATAGGTGGTGTGTCCTCTATCCCACCTCCTCCCACTCCAAGAGCGTCACTGTCATGATTCAGATAGAGAAACTGAAGACCCAGAGATGGGGTTTGAATGGCAGAGCAGCTGGCACCGGAATTGGCCATGAGGTGACCCAGTGCTTGGTGGTGTGTCTCTAGCCTGCCGGGCTCCTCACCACGGAGCTCTGACTGTGTCAGGCACCCTGTCTTTCCTCTGTGTGTTTCAGGGGATGGTCCTTTCCTCACCTAGCTGTGGGTCTTGGCCATCTCTGAGACAATGGTTGTTCCAGAAGGGGCACATGCCTAGGTAACAGCCAGTGAGACATAGGAGAATGATCCTCCCAAACCTCCCTAGCCAACGAAGAGATACAAGGACTCTCCAGGCTTGAGTCTCCATCACCCAGTCACACCGGAAACGGTTTCTTATTACCCACTCTTGGCCTCCTTTGATGGGGAACTCTCCTGCATGCACACGGATAGAGCAGAAGGAGGTGTAGCATGAGGCAAGGTGAGCTCAGAGAGGCCACCATGCTGGGAGAGGTCAGATGTCACCCCACTCTCCTGCAGGTCTGTTCCAGATGCTGGTACAGAACTCAGTGACCTGGAGCAGAATCAGGCCAGCCTCACACCTTGAGCATCGGTGCATGGATGCTCAGGTGCCTTCCTCTAGTTCTTCTTTGATGGTTTGTGGAGCCCCCGTGGTGCTTAGTTCACTAGTGTTGCCCCTGTCCGCGAGCCCCTTGTTATGCACTGCTTTACTATCCTGGCTCACCTCCTTTAGCTGCTCAACAGTGTCATGAGATGATTATCACTGCTAATGGCAAGGAAGCAGAGGAACAGCGGGGTCACACAGCTTGCTGAAGGCCGACGGTGGCACAGTCTGAAGCCAGGCTTCTGCATCAGCCATCAGGGTCCTCCACAGAGGCTCACTGCAGAGCCCAGGATGGTAACCTGAGGGTTACAAGCATTCCACTCCTTGTTGATCGGAAGGGAAGAGCTTTTTACAAAGTTGCTTGTCAGGGTGACACTCTTGGCAGCTCAGTCTTGGCCTCTGTGTTTCTAAAAACTAGAGGCTGATGCAGGACTACGTGTCTTGAATAGAATCTTTTGCCACCTTAACTCAAGTTGCTCACAGACCCAGGCCTGGGAACTCACTCGTCCTGACATGACTAAGCCCTGCAGGAACTAACCACCTTAGTACATTTTTGTTCATTAAATCCCACACTTTTCTGATTTTACTTAAGTGTCCCCTATTCCTATTCTGGGACTGACCATCACCCCATATCCTATGGTGGTCACATCTCTTTGTCTGTGGCTCCTTCAGACTCGGCCTGGCTTGCATGACCTTGGCTGTTTTGAGGTACTCTGCAAGGGATCGCCAGATGGGACTCTGTGGTCATTTTCTCCTGTTTAAAGGAAGGTGCTGAGGCCAGACATAGAGATGCACAGCTTTAATCAAAGCACTCAGGAGGTAGAGGTAGGCGAGTCTCAGTGAGTTTGAGGCTAGCCAGGGCTACACAGTGAGACCCTGTCTCAAAATAAATAAATTAAACACACACACACACACACACACACGATGCTGGATTTCAGACAAAGGCTGGGATGTCAGGCATACTGCACAGATGGTTCCTTTGTGAGTAATGGCCTTGGTCTCCCAGCACACTGTCATCCTGTCCAAAGAGGAGTCTCCAAGTCCACAGACCAAAGACAGTTGGGCATCTCAGGCCTCTGGAATGAGAGCTCTGACAGGGAAGAAAGGCTGAGGCCTTTCTGTGGCCCTGTAGACCCCCAGTTCCTGGCGTCTCCAATAGCTCCTAGCTACTAGTTTCTGAGAGTGTTCCTCAGAAATTTAACCTGAGCAGTTTTTCCAAAGGTCCAGAGATGACGTGGCCTATGACTCTCTGGTAGTGTGGCCTGTGACACTCTGGAGCCCTTGCCTGCTTCCTGCCTGAGCACCATGGATTCAGCCACGATAGCTTCCTTCTCTTTTCCCAGGATCCACATCCCCTTCCAACTATCTCAGAGCTATCGCCCACCACTTCCTCTGCCTGAAACCTGCTTTCTTCCCTCATAGGCTGGTAGACAGCTTCCTCCTTCAGGCTCCACTGCTAACAGCCAAATTGGGAAAAAGATCTCCACCCTCCAGAACAGAACAGCTTCCTTTACACTGACAGAGCCGGGGGCAAAGACACCCATACATAGGGCCTTCTTCCTTTTGTTAGTGAGTCTCCCCTATACACTCAAGGAAGGCAAAACTCTTTCCATTTGAATTCCCTGCTGTATCTTCAGAGCCTGAACCCTAGAGCCAGGTGGATCACCAAGGGTCCAGATACTCTTGTGAATAGATCCATCCACCTATCAATCCACCTGGCACATGCTCATGTATTCATTTAGCCCTTATCCACACAACCACCCATCCATTCACTCACCTATTCATCTACTCACCTACCCACCCCCTCACATATATACACACCCACTGTACCGCCATTCATTATTAACTCCCACTTATTCATTCCTCCATCTACTCTTCTATCCATTGGCACATCTGTCCACCTACCTCAACCTCTACCTGCACACCCACCACCTATCCATTCTCACATGTCCAACCAGCCAGAAAGCCATCTTTCCACCCACCTACCCACCCACATAATTGCCTATCCATTGACCCAACTACCTATTCAATCACTTACCAATTCATCTACCTACCATCTGTTTACATACACATCCCCTATTCACCACTGGTGTATCCATCCATCTCTCTACCCACTTACCCACCCACCCACCATCCATCCATCCATCCATCCATCCATCCATCCATCCATCCATCCATCTCTTCACCTATTTTCTAACCACCCACCATCTACTGAACCAAGCACAGTGACAGGTTTGTCATACAGGATCAACAGAGAGCCCCTGCCCCTTCGGAGCCTATAGTCTTGGTGACTCTGCAGGGAATGATCCTGTTTCCTGATGGATCTTCAGGCCTTAGGACTGGGAACTCTCTCTAGGCCTTGGCTACCTTGGTGTGTCTGTGGCTGCCCTGTGCTGGGGGCAGATGATGTCTCAAAGCAGGGTGACCATATTTGCATTTTTACCATTTTGGTCTCAGTTTTGTAGAGGAAACTTTTCTGGAACTCTTTTTTAAAAACCAGAAACACACACACACACACACACACACACACACACACAGGAAATTGTGTCTTGTGTTCTTGGTAGCTAAACTCTTGCTAAGTTTGAACACAGCTTTCTTCCTTCCTTCTTTTTCTCTGTCTCTCTTTTTTTTTCTTTCTATGTTTTTCTCTCAAGTGTAAACTGAAGAGCTTGCTGTAGACAGGTAGCAACTGCAAGCCCTGGCCTGCAGTTGGAGGTGTGTGGGGGCTGGTGGGGGGGTACTGGACTGCAGTGGGAGGTGTGTGGGGGTGGGGGGTGCTGGCCTGCAGTGGGGGTGGAGGAGTGCTGGGGGAGGACACTAGAGGATGCCCAAGGGGAGACAGCACCTTTGGAACAGGATTGTTGAGGTGAGGAGGAAGCTCAGACAGAGAGCGGGCCTGGGTTCAGTCATGAAATGGTTCAAAGCAAGCAGCTTTACTGTGCTGAGGGAGCCCTAGAGATGGCTGAGAGTGACCAAATGCCCAGGACATGACTGCTGTGAATTCTGGTTCCTGGTTACAGCAGGCCTCATGTTCAGGAGGCTGGCACTGTGGTTGTGAATGGTGCCAGGTGGCGTGTGGCAGGGCCGGGATGGAGGGAAGAGTGGTGTCTGTTGGCTCCAGCTGTGGGCAGGAGCCCGGTGGTGGGCGCTCTGGCTTCCTCCTCTGTAAGGCTGGGCGCTCCTGGGGCTCCTGTTTCTCAGCTCCATGAGAAGATGAAGGGAGCTGGTCCATGTGCTGGCCCCCAGAGTGGGTCCCCACACTGCTGACCCTTGTCCAGGCAACAAGGTGGACACAGGTGGCCAGAGAAAGCCACTGGCCAAGCCACTGGAAAGCCTATTCCACTGGATGGAATAGGACATCCAGCTGGCACTGGGGGGGGGGTCACTGTGGACTCCATAGAATCAGCTTTGCTTGAGGAGACCCCAGATTCAGAGAGTACCGCTTTATCACTCTGGTGTATGCTGTGGATTTGGCTCTTCTGGGCTCTCTTCTAGGGCTATGACCCCAGCTTCAGTTCGGGTGCCTTTTCATGACCGTGTCCACTCTCACCACAGAGCCACCAGTCTGGGCCGACAAGATCCAGACCCACGCCTTCAGCAGCAGTGCGAGGCAAGGGACTTGCCTTGTTCAGGGAATAGCCAGGACTTTTCTGCTCTGGAGTCTCAGCACCTTGTATTTGGCTTTCTCATCCCAACCCAAGGCCTGCCTCTTGCCTGGTTACTGCATCTCAGCTAAAGCAGGCTGCGGAGGTGGAAGCCTGTGCTGTTAGGTTCATTCCAAGCATGTCCTGTGGGGCTCACTGCCATGGAAGCGGAGACAGTTTTTCCTGCAGCCATTTGGCTATGGATCTGATCTGCTACAGTAACTCCTAGCTCAGACCCTCTGCTTGGAGCTGGGCTGTGCAGCGGGATGGTTCAATTGCCTGCTGAGCCCCAGGAGGCAACTGAAACTCAGATCATTAGCGCAGGAGTTGGGGCAGCACCCAGGTGGTCTCTAGGCTTCATGAAGGCTCCCTGCTCTGCTCATGAGCTAGAGAAGAATGTGCTAGAATCTAGCTGTTGTGGGGTTAGTGCTTAACTTCCACCCTCAGCTTTTCTTTTAATGGATCTCCCCACCCACCCCCACACACCATGGCTCCCAGGTGAGTGTACTCACTCACTGCATGGCTCCTTTCACCCATAAGTCTTCCTCTTCTCGGCTCTGCAACAAAGCTTCCTCCAGGGCCAGTGCTGGTTGGCCTACAAGACAGTTCTTCCTGTTTTGTGAGCGATGGGGTTTGCCTCGCACAAGGCCCCTCGGTGCAAGCTTAACTGGAGAGATACAAGTTAGGCTCATGGGGATATTAAACTTCAGTTTTCTTGCTTTTCTTGCTGCTGCTTTAACTAGTTCTGGTGTTAAATTCTCCCTTTGTCTCTCTCTCTATTTCTCTCTCTCTTTCTGCCCCATCTTCTCTCCCTCCCTCTATTTCTTCCTCGGTCCCTCTGTCTCTTCCTCCCTCCCGCCCTCCCACCCTTAGACAGGGTCTCCTGCAGCCCAGGCTGTTCTTGAATTCCCTTTATAGCCAGGGATGACCTTGAATTCCTGCTTCCTCCTGAGCTCTGGGATTCCAGGTGTTCTTCCCCATGCCAGGTTCATGCTGTACTGCAGGTGGAACTCAGGTTTCTCGCATGCTAGGCAAGCACCCTACCATTGAGTCACATCCTCAGGCCTCTGCTCTCTGACTCTCATAAAGGAATCTCTTCGAGTTTCTGAGCAGCAGGGCCCTGGACTAGGTTCATTCTGGGCAGTTTACTTGGCCTGACTACCACAGTTTCCACATCTTTAGGAGAGGAATAATAGAGCAGTTATTGTATCAGATTCAATATAGATCCGAGACAGTCATTTCCCAGTGTAGTGTGGATCATGGTGCTGGACGCAAGCATCTGACTGAGGTGTAAACAGGTGTTCCTCAAGGTCATTATGAAGATTTAAACCCCACGAGATGGACATGATAGTTAACCCCTATAACCTAGAGGGGTGGGCATTATTGGTATCCTATGAGGCTTAACAAGGGAAAGTCACAAGCATGGGAGGCAGCTGCCCACAGCTGCAGCCTGGCCTGTGTGGCTCAGGATGCTGGGTCCCTTCCAAAGGGACAACACTGTCTTCTGTTCAGGGCCTCTGAGCTAAAGTCCCCAGGAATGGAAGAGTTGTCTTGTGTTACACCTTCTTTGAGGCAGCTTTAAAGATTGAAGTTGCAGCGATGGGGGCTGGAGAGACAGCTGAGTGGTTAGGAGCATGACTGCTCTTGCAGAGGACCCAAGTTAGGTTCTCCGCAGCTATGTCGGGCAGCTCGCAACTCTCCGTGACTCCCACTCCCAGGATTCTGACCTCCCATCTGACCCCCTCAGGCACTGGGACACCTATGGCATATACATGTAGATAAAAATATATCTTAAAAAAACACTTTAATGACTGTAGAGACCCAGCTTGTTGCAGGAGAGCCTAATCATTATCTTGGGCTATCTCAGCCCCTAAATAGCCATTCACTGCCCGCTGTGGTGAGTGACCTAACATCCTGTGACTCTAAGTTAGTCCTTTGGACTGTACAAGCAGAACCTGGCTCCCACCAAGCCAAAGGCTAAGGATGTCATCAGGCAGCATCTGAGGTTTAAAGCAGAGACTCCCTTTCTTGACTCTAACCCTCCTGACTTAAGTTTCCACTAATGTATTTGAAAGAAGCCTTGACTTATGGCATTCTTTCTCCTGCTACTATTAAAACCTCAATCTTGTCCCTGGGCCATGGTCACTCGGATTTGGCTCTAGAATAAACTAGCTCTCATTTGCTTTGAGATGAGAGCTGTGTTTTTTGAACTAGAGGGTCCATTCTCTTCAACGAAGAGCAGAGCCAGGCTTGGGTGGAGAGTGAAGCCCCGGGGGCGTGCAGCCAGCCCCCCAACCTCATCCCAGTCTCTTCTTGTTTCTGTTACAGCTTCTCCTTCTGAATTTCAGTTTGGCTCAGGTTCCCACCTTGCTGCCTGCTCCGGGTGGGAGCAGTTTCGGGGGTCCTGTCCATCAAGGTGGCTCCACAGCAGCAGTTCCTGAGATTACTCACGAACCTGTCTGATAAGAAAAGTGAAAGGTGAAGTTGGACACTGAAGATGCCAGCAACTTCCCAAATCCAGCTGTCCTCATACCGCCCCAAGGAACAAGTGGCTCCTCAAGAGGAATCACTGGAGGAAACCCTGAGTTTTCGATAGCCCTGGAAAGGGAACTGGCCTGGGGCAGGTCTGGTTTCAGGATCTCACCTCACCTACCAGTGGGGGAGGGGGAGTTCGAGGTGGGGAGGACAGCAAGGGCCTGAGGTAGAATTTCTTACCATGCTTTGCTGGAGCCTGGTGCTCCTTGGCCACCTGTGTCTGGCAGCTCTTGCTTCATGGCAGGGCCACGAGGTTGCAACATAGTAGCTGAGGTTTCCGTGGCCCTCCAGCCAAGGCTGGTCCAGGTGCTGAGGGAAGGGACATGTGGGAGACAGAATTAGACCCTCATGGAAAAACCACCACCCTGTCTGTTTTTAGGTTTCACCTCAGGACCCAACCCTGTAACTGACTTTGAAACTTGATTCTGGACTGACATCAAGCTGGTCCTTGACCTTGGCTTTGCATCAGTCCTCTCCAAAGTCAAAGGCCGGATCCCGGGTATGGGTCCTGCTTTCTATTACCTCAGACTGGGCTGTCTAGGCAGCTGCTGTCCTCAGTGGCTGGTTTTCTCTCGCAAACCCCTGGGCATCTTCAAGGCCTACCTCTCCTGAGGCCTCAAGGATGGAGAATTAAGCTTGTGCAGTGCTCCTCAGACAACAGGCACAACACGGGTGAACAGGGAACACACACATTGAGTGAAATGGAGCACAAGGGGTCCCTAAAGCCTACTCACATCAAGGATTAGATATAACCGCTGCAAACATCTTTTTATTGTAGAATAATTGTGTGTGCATGTATGTGTGTGTGTGTCTGTGTAATGGCAAGGAGATGTGGGATTTCCTGCATCTGAAGTTACAGGCAGTTGTGATCCATCCAACATGGGTGATAGGAACTTAACTCCAGTTCCCTGAAAGAGCAGCAAGGATTCTTAATGACTGGGCCATCTCTCCAGCCCCAAGGAACGATTTTAAACATGCAGAAATGTTGTAAGAACAGTTCAAAGGACGGGTCACAGCTGGAGTCAACTTCATCGGGTTGTAACCGTCCCGTTGGGGTAGAATTCACATCTCCTGTAAGTCACCCATCTAAAGTTGGCTTTAGTGCCAGGCAGATAGATTTGATTGAGCTTGGAGACCCCTGAGCATGGACCCACCCTTGACAAACGGCAGCCTGTAAAACCAGGAGCTGCAGCTGCAGGACTCCATGGGATCTGAGTTATCTCTTACCCTGGGTGGAGAAATGACTTTCTGAACTTCCAGAAGGATCCCAGGATTCCAACCTAGCAGAGGCTTTCTGGTAAAGAATAAAGACATACCTTGCCCATCCCTTCAGGATTAATCCAGTGGATTAATCAATCACCTGCACAGGAAGACACCTCTCAGGAAAGCTATCTGCCCTAGAGACTTCAGAAGCATAGCATGAAGCCTGCCTGAGCACTCGGGCTAGTGTGATGGGTTCTGGTCACTGTCACCCTGCGTTTCTCTCCATACCGGTCCCTTGGGCCACTGTCCACTCTCACCTTTGAGAGTGTCCTGCATTTTAATCAAGTGTTTGTCTTCTGTGGTTTGTATGCTCTGTGTCTCGTCTGATGTTTTTCCATAGAGATGACAAGAACTGGGGAGCTGACGAGAGAGCAGAGTGGGGCCCTGGTCACTTTTACTGTATTCATGGAGTCAGGCCACCTTCACCACAGGCAGTTTCCAGACCCAACAACTCACTTTTGCTTCACCAGAAGCATTGGGGGATGGGCAGTGGAGGTAGGGGTGGGGTGGAAGTGGGTGAGCTGGTAGAGGGGGATTGGGGGTTGGGATGGTGATGGGGGTTGGGTAGCTTGGCATCCTGTCTGCGAGCTGTGACAGCTGCTGCCATGACTTTAAACAGTCCAAGGCAACTGCCCAGTCTTTAGTTGGTGTTTTCTAAGTTAGGTTAAGTCTCAGGCCTGCATGTTCTCTGGAACCACCTGGGGAAACTACCCCCCCCCCCCATACCCTCTGTCCCTTGTGCTGGGCATGGAATCTAGGGCTTTGTACTGCTAGATCAGCGCTCTGTTACTGAGCAGAACCTCTAACATTAAAAAGATTTCGGCCCACATTTAGGTTGAGGACCTGTTCTAGATGCAGTGCTGAGGGGACGGCCCAGGCGTCCTACACTCAGATCCACAAAGCTTTGCTGAGATCCCCTCCTGGTCTGGCCCAGTCTCCCACCCCAGGCCTGTTTTTAGGGCTGTGTGTCATGCTGGCTGTACCTAGGGGCCCTGGGCACTGTAGCTGTCACTGAGCCCTAAGTTACTACTGCAGGTGACAAAA
This sequence comes from Pachyuromys duprasi, assembly GCA_028658305.1. Classification (NCBI taxonomy): domain Eukaryota; kingdom Metazoa; phylum Chordata; class Mammalia; order Rodentia; family Muridae; genus Pachyuromys; species Pachyuromys duprasi. The sequence goes on from CM053744.1 coordinate 55,505,365, forward strand.
ATAGCTCTTGTGGGAGAAGAGATTCTATACTGACTATGGTCCTGAGGGAAGCACCCAGGAGAGAAAGGTCTTTCTTGCTGCATTTGTTTGCTTGTTCACTTATGTGCATGCCACAGGACACCAGTGGAGGTTAGAGGGCAACTTGCGGGATCCCCTTTGGATCCTGGGGATTGAACTCAGGGAGCTGAGGTTGGTGGTAAGCAGCTTCACCAGATTTACCTATTAAGCCATCTTACAGATGGTTTTGAGCCATCATGTGGGTGCTGGGAATCAAACCCAGGTCCTCTGCAAGAGCAGTGTGTGTGCTCTGAGTTGTCTCTCCTGCCCTGAGACATTCTGATTAACTGAAACTCCAGCAGGAGAAGAGAGATTCTAAAGAGAGACCAGCGCTGCTTCCTTCCTTTTTCACTTGTGAAATTACTGTGTTTAACAGGTAGGAATCAGAGCTTAAGGCTGACCTGCAAAGATCCAGACACTTTATGAAATAGACCTGTCAAAGAAATGGACTGGAGACAGAATTCCATCCGACCTGGGGATGGGAGAGATTTTTATATCTTTCTCCCTCTCTGCCTCTGCCTCCTGAGTGCTGGGTTTAAAAGTGTGTGCCACCACTGCCTTGCTCTTTTTTCTTTTTAAAAGGGGGAATCAAAAGATTCATTTTCGTTGGTCTAGACTTGAATCAACCAACCAACCAATCAGTCAACCAACCAACCAACCAATCAGTCAACCAACCAACCAGCCAACCAACCAACTAACCAACCAGCCAACCAACTAGTCTCTACCAGAGAACTGGAGCAAAGGCTCCCGTACCCCAGGGAAGGGACTGGTTAACCTGCTTTGGTGTTTCTGTTCTAGTCTTTGTCTCACCATTTTCTGCAAACTGTAAAGTGGCAACAGGTGTGGAGGAAGGCTGGTAGACTTCTCTCTACCACCTGACCTGGTTTGGCCAAAACTGCAAATAAATCCACTTTCTTTACTGTTTTCTGCTGTCTAATTTCTTCTCTTTCTTTCTTTTTTTTTCTCCACAATATATTCTGATTATGCTTTCCTGGCCAATTTCTTTAACAATATCAAGAGGGGCTTGACCCGAGAGATGGCTCAGTGGCTAAGGACAATGTACTGCTCTTGCAGAGGACCTGAGTTTCATTCCACTGCTCACATGGCAGCTCGCAACCACCTGTAACGCTAGCTCCAGAGGATTCAAATCTGCTGGCTTCCTAGGGCACCTGCATGCGTGTTTTCATGCCCAGGCTGCCCTATAATTAAAAAAATAAAACAAATCTTTAGAATACAGGGGAGCCGGACTGGAGGGGTGGTGAAGAAGTCAAAAGCATTGGCTGCTCCTGCAGAGGACCTGGATTCGGTTCCCAGCACCCACACGGTGACTCACAACCACTTGCAACTCCAGGTCCAGGGGATTTGATGCTCTTTTCTGGACTTCACAGGCACCAGGTACACATGTGACACATATCCATGCAGGCAGGCAGCATACCTAAACACAGGGGGAGACAATCTTTAAAGACAAAACTAAAAGAACAAATCCCCAAACCAAGGCAACCAAGACAGTGGGGCTCTGGACCTAAGTAATAATATCTAATGGTTCTGGAGAGCAGAGTATCTCTGAACTGATACAAGGTGTGGTGGATGGGGTCCTTCCATAAGATTCCAGGAGCAGTCACTGTCTTGCCTTTCCCGCTTCTTGGGGGCGGGGGGTGTACTCATTCCCTCCGGGTCAGGGACACCTATGGAAGGCTGATAGTAAGTTTCTGCCTCTCTCCTTCCTCTCCCTAAATTAGAGGATCTAATGGTCACCTTGGATGATTTAAGACAATCCATTTCAACACTGGCTGGCTGCTTGCTATCACTCTGTCCCCGACAAATCCTGGGTTTAGAGACAGTCTCCAGAGGGATCGGGGCATGCTCTCCTTGCTATTCTCATTTCACAAATGGAAAAGCCAAGGCTCAGAAGAGCTGGGCAGCTTGCGTCAGACCACATGTCAACTGAGTGCTGAAGAGAGACAGTGGGCTCCCCCATTGCCTCCACTCCTCCCTGCCTCCATGATCCCGGGCAGGTACAGGGTAGGGCCCTCTGTCCCCTTCCTCAGCCCCGCTGATTTCTCCAAAGTGCCCCATGCCCTGTCCATCAGGTCCCCTAGAACCGGAACTCCAGGTGCTGGTGAGTCACCATGTGGGTTTCTGTTCACTGAGTCAAGCCAGCTGCATGGTGAGGCAGGAACAGCTGGCGACATGGATGGTAGCAGGAACCAGGCACCAGCAGTGGAGATGGCTGGGACCTGGGGCTTCCATTTTAGCCGGAAAAGCCATCACTTCTGGAGGTTAGGCTCTGCCTGCAGCCCATGTGCAGTGAGTTGGGAGTGAAGGCAATTGCACCTCGTTCCCCAGCATTGGGGGTGGAGTATGAGATTGGGGGGGCAAACTGGAATTATAGAACACCTTCAGCGAGGCATTTTTATTGGAGGGCATGTGTGTTAGCCTAGCATGCAGGGTCTGCAGGCTGGAAGGCTGACATGCACTCACTGGCTAGGGCAGGCAGCTAGCTCCCTTTTCAACTGTCTTGACAGGAATGAAGATATTCCAGAGCTCGGCTCTGGCTATCCAACCCTAGGGAGAGACTTCACACAGTCCTGATAGCTTGTCAGACGAACTTGTGGGACACACAGACCTTGTAGGACAGACTGGAGCTGAGACAGTGATGATGGCAAGTCTCAGAGTGGCGTCAGGACCCCTTAGCTATGCATACCTCATATCTTCTATTTAAATAGAACCCTCCTGTCAGGACCCCAAGGATGGACTTGGGGAGGGGTGTCACTGTACCTCTCTGTTTTTCTTCCCAACATGGACACTCTGAATAATCCTCCTTTCTCTGCTCCTCACTATTTCCTGTCTCTTGACCTGACAGGAAACAGGTCTGTTGACCTGTCCTATTGTGGACAGTGAGAGTCTCTCAGGTGGAACCGGGGCTTCTGTGGCCCTGCCTCTTGTCAATGGTACAAGACTAGCTGGGGACATAGCTCAGAGGACTCCCCCCTTTCCTCTCTCTTGAGCACCTCTTCTATAGCCCTGGCTCCCTCAGAAGATCCCAGCAGCTATCACAAAACACCCTTGCAGGAGAAATGTTGGTTCCCAGGGAAACAAACCAGGGTCTTTCTAGGAAGGTCCTGGGCCTGAGCCAGGGTGCTGCAAGTCTGTTGGGAAAGCAGACATTTGACCTCCAGACGTGGGAATCGAGCTCCCAGGATTCTGAAAAGAGCAGCTCTGCTGGCATGCTGGTGGTAGGGAGCCAGCAGCGCTCAATGGCCTTGCCCCATAGGCACCTCAGGGGGAAGATGGCCTACTTGGAAGGCCGGAGAGGCTGGTGGGGAGCAAGGCTTGAGTGAGGCTCCCTGGAAACTTCTGCTGTGTGGGAGCTTCATGTATGGTGTGACCCCCTGGGCTGCCCCTGGCTGTGGCCTGTGGCCTGGGGACCCCCAGAAGGGAACTGGGGCCTGGCTAGCTCAGGAAGGGCAGACACTGGGCATTGACTCTGGCTGGTACTAGGTCTCAAATGCCTCCAGGGACTATCTGAAACTAGAGGAACACATGGCCTCAACCCATGCTCGCATGCTGGCTCTACTTTGGGCAAGAGACTGCGTCAAAATGGCCTTTCTAGAGAATCCAAGGGGCTGCATTGCTTGTCTGTGCAGCAGCAGGAGAAGGCTCCCTGTGGGTGTGTCGTCCCTGGGGCTGGCTCACTTCCACCAGCAGTGGTGAGGGACTCTGAACGGCAGGTGGGAGGTCACCTCACAAGGAAGGGAAACTGAGCTGGGCTGCCACCCCTCTCTCAGTCACCGGCTTAGCTGGGACACATCTTCCCTTGATTTTTTTTTAAATCAATTGTAAAAACAACACCACAGTAAACATATTATATAAAATCTGAAAGGGGGAGAAGAACCATCCCCTGCCTGCCCACCACCCGGAAGCCACGTTGCCTTCATTCTGGGGCCAGGCTGTGATTTTTAAATGCACACTGTCCTTAGAGCTACACACCTTCAAATTGTCACTAGGAGAACGGCAAGTGAGAGCCGCTGATATGCAGCCCCCTCAGAGATGGCTGTTTGAGCTCTCAGGTAGTGCTCCCACAAGCAGACATGTGGGTCTTTTCATCACTTAGGGATGGAACTCCTGAGTGGCCAGTGCTGCCTGGTCCTTGTCCCTCCTCTAACATTCCGCTCAGTCCTGCTTGCTCACCTCAGGCAGCCACACGGGGCTTGTGTCCGTCACACCATCGTTTCTCTAATTGTTCACTGAGTGTTGTTCTCTTCACTTCTGCCAAGCTACTCTCCAGTATCACATCTCCAGAGAAAGCCGCCCCTCCCCAACCCGTCTCCTCCTCAGCCACTGTCCAGCTTTGTCTTTCTTGAGGATGCCTGTCTCACCTGATCCCCAAGCATGTCATGGCGGAGGACGGCCTGCTCTTAGTATCTACTGTCTGTCACCGCTCCTGTGACACAGATAGTTGGGCTTCATTTCCTATGTATGATGACACAGAGGGCCTCAGGCTCCAGCACCTAGAGAGACTCAGACCTGGCACCTGGACGTAAACCTGTTCCTAGTGGTTTGGGTCTGAACTGACAACCTCTTACCCGCTGACCTGGGCCATGTGGCTTAGCAGCCACTTAATTATTCTCACCCTGACAGTGGGCTGGCGGTGGCTCCTGTCTCACTGCGTGGCTGTGGCTAAACAGACATGTCTCCAAAGTCATTTAGGATGGACAGCAGGCAGCTACAAACCTCGAGGGACTATCCCACCTGGAAGGCCATCTCAAAAGCCTGTGGGCAGTTCCTTTCCTCTTCAGTCTCTGCAGCTTTGACTGCTACAGTCCTCAGTTCTGGATGCTGGGTATTCACTTAGTACTGGGTGCTCAGTGCTCTCCATGCTCGCAGCCTGAGCTCCAGAGCATCGGTACTCAGTTTCATGCATCTCGTTTCCAAGGACTGAGGAGTTGGGGAGTCACTGATCCCAGGAGGAGTCAGGCGGGGGGAGTCAGCAATGTTCTCTATCCAGATGAACTTGTGCTTCACTACTGAGGAGCTGCTGGATGCAAGTCTTCCACAGTTGGCTGCCATGTCTGGAGGCTTACAGTTTATCATGCTACATGCTTTCCAGCCTGGATGTTCGTTTAGTTTATGTAAGTGCTCTCTGAGTGTAAAGAGAGGTCCTGGCATGCATGAAGATTTTCTAAAGAGACCCTTGCACCCTCCCTTTCAGACGCAGGAGACAATGGGCCTTTGCTGGGAAAGTCTCATCCCCAGGAAAGGAAAAGGCTGAAGTCTGCTATCAGCCAGAGAGGAGGGTTTCTCACATCTCTCCCCTGTCCACCCCGTGGGAAGAGATTTCACACCATTCTGACCTTGTCAGCCCACCATGCAGGGGAATCTGGAGCTGAGACAGTGCTGGTCAGAGCCTCACCTGACCAAAATGCTGCCCTCTGCCCTCTACTTAAACAAGAAACTCATCTGAACCCTGGAAACACCCTGCAGGGGAATATCACTGAACCTCCTTCCACTGTGGACACACTGAGTAAATCCCTGTTCTCTGCCCCTTCCCTTTGCTTCTTTCTCTCTTTAATTGGTCTCTTGGGGATAGGTATCTGAGCCATCCTCAGATTCTGGGTTGTCTGGACCCCAAGTTCGGACACTCAGGACTTTAGTAACACAAGGTCAAAGGCATTATCCTTCCCACCCCACAGCCGGGGAAACCAAGGCTCAGAGAAGCTGGGGCCTTGGCCACCATTACACAGCAAGTAGTGACTGTGGGGAATGGCCCAGAGGACAGTGAGCTGGGGGACAGAGTCAGGCATCCCACATTCTCCTGATGCTCCGGGAACAGTCCTCCCCGCCATTGGCAGCTGGACTGTAGAGAGTGGAGACTCGGGCTTGGTCCTTGTAGTTTAGCTCAACAGGTCCCACACATGACCCAGAGCTCTGCTTGATACCTCCCAGGTGCCTGAAGACACCTGGAGGAACCACCACCCAAAGCTTTCAGCCACTTCTTCCCCAAACCTGACCGCACAGTGAAGACATCTGCCATGAGGGTGCGGCACCTGCCAGCCCTCAGCTTCTTCCCTCCCCGAGGAGGAACCGGCCCTGGGATCGGCCACTTTCACTAGTGCTAATTAAAACCTAGAGGCAGAGGGATGGGATCTGGGCTTTAGGGGGGAACACCTGGGGCCTGGGTGATGTTCTGGGTCTTTTCTTCTTTTCAAACTTTAAAAATAAACTTTATTTGCGATCACAGTTAGACAGTGAGAGACACAAAGGGCTCCCACACACTCTGTACCCTCCTCCCCACTGCATCTCCATGATCCTGTACGGAGTATTGCCACTTACTAGGGTCCGTGTGGACATGTTATCATCACCCAGGCCTGGCTGCTGGCTGACATTATTGTACAGTCTTGGTGGTGGACCCTAGTGTGTTGAACAAATGCAAATGTCATTTGCCACTGCTGCCTGCCATGCCAGGCACGTCCACTGTGCTGGTGCTTCTCGGCTCTACCTCAGGGCACTGATTACCACAGTCAGAGGCCTCGAGTCTCCATGGAACATGGCTGCTGGCAAAGCACATGAAAGATGGTTTAAGCAGGGCAGTTATGTTGAGACAGAATAGAAAACAAAGGGCAAAAGCCTTACCCTCAGATCACTGCTGTTTCTCTTGATGGCTGTGGGTCAAGGAATGTTGACACAACTCACAGAGCCAAAATCACATAGCATGTTTCCCTAAAGACAGCTTGAACAGAGATGTTCCACACAAAGATGAGCTGCGTTTCATAGGGGCCGGGATTTGTGGGCCCTGAGCTGTATGGAATCAGCATCACTCTCTCACCCTCAGGCTATGCGGCAGATGGCACAAAACCACCCAACAGATTTCATTCACAGAAAGGGCATTCTTTGAGAAAGGTAACTACACCAGCTTTGTTTAAGCTCTGCCTCATCTTTATATCTTAGTGTAAGTTAACTCCCTGAAGAGTACACTTAGAGACACAGGATCTATGTGTAGCCATTGTAAAGGCAGCCTGGTGGTATTCTTCCTTGATGAATTCACACCCATCTTGAGTATGCAGTGTCCCTCTCTTTGACTCTGTGTAATGTAAATATCTAATAAACCCACTACCTCTACCCCTCTTTGGCTGGGCCTGAAATTCTTTCCTGTGGCAAAACTGAGTATCCAGCTTTCTGTGGGTAGAGGTGCCTGAGAGGGCATGGAACTCCTCAAGGCTGTTGGTGGCAAGGCTGGGCTGTCTTCCACTACTGCTAACAAGGTGGCTGGCCATATAAAAGTGTCCTATGGGAGTGAAGGACAATTTTAACCAGGTGTGGCAGGTGCATGACTGTGATTCCAGCATTCAGCATGCTGAGGCAGGAGGATCTTGAGTTTGAGATCAGCACATATGTAACCCCCAATTTTCCCAAGAAACTGGCAAGCATTTTGCAGATGGCTGCAAAACACGTGGGATTTTAAAGACCAAACCCTTTAAGGTCTTTAAGGTCATCTGGACATTTAAAGTGTCACACTGTTAGAGGCTTAGCTGCTAGGGCTCCTAGGCCGGGGGTGGGGGAGAGGGGTGAGGGTGTCCAGTTTCTACACTGTAATTCACCACCACCATGATCCTAAGCTGATGGAGTGATGTGACTGAAGGCCTGGAGTGGATAGCTCAGCTGGCTCTCATAGGGAGGTCAACAACATGGGCGACAGCCAGATACAAGGGACCCAGGCTTCTCTGTAGAGCATGACAAGTTCAGATTTGGCCATTCAGGCTGGAGAAGGGAGCAGTGGCCACAAGGGATCATGGAAACATGAGTCAGAATCAGAGTCCGGAGCTGCAGACAGGGTTGGGCAAGTCCGGCCATATATAACCAGCCATTGCTAAGTCAATACAATGACTCCAGGCTGCAGAGCTGTAAGCAAGGGATTTAGAAGTCATGATTCCCACTCAGACCTCCTATTCTCCTACTTATGGGCCAGGTAAGGGCAGTTTCAGCTCTCTGCCGGGGTGTCTGTTCAGCTCTGGGCTGCACAGGCTAGAGTACAGCTACAGGAGTCCCCTATTGGGGTCATGATGTGTGAATGGCTTCAAGAAGAGCATGAGGAAGAAGCAATGTGCAAACCCAGACCCAGTGGTACTCTCTGGACTTTTCCGCGGGTATCTAGTGGCTGATGATTTGTCTCCAGGCTGAGGAACAGGGCTGGTTCCTGAGGCCTTGTCTTCCCTCTGGTGCAGATGCCTCTATACTCAGCGCTGTACATGGATGTTCAAGCAGAGTTGCACGAGCCTTCTCCTCATGAGGACTCCAGTGATGACAGGATTACATGGGCTAATCCACTCTGGGGTCTGGGCTTGCTATATCATCAGGATCCCAAGACAACAGACCCGTGATGAAATCTGGTCATTTACAAAGTTACTCAGCTGGCTCAGCTGGCTCAGACCCCTGGGGGGTCTAGCTGGAGGCAACATTGGTTGAATTTTACCTATGAAGTAGAATCCCATCTCATTGGTGTCACTTGTATTGTGAATTGTTTTGTGGAATGCCTAGCGCTGTACCTCAGTTTTCCCATATGTACAAAGAGTATACAGTGGCTTGTCTGGGCCACTTTGAGGTCTGGAAAGACACTGAGACCTGACACCAGAGTGGGTTAGGCAAACACTCAGAATATCATTGGGACCAAGGATGTCACTGGAGCAAAACGTTTCATCAGGTTGACGAGACTGTAGACCCTGGAGACCTGGACTTCATGCAGGGTTTTACTTCTTAGATGAGGAAACTGGGAACAGAGAGGAAGTCACTGATCTAAGTCAGCCAGAGAGTAACAAAGTTGAAACCCAGCCTGGGGCCACAGATCAGCCCAGAGGTCAGGTTCTGCAGCCCTGGCCTGGGATAGCATAAGGAGTTTCTGAGCTGTTCTAGAGTAGGCCCATTCTGTCTTTGAGCGAGAGCAAAAAGGCTTTTGGTGGTCATGCAAGCACTTTCCAAAACTGTCAAGTGCTGTGGATCTTTATCAGTAGACACATATGTGTAGGTGTTCTCTTTGTGTCAAGGTGAGTCCTGCGTGCTTGGCACACACTGCCTTAGTCACACTAAAGTCTCAACAGGGACCTTCTGTTGTTGTTCATGTTTTTTTATGGACAAAAGACCAGAGAGGTGAAGTCACTTGCTGAAGGTCACCCAGCTGAAAACAGGCTGGAAACATTCTGGCACAGAGACAGTCCTGCAGCCCGGATCCCACTGACTCACAGTTCAAGTCTGCAGTCACTGTGCTGAGCTGCCCTTCTTCGGGTTCCGGCTGTGAGCTGGGAAAGCCCAGTGGAAGCGTATGGCTAGCAAAGGCAGAGCGTGAACACGCTCATCATGGAAGCTAGCCCTCTGCTTCTGGGTCTTTGAGGGTTCTGTTGGGCTCTCCACGATCCCTTGTACACTTGCAGTGCACTCCAGCCTGGAAGGAAAAGAAAACAGGGCTGTTTCCATGGCAGTTGGGAAACAGAAGCCAAGTGCCAGGCTGCTCTTAACTCAGGGTTCAAGACCAAATTAAGTTTCTAGCTCTTGAACCTCATCCTGCCCTGGATCCTTCGAGGCCTACCGTCACCCCCTCACTTCCCAAGGCATTGAGAGTCTGCTGGCTTATGGGGACCTTGGGCCAGAGGCTCTGAGCCACTTTGAACACATCTGTTACTGACCTATGATACACACCCTCAGCTGCTCCAGCAGAGGGCGGCTTCCTCTGTGTCTTGATTTTCCTCTGCGTGTTTTCAGGGAGACCCACAGGCAGGTCTGTGGCCAGGATTGCATTGTGGGGTACACAGGTCTCTCTAGTTGGAAAGGACGAGTGGGGCTTGAAACTGCATTTGAACAAAACCCCAGGACTTTAATGGAACAACGTTTGGCTGTGCCCAAGCTGGGTGGGTATCAGTCTAGGGCAACAGATTTCATCCTGTGGGGAGCATCTCCTTTGGGGGACACACATTAGGTATCCTGTATATCAGATATTTACATTACAATGCAAAACGGTACAACATTATAGTTATAGGTAGCAACAAAAATAATTTCATGGTGTGTGGGTGGTCATCATAACATGAGGAACTGTATTGAAGGGTCACAGCATTAGGAAGGCAGAGAACCACTGCTCCAGGAGAAGGGGCAAAGGTACTGTATGGCTTAATCTTCTGGGCTTGTATCAGTCACAGAGGCCATGCTTGCAGCCAAGCAGAGTGTGGACAGGGCAAGCAGCAATGTGGCTGCAGGCTAGCCAGCTCCATGCTCAGAAGCATTCTCCAGATCCCAGGTCCTTTCCATACCCCAGCTCTGGAGCCTTGGCATAGCCTGTGTCTTTGGGCTTGCCACAGGATGGAGGCAGTGACTCCTGTGTCCCTCTCCTGTGACATAGTCTACAGATAGAAGATACCAGCTCTTCTGGGCATCTTCCCAGAAGCCTCCTGTCTTGTATTTCACTGGCTAGAACTCGGTCCCAGTTTTTGAGCCAGCCACTTTGCAGGGGTTGTGATTACCTGATTAACTCAGACTGGGAGCTGAGAGGTGTTCTGAGCTTGCACGATGCCTGTCTCTTGCTGCTTTCTTCATGAATCCAGGTATCTGAGTCCTTGAGTACTGCAGTGCAGCCCTCCAAACACAGAGGAGATTCCCTGGGGACTCCAGCTCCCAGGAACCCAGTTATGTGCCTCTGCTGATTTCTCCACCCATAGCCTCTACAATCAACACTGGCTTATTTGAGACTCGTCCTCAGGTTTGAGCCTCTCAGGTTTGAGATTGACACTTTCCACTTATTTGTTACCCACTTGTCTGGCTGTGGCTCTGGGAAAACATCTCATCACAGCTCTCCCTCCCACCTCATCTCTCTGCTCCACTCCTGGCCTGGATACCCAGTCCTTGCTCCCATGAGCCTCTCAGTCAAAGATGCTCCCCACATCACCAAACTGAGTCTTAGGTAAGTCAAACTTTCTGGTTGGTGCCACCATCTGTCTCTGCTCCTGAGCTTCGCTTACAGAGAGTGACACCAAGATGTCCTCCTTTCCACCTTCAGCTGCTGGTACCTTGTGCTGTGCCTGCTTTCTATATCTTTTGCATTGAACTTATTGACACACTTGAAGGTAAGTTTTAGGTATGTGGTTTGGCCACACACGAAGATGCTGGGAGCATCTACGAAGAACAGAGACTCTGTCCTCCACAATCCCAAAGCTGCCAGTACACAAAGATGCAGTGTCAGGTCAGGTTTCACATCTTTGTGTGTATATGTGTTTGCATTTGTGTGTATGGTGCATGTATGTGTGTGTGTGTGTGTGTGTGTGTGCGTGCATGATGCAGTTGTGTGTGTGCATGCAGGGGTTTGCCTACCATGGTGCACAAAGGAGGTCAGAGCACAAGCTTCAGGTGTCAGTCTTGTCGTCCACCTTGTTTGAGGCAAGGTTTCTTTCTTTGGAGGTAGAGTATGCTGTGCTAGTCGGCCACTTGGGCTCCCGGAAAAACTCCTGTCTCTGATCTGGCCTCTCATCTCACTATAGGAAGATAGTAACTGCAGGTGTGTACTACGGTGTCTGTCCAGCATTAAGGGGTCCTGGGGAGTTGAACTGAGGTCCTCATGCCTGTCTGGGCCATCCCCACAAGCCTTGGTATCATTTTTACTATCGAGCCCTTTGATGACTCTTCCGGATGCACCTGTCCTTGGGATCTTATTGGAGAATGCTAACGAAACTCTTCCAACTTCTGAGGGGTTAATAGGATCTCTCTAAAATGACCTGGCCTAGTAGAAACAATCACAACATTCCCAAACAGAGGTACTCCTTTGATTTCCCAAGTCCAGTTGCTTCTCCAGAAGCAGCTCCGAAGGTCACATGTAGAACAGACACCAGGTTCTGCTATCTGCGGTTCAAATGCTCTGTCTCCAAAAGGTTCAAGTCCTAGGCCAGAGATAATGAATCTTGGGGTGGCTTTTAGCTCGAGGGGCAGAGGTTCTGTGCTTCCTCCTCAACCCATCTTAACACACACTGACCATGTCCCAGCTGTGCTAAAGCCACACTTCCTCTGTCTCATGATGACACCTTTCAGGGAAGTGGCCATGGTGGGGTCTGTGACCACATGGCAGAGGAAGATTCCACTCGAACAAGCAGTGGGTACATCTGTTCCAAAGGCTCTGTGAATGCCGTTACTCTACCTTCTACACTCTCAGAACTAACGGCAACAGGGACAATGGTGGCGTCAGCCTTTCCTCCCTGGTGGCCCAGCATCTTGGGTGCCATGTAGAACCACACCCTTATGAAAGTAGGTAGAATTGAGGAGCACATGCCTTGTGCCAGGCCAACCTGTCTATGGTGGTGTTCAAGACCCAGCAATGACAACCTTTAGAGAGCTCACCCTAACCTAAGTCCAGAGGCATTCTTACAGAGTGCTTAAACATGGGACAAATTCTTTGCAGGTCCTGCTGAAGTATGGTCATGGATGTTGGGGGATAAATGGGGGTGGGCCATGATGCCAGCCCATGATGCCATAATGCGAGGAGGCAGGGAGGCTCCACACAGAGAGAAGGGAGCTGAGTGACAAGGCCAACAGGCAACCCAAGCCACTGGCCATCAGAAGCAATAAGAGGGAAGGGGGTGGGAAGGGGTGGGAGGGGGTGGGAGAGGGTGGGAGGG
>CM053744.1:55518562-55625822 GCA_028658305.1 Pachyuromys duprasi
ACGTCTGTGCACCACAAGCACACCTGATACACTTGGAGGGCAGGAAAGGGCATCAGATCCCTCAAAACTGGAATTAGAGATAATTCTGTATAAGACTCCATGAGAATGTGCAAACTGAACTCCGCTCCTCTGGGAGAACACCGGTGCGCTAACCATTAAACCATCTCTCCTGTCCCCTTAAACAGTTTTCAAGTGCCCCGGGAGTCATCAGTAGCAGCTGCTCCCTGTGAGTTCTTTGTGTCCTTAAAGTTCAAGTTGAGAAAAATAAGCCCAGAGAGGCCGAGGACCTCTTGACAGAGGACCCCGCCGGGATGATGTTGACTCTGACCTTCTAGGGAGACCTGGGAAGGGTCACAAGACAGGCAGGGAGGGTGCATCTTTCCCTTCATTTCCTGCTCTGCCGAGAGGAAGTGGTTACAGCAGCACAAAGACACTGGGCCTCAGCACCAGCTCAGCTTAACTCCACTGCCTGGCGCAGCCCAGGAAATGGCCAGGAGAGGGTCAGGGGCATGAATTTGGCTCCCCTGGCACACTGGCCTGTGACATTGGGCATGCCCCCTCGTGTTGGCAAGGGCCAAGGTTGGGTGGGCTGGACTCTGTCTCCTTCAGGGAGGGCAGATGTTGGGTGTCACTATCAGGAGGCTCTCCCTAAATCCTGTCCCAGGTGGTCAGATCTGGGGACCCTGACTCAGCACTGCAGTATTTGGGAATGCTCTATCCAGGGACTGTCTGCTCCGAGGTGGTATAGACAGGGTTGCAAATGGGTGTGGTACACCATGGCTCCAGTCTGCCCTTGCTAAGCTGTCCAGGCTGAACTTGAGCTCACTCTTTGGGCCAGGCAGGGCTCAAAATTGCAATCCTCCTGCCGCAACCTCCCAAGTAGTCGTGCCTCTAGACTCGGCCTCTTGGTTGTCCAAATTTCCCTTTGTCCAGCTGTCACAGTGACCTTTCTGTGACGACAGATGGTGGGAAGGCCTTTCTTTCTAGGGAGCAGTCTTGGTGGGGGAGAAGGTGGAGAGGAGTGAGGGTGTGAATAGAGAGGTGCCACCATCATTTCTCACCTCTGGCTGTGACTATATGTGCTAGGCACTCAGAGGCAAGAGGTGTGGGTGGGCTGCTGACGTTTGGATGGCTGGCCATCAGCAGAGGTCAAGAGCTGTGACCTGGGTGTCCCAAGGTGAGAGGGGATGGAGGAGAGGGAACCAGTCATCTCCACAGAGATCTGGGACCTTGCAGCAGGCCACACACAGACAAGGGGCCATACTGGAATGAGAAGGGCAAAGTCCATTCTGGGGTCAGCATAGTCCTGATCACCAAGGTATCAGGTCTGTCCGGCCACAAGCCTGTTGGGTGGTTTATCTGTCACAGAGGCTGTGATGGCTTTGGGCTGCTGATAGACACCAAGGATGTGATTTGATAGGCCACAGGTGTCAGCAGAGGCCTGAAGGTGGCTGCCGGACCGCAGGCTTATTTGGATGCTCTGTCTGCTATATACAGCGTTTCCTCTTCAGGGGAAGAGCTGGCAAGAAGGTTCTCAGCTCCTTTCCAAATTCAGAGTGAGTCTTAGGAAAATGTCCTGTTGCTCTTGTTATGATGGGCATTGCGGGGAAAGACAAAGAGAAGCAGCCAAGTTATGAGCCATGCTGTCTGGGGTGGAGTTTTCATATGAAGACCCACACAGGACCCAGTGCTAGACTCCTGGTGTCCAGTGCTCCCCACATTTGCCTGAGACATCCCCCGAGCATAACAGGAGCTCTGCCCATCCGAGGTTGACCAAAAGTGGCTGAGAGCAGAGCGGCCAGGGAAACCCCGCCCTGTGACATGTGGGCACCAGCACCTGAAGTGTGACCCCCAACTCTTCCACTGATAGGCAAGGAACCCCAAACTCGGCCTCCTGCATGCCTCAGTGTCCTGGGCATCCTGGCAGTGGGTGAGCCCTGCCTTGTGCTTGGTTTATTCGCAGGCAATAGGACCAGACTCACTCTCTCCTTGGCTCCAAGATGTGGGCATGACCTGCTTTTGTCCTCACAGTCTTCTCTAGATTGGGGATACTTGGTTTGGTTCAGATCAGACTCTCTGGAAGCAGAACTATGGGTCAAGATCAAGTTCGAGGAACTTTGAAATTACCACCGTGCTGCTTTTGTGTTAGTGCTGTGGGGTGGGATGGAGGGTGTGGCTGAGGAGCCCCCAGGGATGGCCATAATTTCCCTGAAGCCTCTCCCTCTTCATTTTCTCTCTACTCTTTTGTTTTGTTTTATTTTTTGTTCTGTGTAACAGCCTTGGCTGTCCTGGCACTAGCTTTGTAGACCAGGCTGGCTTCGAGCTCACAGAGATCCACCTGCCCTGCCTCCCAAGTGCTGGGATTAAAGGCATGTGCCACCACTGATCAGCTCTCTCTACTTTAAAAAACAAACAAATTTGTGTTTAACTTACTTTTATTTGTAGTAGAAAACCCTCAAGGTTAATACAAAGGAAGGCAGAGAAGTCCGTGGCCACTGCCTGACTGTCTCTCTCTGAGCACTTGCCTTTTCTCTTCAACCTTAATGGTGTCCCTCTTCTGTCCTCACAACAGATGAGGCCAGAGTGAGGAGACACAGGAGAAGAAATGGTGCCAGTTGGGCGCAAAGCACCCTGGCTGCAGTGTCCCTTTAGAAGTCAGATCTCTTGGATTTCAGGACCCATCTGGAGCGTGTGTGCCAGGATTCCCAGGGGAGACAGGCTGGGCTGGGTGGGAAGTGCAATTGTTCAGGCAGGAAGCATTTTACCTGTTTCGATTCTAAGTCCTAAGATTGCCGATTCCTCAGGGAACTTATTTACTTATTATTTATTTATAGTTTGAGACAGGGTCTCAGTGTAGCTCAGGCTGACCTAGCACCTACTATGTGGCTCGGGCTGGCCTTGAACTCTCTGCAATTCTCTGACCTCATCCTCTAGAGCGCTGGCATTATAGGTGTGTGCTACCACGGCTGGTTATCCAGGGATCAGCCAGATCCAAATCTCCTACCTTGGACATGGCTTGGGGAAGGGGTGGGGCACCCCTTTCTCCGTGCTGATGTCAGGTTTCATGGCTGAGTAGAGCAGACCAGAAGGGAAGCAGTGGCATGTGCTGGGCCGATGGTGCCAGCTTACAGGAGTGTAAGCCCTGCTCCTCCGAGGACGCCCTGCACTCGGTGAGGTCCCTTTCCTTTTCTGGATGGCAGCAGACTCCAGAAGCCTGGAGGAGGAGGAGGAGGGGATAGCCTCAAGACTGCATCCCTCCCCCAGCCTCCCCTGAGCCTTCTTAATCCCCAGAGCCATGGGAGCCTGCTGATGAGGAGAAGGATGCCCCCCCCCCAGAGAAGCTGCATTCCTCAGCCCTCCTTCCTGCCTGGCTGCAGTGCCCTCCTCCTCCAGGAGCCCCCTGATGACAGGTGGGCATGCCCTCCCTTGCCCGCTGCCACCAACCCTTTGCCCAAAGGGCAGCATGAGGTAAGTGTTCTCCACGCACCCTGATGCAGAGAGCACAGATGTCTGTGGATCAATGCTTGGGATGTGCTTGCGGCCCCACCAAGAAGGCTGGCTTTTCCACTTTCAAGAAAGTCCCTTGACCTCTGTGAGCCTCAGTGTTGCCTCAGAGGCCTGTGGCCTTGACAGCCTGTGGCAACCCACGAAGCCTTTCTATTTCTGTAACTTTTAGGTGTGTTAGTTTCCCCTCCCATCTGAGATAAAGCCTTTTTTTTTTTTTTTAAAGAGACATTAGTCTTCAGACTCATGGTAATTCTCTCACCTCGCTCTCTAGAGCGCTGAGATTACCAACAAGACAGAGGCTCATTTCCCAGCCACTCTTCCAGCAGGTGTGAGGCTGAGGCTTCTCTGCTCGCCCTCCTTGGGGAGCTACACTGTGCCTGGAAGGCAGAGGGACAGCAAGCACGGAAGCACCCTGTGGCTTCCCAGGCCTGGCTTTGCTTCAGAAGCAGGAGAAGGGTTGTGCTCAGGGACCTCAGGCTGCTGTGCAGCCCACAGGAGCCCTAACTCATGTGGTGTGTTCAGCATCCTCCGTTTCACCTCCCCCAGGGCAGAGGGAAACACCATTGTCTTTGCAGTTGAGAAACCCAGGCAAAATCGGGAAGAGCCATAGACCTATAGTTGTGTGGCCCCGAAAGCCAGAGCCTTCTGCAAAACAAGATGAGAAGCCCATCCTCTGCACCAGCGAGCTTCCTGGTTGTCAAGGCACCAGCTTACCCCTTGGCATCCAGGGCCACAGAGGTTTGCTGGCAGACTTGCTCCTGGGGCTTCAATCTGTACAGGTTCCTCTGCTGCTTTTTTCTGGGTTGATACCTTGGGGGTTTGCCTGCTATTAAGACATGTCACCAGAAGCCTGAAATGTTGGCTATGCCTGCTGTCTCAGTACTCAGAAGGCAGAGGCAGGGGGATTGCTGCAAGTTCAAGGCTAGCCTGGGCTATGCAGTAAGTTCTTGTGAAACCCTGTCTCACAGAAATAAGCAAAACAAAACATCATTGGAAAAGGCAACATTTCCTAAGAGTCTTTATTAGACGGGGTTCTCTAGAGGAACAGAACTGATAGAATGAATACACACACACACACTTATACATACACACACAGACACACAGACACATACAGATACACAGACACACATACACAGAACACACATAGAGACACATACACACAGGCACACATACAGAAACAGACACATATACATAGATACACATGCACACACACAAACAGAAACAGACACATACACACACACAAACACAAAATGGTATATTTAGTTGATTAGCCCACAAAGCTGAATGTCTCAGCATACACAAGAATCCCAAAGAAGTAGGCTCCAATGCCAGTGAAGAAATGGGCTTTCCAGGCAAGAGCAAGCAGACAGAGCAAAAGCTTCTCTCTTCCGTGTTGTTTATACAGGCTTTCGACAAAAGGTGTGACCTGGATTAAAGGTGGATCTTCCCAGCTCAAAAGCTCTGGAGTAAGGGTGGGTCTTCCCATGTCAAATGATTCAGTTAAGAAAAGTCCTTCCTCACAGGTGCACCCAGCCACTTGGGTTTTAGTTCATTCCAGGTGTGGTCAGGCTGACAATTGAGAACAGCCATCATGGAAACCTTGTGTTCTTGTTTCCCTGAGGCTACCCCCCTCCTGGCTCCTGGTTGCCTAAAAGTTGCTGTCTCATACACAAATTTCATCAGAGAGGCTGATGAAGAAGCCGGAGCTCAGCGCTCACTGTCCTGGGGATGGACAACAGGCTCTGGGATAGAAGGGAACTAAAAGGTCATCTTCCAGAAATGACTCTTAGCTGTAGGTCTGGCTATTGTGTGTGTGTGTTTGTGTGTGTGTGTGTAAGAGGGCAGGGGATGAGGATGAAAGTGTGTTGGCACATGTCTTAGGGTTTCTATTTCTATGATGAAACACCATGACCAAAAAGCAAGTGGGGGGTGGGGAGGAAAGGACTTTTTTTTTTTTTTGGCTTATACTTCTATACCATTGTGGAAGGAAGTCAGGACAGGAACTCAAACAGAGCAGGAACCCAGAGGCAGGAGCTGCAGCCACGGAGGGTTACTGCTCACCGACTTGCTCTCATGGTAGCCTGATTTCTTATAAAATCCAGGACCACCAGTCCAGGGTGACACCACCCACAATGGAATGGGCCCTTCCCCATCAATCACTAATTAAGAAAATGCCCTGAAGGCTTGCCTACAGCCCGGTCTTATACGACATTTTCTTAATGGGGGTTCCCTCCTCTCAGATGACTTCAACTTGTGTCAAGCTGACATAAAACCAGCCAGCATACTAGACAAATGCTCTACAACTGAGCTTCACCCCTGGCTCTAATTTTATCCTATAGCCCAGGCTGGCCTAGAACTCACTCTATGTTCTAGACAGCCTCAAATTCACAATCCTCCTACCTTGCCTCTTGAGTAGCTGGTGTGACAGGCTTTCATCACCAGGCCTGGCTTGCAGGGCCATCTATAAAGCCCAAGTGTGGCTCACACAGTCAGGACAACATCTGAGCATCACACAGAGGGTCTCAGGTGGGGCAAGAAGCCAGGTTCTTTTGCAGCAGAGGGAAGGGTGAGCCTGCCCCTCTCTGGCTCCTGGCAGCTGTGCCCACCCTATCCTTCCGTCCGTGTCCACCCCTCCTGCCCTATTGTCTTTTGCCTCCCTGGCACCCAGCGACCTTACTCAGCCACCATGTTCTGGAAAAAGTATTCTCACATTTTTCTTCCAAGACGGGCTCAAACATAAACAGCCCTGGACGGTGGGCATCCGGACTCCGGGTCCCATCGGCTCTATCCGGCCTTCGTCATTTCCCCAGAGAGGGTGGAGGGTGAGTGGTGAGACTTGAGCCAGGCATTCACGTGTCTGAGGGGTGGCGAGGACAAATGGGTGTCTCTGGAGCCGAGATGGGATGGTCCATGTTTATGCTGCTGGCCACATGACCCTCCATCCTTAGTTCATAACTTGGGCCCCCAAAGCCAGCTCTATCTTACTCTACAGGAAGTTTACAGTTTGCAGGTGAAGTGCTGGCTGAACCGTCAGTCACGCTACTGTCCCTGGCTGTCACTGGAGCAGAGAAACCATTGGTCCCTTGGGCAGCTTTTCTCAGGCTTGGGTGGACCTGTGTGGGCCGGGTCTCCCTGTCGGTGGATGCTGGTGGTACCTTAGCCCCTTGGGGTTTAAGCCTGACTTGATAAGGACCTGCAGCTGTGGTTGCAGGACAGTGTTCTGGGACTTAGGCTTGCCAGAGTATGCACATACCTATGTGTGCCTGTGTGTGCATGTGTACATATGCATGTGTACATGTATGAATATGTGAGTGTGTGCATGTGCGTGTGGTGTGCACATCTGTGTATGAGCATAAGTTTGTGCATGCATGTACACATGCTGCACATTTGTGTACGAGCATGAGTTTGTGCATGCATGTACACATGCCTGTGTGTGTCATAGATGTGAGTGACTGTGCATGAAGCTCCAGAGTGAGACTTAAGGGTTCTCACTTTTCACCCTAAAGACAGCCAGGCCTGCAGATCAGCAGGCAGGTGCTGGGGCCACCACCCCCTTCCCCATTCACCCAGCGGGTGGGGTGGTCGTCCGCCTCGCCATCCATCACTCCTGAGTGTCAGCGTGGCCTCAGCGAGAGATAGTGGAGGAAAAATGACCTGGTCCCGTGGTGCATTTATCTGGCCCGGAGCCTGTGAGCCCTGTCAGGCGGGGAGGCTCATTTGTCAAAGTGGAACTGGCCGCTGTTGGCCAGGCCTCATAGCACCCGGTGCTTCTCCCTTGGGCCGCCATGTCCTGGGATCTGCCACTGGACTCCTCTGTGGTCTCTGTGTTGACTTGGAAATGCTGTCATGTGGAACAAAAGCCAGTGGGTGACAGCGTGGCAAAATTTCCTGGTCCTCACTGCCAGCCCTCAGTGAACTTGGAGGTGCTGTGTGAAATTCTATAACTGCACAAAGTAACGGCTGTCTCTCTCTGTGTCTGTCTCTGTCTGTCTCTCTGTCTCTGTCCCTGTCTCTCTGTCTCTGTCTCTCTCTCAGGAATACATATATTTCTTCCTGTATAACCCAGGCTGACCTCAAACTCACAAATATCCCCATCTCAGCTTCATAAGTGCATGCTACTACATCTGGTTATTGGTGTTTTTAACTATTTGAGGGTGGGGCAGAGCCTCATTCTGTAGTCCAGGCTGGCTTAGAATTTGGTATGTAGCCCAGATTGACCCCAAATTTATGATCTTCCAGCCTCAGTCTCCCAAGTAGTTTTGCTACAAGCAGGACTACCATGCCAGCCATGCTCTGGTTAAAGCTGACCAAACTCAGGCAATAGTGGTCAACATTCTCATAGTAGTGAGCCTTTTATGTCCAAGCAGCACTTGGCATCACAGTCAAAACTGAGATGGCCTCAGAGAATACCCAACCTAGCTTTAGGTAGGATCCACAAGCCTCTATGGCTCAGGCCACAGACTCAGGTGATCTTCAAAAGCAGGCACAGCCGGAAATGGAACTAGGCAGAGGACAGATGGGGCTATCTGTGAACGGAGGGTTACCAGGAGATGCAGCTTTCCTGAGTGCCCGGTGGGGCCGCTGGGGCTGGTAGGGCCGCTGGGCTGGGGAGTGGGCCACCAGCAGCCCAGGGTGTTGCCTTGGCCTGAGGATGTCTGTGAACTCACAGGCCTTGGCTGACCTCCCTTTCACCCACTGTGGTCCTTGCTGCGCTTTTGGGTGTCCCCAGGAACTTCAGTGGCCTCTCCCTTGCCACATGCCCAGAGGTATCTTTTGGCAGCTGCTGCCTGCTCGACCAGCCCTCCCTCTGTGGTGCAGGCTCTGCATACACTGACCTGCTGTTTTCCTCTAGACTGTCTGGGAACGGGTTCAGCACCCCCACCCCAAGCTCTGCTTTGTTTCCATAGGCATCCAGGGCTATCAGTCCTGCCCCACTGACTTGACCCCAGGAGAGCAGCCACTATCAGCCCATCTCTGCAGCTAGCGGTCCAATCCAGCCAATGACATGGGAGGTTATCAGTGACAGACGGTAGTTCTCCCAGGGCAGCAGGGTTATAGGTCAGTGGCCACCAGAGCCCCATGTGGGATGGATTAAGTCTCTGCCGTGCCTGGGTGGCAGGCAGCTCCAGGGAGAACCCAGGTCACCATGGAAGTCATTTGTATGAATGCAGGACTCAGAGCTGTGAGACTGAGCCCACTTTCCCTTGGGAATGGGTGTTCCCAGCAGGGAAATGTGTCTGGGTGAGTGTTTTGGTCTCAGTGCTCGTGACTGTGAGTGCAAAGTGCAAGGGCAAAGGCCAAGACTTCATCTGGGGTTCATGGGCGTCAGGGGTGGGAAACAGGGTGTCGAGGATGGGCTGAGAGGTCCCGCATTCCCCGATTGGATGTCAGGAGAGCAAAAGCTTCCAGAAATGGAGGGAACCTTCCAGAATGCATATCTAGAAGGAAGCTACGTACCGCCAGCAGCACTCTGTTCTCTGGTTTGTGAGAGGCACCAGGAGCTGCCATCAGTCACTTGAGAAGCATTTATTGGGTGCCTGCTGTGTGTGGGGGGGGCTCTGTTCGAGGTATGAAAGGCACACTGGTGGGAAAGAAACAACAAATGATAAAAATCCAGCCAGGCGAAACTCTCTGCCCCATGGGTCCACACTGCAGGGTGCACAGAGGTGGGAATAGGAATGTGCAGAGAGGAGGCAAGGGGTGTGAGACTACCAGCACAGCTGGCGGGAAGGTGGGCAGCTGGGCAGCGTGTGGATTAGGGATATGGTTGAGGAACATGTCAATGTTAAGGAGCCGCTGACAGCTCTAGCAGAGCCAGTTAGGGTGGTGAATTCTGAACCAATATAAAGCCACATGGTGTGGGACCTTCTGCCCCAATCTCAGGCTGGGACTGAGCCAGCCTCAGTTTACCCACTCCTCAAGGGGGGCTACTTAAGGCCTCCCATGGCTTCTGGGACAGTGTCTCAGCAGGAAGCTTTGGAAGGGCTCCTGGGCATGTGGGAGCCAGGGACCTGGCTCAAAGCAGGATCAATGGGAGTAAACATGGGAGTAAACGTGGGACCGCACCCTCCACCCCACAGTCAAGGCTCTTTAGGATGGTTTCTGCTGTGTTTGTAGAGTCTGTCCTGGCACCTTTGGCAAAGTCTTGGGGAAGCATGT
This sequence comes from Pachyuromys duprasi, assembly GCA_028658305.1. Taxonomy (NCBI): domain Eukaryota; kingdom Metazoa; phylum Chordata; class Mammalia; order Rodentia; family Muridae; genus Pachyuromys; species Pachyuromys duprasi. The sequence goes on from CM053744.1 coordinate 55,528,229, forward strand.
CCTGGGCAGCAACCTTCTCACCTAGACCAAGATATTTGCTGCTTTTCTGCTGGTCGTGGGAAGATCTCACTGTGTGAAAGGTCCAAGTGCCAAGAAACCTCTCAGGCTGCTTGACTTAGGCTCCAGAGAGGGTATCCTGCCAGTGTGGGTTCCATCAAGATTCACGGCTCCTGTCACACCCTGCAGCCCTGGATGCAGCCTCCGGTCACTGTTGCAATCTGTCCTCACTCGAGCTCACCCTGTCTCCTTCCCAACCTGTCTGGTCCGGAGATGGGCTGCTTGGATCAGGACCTTAGAGGTGGGATTGTTCAGTTAATTTTTCCTTGACCACAATGAGGATTTCTGGAAGCAATGAGGCATTTCCAGACTACAGCAGCCATGTCTGATGGCACCTGACATAGTGGACCGGGGTAGTTCTCTGGAGAGCACGTGGCCAGTCTGCAAAGCTGAGAACGGAGAGCTGGGCTTTGTTGATAGAGAGGGAGAGGAGGGAGGGAAGAGGAGAAGGGAAGGAGGAGAGGAGGAGGTGCAGGAGGAGGGGGAGATGGCTTGGGATGGAGATGGCAATAGGAGGCTGTGTTGGGTTTTGGTTCCTTCCAGAGCCAGCACCTGCTGTCCTGAAATGCTGAAAGCCCAGGGTGGAGACTGCCAGCTGCAAGAACAGGTTGCAACTGAGTGCAGCTCAGCACGTGTCTCCACTGTCAGAGGAAGCACAGCCACACAGGGCGCAGGACACATCGGAACTCAGGACACACAGGACTCAGGACTCAGTACACACAGGACTCAGGACACATGGGGGCTCAGGACACGCAGGACTCAGGACACACAGGACTCAGGACACAGGAGCTCAGTTTGAGTAGGTGCTCAGTACCCATTTGGAGCATGGACCACATTTAGGAAACTGGCTCAGGATCACAGGAAAGTGTCTCCCAGGGCAGAAGTCACAGATGGGTTGGGCCATGTTTCCCCTGAGGCTCTAGGGAGGGTCCTCCTGCCTGCTTGGCTTCTGGGTGCTCCAGGTGCCCTTGGCTGGTGGCTTTCTGGCCCCAGGCTCTGCTCATATTCACTCATTTTCTCCTCTTCTATTTCTCACAATGACACCAGCCACTGCGTTTGGGGTGGGCATGCTGGTCCAGGGCAACCTCCTCTCAACATCTTGAATCATCACCCCAGAAAGAACCCTTCAACTAAGTGAGGACCACACAGGCAGCTCCCCGGAAGCTGGTTGTTGTTTTGGATTGGCTGGAGTTTCTGAATATTTCCCTGCATCCGCTTCCACAATGGAGTAATTTTAATTGATTTCTGAGCTCTTATATTTAGTGTATCTAGTGGCGTCTAGGCCGAGTAACTCTGATGGGTTATGTAATCTTTCTAAGCCTCAGGTAGGCTTGCCCATTCATTGGACTGGACCACTGACCTTGAAAAGCCTGAAGTTATGGTAGGGATTGGAAGATTGCCATGAGCCTTGGGTCCCTGTGGCCTGGCCATTAGGCTACCAGCTTACCGTGAGCTGACATGTATGAAGCGCCTGGTGTTTGCAGGGTTCCAGGCTAGACCTTTAATCATGTCTCACTACCATTGAAAGATGTGTGATATGACTTCATTTGACAAGAGAAAACTGGGACAGAGACAGCCAGGCCATCACTCAGAGTTTTGTACGTACGTGTCACGATGGCCCCGTCTTTATGGCTGAGGCGGGTTGCTGATGTGTGGTTTTCTTCTGAGGAGATGAGAACAAAACCTGCTCCCTCAGATAGTGTGCTGCTGATGGACAAAGAAGTGACCCCACGCACAACCAACTCCATGAACCAGTTCGCTTGTTGGGAACGTGGGTGAGGGATCAGTCACAGGAAAGTGGGTGAGGGGTCAGTCATAGAAGCATGGTGGGGGTCAGCCATGGGACCACGAATAAGGGCTCACACTTATGGTGCATGGATGAGTCAAGCCCACGCCCTAGGGGCTCCTGTCCAACTCTCAGGGAGCCCCACTGGAGTCTCCCCTTCCCAAGAATCATTTACAGTGTATAGAACCTTGGAAGGTAGCCCCTCAGCTTTGTAAATCTGAGTCTTATGAACTTCCTTCCTCCCCTTCCTCCTCCTTCCTCCCCTCCCTCCTCCTTCCTCCCCTTCTTCCTCATCTCGCTTCCCTTCTCCATCTTCTCTTTTCCTTCTTCCTGCCTGGCCCTCCTCCCTTTCTTCCCCCTTTCCTCCTCCCATCTCCCTCCTTCCTTTCCCTCCTCCCCTTTCCTACTTCTCTCCTCCCTCCAGAAGAAAGCTGTTTTGTTCAGTTCAGAGAAAATAACTCTGCATTCCTGGTATACCACCCAGCAGGAAGCATCTGAAGTGTGACCAACACGAGTTGGGAGGCATCTTCCATCATAGTGAGGTCTGGATTTCTAAGACATGGAGCTAAAGAATTTAAACATCTCATCACCAGCTTTCAACATTTTGCTTTGTGATAGGGTGGTGTTTTGTGTGCAATTGGGGTTAAGTAAACTCCATTTTGAAAATGAATTTCACCTATTATTGTTATTAATTCTTCTTGTTGTTATGCCACTGGTTGCCAGCCTTCATTGGCAGACTGGGCTCTCTACACACAGTGCCATCCCAGGGCAGAGCCAGCTCATCTAGGTTCATGGCTGGTGTGCCTGTACATTTTTAAATAAAGTTTTATTGGCACAGGCATGTCTACCTGCTGATGTGTGTTGTCTGGGTTGGCTTACTACTACAAGGGTAGAGTTGGTGAGCTTCAACAGAGACCCTGCTGCTCGACAGGATTCAAGTCACCAAGGAGACAGAGCTCTGAGCTGTCTGTGTGGGTGTCTAGGTTGGCTGAGGCTGGAAGACCCTCCTGAACGTGAGCAGCAGCATCCTCTGGCTTGTGTTTCTAGACCAAATAAAGTGAAGAAGGTGAGCTGAGCACCAGCACTTACCTCCCTCTGCTTCCTGACAGCAGGGGCCACGTGACCAGTGGCCTCACATGCTTACCACCATGCCTTCCCTTCGGTGATCTGTTAGCCAGTGCAAACCATTCCTCCCTAATGTCACTTTTGTCACGTATTTCATCACATCCATAAAACAAGTAACTAATATGCCATGTTTCCCAGGAGGCTGGGATTTTACTCTCCGGACTTTCGAATAAATGCTGGCTGACCCTGGCTCTCGCAGTCTCTGGCCCAGTGCCCTCCCAATTCATCAGCGATTTTGGCTTTGAGACCTTGTGAGATTTTATTTTTCTTTCTTAACATCTCTGTCTTTGCTGCTATTTCAGGAATGAAAACATTTGTTTTGACAGTGATAATGAAAAAAATCATAAATGCTTATTTAAAATATTGTGAATTAATAAACCACAAAAATAAAGGTATCTTGAAAGGGGCCATTGAGACGACCCTGAGAAGGAGGACCTGGCAGACTGTTGCCAGCTACAGCCAACACGTCTTCCTCTCTGATGGCTTTTACCCCAACAAAGGGCGAAGGAAGCCAGCTAGCCAAGGGCAGCCGTGAGGAGGCCAGGCCGGCGGCGTGGGGGTTCGGGAAGCGGGCCCCATCTGGTTTGTGTTAGGTTTATAAGGTTGATGGCAAATAAGGGTATTAGAGCTAATTTACTTATTTAGGGAAAGACGACTCGGTCCCAGAATCTGTGACTGGGGAGGAGTGGGCTCCGTCTCCCGGCTTGCAGGAGTGCCCCACAGGAGGAGGGGCCTGCTTGGCCTGGGCCCTGGCACGAAGATGTGGATCATTTTAAAAATAGCCTTGCAAGCGTGCGTGCGTGCAGGGCCAGCTGGCCCCTTCTCCTACCTCCTATGGCCAGAAGCATTCTTCCTGGGACCTTGTCCTTCATCTCCCAGGATACTGGTATGGAGGGTTGGGAATGCAGGTAGCATATAGGGCAAGATCAAAAGAGTCAATATGGCCACATGTCCACCGACGGCACATCCTCAGCTCTCTGGATACCAAAGGTCCTGGCTGTCCCCTATGACTATGTGATGGCCTTCATGTGCCTGCCATTATCTGAAAGTTTCCATCCAAGCAACCAAAGTCTCGACCCTTTCCCAGGGATTTCCTGGCTGCAGCCCTTCTGTGCCTTCTCTACCTTAGACCCAAGAATTTGGTTCTGCAATCACAGCTCTAGGCAGAGACCAGGCTCCCATTGACTGGGTTTTGTGGATAGAGTTGGTGATTGGGAATGAAGTTGCAATAAGGTTAGCTCCCATCTTTGCTAAGGCTGACCTTGGTGAGCTTCCTGTCTCCCCACCTATGAGATGCTGTCAAGTAGCTTAGTTTTATTGTTTTTTAAACTTTATTTATTTGTTGTTTGTTTACTTGTGTGTGTGTGTGTGATGGTCAGAGATCAGCTTTAAGGAGTCTGTTCTCCTCTTTCGCAGCATAGGTTCCAGGGATTGAATTCAGGTTGTCAGACTTGGTGGATGGCATCTTTACCCACTGAACCATCTTCCTGGCCCACAACAAGGAGTTTTACAAGGACTGAACGAGGCAAGTATGGCGACTGATTAGTGCTGTCTGAATGGCCCGCATAGGGGAAGTACAGCAATCAATTAGTGCTGCCTACCTGAGCTTGGTAGACGGCTTACAGAAATTGATTAATACTGTCTGCATGGGTATGGGCATAGAGAACTTTTATTGCCTGTAGAGCATCTGCAATCTACGCAGCATTTCATCTGCTTTTTACATATTTACTCAGGGTTTCCTGGGATTCTCACACACTTTCCTATCCAGGTCGGAAGTCTCTGTCTTTGAAAAGCTGGTCATCATGGTTGAAATGTGTGTAGGGTGATGGCTGTCTGTCTACATCTTTTAGCTTCGCTTAGATTTAGCCATTTATTTGAGAAAATCCCTCACTCAGCCAATTTAGATAATGTCTGACAGGCTCCCCAGGGAGAATCCCCAAATCTCCAGTGATTTAGTGTGCCCCCTCTCCGCCCCCCGCCCCTCCTCCCATCCACAGAGCAGCCTGCACCTCAGTTCTGTTATGTCAGTCCAGTTCATTTCCTTTGCTGGGTTTGAGATCCACGCTATTCATGTTTTAGATTCTTTCTTTTAAATGTGATCCGTTTGGGCCTAATCACAAAAGGAATATATCGCCATAGTAGATCAGCAAAATGTTAACTAAAAAGGTGCAAAGAAATAAATTTAGGCACGTGTAATCCCACAGCTAGAAATTCTCCATCTTTGACTCTAGCCTCAGTTCCCATTTAAGCTTTGTAAAAGACTTCATCAACTCTCTTATGATTGCTGGATGCACTTTTCCCAGGAGCTCAGGCATGGTTGGATCCAGGGGCATGGCACATGACAAGAGTCAGCCACACTCTCTTCTTGGGTTTGGCCCTAGAGCTCCAGGTTAGTTTCATGACTGGAAGTGTTTCTCCTGGCGCTGTTCTCTGTAACGAGCCGGGATAAGCTCCTCAGGCAGAAGACCTGAGAAGAAGAGAATATTCCAGGGCGTAGGAGGCCTGAGCGGGAGGCTATGGCCTCCAATAGATGGTGTGAGAGCCCCACTCTGGTGTTGGAAGGTTTGTATAGACAGGGAGAGGCTGAGTGGGCAAGTGTCCGATTTCATAAACCTCTTCCTGGGTCAGCCTTGTCATGGCAAGGCTTTTGAGAGGTGCCTCAGTCACTACCACCTGCCTCTGGTTTCTATGTGCAAGGTCAGGTCACCGTGGGAGTCAGCTCCTGGGATCTCTTGAGTATCCATCCCTCCTTCCAGTTAGGACTGCCCAGAGTGCGAGCACAGTGTGTGGCTTGTTTGTTTGGGCTTCTCCACTGCCCAGTACACCCTGGTATCCACTAAGTGCTGAGTGTTTGGATACATGGTGGAGAACTGACTGAGTGGATGCTTGCTTGACTCACTGGCTGGAAGGATGGTTTAGAGGATCAAAGGATGGAAGGGTAGATGTATGAATGTATGGAAAGGTAGATGTATGACTGTATGGAAGGTTAGATGAATGAATGGACAAGTAAATAGACAGATGAATGAATGGATGACCAAGAAGATAAGCACCTGGTTAAGTAGAAGGATGAATGAATGAATGGAAAGACAGACAGATGGACAAATAGATGTGCAGATAGATGAAGACACAGATGAGCAAATTGATGAATGGTTGGGCAGAAATGGATAAAAAGGCAGATGGGTAGATGGGTAGATGAACTGATGAATGATGGGAATGGGTGAATGGGCAGGTGAATGAATGGATGGTTGGTGAATGGATGGGTAAGTGGACACATGATGGGTGGGTACAATGATGAATGGATAGATGGATGGGTAGATGGGTGGGCAGGTGGATAGATGGGCAAGTAGATGAATGATGGGTGGATGGCTAAATGGATGGGTGGATGGGAAGATCACTGAATGGATGGATGGTCAGGTCGATGAACCAACAGGTAGGTGGATGGGTGGATGGATGGGAACATTGGTGAATGGATGGGTAGGTAGACGGATGGATGGTGGGTAGACAGATGGTAGATAGGTGAGCAAACTGATAAGTGGATGGGCAGGTAGATTTCGGAAAGGCTGTTGAGAGATGGGCAAAGTACTGAGAAATGGAAGGAAGGTGGGGGCCTGGAGACAGACTGAATCACATGCCTGTTCAGAACATCTTGATGCCTGCCACCCATGGGTTTACGCCCATCTCTACTCTGTACCACTTGTTGACTCTGAGTCAGTATTTAGCCACCCTGGGACTTGGTTTACTGCTCAGCGAATGTGGACACTGCAGAACTCACCTCAGAGAGTACTGGTCCAAGACGCCATATACCAAACTACTTGTAGAGTGCTAGCCATGTCCTAGCTCAGAAACCTTGACCAACTCTGCCCTCTTTCACTTGTGTTTCACTAAATATTTGCTTAGTGTGTGTGTGTGTGTGTATGTGTGTGTGTGTGATGCATGCATGCACATGTGGAGAGTAGAGCAAGCGATCAGATACCGTCCTCTATTGCTTTCCTCCTGATTGCCCTGAGGCAGGGTCTCTTGTTGAACCAGAAATTTGCTATTTTGTCTAAGTTGGCTGGCCATGGAGCTCCTTCTATCTGCTTGTGTCTGCCCCCAACCCCGGAGTTCCAGGCACATGCAGCGATTCCTGGCTTTTTACGCCGGGATTCAAACTCAGATTCTTATTCTTGAAGAACAGCGTTTCTTACACACTGAGCCATCTCTGGGCCCTCAGTTTTCACCAGACATTTATTGAGCACCCAGTGCTGTGCTGGCAGGTGGCTCTCAGGCACCAGGTTCAAAGTGGGACTAAGAATCATCCTCATCCCAGGGACCTTTTATGGAATGTGTTTCCTCTTCTGCTTTTTTACAATACTTGTTACGATTTCCACACATTTTAACATGCCTGTATTTAATGCCAGTGTTTACTTTTTAACGAGTTCCCCCCGCCCTGTTACTGGACTGCACTGTCTGGCAAAGCAAAGGCCTTAGTGCTCTGCACACAGCTGTATATCAAAGACAAGCATAAATGACTATTCCCCTTCCAGTTGCTCCAGCCAAAATCCTGGGCTCTGTCTCATTTCTCTTCTTCGCACGCCACATTCTGGCGGTTCAGATCCTGTCAGTTCTGCCTTCGAAGTAAACTCCAGGCCCAGCTGCCCCTCCTGCATCCCTACAGCCTTCTGTGCCTCTGCCTATGTGTGCTTGAGTCTCTTATTAACTACTTGGCTTTAGTGCTCTGACCTCACCCTGTGGCTTCTCCCAGGTGCTAGTAAGCGCTCAGAACCCACTGGTGCACTTCCCTCCCCCATGCCCATCCCTGAATGCTGGCAGCCACCAGGATCAGTGAGAGCCAGGAAGGAGCCTCCTCAGGGTTTCGGAGGGGAGTTCAGCCACAAACTCAGGCTTCGAGACTCCTGGCCTTCCGGGCTGCCAGAGGAATTCATTGCCCTTGTTTTAAGCCACACAATTTGTGGACAGGGCTTTGGCCCAGCAGCCCCATAAATGAACACTGGCTCAGGTAAGGCGCTTATGGCTTTTACCGGGGACAAGGCTGCCCTGAATATTGGGGCCATAGCCTAGTAGCTGGCCTGGAATCCTGAGGCCACCAGTTGTTGGAGGTCTAAACTATGCGTGGCCAGAAGATGTAGCAGTCTGGAAACATCTGGAAACTTTAAACGGTGTCCTGGTTTATAGACCCGAGATAGATGGGAGCTTGTGACAGGCCAGTGCCTCACATGTGTTTCATGACTCTATTCCTGGGGAAGTGTGAACAAACCCTAGACAGGGAACTGATGACAGACCAAAGTAATGATACCAGTACTGTTCAGCTTGGTAAACTAATGAATTTACTGGTGACTTACAGGAGGAGTAAGGGTGAGGGGTGACTTACGTGAGCAGAGATGGCTCAAGGGAAGCTGTGCCACTAAAGCCTGCTCCAGCACTGGTGGTGACTCTCAAAATCTGGAGTCCTGATCTCTCTGTGTTACTTGCACCCTTGTCCACAGCAGTCTGTACTGCTTATAACCTCAGGGAAGAAAGGGTCTTGGGAATCTGTGGGTTTCAGGGACTTCCTGAGACTTCTGCATTGTTCATTTCCTGAGTCTTAAGGAGCCTCCTTCCAGGGTAGGATCTTCCAACTTGCAGAAAATTGCCACACAGCAGCATCTTTCTGGTGACTGTCCTTTATGTTCTGGGGCCACTTCAGGGGGTTCTGTGAATATGCTGGGCTGAAGGGAGCGAAGAGAGAGAGAGAGAGATACACAGCTAGAGCTTAAGCACTGTCCTTTATGAGAAGCAGCCAGAGCCTCACCCTGGCTTCCTGTAAGCACCTTCTGTGTCTTCCCTTTCCCTCCTCTCAGAACAGTGAAGAGGAAAGGCAGTGATTGTCATAGTTAGGTTTCTATTACTACGATGAAACACAATAACCAAACACTACTCAGGAAGGAAAGGGGTTGTTTCATCTTACATTCTGGGTCACATAGCATCCCTGAGGGAAGTCAGACCTGGAACTCAAGGAGGGCAGGAACCTGGGGGCAGGAGCTGAAGCAGAAGCCATGGAGGAGAGCTGCTTACTGGCTTGCTCCCTCTGGGTTGCTCAGCCTGTTTTCTCATACAACCCAGGACCTCCTGTCAAGGGATGGCACCACTCACAGTGGGCAGGGCCCTCTCATATCAGCCATTAGTCTAGGAAACGCACCACAGACTTGCCTACAAGGCGATCTTATGGAGGCATGTCTCACTTAACATTCTCTCTTCACAGGTTTACACCAAGATGACAAAAAGCACCAGCACAGTTATGTAGGAGAACAGACCGTGGCTGATCCATGCAGCCTCCATCTTGGGAAAGGCTGCTTGGAGGCCAAGCCACATTTACTCAAGATTTCAGACACAGGGTGCATAGAAGGCTCTGGGGATAGAGGAGTGGTATTAGGGGTGCTGAGGAGGCTCATGGGAGTTATTTAGAGGCTCACGGGAGGAAAGAGGGGCTGACGGTTCACAGAATGGTTGCAAGCTGCAGAGGAAGCTTGCTGGGTTGATTGGGTATAGTCCGAGCCCTGGTCTTGGCTGCGATCAGGTTGCTGAAAGAGAGTCCCAGGGAGCTCACAGCCCTAGCAGAAAGCTGGGCTATTGGCATCACAGGTCAACTTCAAGTTCCCAAGCAGCAGTATGCATGGGCGAGCTAGTTCCAGAGGCAGCAGTCCAGGGCCCATCTTTCTACAGGTTGAGAACAACACTACAGAAGGTTCAGAGGAACAGAGAGGTCCCATCTCAAGTACATCTGAGCCCTGCGGAAGGGCATGCACTTGGTGGCTGAGTCTGCTCAGAGATTTGAGCTGACCATCGGGTCCAGGGACTGTCACGTATGAAGGTTCGTCAGGGCTTTCCCCCGGTGGCCCGCCTTCATGCCAGCTGCAGTGCACAGCTGCTTCTTGGAGCCTTTCTTCTCATTAAGCAAGGCCACGCCCTACTCTGTGGTTTGCACACAACAGTTATCACTTAGCCTGTGGCATTGCCCACTGGTGGCCTGTCCTCCTCCCCCCCGCCCCCAGGCCTGGGCTGTGTCTCTCCCGAGAAGAGGGCTCAGGTGCCTAGGAGGCCTGGCTGCTCTCTTACTAGCTGACTGATTGGGCCACATCTGGATCTCATTAGCCATGGGGTCTCCACCAACAGCCAGTGCCGCCTTTATCGTCCACAGTGCAGATCTGGACAGGAGAAAAATGGCCGCTGATATGCTCCACTTCCTGGGGTGCTGCTTGAAGGCAGCATAGAATAGGGTGAAGAACGGAGAGTCCTGCCCCACGTGGATGCACAGCAGTACGGGCGCCTGCAGGACCACAGCTCTGCAGAGCTTTTCCTAGGGATGGCATCTACCTCTCGGGCCCTGAGGAGGTTGAAGGCATCACTGGGCCCTTGGTACTGCCTTGCCGCATTTTACAGCCCCCGCTGCAGAAACTTTCCAGCTAGCCAGAACCCATGTAACAGAAACCCAGTGCGGCACAGGGGTGTGGGTAAGGGAGGCAGGCAGATCCCTGGCTACTCACTGGCCAGCGAATCTAGCCAAAATGGTGAGCTCTAGATGACGTGAGGAACCTTGTCTTAAAACTTATGGTGGAGCCTGGTGTGGTGGTGCACTTTTAATCCCAGCATTTAGTACGTGAGTTAGACAGATCTCTGTGAGTTTGAGGCCAGCCTGGTCTACATAGTGAGCTCCAAGTTCCAAGACAGCCAGGGATACATATATGTGTGTATGTGTTATAGTGTTATATATATATATATATGTGTGTGTGTGTGTGTGTATTTATGTATGTGTGTTTGAATACTCACTATACATGCATGCATACATACATACATACATACATACATACCTGTCTTCTCCCTGGCCTAACTCCTCCCTGTTCTTTAAGTTATTATTATTTCTAAATGTGTATGCATGTTTTACCTGTGTGAATGTCATGTACAATGTGCATGCCTGGTGCCTGAGGGGGCTTAAAGAAGGTGTTGAATCCCCTGGAACTGGATTACAGATGACTTTGAGCTACTGTGTGGGCATGAGGAAATGAACCCAGGCCTTCTAGAAGAGCAACCAGGGCTGCTAATGGCTGAGCCATCTCTCCAGGACACCCAACCCCCTCCCCACCCGGCCTTAGTCACTCATGCCTAAGATTCTGTGATGCAAGCTTCTTGTTGGCTTTCTCTTCTGAACACCTGAGTGTCCATATCACCTCAGGGCCATCAAGTGAGCCCGGGAACCTCCTGAGAATGTGGTTCTGGGAAGAACATCCCCCACCTCCCAGGCAGCCAGCCAAGGTCCCAGCACATTTCAAAGTGGGTTTCAAGTCTCTGAGAAAAACCAAGGTCCTTTAGGGGAAATTCCCACGGAAAGAATCCAAATATGATGTTTTCTAGATTAAAGGGGCATGGATCCAGTGGGCCACATTTGGTTGGATTGTGTAGCCACAGTGTGTGTCTCACACAGTTCTGTTGCCTAGGAAACCAATCACTAGGCTTTGTGGCCCAAGCTGCAATCTATTCAATTAGCATGGCATGCTTTTTAGATGGGGGGGGGGAGGGGGCAAGAGAGGGAAGAAAAGGAAAAGAAAAGAAAGAAAGAAAAGCAGTGTTGATTGTCCTTTTCAGTGCTGGAAACTACGGAGCAAAGCATCTTCCCTCCCTCTCTCCTCTCTCCTCCCTTCTTCCCTCCTTCCTCTCTCCTCCCTCACCTCTCTCCTCCTTCACCTCCCTTTCTCCTCTCTCCTCCCTTCTCCCCTCCGCCCCTCCCCTCCCTTCTCCCTCCTCTCTCTCCTCCAAGGTGGCCCTGCCGTTCTTACCCAAACAGAAGGTGCCTCTGCTGTGATCCTGTGTGATTTACAGCCAGTGGGATCCCTGCTCACCCCCCAGCCAGCATTTCATCCGGAACAGCCAACACCACCCCGGCCTCCGCAGAAGTTAAAAGCCCGCGTGGAGGTCGCGCTTCTTTGCTGAAGGTCGTGAACCACATTTAGGGGAGGAATGAAAACACTGTCCAGCGGCAGCAAATTGGGAATTTCCTCCACGGGTTTAAAAACATATTTGAGGGTCGTGACCCTCTTGGGGGTTCGTGTTTTTCTTTGCCAGCCCCACATGTGTAATTGAAGCCCATATTGAAAATGAGGACTGGAAGACCCAGGTCCCCTGCCTCTGGTTTTCCTCCTTCCGTCTTGCCCTCTCCAGACCTCCCTGTCTGCTTCCTTCTCCTCCCCAGGGACCCCTCCTCTTTCTCTCCCTTTTCCTGCTTCTCTCCTCTCTCCTCTTTTCCCTTTCTCTTCCTCTTGTTTCTCCTCCCTCTTCCTCTCCCCATTCCTTACTTCTTCTCTTCCTCCCCTTCTTTCACACTTTCTCTTCCTTCTTCCTTCCCTCCTCTCCTCTCTTCTGCCTCCTTACCCAGTTTCTCCTCCCTCCTCCTCTTTCCCTCTCCCCAGCCTCCCTCTTCTCTCCTCCCACTCAGGTGAGCAGCTCTTTTCTCTCTCTGCCACTCCAGCCCCAGGCCTGCCCACCTGACTCTTCTCCAGCAGATCCGGGTCTCCCAGTGTGCGTCACCAGGAGTCCCTGCTCTGCGGTTTCAGCCCAGAGGGTGCAGGCGCTCCTTGGTGGCTCTCCACCTTCCTGTGAGCAGTGACCAGGGGGAACGGAACGGAACGCATCCTGACACCAGGCTTCATCCTAGACACTCTTCCTCTGTGAGGGCATTGGCCATTGGTCACTCTCCCTGTGATTCAGAAGCATGCTAAGGGCAGTGAGTCTCCCTGAATCTCTGGGGTCGAAATGGAGCCAAGCCAGGAGCCATTTCCATGTCTGCAAAATGCCAGGGCCATTTTGTTCTCCACAGAAATTATTTCAGAGAAAACTACTCATTTATTATTATGTTTTGCAAACCACAATATCTTTCATTAAATAGATCCACCCTTCAATCTTAGCCCTCACAGACTGTTCCTGCCACACCAGGTACCAGTCTCAGAATTTTACACAGATGGACATTTAAATTTTGTCAGTGGAGACACTGCTATTCTCTGTCCATTTCAAGAGGGTGGATGGACACAGGGAGGATGTGGGTGGTATGAGGTGTGACCTGGCCGGGGCAGAGTGGGGCTTTGACGGGGGTGGGTGTCCACATCGATGTAATAGTGGGCCAGCTCCAGTTCACACCGCAGTGGGTGGACCAGGACTGGAGCGCCCTGCATGTTCCTCTGAAACTCCCAGGAAGCAGGCCTCTCATTCAAGGAAGTGACGGAGAGGAAGAACCTGTGGGTGTGAGTTTGCTCTGCATCAATGCTAGCTCCGCTCCCTTGAGTGTTGGTGTCCCCATATCCATAGAATGGAAGTGATGGGTTTGGGGGTGGGTGGCTCAGCTGGTACCCAGCACATTACATTAGGACCAGACCTAGATTTCCAGCACCCAGAAGAAAAGCTGATGTCTGGAATCCCCACACTAGAAGGTGAAGACAGGAGAATCCTCAGTGCTCATTGGTCAGACAGTTACCCAGCTTCAGCTTTAATGAGAGACCCTGTCTCAAAAATAAGGAAAGAAACCAAAAATCAACCTCTGATCTCTATTTAAGCACACTTTGATGTACACATTCACACACACATGCACCCATGTTGCACTTGATTTGGAATTCTATTCTATTTGGGGTATTTAAGCCTCTATGACCCTTCTACTAACTCTTTAACCCTAGGTAAGAGAGAGAAGGTTAGTGGGGAGAGGGTGTGCAGACCCCTTTACTTCTCCTGGCTGTTTCGGGGCTATGGGTTCTCTTGGGGATCTACCAATCTCTGTCAACAGCAAATGAAGCAAGCCGTCTCCTCCAAGCGCTGTGTTGGAGTGTTTCTCTCCACCTCTCTCCTCCAAGCTGCCACACAGTTAGTCTCTGGTCTCTCCAAACTTGGCTTTTGTATTTATATCCCTCAAAGTCCTAGACCACGCCCTTCTCCATGCTTCATGAGGCAGGCCGTTATCAGCTGGCACAGACCATGCTCTGTAGGAGACAGTTATCAGCTTTGGGCAAACTAAAGCCCAAACTAAACCCCCATACTTGGGATTAAAACAAAAACATACATACATAACAAAATGAGTTTACAAAGAAACCAAAGCTTCCACTGCACACTCACATGTACACACACATACACATGTACACACACATACAGACACGCATGCATAGAGCACACAGCATAGAGTGGGTGAGGCTGAGAGAACAACCATCATTGTCCTGGCAGAGCAAGTGGTGCCAGCTGTAGGCTGTCAGCCTAGTGAGCAAGGCCAGGTCAGAGCCTGGCATCCCTAGGCAGCCGGGGCATCGCCTACGGCTTGGGAAATAAATCTACAAAACTGAATTGTGCAGACCTGTAACACCCTTGTCTGGAGACCAGACCCCTAAATGTTTTTGTCACCAAAGCCCTCTTGAGGGACCAGGTCGGGGACATTGGCAAGGAGTCAGACAGTTCACTGTGGAACCACAGTCAACAGAGGGACCCCAAAATAACACGAGCTGTTTATCCAAATCGAATCAAAACAAACTAGACGTTGTAAGAGTTAGATGTGGATGCAAATGCAGAGGGCCAGATGGGAAAACTCCAAGAGGATTATTCGACCATCTCCATCACCCAGCCGTGGAGCCCAGTCTTCCGCCGTGATTGAGTGTCACACCATGATGATGTTTGATTATCTGACAATGACGAATTAAAACAGGACTCTCTTCATCCCTGAGAGCAGTTAAAATGGGGTAAGGAATAGCAGAGAAGGGCACACTCTGAGCCAGGCTACCGCATGCGTCACCACCTTCCCTCAGGTCTCTCTCCGTAAATGCCTTTAAGATCCTATCAGGGGAGGCCTGAACTGTGCTCTGAATAACACTGAATACATCTGAGCACTGTGACATGATCTTAGTTCATAAAGCAACTTTAAATAAGTCAACAATTAGAGATAAACCAAATGGGCTGGAGGGATGGCTCAGCAGGCAGGACCACACACTGATGCCTTCTTCTGGCCTTTAAGGACACTGCACTCATGTGTGCACATACGCGCGCGCGCGCGCACACACACACACACAAATACACATACACCTAAGTAAAAATAATAATAAAAACAAATCTAAAAAACAAAACCACAAAGACATCTGAGGGTGTAAATGGACAACTCCCAAGAATGGCTACCAAAAACTGGCTAGGGACACCCCATTGCCAAATCCACAGCAGGGCCCGGGTAGGGACCAGAAAAGGCAGGTGGATGGCTCAGAGGAAAAGGAGGTTGGGACCAGAAACAAGGTCTCCAAACAGACTTTGGGACTTAAAAATCTTCAAAAGTAAGTATCAGGGGATTTTGATTTTTTGAAACAACTTTTTTAGATAGGATCTCAAGTTGTAGTCCAGGATGGTCTGGAACCATGAAGCACAGGCTGACCTAGAACTCCCGGTAATCCTCCTGCCTCAGCCTCTCCCATCCAACTACTGAAACATTTTATAAGTATGTAAACTAAGCCAGGCACGGTTATAGTTGAAGCACTCGGGAGGCTGCAGCAGCAGGACAACCCTGAGTTCCACAAGCATTGAAACTCTCAAGAACAAAATGAAAGGCTCTGAGGCAGGGCGGGTCCTCGTGGATGGACACACTGAGAACAAAGCCTGCAGAGGAGCCAGGCTCCCTTAGGCATGCCTCAGACGTGGGGTTTCTGGGCCAGACAGGAAGATCTCAAACCCACTGCAGAGGCTGCTGTCTTAAAGCAGTGGGAACAAGAGCTGGCAGCCTGGGGAGGGTCACCCCCAGGCTCATTTACAGGTCCACTCTTCACCCCCACCCCCAGGCAGTGCCACAGAGCAGGGCTGCGAAGCCAAGCCTTTGCTCCCTCAGCAGCTAGGCCGTGGGCCCTCCTTGCTAAACCTGGCCTTGAGGCTGCTGTCCGCCAGGGCGGGCGGCCACCAACCTGGAATGGCCCTGTTCCCCAGAAATGGTCTCCAATGGAGCGTGAATGGCCAAATATTAGCCTGCCACGTAAGAGAGGGTGAGAAAATGTCGGCCTGTTTCTTGTATTTGATGCATAAAAACTATTTAAACCTCCAGGTTTTTTTTTTGAAGCTGTGTGTGTGTGTGTATGTGTGTGTGTGTGTGCGTGTGTGTGTGTGGTGGGAGGGAAAAGCCGGGCTGGGGCCAGTGCACGCGTTTGATGGGGGCTTCTGTGCTTGGCATCCCAGCCTTCATGTGGTCGCTCAACTTCCTTCCAAATGGCCTTTCTTCCTTTATTCCCCTTTTCATATTTTACATGTTGTGATTTCACGGAGCCCTTCCCGTCGGTCATCAACAGTTCATTTGTGCCAGGGCCTTCTGTAAACTTTGCCTGGCTCGGGTCTGACCACCCACCCTCGCAGGCTGTCTAAACAGCGACAGCAGCAGACACAGCGCCGGCAGATGGATTTGGGCCAACGAGGTGGGGGTGGCCCCAGACCCTGTGCACGTGTGGCCTTTGCAGCTGGAGGGAGGTGTCCTTGGCTTCTGTTCCCTTTCTACAAGTCTTGGCTCTTCTGAGGGTTGTCCTTACCATCTCTGATTTGGGGCAGATCTCTGTGTTAGAGACAATCATGTTTATGGGGACATCCTGTCTTTCTACAGCATCTTAAATATTAGTACCCCTTTATAGTACCCCCACCTCCACCACACTCCTGCTGTGACCACGGGCAGCCGTCTCATGAGGTCCTGCATGGCCCTTGGCTGACAGCTGGTCATTTCATTCTTTGTGTTTTGTTTGGGTTGTGGGGACACACTTGGGAGGACCAGAGACTATCTCCGGGAATGGTTCACATTTCCAGTTTGTCATCAACAGGGCACTGGCTAAGAGCTTGGCCTGAGTCCCATGAGCCTGTGCAGTCACAAACAAGCCTGGTGCTGCTGTCGACTTGTCTGTTCTACAGTGACTGAGATGAGCCTGGGGGAATAAGATTGAGGGTCTACTGCATGCATGGTGGCCAGGTGAGGTGGCCTGACATCAACTCTGTGAAGGGCCACTGTCCTCGGCACTCAGTGACGCCAGTACTTTTTATCATCCCCATGCTTCCAACAGGGAAACTGAGGCCAGAGAAGGTCTGAGGATCAGGAGTCACAAAACGCCACGCCCCACATCTGCACTGATGGAGACTAACTCCTGCATGTGTCAAGGCCCCTCTTCCACGATTTTAGATCCTGTTGAGTTGGCGATTAGAAACAACTGTCACATTCACAGAGATCTTGTCTCAAAATAAAAATTAGTAAGAAGTCACGGGAGGGGGCTACAGGTCATTGGTGAAGTGCTTGCCTAGGATGGAGGAGGTCCTGGGTCCATCCTTTATACCTCATTTAGTTTCATTGCCATCACCATCATCATCACCACCACCACCACCATCAGCACCACCATCACCATCAGCACCATCATCACCATCAGCAGCAGCAGCAGCTGTTCTCATTAGTGACTCTTCACTATCATTGGATGCTTCATTCCTTTTTATGGCTAAATAATGCTCCATTACACAGAATTAAGTTTTGTCCATTCTGTCATCTATAGTGAGATCTTTGGATTGTTTGGTCTTGTGGTCATTAATCACACCACCATGAACATTATCCAAAGAATATCCCTGTGAACACACAGCTCTGTGTCTCCTGTATGTATATCTGGAGTGGATGCTCTGGACCTCAGTGGCCTCTGTGTGTATCCCTTGAGGGCCGACGGTCTGAGTCCAGAGTGACTCCCTTCCTCGCCAGCAGCTTGTGGGAGTGGCTCCCTTCCTGACACCTGCCTTTCTGCCTTTTGGATTATAGCCATGCTTGTGGGTGTCAAGTTCAAGTGTCACCTTGCCCTTACTCAGGGCATCTTTGCCATGCTTGTCAGCACTTCACACTTCTTCCCTGGAGCAGTATTTACTCAGAGTCCTGAAATATTGCATTTCAGTCATTTTATCACAGGGAACTTTGTCTGCCTCAAGAATATTCCCACCTCACTTAAAATGTAAAACTCGGGGGAATGGAGGTCATTACCATGTTCTTAGTCATTTACACCTTAGTGTGAATGAGGGGCCAAGACATTTCCTGAGTGTGGTTGATGTCGGAGAGCCAAGAGACCAAGAGAGGAAAGCTATGGCTCATGAGGGAACAGCCTCTCTGTGGGACCTGGGAAAGCCTCGGGTATCAGCTTGCTTGACAAAAGCCCATGCTTTAACAGGACTCGCTAGGCTGGGCAGTCACATACCTTCAGAATAGCTGGATGAGGTTCAAACCAGCGTGCCCGCCAGGAGAGCGTCCCCAACACTGAGGCCAATGGCTGCACCCATATGAACATGGCTACACCTTTCTAATCTCCAAGCCACTGTTTTATCATTTTGAGTTTTCCACATGTCTGCCTGCACACACAGTTGTCTACACACCTGACTACACACTTGCCCACACACCTGCCTGGCTTCTATAACCTGACACAAGTGAGCTTTCCCAACACCCAGCAAGCCCTGTGAGATGGCTCATTTTCAATGACAACTTGACTAGACTTTTTAAAAATCACCATGGAAACACACCTCTGGGCTTGTCCGGGAGGATGCTTCTGGGAAGACCCACCCTGAGTACAGGCGGCATCATTCCCTAGGCTGGTGTCCCGGACTAGGAGAGAGGGAGCTAGCTCTCCAGGCCTGAATAAAGACAGGAAGCCTAGGCTGGCTGCAGCCAACTCATTAATCGCTCAGTCCATGATCAAATGTGGTATAAATCCCTCTGGCTTTGTATCTCTAGAGCCCATGGGCAGCTCCTGTGTGGGACAGACACAAGACCAGCAGCCACCATTGCATGAGGGATTGGAAAAGAGAGCACCTCCACTCAGAGCATGGGTGCCTGTTTGCAGCTTCCTGCTCAAATGCTCCAGCCCCAGGGACTGTATTAATAGGGTCTTCGTAAACATTATCAGGTTAAGATGAGGCTTAGAGGTCATGCTGGCTAGAGCGGGGGGGGGGGGGACAGCTCAACGACTGGTGTCCTTAAGAAAAGATAGGCCCACAGGGACACAGGCTAAAGCCTTCCGCCTTGGGAAGAATCAGCATCTGGGGGAGGTAAGGAGAGGCCTGGTCCTGCTGACACCCCAGCTTTAGAGTCCTGGGGTGTAGAACGGGACACTCTGAGGCGTTGGGTATGTGGTGCTTCAGGGAGCCGACGCCATCATCAACCAATTAGTGGCAGGACAGGATTGGACCTGAGGTCCTCCCTCCTTTTCAGAGTTCCACCAATGAAGCCTGGGTGGTGGGCACAGGCAGCATGAGGCACAAGGGAAGCGGGGCCACAACCTCTGATTGCCTCTGAGAGGCTCCACAGGCAGGCCACGCTCTGACATTCTCTTTAGCCTGGAGCTCTGTGAGTTCAAAGCCAAAACTAAAAGCAGCTTAATCAGTGCCTGTCCTGGAATTACCCATGCGGCTGGGCCAGGCTCGTGGCTGTGGACCGCTGGCGCTGTTTTCTTCCGGGAACCTTCCCTTGCATGCGGTTGGGGGGACTTAGCATTAAGTCTGTCTGCTCTGCCCCAGGGCACTGGTCACGGGAGGCAGCCAGTCAGTTCTCTGACTG
This sequence comes from Pachyuromys duprasi, assembly GCA_028658305.1. Taxonomy (NCBI): domain Eukaryota; kingdom Metazoa; phylum Chordata; class Mammalia; order Rodentia; family Muridae; genus Pachyuromys; species Pachyuromys duprasi. The sequence continues at coordinate 55,547,773 of CM053744.1, forward strand.
AGCATCTTCCGCAGAATCAGGTTTTTCTCTGCAGTGCCATTCCTCCCCGGACTGCACACAGGGCCAGGCTTCTGGGGGCCCTAGTGAGCCGCCCTAGAAATCTGCTCGGTTTTGGGACAGTGACAGTGAGTCTCCTTCAGGAACAAGAGTGGGGAAAACAGAGAGGCTTCCAGGGGAGCGGTCAGGCTTTCAGTGAAGCCTGAGGGGCTGGGGGATGCGGTTGGCTGAGCATGCATCCCCGAGTTCCATGCCCAGTACCACATAAATTTGGGAGCGGGGCTCATGCCTATTACCCCGGAATTTGGAAGGTAAAGGCAGGAGGATTAGAAGTTCAAGGTCATCCTTAGCTACATCATGAGATTTGGACTAGCCTGGGCTACATGAGACCCTGTCTCATAAAACAGAATAGAAAAAGATAATCGAAGTACATCAATAACGGAGCCTGCTAGTGGTAGCACGGCTTTTAATTGCAGCAGATCTGGAGGCTGAGGCAGGGGGATGGAAAGCTCAGATCCAGCATGGGCAACCTTAATGAGACTGTGTCTCAAAATAAAAATGAGTAAAGAGAGAGGTGCAACACAGAAATACCAATACACTTTGTCCAAGAGAAGCCCACAACCCAAGGAGGATGGGAGTGGTGGGTCATGCCTGCAGATCCTCTCCTGTCACGGTCAGTGCGTGGAGACTGTCTGCAGCTCCTTGCAGAGGAGACCTTCCTGTCAACCCGTCAGTGCTTGCTTCGTAGGGAGGCATCATAGGGATAGGCAGGGCTGGACCATAAACATCATTCGTATGCCTTCCCTCTCTCGTGGGTCACATTATAGTCTTGTACACCCAAGTCCCGAGGGCACTGGTGGCATCAGCTACTACAGCTGAACTAGGCTGAGTATGAGGTCCCAGTCACCTCAGGGAGCCTGTGGCAGGGATGACGGGACCTGGTCAACTCTTTTTAGCGCCATGGTCCAGCAGACGCCTGCTCCCTGAAAGGAGTCGCTCAGGCCCATGGACTTTGCACTCTCTGCTGTCATTTGTCTGTTTTCAGACGCCCTGGCCACATGTAGGGGTGATGTTGGTTTCACGGAGATGGGTGGGGCAGAGATTGGAAGTTCTGGCAGCCTCAACAAGCGCCATCCTTGCCGCCCCTTTGCGTGGAAGGTCCATGTTAGCCATGGAGCCTCCTGTGGTCTCTCTCCGCTGGGGCTGCTTTTGAGGCATCCTAGCTTTATGAGGTTTTGCTAGAAGATTCCTTGTTTGGGTTCATCTGGTGTCTTTGCTACAGTTAGAGTGGAGTCACTTTCTGGGGAAGATCAAGGGTTAATCACTTCATCTGGCCAAGGGTGTATCAGCCTCCAGCCCAATTCCGACCTGCCCTGTGCCTCCCCTCTGCCTGGCTGAGATGGTGCATCCCAGTTCCCCCCTCTATGTTCCCTTTCATCCTCTCCTAGCTGGTGGTCCTAAGGAGTGGACTTGAGGCATCATCTCTGTTAAGGGTGGGACCTACAAGAATTCACTGGACTCCCTCCACATGGACAAATCGCCTCATCTCTCCTGCTGACTTCTTTATTCAATCATTTATTCCTCCAACTATGAGCCCACGATGTTTACTTTATATCATGAGTTATGATACACTGCTTATTTTGTCAGTCAAAAGGCTCTGTCTCTAGCCACTGGGACACTTAGCACTTAGCTGCTATGGCCCTTGATAGTCCATCATGGTTCCTGTGTGTGCCGGAGCGCTGGCACACTCATTTACTCTCAGACGCTATAGGGCACCCCAAATTTGTTGTGTTTCTGACCTCATCACCCACTTTTCCAAAGACCACAAAGTCCTCTTCTTTGAGAAGAGAGGATGTAAGTCACTGGAGGCCGGTCCTAGCAAGCCCCAAGCTTAGCCAACATCCAGCCGTCAATTCACAGCAGTCTCCGGAAACAAGACTGAGGTGGTTTGGTTTTTGGTAGACCTGGCTACAACGTGCTGATCTTCATTAGCCACGTTCCTTACAGCTGCGAGCAAGCACCTGACAGAAGCAAGCGAAGGGTGGAAGGGCTTAACTTGGCTCACAGTTTGAGGGTACACGGTCCGTCACAATGGGGAAGGTGTGGCGGCAGGGAGGTGAGGCAGCTGGTCCTATTGCATGCACAGCCAGGAAGCGGGGAAAGATGAATGCTGGGGCTCAGCTGGGCGCCTTTACTCTGGACCCACAATCCATAGTATGACGCTTCCCAGATCTAGTGTGGGTCTTCCTGCCTCAGTTAACCCACTCTAGAAACATCCTTCAGACAGACCCAGGGGTTTGTTTCCATGGTGACCTCTTACAAGGCAGACATTGAAGGTTAGCCTGTCTCAGTGGCCATTGGGTTTGCTTGTGACCGCTCGCATGGGGCAGGGGTTTTCTCAACAAGGCTGTGTGAGGGACCTAGTCGCATGAAATGTGAGTCTCTTTCTCCTTGGGAGAGTGCTCTGGGACCACACAGCAGGCTTTGTGAGGTAGTGGAGCTGGGGGTCCTGAGAAGAAGAAATGGCTCCAAGAAGGCTTGGGCTCCCTCTGCACCCCTTCCTGCCTCTGTTTGACACGTGTCCCCATCACCATCTCTTCATGGGTTTTGCCTGTTGTTGGAACTGGCTGTGGCCCTGCAGTCAGGAGGCCTGGAAATGACACTGCCTCGGAGTATCCTTATTCCCTTAGGTGCGTGACTGAGACATAGTCTCCACACTGTCCCATAGAACTCCCGCAGAATCCTGTGCTGTGGTGGGAAGTGCATAGACAAGGCCTGTGCAGGGTTGGATCACTCCCTGGCTCACTCATTTACTTCTCATTTAGTGTTGCAATCTGTTTGAACCCAAATCCTTGTCTCAGGCTCTGCTTGGGAGAAACCCATCTTCAAGGTTGAATAGAATGGTCCGGCTTGCCTAAGCCCCTTCCACAAGCATGTGCGCGGTTCCTGCTTGCCATTGTTGCATTGTTCTGGAGCTTGGAAAGAACCAAGTTTTGTTAGTGATGCCTAAAGGGTCCTAGCTCCAGGCAGGCAAAGGCTTAGGCCATATTCTTGGAAAGCTGAGCCCTGGGTTTCCATGCCTCTGTCCCCGTGGGCCAGCTGGTCCTGGGTTCCTTGTGATAATGTCACAGAGAGTTCAGACCACCCGAGGCGCAAGCTGGGATGGGGAGGCCTGGCAGCCAGGGTGGAGGCGGGTGCTGGGGGTGGGGGTGGGGGGATGAGAGAGGCTGGGTCTCAGGGAGGCAGCAGCATGATAAGCTGTTGCAGCAGCAGCAAGAAGGCTTGTGGCCAAATTCCAAGGATTTTGCTCAGGTAGGGGTTTGGGGCTGGGGGTGAGGGGGAGCGGACCTCATGGACTAACCATCTCTGCCTCCATCTCCTTTATCTGCTGCCCGGAATGGTGTGATTTCCTCCCTTGGAGATGTCTTCAGCCGCCCAGATAAAAAACGTGAGTGTGACTTATTAGTTCACATTCCTCCCTGCTGGCGTGCCAGCCTGGCTCCCGGAACCCTTATCAGGGGAGGTTCTGTGCCCAGCGGCCGCCTCCTCCTCCAGTAAGGCCCACTGCCGTGGATGGAAGCCCGGAGACTCCGCCAGATACAAGCTGGCTCAGAGGGAGCTATCACAGTTAGACACAGACACTTAAAATAAGACCACAGCCTGGCGACCAGCACCACCTAGGCTGACAGCAGGAGTGATGGGTGGGTACGGCCAGCCGTAGGCTCAGGGCCTTCCCAGGCGCTGGGAGGTACACGTGGAGATGCTGGGAAAGTGGCTAGGCTTCACAGAGGCGCCCCATCCTGCCTGGGGCCTGGCGGATTAGAGAAATACGTAGAATTTCCAAATTTAGCATGCAGGAATGGCTCCATATAAACAAGGCAGCGTTTGCAGTAGAGAGGCCGAGCAGATAATGCCAAAAAAGTCCCCTGTGCAACTGAGTCCTGTGGGTCTGCAGCCAGCCTCCACAGGACTGCGCACGCAGCCCGCTTCCTGCAGGCCCTCTGCCTGGGTGGTCGGCCAAGACTGGAGGATCCGGCTGACAAGTGCTTTACACAGGCCAGATTATAAACTGTAAACCTCCTGTCAGGGGGCAGGGGGCCTGAGGCCTCCCCAGCACTTACAGGCACAGCATGGCCAGGGCGAAGGCTCCACAGTGGAGGCAGCCTGGCCCGCTGCAGCCAGCTCGCCTCAAGCAAAGCAGACCTTCAAGAGGGACAAGGGCCAGCGCGGGGACTCACTCTGGAAGCTTCTGTTTCAAATGAGGGCTTCAGAGGGCAAGGTTTCAGAGGAAGAAGAGATCAGCTGCAGCCCAAGGAACATGCACAAACACGCACACACATGTTCCCAAGGCATACACGTCCGCACATGCATATACATACATGCACACATGCCTACATGTACGTAGCCACCTTCATATGCCCTGCCTCCAAAGCAAGGGGCCTTTGCTCTCCTAAGTGTGGGAAAGTACCTGCACTGGCTCCCTGCCAAATGAGCCAGCCTTCTCTCAAATGTGGGGACAGTGGACAGAGCTCTTGAGCTGGCAAAGCCAGCAATGCTAGCTCACCGGCTCCCAACTTAAAGCACAGGGCCTGGGGTTCTGGGCTGTGAGTGTGGGGACAGCTGAGAGAACTCTGAGGGACTTGGGTACTGTGCGGAGGGGCAGGGAAGGGCTTGACCTCCTGGACTATGCCATCCTATACCTGCCTTCCGGAGACTTGCGTGAGTGCAGATGAGCCAGGAGGCCCAGAGATTTCCAATTCCCTGGACCCAGGAACTCTGGAACCCTGGGGTCATTTGAGGGTGGGAGCCAGGGGTGCTGGGTGGAGCTTTCTGGAGCATCAGTGCTTCCTCCCTCCTAGTTCAACGAGGCAGACAAGGGAGGTTGCTCAGGTTTTTGTTCAACATACATTGTGGGAGCCCCACTGTACTGAGTACTATTCTGGGGGCAAGGAAGGAATGGAGGTGTAAGGCAGGCAGGGCTGTGGCTTCATGGAGCCTGTGACAGGGATTTTCCTGTGAGAGAAGCTGGGATGCTGGGAAAGTGGTGGGAAACAGAATAGGAAAGTTCCTGGGAAATGGGAGGCATATAGTCAAGGGCCTCACATGGCTCCCTCCTGGCATCCAGCCAAGTTAGGCTGGAAACTGAACATGTGGGTATACCAGCTCCACTTAAAGTTCTCAGATGCCATAGGGGACATTGTGCCATGGCAGATCTATAATGAAAGGTCCTATTCTTCCATCTTCCCCCAAAATTATAAACCTAGAGCTTTTGCCTGCTCGTCCCAGACTCTCAATGAAAGCACACACTAAGAGAAAGATGAGGGATGGGCAACCACTATCCCACACAACTAACCCTGATGGGAGAGGGCAACACAGGCCACTCCAGGCAGACTGTGCTCTAAAGGCCAGGGCTGGGAAAAGCACTCAACAGAGAGAAGAAAAAAGAGAGAAGAAAGCTACTTGAGAGAAGTAGCCATGCTGGTCAAGTTACACATGTGAATTAATAGAGCATCTACTCTGTGCTGGACACCAGGCTCACAGAGGAGGCATCTGTCAGATCTCTGTCTTGCCAATACTTCCAGCCGGGAAGCAGATCCAGCATTCATTCGTTCGTTCGTTCGTTCGTTCATTCGTTCATTTGTTCATTCATTCATTCATTCATTCATTCATTCACTCACTCATTCATTCACCTCAAATGAAGGCCTCTGGAGCTCATAGTTTGCTGCGTGGTGAGAGAATCAGGCTTGTTTCTTACCATCTGCATGCCCTAGTCTGGCCAAAGACAGGTGAGGTTTCAACTAGAATTCTTAGGAGTGTTCTAGCATGCCAGCGTGCTGCTTAATTTTATGTTAACTTGACCCAAGCTAGAGTCATTTGGGAAGAAAATGCCTCCATCAAATTGCGCTGTAGACAAGCAGTAGTGCATCTCCTTGACTGATGGCTGATGTTGGAGGGCCCAGTTCACTGTGGGTGGTGCCACCCCTAGGCTGTAGTCCTGTATAAAAATGCGGGCTGAACACACCAGTAAGTAGCATTCATCCATGGCCTCTGCATCCCTCCTTTCAGGTTCTTGCCTTGGCTTCCCTCTGTGATGGACTGTAAAAGAAATTCTTTGGTTCCCATGTTACTTTTGGTCACTGTGTTTTATCAAAGCAATAGAAACCCTAACTAAGACAGGAATTAGTACCAGGAGTGGGGTATTGTTGTAATAGATCTGACTGTGTTTTCGGGAGGATTGTGGAAGGAAAGGCCATTGGGTATGCAGAGCTTTAGTGAGCTGTTGTGGGAACACGGAAGATAATGCTGAGATAATACTCCATCAAGTACAAACAATGGAGGCCTGGCTTGAGATGGTTTAGAAGGAAGCAAAGACTCTATCAGGGACATTTATGTGATATTTTGAATTAAGAATATGTGGTGTCTGGTCATAGGCTGTGACTGAGATAAGCACCACTGAGGATCATAAATCGGAGACTATTTTCTCAGGGTCAGCATGTAGAAGCTGTGGTCCAGAGTGGGCTGAGGCTGTATCTTATTTTGGCAGCCAAACTTGGTAATGTGTAGGAGTCACCCAGATGGAGTTGAGGGTATCCATGATAACCATGGATACCCTCAGTGTCAGGCCTAGCACTGTGAGAGGCCAGGGGAGGTCCTTGGTGAAGGTGCAGCCTTAGTTTAAGTAGAAGGCCCAGGACAGAAGGGATCATGAAGAGAAGCTGTAGCTTGGCAACCTATGGCAGGGTTAGAGTCCCTGCAGCGAGTTAGGGAAGGCTATTGGTGAAAGTTGAGCACAGTTGCTGGGGAGACCACATTTTGAAGAGGCCAATACCAGGAAATGGCCACCAAGGACAGCAGCAGCTGTGGTGTGAAGCCAGTGGCCTGAGGCTAGGAGAAAACCTGTGTGTGCTGTGAATGGCAGAGCTGGAGAAATGGCCTTTGGAGGCCCAGAGGATTATGAGTGGGTTCCAGATGCCAAGCACAGAACTTAACACACTGTTGAATTTTGGTTTTGGTTTGATTTGATTGTGACTGCGACCAGATTCTTCCCTCTTGGAGTACAAAAGTATGTAACATTTTTGTTTAAAAATTTTCAGAACTCCCCCCAGAGAAGCTTTGAGCTTTGAAAGAGACTTTACCTATTTTAAATTATTTGGATTTTTAAAGACTGTGGGACTTATAAAAGTCGGAATGTTGTATATTGTGATATTGCTGTTAACATGTCATCTTGAGGACTAATGAGAAAGGTTCTAATTGAACAGTGATGTGTTTGTGTGTGTCAAGATGATGGGATCAGTTGTGCTATTTGAAGCAAACTAGCATCTTTTTAGATGAGGGAGCTTTGATTGTGAAAGCGCTCCCTTCAGAAGCTAGAGAAGCCTGTGGGGGCCATTTCCTGGGAGTAGAGGTGAGAGGAGCTGAAGAGGGCTGAAGCTTGGTGAGTGAGCCTTGTGCCTGAGCTTGCTGGCGTGTGTTGCAGCCCCTTGTCCCCTTCCCGCTTGAGCCCTCCATCTTTTTATTTTTCTTAAATTTTATTATTGGTGTGTGTGTGTGTGTGTGTGTGTGTGTGTAACCAGAAGCCAACCTCATGTGTCATTCCTCATGAGTTCTTCCACCTGCTTTCTGAGGCAGGGTCTCACTGGCCTGGAGTTTCAGGATTAGATCAGGCCATTCAGGGAGCCCTGGGCTCCTCTGTGTCTCTTTCACCCCAGCCTGGGATGACAAGCACATGCCTATGACTCAGGTTCTTACGCTTGCAGGGCCTGCCCTTTGCCGATAGAGCCCTCTCTGGCACAGCACAGTAAAGATGATATGCAGCCTCGGTGTGTTAGGTCAGCTCCTGCAGACTGAGATGAAGATGGGGGTGGGATACCTGGACGGCTATCCAGAGCCCACAGCTTATACCTTTCTCACAACTTCTCCTGCCCGGCTCTCTTGCTTTTCCTTGACCTCAGTGGTTTGTAGGGCCCCTTTGTCCCATGCTCCTTGTATGGTTTCTCCCTGAAACTCCACTGGCAGTCATGGCCCTGGGGCAGGCTGAGTGGACAGTGGGACCCCTACATCTCCCATTTTGATTAAAATACCTACTCAACCAATACCTGCTAATCAGCTCCTCAAGTTGATTCCACCCCCCACCCCCACCCCCGCCAAATCTGGTGTCTGACTTACTTGCCCAGTAAATGCAGCACAGTGACAGGTTAACTTCCCATAGCCCCACATCTCCCACGATTGAAGGCTTCTTCTGACCCCTGGCTCCAGCCGCTTCAGTGTGTGGTCATTTGGCCTGTGCCGGGACACCAGCTCACAGAAGGAACCTACAGGAGAGGGTACCGCTCAGCTCATGCAGCTGAAAGGCAGAGGAGGGGGGACAGCACCCTGCTTCTAGGGCTTGTCTCCCATGACCTCACTTCCTCCCTGCCATGGGCTGTGAAACTGTGGGCCTCTAGCACAGCACTGTGTGTGAATTGTATTTCAAGGCTGCCAAAGATGAATTCCCAGTGGTCGGGAGGCAGAGAGGCGGAACTCTTCAAGTCTGAGAAAAGCCTGGGTCTACGTAGTGAGACTCTATCTTAAAACAAACAAAACAAAACAAAAACCCTAACAACAAAACAAAAGCCCCAATCAATAATAGTAAAACAAACAAACAAAAAGGCAAACTTATTGTTTGGCTTATTATATTTAAGCCATTTAAAAAAAAATCAGGGCCATGGATGTGGCTTGATGGGCACAGGCCTTGGGATCCAGCCTCAGCTCTGAATTAATCAGGCCAGTAGGACGTACCTGATTGGGAGGTAGAAGCAGGAAGATCAGAAGTTCAAGGTTGCCCACAGTGAGTCTGAAGTCAGCCTGAGACACATAGGGCCACATCACCAAAAAGAAAATCAGAACAGCCACAGGAGCTACTTGGAGCATCCACTTCCAAACACTTCAATCTGATGCCAACCAGATACAGCAAGACATGTGGCAGTAAGTAGCCAACTAGCTGGAAACATATTGTGGCCATCAGCTGGGAATCATATGCTGTGTGGGATATTTTTGGTTGAAATTATCACTAGTAGGAAGTTGTCATGAGAGCGGGGGTTCAGGAAGCAACCAGAGAAGCCCACTGATGACAACCGTCCTCAGAAGACACCACTAAGAACCCATGGCCCTTGAGCGTGTTGAAGAGCTGAACTCAGGAACGTGGGCTGGGGAACTCCCACCAGTGGGCTTGCTGCCACCCCCCACCCCACCCCCCGAGCTTTGCAGGTTTCCAGGGATTACCCAACTCTCAGGCTAACGTCATTCTGGATCGCAAAGGAGGTTGGAGTTTTGAGGTCTTGTGGTAACTTCCAGATGTTCTGAAAACCAAAGCATCCACCAATAGCTGCATCAAACATTCATTAACGCCCCCCTCCCCTCTGGCCTCCCCACCACCACCCAGGGAACTGCCCTCCCTGGACTTGTTAAATCATCCTGCTTGCTCACTCTGAGCTTCTAGAATCTGACCAAATGCAAAGAAACCAGGCAGCTTCACTCTGTCCCTTGTCACTCAGTCACCTTCACTCTCTGCTCTGGATCCCTGCAGTCACAGGGCAGAAGCCATCCCTATCGAGGAGACTTCAGGAGGGTAGCGTTGAAGAGACGTGCACGCCTGGGCTGCTTATTCACCAGCCGACTAAGCATTCTCTCAGAACTTCCGTGTGTGGGTGGGGGGTTGCTGGGACTCCAGATGAAGACGTCACAGTTGGGCTCTCACACACAACTGGCTCAACTGGGAATTTCCATAGGATGTGTGTGCTGCGTCAAAAGTGGCCCCAGGATTCCTGCTCATCCGCGGGGGCCTACCAGCGAGCTGGACCAATGTGGACATTTCCTTTTAGGGTTGGGAGGCCGGTGAGGTGTTCCTGCTCCTGGGTGAGCAGTCTGCTTGGCACAGAAGAAGGGGTGTGGCTGAACATGCCCGAGAGCAACCTCTGAACCCTGTCCCTGTGAGGGTAGCACAGTGCCTGCTCTTCATGGGCCCAGTAGACCCTGGGTGGCGGGCCTCTGTGTTCCTTAGGGTTTAAATGTGAGATGCACCTCCGAGGCTCCCGTGTTTGAACACTTGGTCCCCAGCTGGCAGGGCTGTGCAAGGCAGAACCCTGAGGAGGCAGGGACTCAGTAGAGGAAGTGGGTCCCTCGGAATGGACCTTATGAGTAATCATTCTAATCTTAGGTCTCTTTCTGCTTCTTGATGAGTCTCAACTGCCACTGTGAACTGGATCCACCATACCCTTCCTTTTATGACCAACTGTGCCCTCAGACAGAAAGCCAAAGAACACCCCCTTTAGTTGATTCTGTCAGGTGAGAAAAGTCACTAAGACCATGCTGTTTCCTTCAGGCTTCGGAACCAAGAGGCTTCGACATTCCCACCCAGCTGGACTCTGAGCATGGGTTTCTGGGTACTTCCCACTTTCTTGTCTTGTACAGTTGGGATGATGTGGCCCTTAACGTCTGCCCATTATTATGGCTGTGAAAATTAGAGCAGATAATCCTGATAAAATTCTTGGTGGGCTGTTGGAGATGGTAGTTGGGGCTGACCTGGTGCTGCTGGTTATATGAGGCATGGCTTTGGCTCACTGTCTGTGGAATGGCTGTTAGCTTCCTCTCAGGGGCTCATAGCGCTGCACAGAGGCATGCTACCATACCATGGCAGCTAGAAGACATTGTATTAACCAGATTATCATATTATCTTGATCACTGAGGCTATTTGTGCCAGACCTATGATCCTAGCACTCAGGGGGCTGAGGCAGGAAGACAGCAGTTTTGAGGCTAGCACAGGCTACAGAGTGAGTTCAAGGCCAACCAGGGTGGCTTATGAAAAGCCTAGCTCAAAATAAGAACTAAAAATAGGGCTGGGAATATAGCTCAGTGCTAGAATATTTGTTCAGTGTAGTAAAAATAAACAACAAAAAAGGCCACAAATCAGGCTAGCTATCTCCATTTCACCAGACCCAGGGCCTGGGTGTGGAACAGTGTGGCCTCTCTTTCTGTCTGAGGAGGGGTTCCAAGCCATCACTCCTTTCCTGCCACTTAGTCCTTGCTCAAGGCTGCTGCCCTGTTTGCCTGGGCTATGTCACTGTGTTGGTTAGCATTCTCCAGAGGCAGATCATGAGGGCCCCATAATACAAGCTGCCTCTTCCATCTTTGGGTTCAAGAAGTAGGTGAGTCCATGGTGGGATTCTGGCCTGAGTTCAAAATCCTGGGGAGCAGAGGAGATCCTGCTGCAAACCTCAGCTCAAGGACAGGAGACACTGGGTGAGTCCAGCCTTCCCAGGCTGCTGTTTCTCAGGCTGAGCATTACAGTTCATTCTATTTCTCAGCTCTATTGGCCCTTCCCAGGCTCTGGGGGAATTGGATCAGGCTGCCCTCGGGAAAAGAGCCCTTTTGGCTGAAAGAAACCCAGGATTCAGATGCTGATTCTCCGACTTGGAACCCTTTTCCAGACACACCCAGAAATGACATGTAATTTGGGCATCTCAGGCCCAACAGAGGGGGACATCACAATTAACCACCATGATGACCTCCACCAGCAAAGACAAGATGTGGGATTTTCTTCCTTTCTCATTTTTCCTTCTCTTCTTTCCTCCCACTCTCTCTCCCTTCCTTTCTTTCCCCTTCCCTTCCCTCCTCTCCCCTTCCCTTGCTTTTCCTTCCCTTCCTTTCCCTCCCCTCCCCCTTTCTTCCCTTCCCTTCCTTCTTTCTTCTTTTTCTTTTGTTTTTCTCTCTCTTTTGAGATAGAATCTCACATAGCCCAGGCTAGACTTGGACTTGCTATGTAGCTCAGGATGCTCTTAAACTCCCAATTCTTTTGCTTTCACAGAAGTGTGTGCTAGGATTACAGGTAAACATCATTAAGCCTGTCCAGCAAAGTGAAGTTTGTTTTAAATATTTTGGGTCTAGAAGTGGGATCTCCTGGCTGGGGTCTGGTTTCTGATTAAACAAAACAAAAAACACCCCCTCAAAACCCTTCAACAACAACAACAACTCCCACAAACATCAAACCATCCCCAGTGTGTCCACAAAGTGGCGTCTCAAACTTCCTGTGTAACATCAATAATCTTCCCCTCAAGCAGCCCCAGCAGTGGTTCTGGCGCTGTTCCTGATGAAGACTTTGCCCCCCACTGCTTTGTGGACTCTGCAGTGAAGGATGGGACAATCCTCTGAGGGCCAAGCAGCCTATTGAGGGCGTAGATGGGAGGTAACAGCTTGCGGAGTTGCTGGGACTGAGGCAGAACTTGTTCCGTGTTTCCATCCACCACCAAACAGAACTCAGGATGGTTTTACCAAGAAGACAGATGAGCTAGGATATTCATGACAGACTTGCCTTGCTGCCGGCTGTACTCACAGCCTCACGTGATGTTGAAGGCTTAACTCTTCAAATGGTCTTAGAAACCGTCTCATCTCCAGGAGTTTTAAATCAAATGCAGCAGAAATCTTGTGTGGGGTCAGTAGGGGCTGGTCTTTGGGTTGAGTGTGATGGAACAGGCAGAGCTTAGGGGTCCTCCCCTTTGAGGTACTCTGAAAAGCCTTGGCTCTGTACACTAGGCTTCAAGCTGAACTCCTGTTTAAAGAAACAAATCTCAAATTAAAGGTAGCTGAAGAGTTACAACACCATTCTGAGGGTCCTTATCCTGCAATCCCTGGAAACTGTAACTACCCAGAGTTCAACATCCAGAGGCTCTGACTCAGTGAGTATATGGTGGGGTTTCAGCATCAGCATTCAAATAAATAAATAAATAAATAAATAAATAAATAAATAAATAAATCTTTCTAGAAGATTCTAAATATCACCAAAGTTAAGAACTGCTAATTGAGTCTGGCATTCTTTGTTGGATGAGCAATTGAGGCCCTGGGAAGCCGGAGGCTCATGTGGAGTCCCACGTCAGCTGCCCTCCAGGCTGGATTGGAACTTTGATTCTCTAGCAGTTTATTAGAGTCTTTGGGTTTTGTTTTGTTCTGTTCTGAGACAGGCTGGTCTTGGAGGGGTGCCTCTGTTCTTCCTTCTCAGATTCTGTGACACACCCACCGTGAAGAGGGTAACAGCCCTCCCTCACATCCCCGCCCCATACACAAGACTTTCCTGAAGCTTTATTTTCACGTTGGAACATTTTCAATTTGTTCTTCAAGCTTCTGGAGAGAAATAAGAATCTTGAGGCATGAAAACACATGGGTATTTAAACTGCTTCTGGGAAACAGGCACTGGACTTACACTGCATGCCCCAACTACACAGAGGCACAGTCCTGAGAGGGTGGCCTCCCAAGCTCATGCTTTAGCCTTATCATGTCACATGTTCAACTCCCATCCCATCTCCGGGCCGTTCTGATGGTGCCTACTTGATGGAGATAAACTGTCAGTACTAGCAAAGTGTGCCCTGTTTCCAAGGCTGGTTTCAAGGCAACTTTTTCCTACACTAAATGGAGGGGTAAAATGGCACACCTTGGAGGCAGAGGCAGCTGAGTCTCTGTGATTTCAAGGCCAGCCTTCTCTACATAGTAAGTTCTAGGACAGCCAGGCTTACATAGTGAGATCTTGTTTCAAAAACATAGAAAATAAATAAATGAAAAAAAGCACAGAAAAGAGTCCTCACTCACAAGCACAAGTGTGGATGAGCCTGAGGACTGAGTTCGAGCTCCAGAACACACACATAAAAGCTAGGTGCGGTTGGATATGCTCATAATCTCAGTACTGGGGGTGTCAGGCTCACTGGTCAACTGATGAGATGTGGGCTCAGTGAGAGACATTGACAAAAAGTAAAGGAGGGAATGGTAGAGAAAGACTCTTACTGCTGCTGACCACACACACACACACACACACACACACACACACACAGTGAGAGACAGACAGAGAGACTGAGAAATAAGTATATCCATCAGTAGCCAAAGCAAACTATCAGATGCAAAGCTCATGTCATCCATTTCATTATCTTAAGAGGGATCCAGAGGAACAGGGCATCCAGACTGAGGACGAAGCTGAGGAGTCTGTGAGATCCAGGACAGCACATCACAGTCAGGGAGTGGGGTCACAATGTTGAGTTCAGAGTAGAAAATATTCATCGTCACACCCGGGACATGTCAGAGCCAATGCCAGCTGCACGCACTTGTTCTTTTTAATCTGGCCTCACAGAGAGAAAGACCCCTGTGGTGAGCAGGTGGCTCCTGGCTGTGGAGTGGCCTGGGTGGGGTGGCCCCTCTGAGCACTCTGCCACTAGCTGTTGTTCTGCATTTGGTGGTGGCTTAGGTTGTCCGGATGCTAGACGGAAATTGAGGAACTTCTGATCAAAGGTTCTGTTTCTCTCAGGACCGGCTAGAGTGCTCAGGTCAAGGTTCCTGGTCTCACTGGGGGAGATGGAAATCAGCTTTCCCCTGGGTGTGACAGTCAGCTCTTTTGAATGAGATTGCCGGTATCAGACCGCAGTGGAAACCTGGGAGTTCCAAATGCCTGTGGTGATGCAGAAGTGTTACAGTGGCTGAGCCACTGTATAATGGCAGATTGGGTGAGACACAGGCCCAGAACATGCTTCGCCACCAGTGGTCAACGCAGAGCTTGAAGCGGTTGGGCAGGCTCTGGCAGGGATGGAGGCAGCTATGGTGGCCTGGCCAATAGCCAAGTCCTGGGGGTTCAGCTTCGAATTTTCAGGGAGGTGGGGAACCCTTCCTTCCCCAGAATAAACAAGGAATCTCAGGTTTGTGGTGAAATGCTGATGGTAGCATGCAACATGTGTATTCCATGTGAAATCAGGGCTAAAACAGAGAAACCCTGTCTCAAAAAACCAATAATAAACAAACAAACAAATGAGAAGGATTCTTATACCTGGTGTGGTTCTGGGACTCCCTGTGACCTACAGATGGTGGTGAATGTGAACTGGGTCCCAGGCCACCTGAAGCCCATGCTTTCTGGCTTGGGATGCTGCCTCTTGGGAGCATGCTGCGTTTCTGTGGGGAAGCCTTGGCCATCAAAGAATTCAGGATGTGAAATATGGCTGAGTCCCAGTGACAGCCACACCAGTGTCATCCCTGGGGGTGTGCTTCTGTGGACACCCAGCGGGTCCTTCACAGAGCAGATGAGCCATGCTGCTGAGAACAGTTAGTCTTCATGGTCAGGAAAGAAAGTCGATGGCAATTTTTTCAGCTACCATGGGTTAAGCTGGTTTGTGGTGCCATGATAGATACCTGACAGTAATTGTTACCAGGAACATAGCATCAGGTATTGGCTCTGAAATCAGAAAGTTGGTGGAGTCTGATGAAGAGACCTTAGGCCAAAGGTATAAGGACAGGATGGCATCATCCCCGAAGAGGGAGTTAGGGACCCGAGCCTGCACCCCAGCATCTTAGCGAAGCTGCTGCTGGGTGATATCGTGAAGAAAGGCACCTCTTGAGTTTTGCTGAATGTGCCCTTCAGTGCTGGAACTGTGGCTTCTCCTTTCTGATGTCTAAGGGAAGGGGGAAGAAGAAATGATCTGGAGACTTTGGCCCTGAGACCTTGACTTCATCACTGTCCTGTGAAAAGCAGGGGGAACCTCATTCCTAAAAGCTAGAAACAACATTGAGAGGGCAGAGAGAGAGGACCAGAGAGTGTCCCAGCCCCTGATGTCACAGGCCTCTCTGCACAGCTCACAGATCCCATGAAGTAGAAGAGGCTGGTGAACAGGAGGCTTCCAGGAACTCGGGCTCCCGGTCACACAGTCCACTTTGATTGTAAGTAGGGGTCTGCCTTCGCTAATGGCAGGGTTGGTGATGGGCGTTACCAGAACGTGTCTGACCCGAGCATCTGCTGCTGTTGCTGCCCTGGATGCCATTTGACTTCCAGCTCCCACCGTCTGTATTTCTGAGCTGGGAACGAGAGGAAGCTAGCTCTGACTTCTTACTTGGGAACACTGTTTCTAGTTCCCATGGAGAAGGTCCTCCAGAAAATGCCAGAATCTGCTGGAGCTTCTGAGGGAGGACAGGGGACTCAGTGTGACCGTAGTGAGACCTAAACTGAGGTGCGATGCCCTCTGGCCCCTAATGGTCTGTTAGCTGTGGCTTCTGGGATCACTTCTGTTAAAATGTGTCAGCAGTGTGGAGCTCACTCATGGCGCAGAGGAGACCTGTGTCTTTGCTGAGCACTAAGCAAGGGGTTCCAACAGGTAGCTCTGATCTCTGATCCCAGGGGATGGGATCAGAGGAACTTTAGTTGACTACTCACTTGATTCTGGTTGGGATCATTTGGACAAAGGGGAAATGAAGGTGCTGACAGCCTGCTGGATCTGGGGACATCCCTGAAGCCTGGGTGCTGAGGAGTAACAGACAAAAGGAAGGGTGGAAGTAAGAGAGAAAGGTACTTTCTGGATTGAACTGGGGCTTTCAGGGCCGGGGAAGAAACCCGTGATGTTTCCCAATAGTAAAATGCTGGCTAGTGTAACATGCACTCTAGACAAGACACCCGTGCCTGTGATGAGAGCTGGAGGCAGCAGAACGATGCCATTCTGTCCCAGGATGATGGAGACATAACTTCTCTCCTTTTCTTAAGAGAAAACTCTTCTCCTTAGGCTTGCTGTGAACTGTCCCTTAAGACTGGTTGACCAAGCAGTTGGGGTTGTGTGCTCACGGGCAGCCATGAGAAGGACTGGAAAAGAGTCTGTCTGGAACAGAAAAGAATAGACACCTGCAGGTAGCTGCTGGGCCCAAGGTCACAGCCCACTAAAGGAAGATCTAGCTTTCTGTTTCTATCTGGGCAGTCCTGGGACTGACATCCTGCTGTCTCTTCATTTGTCTGTTGATAGTTCACGTGTGCAGTGGAAAAGGTGTCTGATCCAATATTGTTCACTCAGAAACGGAGGACACTTTGACGGGTCAGGAGCAACTGCAGAGCTGCACGGAGCCCAGATGACCTCCTCCTCGTACCACAGACAAGACTTCACTACCAATGCACCAGAGCTCTCACTGTAAGACCTATTAATTACACGAAACTTCTAGAAGAAACATGCAGAAATGCAAATTTATCTAGCTGGGGCAGGGGGATATTTCTTAAGTGTGTTAGGAAAAAACCCTTACACTTGTGAATAAGTTGGAATCCATAAACATTTAAAAGCTTGCTCTTTGGAAATAGTGTTTAAAAACAACAGCAATGACAAACAACAATAAAATAAAAACCAAAACAAAAAAAAAAAAACAAAACAAAGCCAGAACTATAAGAAATGGTCTCATGGCGCTTATCTGAAAAATGTTTTGTATGCAAAACACATTTAGACCCTTGCAAATCATTGTTAACACCTCAGTTTTGCAAATGGCTGATAGTTCTGCACAGAGGCAGGAAGATCCAGCAGGCACATGGTAGGACGCTTGATGCTGCCATCTCTCCAGAGGGCACATGGAAACTACATCGTGGTAACAATCCCCACCTTCCAGAGTGGTTGAAATGAGAAATACACATTCACAAAAAGGCTGGCAGACAAATTCTCAATCACAACAGCCAAAAGCTGATCACAGTCCCAAAGGCCATCACCAGGCCAGCAGGTAAATCAAGGTAAAGCTAGGCAATGTAATACTACATAACAGTGAAAAGGAACACAGTTGTCATTGATGAGGCAACCTAAGGACATTGAAGATGTATTTCTGCCCGAAGAAGCCGAATTCAAAGGATCCAAGGCTGATGGTCACACCGCATGGTGATCTGGAGCCAGCTGTGCCAGGCTGCTGCAGCAGAAACTAGGTGGCTTGGGACAGGCAGAGGGACTGGCAGAGGAAAATGGGAGGGTCTGGGTTCCCGTGGCACACAGCTGACAGAGTTTAAAGTGGGTTCATCTTACTATGAAGAAACGTGACCTTGGGAAACTTGATTTTTTTTTTAAATTTCTGATCTAAAGCAGAGAAGCATGCATGCCTCACCTTCTGACCGATGGAAGTCTCTGGTTCTACTGTATTTGTGACCTTGTAGGAGGTGGAGAGGGCAGACAGCCACCTAGAGATAACCGCAGCACCAGGCAGGCATGGAATGAGTGCTCTGACCTGCAGAGCTGGGGAGACAGAGCTGCACTGGGCTGTCATGGGTCCAGAACCTCGAACCCAGGGCCAGCTTCAAGGAAGCAAGACTGGGGTCATCCTTGGGCTAACTACAATGTTGGCACATTTACACCCAAGCTGCAAGACTACCCGTGTGACAGGTGACTGATACAACACACACACATACACACAAATCTAAAACACACGTGTTTACACTCTACATCTACACACATGCACCTGTGACCAGAACATGGAGACTTACTCATTCTGAGAAAGTGAAGAAGATGGCCCTATGTGACAGGTCACCACACTGTCCCCTTCCTGTTGGCACTGCCAGGGATATCTCCAGTCCCGGGGGGCCGCAGTAACTGACTACTGTGGTGTATGCTTTAACGTGGACTGAGACATGGGACTTCAGTCACAAGCTCCGTGGCCAGGTTCTGTTGATTCAAACTGCACGGGGTGAAAGTATAAAGAGCTGAGTGAGATAGCTCCTCCAGCATGAAGGAGGCAGATACTGGAGGATTGCTCAGAGTTCTGCCATCAAAGCCAACCGAACAACAACAAACGTAGGTTAAAGCAAACAAACAAACATGGACAATGCGGACAAGTCCAGAAGGAACTTGATCTTGTAGAACAGATGGAGCATGTGAAATTCCCCACCACCACAGCCCACACAGTGGCATGTGCCCTTCCTGGTGGCCAGAGATGCTGGAAAGGCCTTCGGAGGCTGGCCACTGTGACCTGCAGCCTGGGATTTAAGGAGATTCAGACTTCTGTGTTTGCAGCGTTGGAGAAGGAACTTGCAGCCTTGCACAGGCAAGGCTGGGCCTGTGGGCTTGTGTGCCCTCCTGCTGTTTGCTGGGGACATTGTGTTTTTGTGGGTGCTGTGGAGTGCACAGGCTTCACGAATTGCAGCTGACTCCCCCATCCGTACACACCCATCCTGCCGAGTGTCCCCTCAGTCTTCCGGGGATTTTTCTTGTCAGCCTTTGTTCTGGAGGATAGAGAGCCCTCTTCATCTGAGGTCAAGCCTTCTTCTCATTGGCCTTAGGATCCTGTCTCAGGAGGCTTTCTCACATCAGACCCTTGTGAGTCAGGTTGTCCACTGAAGGTCTAGCTGTCATGGACAGGTGCACTCTCGAGGCCCCTCTAAGGTTCTGGTTGCTGTATGGGGAGAGACATGTTCACTGTAGTCTGTGACCATGTGATCAGCCCCAGTTAAACTCATTAGGTCATCAAAAAGAAGTCATGAAAGCAGAGGAGGAGGAGTTGGGAAAGGTCAGTGCAAATGGGGGGATAGGAAGGGGTGATGGGGTGAACATGATCAAAGCAAGTTACACGCAGGTATGCAAATGTCATTAGGAAACCTGTTACTGTGTGTTATCACTACACGCTAGTAAAGGCTTTAAAAGCAGCAAAGCAAATTATTGCAACATAAGTGATACTTCAGCTGGTCATAATGGGAGAAGGTTGGTCAGAAAGCCACATCTAGTTTTATGACCGTTTACTTCAGGTTAGCATGTGTCCATGTATGTGTGTCCTGTGCTGAGGTGCGTGTGCTTATAATAGCAGGGAGTCCTGGAAAATAAATAACCGTGGACCGGACACAGGGCGCCCATCAGAGGAGACATGCCCAGGTGGCGTTGGCAATGGATCATTCTGACTATATTCTAAACACGAAACGTCCTGAGAGGAGCAGACGGCTTATCTAGTCTGACGTTGCTCCCATTATGAAAATTTGAATTTGTGCCATTTCCTGTGATGAGGGCTTCCATGGCGGGTGACGGGGGGCATAGCTATTTTGGATTCTCCCTTCAAAACCTCCCGGTATCGTGGAGATCAGCTGGCACAAACAGAGCCCTTGGAGTCTCCTTCACAGAAAGGCAGAGCGTCTATCAATGGGGCACACACAAGTCAGGCGGAAGGCTCCGCCAATGGCCATTCCATCAACTTTGGCAGGTGTATACACTACGCCTTTGATCTCAGAAGTCTGCCGAATTTGGATGACATAACCCGTGCTTGGTTATCTTCCTCCAAGGTAGAAGGGACGTAAGCAGATATCCACTTTTGCAAGATAAAATTAGCACCCCTTTGCTGGAAGGCAAACATCGCCGGCAGGAAAACCCTGATTAAAGTACAAAGCAGACAGGGGTGCAGGGCTGCACCCTCTGAGAATGACCCCTATTTATAGTTATAGGAAATAGTATTGGTCTGACATAGGGCAGGGAGCAGAAGTCACCTCAGCCTGAAAGACATGGCTCAGGATTGCACATTCACATTCTGGAAAGTTCGTATTGGTTTTGGTTCACAAAAACCCAATCTGTGGTCTAAGAAGGAAAGGAGAAAAGGATGTCATGATGGACATTAACTCGGAGCAAGGAGTTCCATGGGTCTGGGTTCCTGCTGCCATGTTCCGGGGCCGTCGGGAACAACTGTGCTGTTTGTTGACTGCACAGAAGACTGGCCGAGCAGGCGAGTGTGGATATAACCTGCAGCTGCTCCCCTGGTGGGGGCTGCATTCCTGGGGGGTAGGGTGGGGGCCCTGTGGTAATTCCAGCCAGGGTACAAGGGTACCCTGCTTTTCATACACCTGTTTCTCACCTTGACTGCTGGTTCTAGAACCATGGATACACCCCCTGGAGCATCTGGTCTGGGAAGATAAAACTGATTCGGACCTCCTGCACTTCCCTTCGGAAGCCAGTTGCAGGGTTCTGCTTCCCGCCGCCAACAGACACTTAATTCCCACACAACCTGTATTATTTCACTGGGAAAATAGCCCACCAGATCCGTGTTCCTGTCTCTCAAATTAATTCACATTAAGGAAAAAAAAACAACACAATTTGATGTAACAGAAAAGGGAGAGAGAACTTCGATGCAATTTCTATGTTGAAATTTAATATGGAGTTCAGTTGACCTTTCTTTCTTTCCTTCCTTCTTTCTTTTCTTCTTCCTTCCTTTCCTTTCTTTTTTTTTGGGGGGGGGGAAGGAGCAGGGTCTCACTGTGTAACCATGGCTAGCCTAGAACTGGCTATGTGGACCAGGCTGGCCTCAAGCTCAGATCCACCTTCCTCTGATTCCCACGAGCTGAGACTGAAGGTGTGCGCCACCACACCTGACTTGGTTTTGTTTCGAATTCTGTCATTGCAAAGCCCATCTCAGCATTGTGCTCTGCTGCTCTGTCTGCAGCAGTTTCTCGGTGTCCCCTCAGCACAGGGCAGGTGACAGCAAACCACACAGTGATCACGGTGTCCTCGCGCCCAGGTGAAGAATGAACAACACTCCCCCAAATCGCAAGGAGATCCAGCCGGGAGGGCAAGGCAACAATTACACTTTATAAAGCAGATTTCTCCTGTCTCCTCACTTCCATGGTTCATCTCCCGTTACTTTCTCTTGAGAGTGTTTTCTAGTTTGGCCAGCTCCAGGTTATATCCCTTAGAACACAGGCTTCTCTTTCTTGCCTTGTAACCTTTTAGAATCTTTTTTAGAATTTATTCATGGGAAATTGCAGAACCCATGGATCTTGGAGACAAGGCTGGGTGAGGTCTGCAGCCTGGATTGCATGAGCCAGAAGAGGCATTAAAATGGGACTGTTACTTGAACATGCCACTCTTGGATAAAAAGGTGCCATTGAGAGAGCTCCAGACCTTAGCTCCAACTTTACAGTAGCTGAGGTGTGGGTGAGCCTCAGATGCCCTGCAAACTTCAGTTCAGCGAGGGCAAATTGACAGCAAGCCCTGCGCAGACATCACTAGCCAATCAGGGTGCTGCCCAGCCCTGGTGGCGTTCTATTGACAACGCCCTTCCCAAAGATTCTTATTCTCAGAGACCTGGGGTCCGCTAATGGGAGTTCACTCTGGGTGACTGCATGGCGTAGGAGAAATGGGGACTCTCCTGAGTCTCCCACAGGCTTCAGGAGGTGCTTGCCCTGAGCAAGTGATATTATTACCTGTCACTCTGTTCCCAGAATGCCCTGGCCTGCCACCTGTATCATGTTCACAGTTCTGTGGCCTCATACACCACAGAATGAGGGATCCTTGGCCGAGGGGATTCTGAGACCCTATTTGGCCCTCTCTTTGTTCTAGGGCAGGTGGGTCTCAGGAGGGGATATGCTCATGGACACTGTGTATGTGTGTGTGTGTGTGTGTGTGTGAGAGAGAGAGAGAGAGAGAGAGAGGAAGAGAGAGGGAGAGATCTGTTTCTTCTTTCTAATTTTTCAGGGTCTATTCCTAATTAGTTGAAATATGTCTTCTACATTCTCCATAAATAATTGGCCTTCCATTGCTCTAATGTACAAAGCTGCCTGATTCCCAAAGAACTCACCTCAGTGGAAGAAAAGTCTTCATACACAATCTACTTCTCAGTGTGTGCTCATGAAGCTTCCATCAACTGACGGCAACAACCTCAGGGTCATTTCCACCCCTTTCTGACCTTTGTGTATTGCCTGGGTGGTGGTTCTGTGCATCTCATGTGGGCTTTTTAAATAAGTGTCATGAGGTGCTGCCGAGACAGCTCAGTGGGTAAGAGGGGCCAACTCCCGTGGAAGGAGATGGGTGTGGTCAAATGGACACCTGTAATTCCCTCACTGCGTGGGGGAGACATAGAGGTTTCTGGGGCTGCTGGCCATCGGCTGAACTCCACGTTCAGTGAGAGAGGAAGGTGGAGAGTGAGAGAGGGCACAGGGTGAAGAAGAGATGCTAGAGAAAGAGAAAGGTGCCCTTTTTTGTTTTTGATGGTTTAGCATTTGTGAATTGTTTCTGTCATTTTGATTTCGCAGCCTTGGGAACTTTAAATGTAAGAGCCAGCTGGTGCAAGGGATGGTATATTTGTTCACATCAGTGGCTGAGGACTTTATCCAGGAACAGAAGGAAGGAGAAGATGGAGGGTGAACTTTGTGCTCGCCATTGATGTGAAGGGAAATGGGCCCAGAAGTGTTAAGTGGCTTGCCCAGGATTGCCTGGCAAAGGGGAAACAGACAAAAACACACACATACAGTTTCCTATGGTCCTGGGTCACCCCAACATTGCCTTGGCACACCACGGTCTCTTTTGTTGATCTTTCTACTGTGGAGTGGCTGTCCCACTTTTTTTTTTAAAGTGGGCCTTCATCCTCTGTATCATCATTTGTTTTCCTTTCATTGTCTGGGCAGATAGAGGTGTGTTTTTTTCTGAGAACAGGCGATACCCTCTCAGGCTATCACCATTTCCCTATTACGTTCAGGGAGATTGTTGCCCTATTACATTCGGGGGGGAGGGAGCACCGGAGCTGAGCAAGCTGCCTGTAGGAGACAGAGGTAGGATTTGATTTGGGGGCTTCTAGACACCAGCTCTCAAGCCCCCTGCCGCTGCTCCTGGCCTCAGAATCAGGGCCCTGGCTGCCTGTGAGGGGAGCCCTATGCCTGGCTGGGAGCTGGCGGCAGGACATGGGTGTTTATTATTCCTGGGGCTCACTGCTCCATACAGTGCTGGAAGAGCATGAGTTAGAGGGTCTTAAAGGTGGAAAAGAGTTTTGTGTCTGCACAGACATGTTAGGAGCCAGCGGATGGCTTGAGTTGGGTGGCTGGGAGCCCATCGGGTCTCCTGTGTCATACAATGATGCTGTGCCAGGAGCTGGTTCCCACAGTGACACAGTGAGGCTTGGGGCTGACTTTGGGGGTGTTGGTAGGCTCCCCCTGGAGAAGGCTGGAGCATGCGGTGTCCATGCTCAATTGGCACTTGAGGACATCTGATGCCAGCTGGATCCAGTTAGCTTGGCCGAGACCCCGATGCTGGGGTATGCCATAGCACGGTCTCTGCTGCCAGTGGGGTCATCCAAGAGTGCATTTGAAGTTTGGGGCTTGGTTTCTGAGGCAAGACCTGTGGCCATGCCTTCTAGAAGGCTACTTGCAATGAGCCGCATGCTTCTCACTCTCTGTTCATGTTCTTTGATGACAGCTGCTAGTGATGACTACTAACATCATGACCCCCCAGATGGGTGGTCATCCCAGGCTCAGCATGGCACGGTGACTTGCCCAAGCAACAGAATGTCCTGGCTTTAACCATAGCTAGGTATCTACCTCCTGCCACCACATTCTGGGGCATAGTCACCTCCTTCCTGCCTTAGAGCCTTTGTCAGAATCCAACAGTCTGAGCTTTGCCTCAGTTTCCCTAGCTACAAAAGGCAGGGTATGTGTCGAATGAGCCACCCATGAGGCTGTTAGAAATATCTTGTCTTCCTCCTTCTCTTTTGAGGAGAGGAGAGGACTGAGATATTGACATCAAGGTCTCTGGAGCGGAAGACAACTTTTACCCAGACCTATGATTTCAAATTCATTTGAAAAAGTGCTAAACCAGCAGCATTTGCCACCGGCTCCTGCCACCTTTCTGTCCCTCCCAGGAGCAAGGCTGTCACTCACAGCGGTCACAGTCCCAGACTCCAGCTCCACCTGCTGCTTTTTCCCCGTCACTCACACGGGGAGGGGGTGGATTCCCTCCGTGCTGCTGGTGTCTAGGGCTGTAGCCAGAAGCAGAATCTGGAGTCCCTCTGTATTCTAAAGAGGCTGCCTTCTGTCAGCCTGGAGCAGGAGGCCTCAGTGAATTTTTCAATGTCTGTCTGTCCTTCTGTTCCATTTGTGGTCACAGAGCAGGAACCTGAGGCTGCTTGGGGCTGAGTTTAGGGAGCCGTTGACGGCTCCCAGTGAGCAGAAGTGGGGTTTTCATCAGTCCCCTAGCAAACAGGGCTTCCATGTCGCTGTGGAGGAGTGGAGTGCAGCACAGGAGGCCAGAGTACCTGGGTGATGGGGCCACCACCCAACTGAGCTTTTACATAAAGCCCTGATCATGCTGCCTGCTAGCTAAAGAGACCCAGGCAGCAGAGCCTTGTGTGGCCGGAGGATGCCTGTGAACCCCTGGACTCTGCTAATTGGGGTGCCCTTCTGTCTCCAGGACGTCCTGCTCTCTGTCTGAGTGGAAGAGATAAGGAGGGAGCGAGTCACTCTGGGGATCCCCTGCTGCGTGGGCCATGTGGGCTGCCTCCAGGTCCCCCACTGTGAGCAAAACCTGCTGTCTATTTCCTCAGAAAGCTCTGGGGTGCTTGTCCAGGGGACCCCGGGGAAGCCGGAAGCCCTTCTAAAACTAGGCTGGGGACACCTGATCAAGCAGCAGGTCAGCATGGCTTCACTGGGCAGGATTTTTTTTCCCCTTAAAATACTGTCAGGTTTCCTCCGTGGAACTGAAACGCACCTTCATCCCCCAAGTCAAAGTGGGGTTTTTTTTGTTTTATTTTATTTTGTTTTGTTTTTTAACTAGAAAATAAGAGAACCCTTCATTTCTAACAACCAGGGACTAACATGGGGTGTGCTTGGAAATTGTAGAAATCAGATCAAAGCCATCAAGTCCCGTGTGCTTATCACATGGAAAAATAGCAGCAACAACAAATAAAAGATGAATAACGAAGCAACCTTTGTTTTCTAGGAATAAGCAGTATTGAAAGGGAGATGCTGGCTGGCTTTGCACACTAAAGCAAGGGAGGCATGTTTTCAATATTTACAACCCCCACATGTCTAATAGTCCAAACTCACGCCAATATACATTCCTGATCACGGAGTTTCCCCCTATCCGAATATAAAAAGTATTGTATGTTATACTGACTTCAGGGCTAAATCTTTCCCATATAAGGTGTTTGACATAAATAGCTTTTATTATGGGACTCTGGACTAGAAAGGACCCCCATAGTTGTTAAAGGTCCCAGCTGCTGTTGTTATCATTGAAGACATTAAACTGCAATTCCTAACATCTAATATCAAATTTTAGCACAAATCCTATAAAACGTATCTTGTCAGAAAGTGCCAGAACCCCTAAGCTCTTTTCTGAGGAACAAATCGCAGCTGGCGTCTTGTCCCTGAGGGCTGAGCACCAATTCGCTGTGGCCTCTGGCTCAGACAGAAAATTAATATTCTCTGTTTCCCCCTCTATTGCTGGGTTCACAGGGAACCTCCAGGGTCTAGAACGGCCATGGAGCAGGCTACTTGATGGTGACACTGGCCTGCAGAGCTGAGTCCAAGGCCTGGACATAGGGCCCAGAATTAGGCATTCAGGGAATGAGGCTTGTGGGCCCCGGGGATTCTGCCTGTAGTGACAGCCCAAACATTAGCCAGAGCCCTCGGCTCCTGGAGAAATGGCATTGCCCACCCTGAGAGAGAGAGGTAACGTTTATTTTTGTATTTTTTTCTCTCTCTCCCATACACGGAGCTTCGGAAGACCACCAAGCGTGGATCATTTTTTTCCCCACCACGATGTACAATTCACATTTGTTAATCAAAAGAAAAAAAAAGGAAAAAAAAAGAGAGAAAAGAAAAGAAAAAAAAAAGCTTGAGGTCGCCTACCTAGACTTTTTTTTTTCTTAAACAGGAAACGGGTTTCAGATGTTTATATGTTAAGCAAGCCTACTAAATCTGTTTAGCCGTTTACCAGGCCCTGAATCTCACTGTTCACCTCCAATGTTCGGATCTCACAGCTAGCACGGCAATTCAGGTTTTTTTTTTTTTTAATCCCTCTTGTAATTTTCAATTAAAAAAAAAAAAACTTTCCATAGTCACCTGCCTGACTGGGGCAGCTCCAGCAGAGGTTAAATAAATGGAGCCGACAGCGTGCCCTGGGCTTGTTTTCATGCCACGAGGCACTTGATGATTCTCTCCGCAGTCACTGAAAGCAACAGGGCCACAAGTATTTTCACGGGTCTGCGATCACACGCTGCCGTCTGTCTGGGCTTCCCCTCTGGATGAAGACAGGGCTGCAGGTGTGAGGGGCACTGTACAGCGGTGGTCTTTCCTTAAAACACAGTTTCCACCGTGATGCTGCAGCCGCTGCAGAAGGTGGGGAACCGCAGGGCCGGGCAGTCACCGCTCTGAACCGGCTTGGCCGACGTCTGTGAATACAAGTTTTTGTTTTATTGCTGGATATCACCCCCTCGCCCTAGGGCTAGTAATTTTCAACAATCACGCTGGTTCCCGTGCCTACTACGGCAAATCATTTTTTTTTTTAAATGTTGGGGAGGGATGTGTATTTAGAGCCCAGGGAGACAGGAACACACGCAGGGGAGAGGCTGAAATCCTTTTTTAAGGAAATTTGTTAGCATTCAAATCTTTGGCTTAAAAGACTTAAATTACGCACTTTGCCACAGCGGCATCGAATGGCCCTGCGCTTTAACTCACTGCAATCAACCGCATTCATTCGGTCTGCAAGGGAGGCAAAAGACAGCTCTTCCATTTCATTAAGGGTAGGAAGAAGGAAGGGAACCCAGCTAATGCTAAATGAGCTCTTAACATCCTGAGGGTGCTAGAAAAGTTATTTCTAAAAATGAAAACAGGAATAAAGTCCTCCATTCCTACGGGCACTCACACATACATGCACTGAGCTTTTCCCTAGTGTCAGGGGTAGTTGAAGGAAAGTTGGGACAATGCAAAAAATAAAATAAAATAAATAAAAATAAAAATAAAAGCTATACAAGAAATATCCAAATTCCTTGAAATGTTGGTGAGTTTAGAATGACAAAACAAAGATTTAAATTTTTTTTTTGTCACCAAACTGAAAAGGCCACATTAAAATCCCAGAATCTGTTTTAACTTGGTGCCACCCTCTGCCTGCTTGTTTGGGCTATTATGGCTCAAAGTCAGGAAAGTTGGCTCAGCGATCCTGCAGTCACCTGCAGGCAAAAAGCAGCAAAGGTGACAAGAGGCAGTTCTCCAGAGCCGATCCTGAAGGCAGAAAGGCTACCAGGCTCCCCCATGGAGCCGGGGAGCAAACCCAGATGTTTGCCAGGGCGGGTTGGGAAGTCACTGAGGCCATTCTGTGTCCACGAAGCTACAGAAAGGGAAGAAACCAGCCTGGAATGGCAGCTGGGGGATTTCATCCCTGTGGGGGCCGGTGCAGCCGTGCTGGGCTAATGTAGCCGATTGGCAGCCTGTGCTAACACCTCAGGGCAGGAACCTGCTTTGGACCAGCACATTTCATTTCTAAATGTCTTTTGGACTCGCCGACTGTTTAGGACTAGAAACTGCCTAGGTCTGCCCGATTGCGGAGATGGTTCCCAAGCCGGCACCTGGGTGCCGTAAATCACCCCCCCCCCCCGGTAAACACATCAGGCCAGAACACGGGCTCAGGCGGCTGGGTGGCACCCTCCGTAATGGCAGCGGCTTTCACCCAGAACACCCCTCCCTGTGGGAGCAGAACCCCCATGCAGGGGGTGCAAGAGAAGGTCAGAGCCCCTCCACTCCCGCCGTGGCACCCAGGCGGCTCACCCAGGGAGGCTTGTCAGTTTGTCCCTCGGCGTCCGTGGGGTTAAGGATAGCTTTATGACCCCTCAACAGGGAAGCCTGCTATTTGTGAAGCAGCATGAAGAGATAAAACGCCAAGTTTAAAAAAAAATATTGCAACAGTTAAGTAACACATATCAAACTTAACTCCAGTAACCAAAAAAAAAAAAAAAAAAAAAAAAAATCCCAAACAGAACTAGTGAACTATCCCTCACAGCCAGAAAATCAAAGTGAGTTTCCTTTTTTCCTTCTAAAACATAGTGGACTGAAATTTAAAATAAAACCTTCCTCTTTTCTTCTTAGAACCTTAGCTGGTAGTGAACGGGCATCCACTGCCATTTGGACAGTTGTCACAAAGTACCCCAGTGGGGAAAAGGCAGAGGGATGAAGGAGAACTCGCTCCCCCCAATCACCTCCTTATTACGAATTTCTTTACATTTTGATGTTCTA
This sequence comes from Pachyuromys duprasi, assembly GCA_028658305.1. Lineage (NCBI taxonomy): Eukaryota > Metazoa > Chordata > Mammalia > Rodentia > Muridae > Pachyuromys > Pachyuromys duprasi. The sequence goes on from CM053744.1 coordinate 55,576,514, forward strand.
TTTTTTTTAAAAAATCTCTCTCTGATTATCTGGCCATAGTGGTCTTTTAAATGACGTCTTCTGTCTTCATGAAGACAGATGTGGACAGCCAGATAAACATCATGAAAGCCTTGGGGGCCGCTGCTCATGGCCGGCTGGGTTCCCTTTCCGCAGAGCCGAGAGGCCGCTCTGCCTCAGGACTCACACAGCTCCAAAGAAAAATAACCCAGAGAAATTAGTCCTCGGCTGGAGAAGCGAAGCCGGGATCAAATGATTGCTGATCAGAGCAAATATTTAAATCGCATGACTCAAATGGGGCATTATTAAATAAAGCGTGTTTAAAATTTCTCAGGCAGCAAACTCACTGGAAGAGTCTTTAAAACCCGATATTAGGAACCTGGCCGCCTGAGTGTCTCGAGCCTTGTCCGCTTGCAGGGAAAATTTACTCTAGACAGTGGTCAAAAAGCACATGGGTTTCTTCCTGGGAGTACTTTCCTGTGTTCGTAAAACAAAGGCAGAAGGGTTTCTAGGGAGCTATTGAAATTGCTGATGTGACATAATAAATGGAAGGCAAGTGAGCCATGTTTTCTCATTTATTCTTACAACACGGTGCAGCCCGGCTGAGGCAGGGACACGGGTGACAAGCAGGCGCCGAGAGCTCCGTGTGTGGGGTGATGTTTTCCCACCTGGGAGCGGGGAAAGCAAGCCGCCGGAGCTCTAGTCCAACCCCAGCTGGTCCCTAACGGATGCCCTGCTATTTACAGTTTGGACTTTATTTGCAAGATCTCAGATGTGCATGCACAAAACAGGAAAACCGTTGGGGATCCCAAACCTTGCTCCTTTGCCTCATCTGTGAGCTTGTTGGGTACTTGTGGTTCCCTGGAGATGTTTCTGTGTTTGGGGGCCAGCTTGGAGCTCGGGTCTGGGGTCTCTACCAAGGCTGGGAAGGTGGGAGCCCGTCACTCTGCTACCAGCCACTCTCCCACGCTACGCTTTCTCCTTCTGTAAACTGAGGGACACCGTTGGTGTGTCCCCATAGTGAGTGCCTGTCCCCAGGTTCCCTTGTACAGAGTCTTCTTCTGTCTAGAGGGGCCAGCTGAGAACTGCTCCGTGGACCTCCAACACAAAGTGGAGGGCGTGTCCGCACCGTAGAGGAGGCTGCCACGTAGGCAAACAGTTACAATGGCTTCCTTCATTCTTAAAAAATTGTTTTGATTACTGTGTGTGTGTGTGTGTGTGCACTCTTCTGTCATAGGCTCCCATGTGGAAGTCAGAGGACAGCCTGCGGAAGTCAGTTTTCTCTTTCCACCATGGGTTCTAGAATCAGACCTGGGTAGTCAGGCTTAGTTAGCAGCAAGCACCTCTACCTGCTGAGCCATCTCGGCAGCCCATGGTCTCATTTTGTTCTTAAAAATGTCCTTGGGCTACAAGGTGCTTCAAGAAAATGCAAGCGAAGCTCCTTTCCTGGGAAGGGCTGCTCACCCTGCAGGATCCCTGCCTGAGAAACCTGCAACCTTCTCCCTAAACAGATAAGAACAGTTTACTTTCCAGCTCAGACACAGCCTGACCCCTTCCTGTTGAGACATTCAGTTGTCAGTCAAGCCCCAGTTGTCTCAAATACCTGGCGTGGGGGCTGGGGGGTGAGGACAAGACAACTCAGTTGAAAAAAGCAGGGTGATGTGGCCTCGGGCAGGAGAGCTCTGGAGCGCCCTCTGGGGGCCAGGCGTATTTCTGGTACACTGGCGGATCACATCTTCTCCCAGGCAGGGCAGCCCTACTAACCCCTGCACACCTGCCAGAATGAGAGTGGTCCTTAAGACCGATCTTGAGCAGAACACCAGAAACATTAGCTCCAGCTGCAACCCCAGCATAGGGAAAAGACCCCTCGCTGGGGGTGGGGTCCTTGTTCCGATCTTACCCTGTGACTAGCATTCCCTCTGTGCTTCACTGTGAAGGTGGCTGCTTGGCAGAAGGGACAGTGGCCTGGTGGGCAGCACTCTGTCACCCCAACCGCTTTCCCTTTCCTCGCTTCAGAAGGCCAGACCCACTGCGATCAATCAGTACACAGAAGCCTGGTTTTCATTCTGCAGCGGATGGCAGCAATCTTACACCTCAGGGCATCAAAGCCTGCGGGGCTGGCTCTGCAGCGGGCCCCTGGTACCTGAGGAGACTGTGAGGGAGAAGGAGGAGGAGATGGGTCTCTGAGGGAGGTAGGAAAATAGCTGCTGTGGCTCGGGTGGGGGTGGGGTGGGGGATGGGGTAGGGGCCAGCAGGGCTGAGATGAAAAGATGGGCTGGGTGGGGGTGGGGTCAAGGGAGCCCTGGTCTCCAGATAGAGGGCTTCAAGGAAGATAGGACTCTGTGATCTCCACCTCAGCACCATTTGCTGTCTCACCTCCCCAGGAGCCCACTCTGCCTCAGCTGCTTCTGTGAGCCCTGACCCTGCTGGCCTCTCATCTCCACACTGTGAGCAGCTTTCACAGTTGAGGGTCTGCCTGTGACCTGTTCTCCAGGAAGTCTGAAGACCTCCCCCAGGTCCCCCAGCTCCCAGATGTGGTCGGGGATAGTATGGAGACACAGCCTGGAGCTGGGACTTCTCAAACCACACTCATCATGCTACCCCTGCTTCATTGCCTGCTTCAGCCTGCTTGCCAAGGCTGTGGCTCCCCCAATCCTCACCTCCAAAGATGCCTGCCTGGCCTGGGCTTGTCTTGGCCTCATGGCACAACAGGTGACAGAATGCCTGACCTCATTCTGAGACACAGTATTCTGCATCAGGCCCTTGGGAAAAGCAGAATGCTTCTCCCAGTGAGGGATGTCTGTCTAAGGTGTCTGCATCTACCACCTTCAGTGGTCATGGCGGAAGGGACCCTCTGCTCCCCTCCCCAACACCAGGGCTTTGCTATCCAAAAACCCTTGTGACTGTGACTAGCCTGCTCTACGCCTTTCTTATAAATCACAATGTTAGCCCAACTGGTGAGGCATGGGACAGCTAGTGAATAGTGCCTGTGTTGGAGTCTCACAGTTTTGACTATTTCCCTGTGGCCAGACATTATTTCGTGCCCAGTTGACAGACGGAGTTAGTGAGGTCCAGGAGAAGCATGCCAAGGCGCACAGCTAGAGAGCCTCAGACCCTGTCTTTAACCTATGGGACTTGGGCGCACTTCAGGGGCCAGGAGAGCATGTGGTGCTGAGTGGAAATGGTTTCTGGGGGAGGGTGGTCAGAGCTACAGGCCATCGCTGCAGTCTTGAAGCCCAAGTCCCCTTTACCCCCGGCTGGCTCACATAGAAGCCACCTAGTGCGTGGCTGTTCTCCTTTCTCTGCTCCAGGCTCTGTACTGACGTCCCCTTTTTTCCTGAAGGGCTGGGAACTGTGTTCTCAGGAATGAGAGGGAATAACCTGTCCCTTGCTGGGACAGAGCTGGAGGCTTGAGACAAGGAAGGGCTGAGCATGTGTGGGGAAGAGTGGGGTCCTTGCTTGCCCATGGCCTCATACCTCTGATCCCTGCACAGGGTCCTCGAATATGAAGCACGAAGGCTGCTCTCAGAGCGGCAGGGGGATACACAAGGGACCTTGTAGTCTCTGAGAGGCTGAAGGACAGGAGCCGCTGTGCTTTGCTTCAGAGGGCGTGGACTCACTGCTCAGGGAGGTGGTCTGTAGGAGACCCTGACACTGTGTGTGTCCCTTGGCCACCCTCTGTGTCTCCTTCCTTCTGAAGAAGATCAAGGGACTTAGTGCTGGCTGCTCTGCCCACAGCCTTTCTGCAGTTGTAAGAACAGCAAGCAAAGAGTTAAATAGCAGAGATGGGACATTGTCACACTTTAGATACAACCCCAAGGCTCTAGGGGTAGCATCATTTGTCAGTGGTCTCCTGAAGAACTGTGCAATGGGCCCGGATAGTGTGACTCAGCACTGACCATTAGGCTCTCTGCCTCTTGGTAAGACAGAGTTACTATTCCTACTATATATTCTGTTTTGGTTTCTGCAAAACATGTTTGTCTTCCATTGCCAATCTGCACTCAGTTTTGAGAGATAACAAAGGGAAATCCTCTGACATACTTTGTTCTGGTGACACCTCTCATAGATACAGCACAAAGTCCTGGCCGGGATAGTGGTGGTATCCAGGAGGGTCATCCTGAAAATGCTTGCTGCTTCTGCCCTGAGCCTCACGAAGCAGTGCCTGGATACGGTTGCATCCAAGAGAGCCTGGTGGGGAGATTTTTGTCATCTGGGCTCACATACCCACAACACCCAATACAGGAGATTTTAGTGGTTGTTATTATCTACACTTTATGTGTTTGTTCTTATACTGAGGCTTTCCCAGAGTCTCACAAATGCAGGGCAAGATGCAAGCCCTGTTCAACATTTGTAAAAGGAGGATTGAAGGGTGTTTTCTTACAGAGCTTCGAAACCTCTCTGGGCCATTCTTTCAGCAATCTATACCAAGTGCTTGGTGGTCCCCCTTGCGGGGTGGGGTTGTGGGTGTGCTCAGGCCTAGTGTCCCTGGCAAGTTGCACTTTCACCCCAGGTACCCCGGGAAGCCAGCGCTGTGCCCTGCTCTGCCCTGCTTTTGGAGCCTCTGTGGTTTCTCTGGCCCTTACTGGCCTGTGATCTTTCAACAGTTAAGAGCCTCACTAATAACAGATTTGAGAGCAATTTGCATGGCTTGGTGGAGGCCAGGTTTCTGGGTTGGGGAGCAGTCCCAAGCACTAAGCGTAAAGCTGCCGCTAATTCTGCTGACGAGAAACAACAAACAGCTTCGCACCCTCCTTTGTTCTGCTGTGGACTAAGGAAAACCTCAGCCCAGGAAGCTGAGGACTCAAGGAAAGCGTCCTGCGCAGGATGCCTCCCCCTGGACTCTGCAGGAACCCTCTCCGTTCTGTGGCCTGGGGGCTTCTCCTCAATTCTTCTTAAACAAAACAAAACAAAAAAGCCCTTTCAGAGTGACTGTGACTCTGCCCCTCTAGCGAGGTCTCTGGAGGCCAAGTCCACCAGGTGACCCTGTCCTTAGACTTCAATAGCACTGGGCTGGGCATCAGGCTCGGTTTATAGAGCGTTTGTCCGGGCATTCACAAAGCCCTGGGCTGATCCGCAGCACTGAATAAACTGGGTCTGGTGGCGTGCTCCTGTAGTCCTAGGTGGAGGCAGAGGAGTCAGGCGTCCTGGTCACCCTCAGCTGCATGGCGAAGCTAAGGTCAGCATTGGTTACACTAGACCCGATCTCAAAAGGCAAAACAAAACAAAAACAAAAAACCAACCAAACAACAATAACAAAAAACCTAGGCAAATAAAAAAAGATAACTGTTTCTTTTTAATTTTCATATTACATGAGATTACATTACTTATATGCTGCTGTTTGAGTCTTTCTTACTTGCAAGAGCCATAGAATGGTTTTTAAATATTCATTTAACAATAAAGAGAACTGATTTTAAAAAATAAGATGGCTCAGCAATTAAGAACACTTATTTTCTCAGAGGACTGGAGTTTAATTCCCAGCATCCTCACACTGGCTCACAACCCGTCCCTAACTCCAGTTCCAGGGCACCTGAGGCTCTCTTCTCATCCCACCAAACATGCATGCAGTATACAAACATGCATGCAGACAAAACACGTGCACATAAAGTAAATAAACAAATTTAATAAAGAAAAGTTAAAATGTATGAGGATAAGCAGAAATGACAAAAAAAACAAAACCAAAACAAAATCTTAGACAGTTTTGATAGAGCTGGGATGACGGTGTCTTAGAAATGCTGATCACGAGATACCTCACGGTACACTAGGAGAGACTGAGGCACAGAGAGAGTAGGAGGGGCATGCTGGATAGAGATGGACAGCAAGTTGTTGTTAGAGTTCTCACCCAGTGGTCCTGGAAGGCTGCAGGTGGAAACTGAACTCAGAACCCTGGGCGGCTTCTCCCCTGAGGATGAAGTAAGCCGCTATGCAGTTCCACAGTGCCCAGGAAAGGGTGGAGCAGGACCGAGCTCCCTGTCTGCGGTGAGCCATCAAGAAGGATTTGTGGGGGTGGTGGGATGGCTCAGTGAGTAAACCACTTGCTGTACCAGTTCGATCCCTGGGACCCACCTAAACACCTTAAGGTTTTCAAGAGAACTGATTCCTCAAAGTTAGCTCCACACTCACCGTGGCGTGTGACATACCCTCTGCCCTATTAAAAAGTAAATCTTTTTTATTTAGAATGGTTTTTTTTTCCTGAGATGCTTTTGCTATATATCAAGGCTATCCTTGAATTCACTATATAGCCCAGGCTGGCCTCCAACTCAAGGCAATTCTCCTGCTTCAAACTCCAAGCCCTAGATGACAGACATGTATTTTCTCACAAACGATTTCCATCTTCAGAAGCATTGTTTGAGAACACACGTATTAAATTGTAGACCCAATCCTGTGGTAGGAATAAAGAAAGCAAAGTCCAGAGAGGACAGGAGGCACTGCCCTGGGCCAAACTGCTACACGAGGCTCCTGAGGGACTGCATTTCAGTGTCTGCTGGCCGTTGGTTTTACTGATGTGAAGGCCATCCCTCATGGCCACGCGCTTAGACTGTTCCTGTATCCACCTTAATAATACTGTTTCCAGCACAGACCCTTATACAAACATCTATGTGGACCTGCCTGTCTGTTTCCCTCCATAAATCCGAGCTAGAGCAGCCTCAGATCACAGGGAATGGACCCTCTGCGAGCTTCTGGCAGCACCGCCAAATCATGCCTTAGAGAAGCTGTAAATGTGCTCGTGTGTCTGTGAGCAAGGCCTGAAAACACTCGTTTCTTTGTGACTCCACCAACACTGGGCATTATGACTTCTAACCATTTATTTTTTTGGCCAGTTGAAGGACCAGGGAATTCTATTCACCAATTCGTCTGCAAACAACCAACCTCATGTCTTAGTACCTTGCTTGGTCTTGCACCTAGCTGTCTGAAAGCAGCGCCCGCTACATTAATGAGAGACGTGTTCTTGCTCAGTGAGGGTCCAACAGTTGCTTTTACAGTGCTTAGGGCTTGGAACTTGGGGCTTGGGGCTGGGTTTTGCCCCATCCTCTCTTCTTGTACCTGTTGGAAAGGCCCAGTGGGGAGTAGGGACAGGGAGGAGGCCTGGCTGGAAGAAGGCTTACAAATCCTTGGGTGTGTTGACAAGAAGCTTAACAAAGCAGAGCTCTGGGCCCTAGGGAATGGTCACTGCTTGTGGTACCATGAGCTAGCCAGCCTTGGGTCCCTGATCCTTCAGTCTGTTAGTCAAAAGGACCTGAGCCTGGTGATAGGAGTCGTAGAGAGCAGGACACTGGGCAATGGGGTGGGGGGGCGGGAAGAGAGGTTGGAGCTGCACCCTTGAATCCCTACATTGCCTAGGAAAGGCAACCAGAGTTGCTCAGCTGACTGTGATCCTGATGTCCACTTCCTAGGCTTGGTAGTGAGGACCGAATATACAGTGAGAGTAGCCATCCTAAAGAACAGAATGACACTCCATGTCCTTAACCCTGGCCTCTGCTTATTTCTAGAATTTTGTTAGCACCAGAAGGACCCCCTGGGATCCAGCAGCCACCATTTCTCATCTCTCACCCTGCCCCCAGCCCTGGAAACTACTGATTTGTCTCTGCTCTACGGATTTGCCTGTTCTGGACATCTTATGTAAGTGGAATTAGTCAATATGTGGAGTTTTTTTTTTTCTTCTGCATCTGGCTTCCCTCACTTCCCTCACAACCTGTAAAGGCTGTGGATTGTCAATGGGCGACTGTAAATGGTGTGTCATTTGGGTGACAATCCGTTCGTCCCTCCTTCTGCTCTATGCAACAAACAGACAGCATGGGTGGGCAGCTTTGGCTGTTGCGGGCAGTCCCAGCATTTGGAACAGTTGTGCCCATGGTTTCGCTGAATTCTGTCTGTAATTCAGAGATACGGTGAGATTCTGGAACCCGAGTTTGCTCTGGGTTTTTAGTAGGGAAAAAGGCTGCCTGCTCCCCAGGAACTACCATTCCCCACTCTCACTAGAAGAAGAGAGGAGAAGTAGTCCAGGCTGTCAGTTCAGGCTTGCAAGAGATCACACCCAATCTGGGTTCATGTGACACTCACAATGAGGGGTTGGCAGCAGGGTCCCCACAGAAACTGTGCAGTCACTGTCTCCCAGAGACTAGAGTCCCCTCCTGTTCAGATGCCACCCTTTCTGGGAAGCTCTCTGCCTCTCCCACCTTCTGTTTCCTGCCTTGAAAGTGGGGTTGACACGCCTCAGTTGAAGGACTTGGTACCTGGTGGGCACCCATAGGAGAAGGCTCCTTCAGGTCCTTCCAGAAACCTGTGTGGCGTGCCTCGGAGGCTTCTGGTACTGTGGCAAAGTTACAGCACCCTAATGATGCCTAACCTAATTAGAGAAGCATGAGTTCCGGGCCCTTGAGAAAATGCCCAAAGTGGGGCATTGGAACCAGGCTGGCTTGAAGTACCTCCCTGGAGGGCAAATGCATCTGGTCAGCCCCACCCGCATCCCAGGCTGTCCAGGAGGGAGTGGCTGTGGCCACCTCATCGGGGACAGGCAGGCTGTGTATACAACCTTTCAAGGGCTAAATAAACGTCGTAATTTACCAAGAAAAGGCCTTTCAGGGCCACCTCTGGCTCTGAGGTCTCAGGACTTATGGGACAAAGCCAGCATCCATCTTCCTGTGTGACATGTTCCTGTCAACAGTCACCCTAATGGGAACTGAGCTGGCCACAGCAGCATGGCAACCCCTCCCTGGACCCTGCCCTTCTTAGGCAGCAGAGAGAGGGGCCGGGGTTAGGGCTGAAGGGCAAGGAGGGCTTTAGGGTGGAGTGAAAAATCAGGGCCAGAGGAGGGGGTGTGGGGAAGACTAGGGACAAGAAGAGGGCTGTGGATGGTGGGGAGACTGCCCTCCTCCTCAGCTGTTCTGCCAGCTCCCTGGGGCTTATGGGATCAGAGCCAGATGGCCCCTGGAGTCCAGGCTCCTGGACGACTCCAAAGCTGTCACACTTCAAAGCCTTGCAGCCCAGACTGGAATGCAGGGAGCCTGGGCGGGGAGTCCCGGCAGATGGCTCTGAGGATGGCAAGAACAAGGCACTCCTAGCCCAGCCAGAGGTCTGGTCCTGGCTGCCTGGCTCCCAGGAGCTGCCATGGTGGGGCTGCCTGTCTAGCCCCTAGCAGTTCACGCAGGCAATGCAGATGAGAACGCATCTCGGCTCACCAGGCTGCTGTGAGATCAAAGAAGACAAGGACCACAAATGTCCCGGTTCTGTGGAAGGTGTGAGCTATTGTGTGGATGTGGTGGAGCTGCCCGATAGCGGCATAAATCAAGAAGTACGTGTAATTTCAAACCATCTAGAAACGATGTTTTTAAAAAGAAACAAAAAGAGCAGGATTGGGCCAGTGAGACGGTTTCCAGGGGAGAGGCGCTTGCCGTCAGACTCGGAGTTCTGTCCTCAGTACCCATGCGGTGGGCAACTCTATGACTCCCACAGGGACAGAGCCACATACACAGCAATCAGTCAGTCAATCAACCAATAATTGGGTGTGTGTGTGGGGGGGGAAGCCTGAAGCCATTCTCCTCCCTGCTGTTAGCAGGAAACCTCACAGGCAACCAGCAAAGGAGCCGGGGTGCAGACGCCCCAGAACCTGCTCTCCAGTCATATTCCCAAGCTCTGTTCACTACGAGGCACTTTTCGGGGCTCCCCACACAGCAGTGCACGGTCCTGGGACCAGGTGGGCAAGGAGGCAGACTGGAGGGAAAAATTGCCACCAACAGCATCCGTGTCTCCTGCTCAGGCAGCAAGCCAGGGGCACCACAGCTGGATCTCCGTGACTGCGTCTGGGCCTGGTTCAAAGCCACTTTGTGGATAACTGTTCTTGAAGCTGCAGAAAGGCAGGTCCCACAGCGTCAAAAGCTGAGGCACCGGGCACTTTCCCACTTACTACATGTGCTGGCTAACAAGAAGACATCTGCCTCCTCATTGTGGTTCTGACGCCCCGAGGACTTTCATAGAGGATGATGGGAAGACATATCCTACAATGGAAATCCCATCCACCATGACTTGGGATGGGGGAGGGGAGGGGGTCACCCCATTAATATGCCAAACACCTCATAAATATTTGTAAAATTCCTGAATGCTGTATCCACTGGCTGCTTCCGCCCTTAGGTCAGCCTGCTCCAATCTCTCTTCGCTTTGATGCCTGAGCTCTTGCTTAAGGTGTCCACGTCTCCCTGTCTCTCCTCCGAAGAAGACCGTGATACCGTGCTGCTACCTGGTGATGGAGCAGGTAACACTGACAGGCCTACTGTGTGCAGGCGTGCTGAAGCATATCATCTGTCCTCCCAGCTGCCCACTCCTGGCACCTGTCCCTAGTTCACAGAGGCTCAGTGTGTAAAGGTGGCACAGCATGGCTGCAACCACTCCTCATGTGCTCATGTCTGGGCCCCGTCAGTCATTCGGATTCTGCTGTCTGGATGGTAGTGGATTTTGTGCTTTGTCTCTTTCTGTGTCAACTCAGGGGGTCTAGGAAGCAGTCAGGGTGGAAAACTGAGCCCCAATCCTTTGCCCTGGATATGAGGTCCCCCCAGCCGGCTATACTGGGTTCCCTGGGAAACCCAGACCTGCATAGCCAATCTGCCCTGGGACAGTTGTGTGTGTGTGTGTGTGTGTGTGTGTGTGTGTGTGTGTCAGCTTGAAGACCTGCTGACCTGAACATTTGGGCCTGAACCCAGGAAAGTCCCACTAGGTCAGGAAGCAAGCTCAAGGGGGGAAGGCCAAGGATACCACAGCTGGGTCTTTTGAGTTAGAGAGTCCTGAGAATGGCACCGATGCGAGAAGAGAGGGGTGCAGGGAACTCACTGCCTCCGTCATATGTGGACACCCTACGGCCCCCTGCCATGGGAGTCTGGCTTTCCTCAGGGTGGGCTAAGAGATCACATTCTGGGACCTTGGGGTGTGTTCAGATTCCAGCCCTACCACTGACTGGCTGTGTAATCTTGGATACATCTCTTGATCAGTTTCTGTGTAGTCTGTTTCCTCCTATGTGAAGTGTAGAGTCTTGTTCACGCAATTAAACCCCTCTAAAAATGCCCTCCTGGCACAGACATGCCCGCATCCAAACTAGCGACCTGGAGATGTGCTTATGAGGAAAAGGGTTCTTGCAGAGGAGAATGATGATGACGGTAATGACAGAGACAGGGTCTCACTATGTCACCCTGCTGGCCTGGATTCCCAAGAGATGTTCCTGCCTCTGTGTCCCAAGTGCTGAGATTAAAGGTGTGTGCCTCCTCCCTGTGCCTGTTTTAGGACCTTGATGAGGCCATCCGAGAGTAAGGACACTGACTGGTGTCCTAAGGAAGGAGTGGAGAGAGAGCAGAAACAGGAAAAAGTTGTTGGCAATGGAAGCTGAGACTGGAGTAATGTGGCTGTAAGCCAGGGGGATCCTGGGATAGCAGGAGGCTGAAGGAGGTCTCTAGAGCATCCAAGGGGACAAGGGGACACAGTTAGGCACACCGGGCTTCAACGGCTGCTTGGAGTTGGGTCATGCTTACAGCAGTCCCGGGACATGAACATGGCAGCCTCCTCTATACACACCTTCGCACCCAGTGTCTGCCCTTTAGAGACATTCCCACCCGGACCTGAGCCAGCAGGGGGGAGTCCTGTTGGTTTGTTTTCCCTTTTAGCTGTCTCTCCAACGGTGAGAACTGGAAGGCTGCGCTGTGTCCAGCCACCTTCCCTGATGGCCCGCACCAGAGCTCTACAATACAGTAAGTTATTAGCGTGGAGGCATCACGCAAACATCCCCAGGGTGTGCACTTTGTTTCTTACCGCTTATGACATGTGTAGGCTTCTGACCACAGTCACAGTCAAAGCATCCCATCCCCACAGGGACACCATCTGCCTCTTCCTGGCTGGTTTAGAATTTTATTAAAAATTTTTTAGTATACAAAAGAGTTGACTTATTGTGACATTTTTATACATGGACAGCAGCCACTCCCTCACCTTCTTTTATTCTTTCTTCTTCTCCCAAAGTCCCTTAAAATATCTATCTATCTCTGTCATCTATTTATCTCTATCCATCTATCATCTATCACTATCAACCATCTATCCATCTATCTATCTGTATTAAATAATATACAAGCACATATTACATGAGAGAAATCAAGTGTTATTTGCCTTTCTTTTAATAGTGTCTGCTTGTTTGGATGTGCGTGACCTGGGTACAGTGCCCAAGAAAACCAGAAGGGGGCATCAGATTGTTACAGGCTGTGAGCACCGTGTGGGTGCTGGGAACTGCAAAAACAGCGTGTGATCTTAACCTCTGAGCAATCTCTCCAGGCCCAGGTGTCGGCCTTTCTTTCCCTCTCTTGTTCCCTCCTCCTCTCCCTTACCTCTCTCCTCTTCTCACATGATCTTCCTAACCCCATGTCATGTATGTTCAGATCTGTTTGCTATTGTTTTTAAGATTTATTTGTACAGTATTCTGCCTGCATGTGTGCCTCCTTACCAGAAGAGGGCACCAGATCTCATTATAGATGGTTGTGAGCCACCCTGTGGTTGCTGGGAATTGAACTCAGGACCTTTGGAAGAACAGTCCTCTTAACCTCTGAGCCATCTCTCCAGCCCTCAACTCTGGATTTTATGTGAGTGAAAATCCTCCATATCTTCTTGCTGAACGTGGCTCACTCTGCCTATCATGAGGATCTGCAGTGATGTCCACTTTTCTGCAGATGACATAATTTCCCTCTTCATGCCTGAGCAGCACTCTTCTGTGTGCCTGCACATTTTCTTCATCCATTCCTTTGTTGATGGATACCTAGGTTGTACCATTTGCAGCCTGGGTACATTCACATTTTCTCTAGCAGAAAGCAAGGGTTCCCCTTCTTCATCCTCACCCGCTTTTGTTTTCACCGTTCGCCCTGGGGTGAGATGGAACCCCACTGAAGTATTAAGCAACATGTGCTCAGGACCATGAGGGTTTTTCTAAATCTAGTTTCTTCAGTATTTGATGGGATTCATGTTTAATCATGTAGACACTCGTGTGCATGCTGTGTGTCTCATGTCTGTGATGCTTACGGAGGCACTGGCTCTTCCTGGAGCTGGAGTTAGTTCCAGGCAGCCTCGAGCCCCCTGACAGAAGTGCTGGGATCATGCTTGGTTCCTGTGGCAAAGCAGTGTTCTGCAGCAGAGCCGTCTCTCTGGCCCCATTTTGTGTGTGTGTGTGTGTATCGAGTGGGGTAGGGTAGATTTCTTCAGCATCTTATTACTGGGACCCCATGCCATGCCTGGTCATGGCAGAAGCTGGGCACACACGGACTGCCTGAATGCTGGTTATAAGTCACCCCACTTGAAGAGGAGAGGAGGCCCCTGGGCTCAGGGCCACACAGCCCATGTCAGGACACGCAGCTGCAGGACGTGTGCCCCTTTCACATTGGCTTCATGCTGGGCTGCTTTCTGTGGTCAGAATTTGGAGTCTAAATGCAGGTGGTTGCGTTGTCCCTGTGACACCCCGGGTCGTTAGAGTCCTTCCCTTCCCCATCCATCAGCTGCACCCTGAGTACCCCCAGAACCAGGACCCTGTGGGGCATCCCCAGCTGTGAGTCGCTGGGCACATCCACAAGGCTGATAAAAGTGAGAGCCAGGACGCAGTGGAGCCTGGAACGGGATGCTGATAACCAGCCCTGCTTTGATGTCCCCCAAGTTCAGAACGGGCCGGCCTCCTGGGCCGACGCTACACGCTTGTTTATTTTTGTCGCTGTGTAGGCTTTTTTGATTTCCTCTTCCCAAGCGGGACAGCCATCATTACTGCTGTCATTACCCCATTGGAAATGTTGCTAAACTCATGTCCCGCTCCATCCGATCCCCCTCCAGAGGGCCCAGGGAGGACCACCCACGGCGACCAGCAGGCCAGCCCTGCGTATCACGTTAGCCTGGGGAAGTTTGTAATTTCAACACACATACACACAACACACACCCACACACTCACAGCACACACATGTGCGCGCGCACACACACACAAAACCAGACTGGCCTTTTCTAGCTGTGCCAACCATCGCCCCTGACAAGGCGGGCTGGAAGCTTGCCTCGGTGTCCCAAGAACCTGGTGGCTCCCGAGGAAGGTGGCTCTGGGGCAGGTTTCACTGGGAGGTTTACAGCCCTTGGGTCCAAATGTGTCCAGTCAGAAAAGCCACAGCTGAGCTGCTGTCTCTGTAAATACCTGCACATGACACAGCGAGCACCGGGAAGGGGCTGCCAGCCTGGACACCACGCCACGTCTCCCTGAGTCCAGACCCAGTCCCAACACACAGGGTGTACACTGTCTTCAGAGCTTACTCTTCTTTAGAGGCTGTGAGGCCAAATCTGGATGAACATGTGCACATGCATGCATGAACACACACAAGAACATTTGTATACACACATGCTCACGTGCATACACATGCACGCACACACACATGGGAACACACACAGGCACATGCCACCATGCCACCTTGCATTTCCCTCCCCACCGTCAGCATCTTCCCTTCCTAGGGCTTTCGGGAAGTGTCCCGGTAGTTTTGAGGCTAGTGAGAGTCGAGTGGCTTCTTCACCCAGGGTCCTCTCTCCCTCCTCCGGTCTCTCTCTTTAACCAGCTTTGAAGGATTTTTAGTGGCTGTTGTTTTCCAGTCCACCCTCACTGAGAACCCTAGTTCACTCAGAAGAAATTCTGAACTCGGCGAGCCCGCCTGAGCAGCCTTGAGCCCCCGACATTCTCCAGCGGTGCTGTGCTTACCCTCAGAAGCCTGTGGGCATGTCATTGGGCGTGTCATTCACTGTGGAGTGGGTCTCAGTGGTGAGCCGAGAAAAAGGGGGATGAGCCGAGAAAGCGGTGGGAGGTGGAAAACGACACAGCCAGGAAAAGGAAGGCTGCCGGTCCCCGGTGTTCAGGGGGAAGCCTGAACCATGCAGGTGCACCCCACACTCACTGAGACCCCTGAGCTGTGTGAGCACGGGTGAGCTGCCCACCCTGAGCCGCTGAGCAACATTGGACAGGCTGCCTAATCGCTTCTCCAAGCCTCGCCTTTATCATCTGTAAAATGGAGCTAACAGCATCCCCACGCTGCCGAGGCCACACATGGGCCTGCAGGTTCAGGAGGTGTTTTCCGAGTCAGTGTGTTGAGCATTTAGGAGATCAGGTGACACAGAGCAAGCTCCAAGCAATCTATGTGCACTGCAGTAGGCCAGCGGAGGAAGTCCTAGAAGATGGGGCGCTGCTGTGGTGGACACGGCTGTGATGCGGTGAGTGGACATGAAGCCTTTGGATATAAGGCTCTGAGTTCTCCATTTTGGAACATTTTTTCAGTGAAAATCTGTAACCAGGCAGAAAATTTAAAGAGTTGATACCCTGAGTTCAAATCCAGATTGTCCTGTAACCTCCACATGTGCATCCCATAACTAACTAATAAACTAGCTAACTAACTAACTAACTAACTAACTATGTGTATTTAAGATTTATGAAGATCTGTATGATGTTCAGGTACCTGTCACCCATTTGTGACTTTGACATGCCTGCCTGGTTCGTCACCTGTCTGACCTTACATCCTCCTTTCTGCCTGTCAGTGACTATAATTCTGGGTGTTCACACTTTTCAGAGTGAGCGGTAGTAACCGGTACCCTCAGCCTGCCTGTACTGTGACATTCGCTAGAGCCCAGCACTGCTTTATAGGCTTTTTGGTTTTAGATAGAGAGGACATGGAGCCAAGCTGGAATAGTTGGAAGCCTGGGTCAGGAGAACGGACAGACACCCCAAGCTAGCCTGGACTACATAGAAAGTACCAAGCCAGCCAGGACTTCATGGTGAGGCCCTGTGCTCAAAAATGGTAACTGCCAGAAGGATGTGGAGTTGGGTCTGAATACTGGGTGGTTTTGACAATGCACTGTTTTTTTCTATTATTTGTGTGTGTGTAAGTGATGCCTGTGTGCATGTATATGACAAGTGTGCATGTCTGCATGTGCCTGTGAAGATCAGAGGTCAAACACAAACATCATCCTCAGGAGTCTTCTCCTGAAAGACAGGTGTCTCCCTTGCCTAGAGGGATTCTTCTGTCTCCACCTCCCCATGCCCGGGTTACAAGTGCCCACCACTATGCCCGGCTTTTCATGTAGGTTCTGGGGATGCAGTTCAGGACCTTGAGGCAAGTACTTTACCCACTAAGCCATCTCCCTCACCACCTTTGTCTACAGTGAAAGTGAATAATCAGCATACAAACTGTGGGACCTTCCACTCAGTGGGGCTGGGAGAGAGGGCAGGGGCTGGGGCCAGAGCCACCAGAGAAAGAATGCCTGGAAAAGCCAGCATGACATCTTGTCAGGGGCAGGAATATGTGTGTGTGTGATAGTGACCTTGACAACCAGGGCTGTTTTACTCCCAGAGAGCTGTCTCCTGGAACCTCCTCACCTTAGATTCCCCAGGCCAGGAGCACGCTGGCTGACATCAGAGCTGCTGGCCTTGGCCTGAAGGGTGTCTCTGCTCCAAGTCATATCTTCTTGGGTGAGTTATCCAGTGTTCTGGGCCTTGGGGTCTACATCGAGCCATGTACCTCTCCCTGCTCCCAGGATGGGGAGAATTTGGGATGCTTCAACACAGCTTGTCTTTTCCCAACCTGCCCACCTTGAACGTACCTTTGCAAAGTTGTCTCTGTTTTCAACTTTTTTTTTTTTTTTTTTAAGATTTGGAAAGAGCCTCAGGATGCAAAGCCAAGAGGCTTCCCTCCTCTCCCCATGGCATCTCTGCCCTGCTTGGTGTCTGCAGAAATCCAGGGCGATGAATCGGCCTGCAGACTGACGCGCGCACTTATTCTTTGGTTACAGCGTGATTGCAGCGTCTACTCAGTCTAGGGCTAAGAAATTGAAAGACATTCTTGAGCCTTCTCCAGGTCCCGAATCTGACACCACTGTTCCTCCCTGGGTTTTGGCAGAACCTTGGAGACTAGTGACCCAGCAGGGGTAAACAAGTTTAGGTAAACACTCCAGACACTGATTCAGGCCCTAAATCCATCAGTTCGCATTTTGCCTCACTCACCACAATGTTTTAATGTCATTAAGAATGTAACTTCTTAGGAAAACTAAGAGAGTCTGTTTTTAGCCCAGACATGCAATTAAGGGAATTAGTAACTTGATACATCACCCTCCGAGCTCCAGCACAGTAAGAAATCTCGTGTGACCCTTTATAAAGACACCCTTACAACCCACACCCGGCTTCGACCAGCTCCCATCTGAGGGCAGCGGGAGGAGAAAAAAACAGAGAGAAGGTGGGAGCTGCAGGGGATGGGAAGATGCTTCAATGGCCAGAAAGTGGGGTCTGCACCTTAGAACACGGTCATTCATGGAACCCCTGACCCCGCCTCAGCTCTAAGGGGGTCACAGAGCATGTTTTAGGGGGCTGCTCTGGGGAAAATAGAGGAAGGATTTTACCTTCTCCCTTTTAGGGCTTGTGACAGGGAATTCTGCTTCAACATCTTTGGATTTTTCCTCAGCTTAGGGAGTGTGGCCTCCACTCCCTATGGCGGGGTATCCTATGTGGAGAGCTGGGTTAGCAGCCTCACTCCTTCTAGATGTCAGGTGTGCCCTTAAGAGGAAAGACCAGAAATGCCCCTGAGGCAAAGATTACCCTTGAGAGAGACCCACAGCTACTGATGAGTCCATTTGTTTGGCACATTTGTAGGGGAACTGAGGCCAGAGAAGGTGCTAGAGTTAGACCAGGAACCCAGACCACAAGGGAGAGGGTGGTATGGGGCAGCATAACCCAGGCTCCTGGGACCAAAGCCCAGACCCTCTGCTCAGTTCCCACGGCATCTAGGTGGAGGGATTCTCAGCCACAGTGAAGGTTTCTCCGAGTGGCCTAGTGGTCATGGCTCTGCCTGGGGGAGGGGAAGGCTTCAGTGACACAGGCTGGCCATCACAGGCCCTTGACAAATGGGGCCCACTGTCACGTGTGCACATGTCAGAAGCAGACAAACAGGTTGGTGGCTTTCCACAATGCCTGAATTTATTGAATAACAATTTTCTAGATAACTCTGCTTGGCTTAACGGCCTTGGCTGAGGCAAACACATACTCTTTTATTCCAATTTTAATTACCAATGCTAATTCTCAGCTTCCATATTAAACATTGAGCAGTAAATATATCTATCTTTAGTCAATCATCACTTATCTACTACCTGTCTGTCTATCTGTCTGTCTGTCTGTCTGTCTGTCTATGTAAGTTGTATGATAGCCTTAAAGTTTGAGGCAACAAGGGGTCTCACGGGGTCTCAAGGGTTTCAAGATGCCTGAGAGGCCAAAGCTGGGAAACTGACAGGGATGTGATAAGGTAATGGGCAAACTGGATTGCGAAGCTGGAGAGGCTTCTGGCCATAGTCAGGCTGCAGAGTCAGAGCTGAGCTGCAGTGAGGAGGCCAAGAAAAGGGCAGGACTGGGCCCAGCTAAGAAAATGGGTTAACAGATGAGTGCCAGAACCATGAGGGTAAAAGGCAGACAGGCAGGCGATGGAGTAGGCTAGATCGGTACCGGGCCAAGAAGAATGGAGCCCGGGACAGTCAGGAGTCCTCTGCCTGTTGGCTCCTGACCTACATGGGGAGGTCAGACCACAGGTCTGTTGGGTCTTCAGCATCTCAGGGCTCAGTGTCCATTTTATGTGTGCAGTCTGTGTCGGAAAGTCACATCACTTCCTTGGTCTCAGAGGTCGGATAGGTTCTCAAGTCTTGCTTCATCCTAACTTGGCTCCAGAGACCAACTTGATTGGGGTGGCAGGAGAATGAAGAAAATATATTAGCACACGTAAAAGCTGAGGTTGGGCAGAATGGGGTCCATGATGGAGAAGCCACAGCCCCCAGGAAGCGCAGAGCGTTTATTATGTAGAGTTGAGCAGAGAGGCGGGGTCATTGCCTACAGCTGAAGAAGGGGGCAGGGCTATGGTGCACAGCTGGATGGAGGAGGCAGGCTTAGCTAGGAGCAGTCCCTGTAGGGAGCCGTCTTCAGGCTGTCGACACTCATGGGAGAAAGCTATGGTGGCTGTTATCTGTGCACACTGTCAACTGTCACACTCGGACTCCAGAGAAAGGCTTCACCATTCTTTGAGCCTTGCCCGGGGAAGGCTTTGTCGCTCGCATGGGATGAGGCACTGGAGTCCTTGGCATGGGTCTGCCCATGTCAACAGCACACATTCACTCAGGACTTCATTTACCCAGGGCCTCCTTCACTCCCCACAGGGTCTGCTTTTCCTGGTATGATTTTTAAATACCTCCGTACACCTTTTCAGCCTCAGTTCACCTGTGGACACTTGAGTCCCTTCTGACTCTCAGAATAAGTCATTTCAGTCTGTGCCATGTGGGTGATATGAAGCAAATGGTGGCACTATCATGCCCACCCAGGTGCAGAATCATCCTCCATCTTCAAAATAGAGCAAAAAGCTTCTTGCAAAACTAAGCACAAGGCACAGCTTCAGAACCCACCACTTTGCCCAGGATGGAGCGAGTTATAATAGGTCAGGATAATGGTGATGGTGACAGGCAGTGTTGGCATCAGCAATGATGGACGTGTTGGTGGTGGTAGTGTTGTAGGGCTGTGGTGACAGATATCGGTGTTGCCCATGTTGGTTTTGTTGGGGGCCATGTTAGTTTGGATGGTAATGGTATCTTTTTTTCCTAGTTTGTTTTTCTGTTACTATGATAAAAGTCTCCAATCAAAAGCAAACTTGGGGAGGACAGGCTTATTTCATCTTACACCTCTAGGTCACAGTCCATCATTGAGGGAATTCAGACCAGGATTTCAAGGCAAGAACTTAGTGCAGAAACCATCAAGAAACACTGCTTACTGGTTTGTTCTCAGGTTCACGCTTAGGTACCTTTCTTATACAGCCCAGGCTCACCTGCCTGGGGATAGAATAGCTCATAGTGGGCTGGACTCTCCCACATCAATTAGCAATCAAGAAAATGACTCACAGACATACTCATAGGCCAGTCTGAGGGAGGCAATTTTTCAGCTGAGGTTTCCTCTTCCTCATGTGTCAAGGTCAGATATCATAGTGTCATTGGTTTTGTTAGTGATGATGGTATTGACGATGCTGGTATTAGCAATGGTGTTAGTATCGATGTCAATTATGTTGGCTCCGTGTTTGTGGCAAGGGTGTTGTTGGTACTGGTGTTTGTGGTGGTGTTGACGTTACTGGTATTGATAGTGGTGTTATTGGTGGTGGTCATCATAGAAGTGGGTGAGGGCAGAGGAAGAGGGGCTTGATGCCAGTGGCTGATCTCACTGGAAGGAGTGAAGAAAGAGGACACCCTCTTTATACGCAGGGCCAATCTTTTGTGTCTCCATGATGTACAACTCCCAGGACGCAGTGCAATGCTGCACCTCTGACAGGAGCCTAGTGAGTGCCGGATGTGAGGAAACAGAAGACAGTGACACTTGGATCATCTGTACAAGATTCAGAGAGAGAGAGAGAGACAGAGAGAGAGAGAGAGAGAGAGACAGAGAGAGACAGAGACAGAGGCAGAGATTATTTTGTACATTATATACAAACACAGGGAAATGAATGTCTTCTCAGTTTACCACCCAAACCTCCCTTCCACCCATCATTCACTTCTCATGCTTCTCACCCATCCACCCACCATCCACTCATCCACCCACCTTCCTCCTTCCATTGGCTAATCCACCCATTTAACCATCCATCCATCTACGAATTCACCCATGGATCTGCTCACCCATTTATCCATCCATCCATTCATCCATCTAAACATTCACCCATTCATCTGTCCATTCATTCACTCATCTACCTGTCCTCCACCCAACCATCATCCATCCACTCATCCATCCCTCTATTCATCTACATCATCCATGGATGCATCTATCTATCCACCCACTCACCAATTTCTTTCTCTCTTGAAATTACATTCCCACCAACAAGGTGCAGGCCCTGGTTGGCTTTGAGGACAGTGGATTTCAGCCTCTTAGCCCAGATGTATCCTGTGACATGTTTTTTTGTTTTATAAATAAAAGAATGATTTTTTAAATAAATGAATGGAGTGGTGAAGGAATAAATGGTGTGAATATAGATGAATTAGGAAGCCAAGCTGTCAGTAGTCTGTGATCTCAGACCTCTTAGCCCTTTGATTCCGTCTGTGATTCCTTGGCAGAGCCAACCTTTACCAGGCTCCCTGGGACAGAGTCAGTGTCACAGACCTTCTCCAAAAGATGTATGTCCTAAGGAGACTCAGGTTCCTGCTAAATGGCTTGCTACTCTCTAGCTGAGTCTCCAGCCCACAGTTCAGGTCTGCCTCAGGGCAGCTCTTCAGATAGCTGTGGTGTCGCCTACTAAGTTCTAGTCCTTTCTCTGTTGATCTCAAATCCCCCTTCAGAAGCAACAGTGATGAACCTGTGTGTCCTGAATGCTCACAGAACACCAGGGCATGGATGCTCTTGATACTGAGGGAAGCTGAGGTGGGAAGGTAGGGGTCCTGCTGCCCTGTCAACTGTGGTCCTTGAGTTTGCTAAGCATTCTGGGAGGAAAATGTAAAGACTCAGGTGGGCTGTTCGGTGACCAATGCCACCTTGCAAGCAAGTCAGAAGTGGGACAGTCAGGGTTTCTTCCTGGATCCCACTTCCTCCAAGCTGCTGGAAAAGCGGGGAAAGGTGGAGCCTTGAGAGTACTGGGGCAAGCTGTCAGGCCGATGGCCCAGCCTTGGGTGTACACCTCCTCCTCCTGAACCTTGTTATCTAGTTGCTGTTCTCCCTGCAGCTGAGCAAGGCCAGGACTAGGGAAAGGGCCACTCCCCTGCAGAACGCCCGACCTCCTGAGAATCTTCCACTTTGTTGAGAGCTTTGAAGGTTGCTCACTCTGCTGCTGAAATGCTCTAGGGTGGGAAGCAGCAGACTGGTTCTCTTCCCCACGAGTCCACAGAGGCTGGAGGTTCTGCCCTCAGCCTTGCCCTGACCTACGGCCATGGTCTGACTTGAGCATTTCTGATCTCTGGAAGAAGGTCTTGTTGCATGGTTGTGGCTAGGACCACAGGATGGGCCCTGGTGGCTTCTTGTGGGGCTGCATCTTCTTTACTATAGTGTGTTTGGGCTGGCTGCTTACCCCTTGGATAAGCAGCAGTCTGGAGTGTGTGGCTGGGGCACTTGGCACTTCCCAGTGCTGAGCTTTCAGGGGCTGGCACTCCTGTGCGTCAGCACAATTTCCAGGGTCTAGCCAGGAGGCTGAGATGAGCTGATCGACAGAGGATGTAGGATGGCAGGAACCCACTCGAGAAACTGAAGTGCCCGCCCTGAATGGAGTGCCCCATGTTTGCTCAGTAAGCACCCGGCCAGCTCCTCAGTCCTCTTCTTACCTTTAATTTGGAGACAGGGTCTCACTAAGTTGTCCAGGCTGGATTGGAACGTTAGATCTTCCTCCCTCAGCCTCTCGGGTAGGAGGGATGACAGGCCTTAAAGCATTGCTGGGGAAGTGTGTGTGTTGTGTTCTGAGGCAGGCCACACACTCTTCCAGAGCCACGTTTCCAGGAGGCACGCAGGCTGCAGTCTGAAGGTGGCATTAAGGGGATGCCAGCCAGGTGGCCGTTTGTCAGATCCTCTCTGATCTCTTGTTCATTTTGTTTTCCTGGTCTCTTTTCCCAACACTAGTCCAGAAGAAGACAATAACCCCTCATGTCATAGCAAGTGTTTTCTCCTCATTTCTCAGTGAGAACTGATTGTGGAGGAATGTTTTATAATCACAGAAACACAACATCAAAGCTTCCGTGATGGGTGAAAAGTTTCTTCCTGACCACAGACATACCCTCTGCTTGAGGACCAGGCCGGAAACATTTGCAGTGTGCACCACTGTCTGTACTTTGTGCCACTTTGCTCAAAGTGGTTTGGGCATCTTTATTAAGTCTGAGGTCTGAACATCCCCTTCTATTGCTGGGTCAGGGATTGGGGGATGCCTGTGCCTTAAACACTACTAGGCATGGCCCCTGACTCTAACCTCCTGGCCTCAGTTTACCCCAGCTGCATTCAGCTCTAGCCACCATGTTCTTAGCAGTATACCCTCCTGCCGTGTTGGCATAAGAATTTGTTTTTTTGTGAAGAGCATATGACCCTTAGCCTCTGACCTTTTCTGACCTCCAATGTTGTCCAAGCATGCAGTGAAGCTGTGGAGTGAGACCTGTAGCCAACGGCAAGATGCTGGGCACCCCTCCGTCCCCCATCTCCCATACTGCTGTCCTTTCCCTTAGTTTCTTCCTTCCGTCTCTCCCTCATTCCTTCCGTCCCTCCTCCCAGCTTTCCAGCCTCAGTGTACTTTTCAGTGCCATTGTTTTTAGAACGCGTTTAGACTCACAGAAAGCTTCTGTGACCATGGCCCCACACCCACCCAGTCTCCCCAATTCTGCCAGCTGGGCACTTCTCCCAACTGACTCGAGGTGCTGGCACGGTGGGATCAAGCCCTTCATTTCCCACCCATGGCGCCACTCATCCAGGGTCTCTCCTTAGGCTCCTGGTCATGGAGATCTCAGAATGTCTGTGTTCCCCTGTGTGGGATTCAGAACCTTTGCTCCTGCTTAGATGAGGTCCACCTTATTTTCTGGTGAGTTTCCTGGGCAACAGAGAAGCCACACCCATATCACAGGCACCTCCTGGAGCTTCATTCTCAGTCAGGCTGAGGACAACCAACACCCAGGGTCCTGGGTTCTCAACTTCCTGTTGTACAAAACAGGCATGAAGCCTTTCTCATTCCTAAAATGCTTGGGGACTGATGCAATCCTGACAGGAATTAGAGTCGCCATGGGAAAAACTCTGGGCCTGCCTGTGAGGGATTTTTCTCTTTTCTTTTTTTAATGTTAAGTTAATTGAAACAGCAAGACCAACTGTTATTGTGGGTGGGACCATTCCCTGGCTGGGAACCCAGACAGAACAAAAACAAAAACGTGAACTGAGCACCAGCATCATCTCTCTTTGCTTCCTGACTGTGGATGCCATGTGGCCAGCTGCCTCACGCTCCTGCTTCCATGCCTTCCCCTGTGATGGAACTGACTCTCAGACTGTGAGCCAAAATATGTCCTCTGTCCTTTGAGTTACTTTTTTCAGGTCACATCAACTTACAAGTTAACAGAGTTATGATCATGTTGGAACCTTGACACATCAGGGATGTTAGATATAGTCACATGTATTTACACACACACACACACATACACACACACACACTACAGCCTCCTCCCTGTTTCTTAGCCCTAGTCTTCAGCCAGAGCTGACACCCCAGGCTCCTGTCCACCCACAGGCTATCCTGATAAGGAGCGGAGGCACACAGCTAACTCATGGGGTCATTTTACTGTTGCAAATCTTTCCTTTTTATTGGCCCGACAGGAGATAAGCCAGGATAGCAGAGGGGCCTGGGCAGTCTTGGGAAAGGGCACCTTCCCAATCTCACAGGGTCACTTGTGGGAGGGTGCACTGCTAGGGAGTCAGAGTCCCATAGCCTAAGACCGCTCAGGGCTCTTCGGCCATCTCTGTTCTTCATCAGATGCCTGACGTAGAAGTTTCTGGAAGCTTCTCTATGCACAGGAGGCCACGGCACTGTGGTTTGTTTGCAAGATGTCTGGGCTCACAGAGAAGAGACAACCAGAGTCAGTTTTCCTAAGGAAGCCAACCTTGCTGGAAGGCACACAGACTTTCTCAAGGCTCCTCAGAGCTCAGTACAGGGACCGCATAGCTGGAACAAACTCAGAGCTAGCTCAAGGGCTGACATTTAGGGCCTTCTCATTCTGTGGCTGGCTCTGAGCTAAGGATGTTAGGCACTTTCTTCCCGCCACATTTCCATTTGCAGGGGGAGGAAACTGAGGCACATAAACCAAACTACTGCTCCCAGATCCTGTAACCTGGGGCTGCCAGCCTATAGAACATGCATCTTTAAAAGAAAATTATATTATGTATATGGTTAATAATTGTGTAGTTGGGGGGTGGGGTCACCACAACATGAGGAGCTGTGTTAAAGGGTCGCAGCATCAGGAAAATTGAGAACCCCTGGTCTACAGTGCTCAGGAGCCGCCCTTTGGTGTGCTGGCCCATCTTCACCGCTGTACAGTATTCCTCCACGAAACTGTGCCAGGCTGTGTCTCTTGTTTCCTGAGGGCCTGTGGGAGCATTTCTTAACTGGGGACATATGACAGGGTGTGTTGTACATTCTTGGATGCTTTTTGGCCATCTTCCTGTTGTACATGTCCCCAGCAGCCATCATGTCCCGCTTGGGGCAGCCTGGGGAAGCCTGCACTCCCAGACCTGTGCATCCTTGCCAAGTATTAATTTTAGCCCTGCTGGCGGTGGAAGGCATAGGCACATGTTAAAATACCCAACTCTTTCACCTTCCCCATCACAAAGGCTTTTTGTTTTTGTGTTTTGTTTTTCTTAATTACTTTCATTTCCTGCCCGCATGACACCAGCAAATCCGGAAGCCGAGTATAGGTAATGCTGTTGGCCTTGGGTCTTACAAGAAAGGAGACCTAAGGGAGGGGTCCTGTACTCATCTGGATGTCTGTGAGGGTGTCTCAGGGGCTCGGGAAACGGCCTCTCCTCTCTGATTCAGTTTGATACTGCATTGGGTGGGCACTGGGGGCAGGCCCAGAATGATTGTGATGAGTCTAGCCTGTGTGAGGGGCAGCCTCCTCGATGGAGCTAGCCTGAGCATCCTTTGCTTTTAGAGAAGCCATGAACCGCTGTCCTATCCGTTCTAGGGTCTGGCTAACTGACTCTCTAGGTCAGCCCTGGGCTGTTGGGAGAGAGTGGGCATTTAGGGGAGACTTGTGACTGGTGGCTAAGACTTACCCCGCCCGGGGTTTGATGAGAAGAGGACCCCTCACACGAGCCCTACCAGCTGAGTCCATTAAGAGCAGACTGTGGCTTGCTCAGCCCAAGCCCTCTCCCTGGGTGGCCCGGGGAATCCTGGTGTGCAGACCCTCCCCCAGGCCACCCACATCTGGGGGTCGGTAGGGGAAGGATGCGGCAGCCTCAGCCGCCTGAGGATGGGGTGCTTGTCACAGTGGCTCTGAGATGGAAGTGGGGTGCCCACCCTGCATCGCCAAGCTTCCCCCTATTCCTCTGCCTTCCTCATGACAGGGGGAAATGTCCCTGGCTAGCCCAGTGTTTCTTTAAAACCAAACAAGCTGCTCTCCCAGCTTGCTCAAAGATAAAGGTTCTCCTTCTGCTAGGGGTCCTCAGAGTCACATTCTGAGACCTGGGGAGTGGAAAGGTGTTTGCCTGTTGGAGCCAGGACTTGGGAGAGTGTGTGAAGGTCCAGGATTTCTTCAGGGCCCATACTGTGTGTGGGGTGCTTCTGGCAGCTAGGGGCTGGCCTGTGCACTTGGTTCTGGAACATCACGGACACATGTGAGGCCACCATTCGCCTGCTCTTGCTAATTGCTTCACAGTGACGGGATGGTCCCTTATCTGCAGGGAATTTTCTTAGGTTTTCCCTAATTGAGCTGTTGAGGGAAAACAAGCTTTCTCTGGTTCTGTATCTATGTATATGTGTGTATGTATGTGTGGGTGTGGGTGTGGGTGTGGGTGTGGCGTGTGTGAGCATGTATAGGTTGCAGTCAGGATCCTGGGCCAGGGCTACAGGCACGAGTGCACCCTTGCTGATTCATCCCCTCTAGTTTGCCACCTTGAGGGGCCTGGTTCCTTTCCCCTTTATGGTTATCCATTCCTCTGGCCATCTGGGTTGCCTCACCTCCCCCCCCCCAGGTCTTCCAAGGCCACCTCCTACACACACAGTCTACATACATGCACATATACCCACAGCTACATGTGTACCACATGCACACATACATACACTCACATCCAAACAGTCTACGCACATGAATGGACACACACAAATCTACATACGCACACAGATGTGCATATACACGTGCACACACACAGAATCTGTACATAGATATAGACCACCCACACATAAAATCTGTTTACAGAAGGTACAAGCCACACCAGCGTGTAGGCCACGGATCCTGTCAGCCCATATAAACATCACACATGGACACTCTGTTCTAGTCTCGTAGGAGCACAGGAAATATTGCTTAGGTGGCATTTTCATTAAACTATTTTCAGTCGGATCTGGTGGTCTAGACCTGTTGTCCTGGCTGCTTGGAAGGCTGAGGCAGGAAGAAGGCAAGTTCAAGACCAGCCTTGGGAACTCAGTGAGAGAGGGTCTCAGAATAAAAAGTAAAAAGGGACCCAGGGATGTGGCTCAGAGGCAAAGTTCTGGCCTGGAGAGCCCTGGGGCCCCAGAGGTAAACCACCACTCATTTATGCTGCAGGAAAAAAGGAGGCAGGTGTGTGGGGTGATACAAGAGGGATGTGGGGGTGACACCAAAGGGAAAGGGGGTCTTGACTTCTTTCTGAAAAAAATTAGACTCAGCTTGGCACAAAGCCAGAAATATTTCAAGTAACTTTAAAATGCATATCCTTTAATGATACTCTGGGGCTGGAGAGATGGCTCAGCTGTTAAGAGCACTGGCAGCTCTTGCAGAGGACCCTGGTTCAATTCCCAGCACCTGCTTGGCAGCTCACAACTGTCTGTAGCTCCAGCTCTAATTCTGACCTCCATGGGAACTTGTGCCGGAAAAACACTTATACACATAAATGGTATAGTTTCTAATGTGCCCACACAGACACTTTACTCTACTTGAGCAAAAGAGTTCCAACTGTGCCACAATGTGGAGCTCAGGAGTTACGGAGGCATAGTCTCTGGAAAGAGCCGCCCGGACCCAGTCAACCTTGTCCCTGCGTCTCCACATCTGTGCCACAGAGAGAAACAGACGCAGACACTTAAAATGCGTTTTCGAACCAAAGGTCACAGTAACACCCGATGAACTGCGCCGGCTCTCGGTTCTTCCGAGGACGCCCCAGAAAAGGCTGGAAAGGTTCTTCCCTGAGGATGCTGCCCTCTCCAGCTCCCACAAATCCTGGCATTCCTTTGTTTAAAACAAAGCAAAACAAACTGTGGTTTTTCTCAAAATGACAAACCAGCATGCAGAATCTGAGACTCCTCAAGCAGGGCCCAGCCGTAAACCTTCCTGACCCAACGAGCAGATTTTATGGAGACCCCAGTAAAACCCTCAGCGGCCATAAATAAATCCCAGCCTGCTCTTACCCACAGCCATGCCTTGGGACTCGAACCTTTGGAGGCAGAGGACAGCGCACATGCTATCTAGTTGAAGTGCTTCCGGAAGGAACTGGTAGACAGAAGCTGAGGGCAAAAGTGGGAGTGGAGGACAAAGCAGGTTCCTATGGGTTTGCCTCACACAGGAATTTAGAATAAGGGAAGACATGGGATAGTCATGTAACTGACAGCTGAGACAGCCTTGGACAGAAAAGCGCATCCTGAGACTCCCCCCAGCCCTGCCACAGCTGCTGGCCATGACGCTGGTGCCTCCTCACCCAGTCAAACGTTACTTTTTTTTTTTTTCCAATGTACAACATGACTTCTCCAGTATGGTTCTCTCTGGGGACTTTCGTGGAGAC
The DNA here is from genome assembly GCA_028658305.1 of Pachyuromys duprasi. Lineage (NCBI taxonomy): Eukaryota > Metazoa > Chordata > Mammalia > Rodentia > Muridae > Pachyuromys > Pachyuromys duprasi. The sequence continues at coordinate 55,604,994 of CM053744.1, forward strand.
AAGATGAACAAAGAGAGAGAAGGGCCAGCGAGATGGTTTGATGGATGAAGGTGCTTGCAGCCAAATCTAGTCGCCTCAGTTGAACCCCTAGGATCCGCATGATGGAGAGACAGATCCAACCCCTTAGAGTTGTGCTCTGACATTTACACCATGGCACATGAGTGCCCCTGGCTTCCCTCCTTATAGGTAAATAAGTGTAGTTTTTAAAAGGAAAGTAATAGAAAACACTTCATAGGATATTTAAGTGAGAGGGTGCGTAACTGCAGACAGGAATGGAAATCGCTTTCCTCTGTCCCCTCTGCATACCCAGGAACCATGTGTCCCAGGACCCGTGAGGGGCAGAAGTTGGTGCTGCACACAGAGCACTTCTCCTGTGCCTGCCAGGTGGTGGCTTTCTCTTCAGATGGTCCTGATGTCCTCTCTTCCAGATATTTCACAGTGACCAACAATGTAGCCAGAAGGGGGCAGGTCCCTGACACAGGAGCGCATGGAGTACATATGAACTTAAGACCCTCTCTTCACACACAGACACACACACACACACACACACACACACAGACATGCAGGAGAGAGACAGAAGGCATTCCAGAACCAGGCAGTTCCGCTAGGGATCAGTTTCCACTTATGTCCCCTGCCTTCCTGGTCATCTGGTCATAGGACTCCTGCCTCCCAGCAACAGGTCCCACGATGGGTTTAAATGAGGCTCAGCTTTTCCTGTTGATTCTAGGGTGGCACCTGTCCTGAACCTAGGCATCCAAGTCTGCATGATCCTGAGCCCTGTCAAATTGCCCCATCATGCTTGTGTGGATTGGGGGTGGGGAGAGCCCTGTGGGCCACCACCGCAGTCAGAGAATCTCAGGGGCAAATGACATCCTTTAAAGCTGAAGAGTTCTCGGGGAAGACAGGGGCTGCAACTCAAGCTCCTATTTCTGTTGCTGCCACTCTTAACAAAGGGGTGCCAGCTCCAATTCAGGGGACTCATCCCCTGCTCACAGCCCAGCCTCACTCCCCAGAGGACCCTACAGCCGAGAGGCCTGTAGAAAACTGTCAACCAAGGTTCCAGGCAGGTGCAGTGCACAGGGTACCCTGGTCACTCTCAGGGTGCAGAGCCTTTGGCTCCTGCTTGCTTCATCTATTAAACAGCCATAGAGTCCTGTCTGCTGAACACTTGGCATTTTCTAAACCTCCTTCAAAAATAAGTAGAAAGAGTGGCTTTTCTCTTTTGTCTTCTGACACAGGGTCCCCTGTAGTAGCCCAGACTGGCCTGAAACTCACTATGTAGCCAAGGATGACCTTGAACTCCTGATCTGCCTGCCACTATCTTCCGAGCGTGCTGGGCTGGCAGGCATGTGTCACCACACTCAGCCACATTGCTTGATTATTGCTTTAGATTTTGTCCCTGTGCCCCAGACAGGCTACAAGTGAAGTGTCCTTTGTCCTGTTTGTTCACCTGGATGCACGGGCCTCTCCTGGGCAAGTTTTCGCTAACATTTGTGGGCTGTTCTAAAACACACCGAAAGGTGAGGATGGCTAAGGCCTTCCAGGCACTGTGACTGCCTCATCTCTCCCTCCTCTTCAACCCTGTGTCTCTTCCTTCTTCACTGGGAAACGTGAGCCCAGAGCAGAGCTCAGTAGCCAGAACCTCGGGCATTTTCGTTTTGGCTTGTGTTGGGCACTGGGCAGATTTATCTGTGGCTGGGCTGCAAGCATGTGCCCAGAAGGTTCCTTGGAATTCTCCCCACAGCCAGCTCTGCTCCATAAATGGGTCATTCATAAGTCTGTGGCTCTGGCAGTGACAAGATAATTGTCACTGAGCTTATGCTTACAGGTCCTCCTGCGCTCTCCAGATCTGACTGCCCGGAGCCTTGGGGTGACGGGGAGACTGATGTCCCGTAGGGCTGGGCTGGTGATTTGCAGCGGGCTGCCTGCCAAGCACAGGACTAGAACATCCCACAGGGTGGGGTGGTGGTCAGGAAACCGGCAATGCAGTGGGCTTTGTGTGTCTGTGGGCTCTCTCTAGAAATTACATGAGTCTTCAGTCTAAGACTCAAGGCATATGCCTCTCCAGGGGCCTGGAGCTACCCAGGCAGGCTACCCAGGTAAACTGTTCTGCAGGGAGTGACCTTTCCAGAGAACCAATGAAACAGAGTGAGAAACGTTAAACATTACAAGGCATGATTCAGGCCCAGCTCTTTCTTACTTAGGAATTTATTCTTATTATTCTAAAATTGTGTGTGTGTGTGTGTGTGTGTGTGTGTGTGTGTGTGTGTGTGTTACCTATGGAGGCCAGAAGAGGGCATTGAACACTCTGGAGCTGAAGTTACAGGCCATGCTGAGGAATATCTATCCTCTGGAAGAGAAAGCTTTGCTATTAAGTGCTGAGCCATCTCTCTACCCACTTAGCACGCTGCCTGCAGGGAGGGGTTTGCATGCCCGTCTCCCTTGGCATCATGGTGAGTTTCAGGTCAGTCTGGGCTACAGAAGACCCTGTCTCAGAAGACAAAAGAGAAAAGTCACTCTTTCTACTTATTTTTGGAGAAGGCTTAGCAAGCCGAGTGTCCAGCAGACTGGGCTCTCTGGCGGTGGTGACAGGACACTGTGACTGGAGGTGGTGCTGCCGGGCTTGCACACAGCAGCGTGGCCAGCAGAGGAAATTGTACGCTGTATGTTTGCAACCACAGTTCTTAAAACTAGTGGTAGAATATACTAAAAGTAGACCAAACTTTACACTTTAAGTGAGTGACAGTACTCTCAATTTATATCTCACCAGCTTTTGTTTGTTTGTTTGTTTAAAGTGTGTGTGACTGTAGAGGCCAGAGGACAGTCTTGGGGTATTTTCCTCATGTACATCCTCCATCTTTTTACTTCAGGCACTATCTTTCTTTTTCTTGAGATATAAGTTCACCAAGTAGGTTAGGCTGGCTGGTTAGCCAGCACCACCCAAGGATCCCTCTCTCTCTACTTCACCAGTTCTGGGATTACAAGTAGGCAACACACACACACACACACATGAGTCACACTCAGAGAGTGGTAGATAATAAACCTGTGGCTGGTTGATTCATAACTGCAGCCCAGCAACACACAAGAGGCGCTAAAAGTAAGCTAGGTTCAGGTTACTTGAGACCCCAGCAGCCCACTGCTCTGCCCTTGCCTCTCTCTTTGTACAAGGTGATGCCACCAGCTGTGTGATGATCCTGGGGCTTCCCTGTGCCTCTGAGAGAACCAGATCCTCCCCACAGGGATGAACAACACCCCAGCTCAGCCATCATCCATATCCCTGAGAGCTGTTGGTTCAATGGACTCCTCCATGCTGTGGGAACTGGATCCCAACAAAGGTGAATTGTGCAGGACCTAGAGCATCAACAGCAAGGAGGAAATGGAGACAAGAGACAGGCTGGGGTCAGTTCCCCAAAAGGAGCCATGTGGGCTTGGTTTGGTTCCAATTAACATTTGGAACTTTTTCCCCCCTTCTTCTCTTGGCCCTTACAAAGGTAGAATTGCCTCCGACTGGCATTTCCTGTAATTGGCCCTGATGGTCACCCAACCCTGTGGGCTGAGATCGACACCCAGAGTGCTGCTGATTTCGGTGAAATTGAACAGCTTTACAGAGACCGCAAACCAGCTGAAAAGGGAATGCTCGGACAGCGGGGGTGGGGCACAGATGGAGCCAAATGGATCGGAAGCCAGTCCAAACCAGCCCTGATGTTCTGAACCACAAACCACTGCCCAAGGCTCTGAAGAGGGACTTGGGCTGAGGTGCCCCTGTCCTGCCACCGTGCCCTCCCCACCAACTCCAAATCCCCACATCTGAGCCCGCCAACAGGTACTTGGCCATCACCCAGGCCACTGTGTGTCCTGACTTGAAAGTGCCTGAATTCGGCAGAGAATGGGTTGTTGTCAGGAAGTGGAGCCCGCCTGGCCTCCACAGTGGGTCTGCTATGACCCTACAGTTGTCGATGCTGACAGCACCTGGCCCCTCATTAGTGGGATCCTCGTGGGCACAGTGGCTCTATAAGGAAGCACCTTGTGGCACGTGAGGAAGAAAGCATGAACGCCAGTGTGCTTCATTTGTGTGAACTCACCGGTCACGTGGGGATGACAGCACAGACAAATCCCAGAGCCCTCCATGGGCAAGGAAGATGTCTAGCCAAAATACGTGTCGCCGGGAGACCCCAGGGTATTCAGTGTGCCAAGGAGAGAGATGGGAGGGGGAGCTGAGATAGCTCAGGGTTGGGAGTGGGTCAGAGATCTGTGTGCAGTGGCTTGGAGGGACTTTCATGGGTGATGGATGCAGGGTTGAGTCAATGTCCTTGGCCTCTGACAAGGGGCTGGCAGGAGGAGCCTGGGGTGGGAGTGGCCTGGAAGCTGTGAGAATAAACCAGTGAGGAAATGAGGAGAAGAGACAACGATGGGGAGAGATGAATACAGTGGGGTAGAGAGGGCACAGACCCTGTCTTCCACCTTCATTCCCTGTGGAGGTTCCACACAGAGCCAGCCCACCAAGGGGCCAGCCCACTAATGAGCCAGCTTGCCACAGATCTGGTTGGCCATGAGTCTATTCCACCACAGATCCAGTTTGCCCCAGAGCCTACCCATGCTTCCAACCTCACTTTTGCCCTGCTCAGCCAATGAAAGTCTAGGAGATCTGGGGCGGGACACTCCACTCCCCTGGACGTCTTCCCTTCCAGGCTGCCTGAGGCTGGAAAACTGAGGCCACTGCTGCTTTCACCGCGGTCACTGCAACAGGACTCTCCTGAATCCTTCCAATCTCTTTCCTAGTCACCTCTGGCCTAGGAGTACCACAGCTCTAGGGCTGCTGCCCTGCCCCCTCCTTTCCCCTGGTGCTCCCCCACACCCTACTTACACACTGTTCTTATGGTACAGAGAACTAGTCTTTGGAAGTCCTAGGCTTTCATGGATATGAGCTGTGCTTCTGAAGTATGAGCCAGACACACTAGAAAACTGAGGCCAGACTTCTGTTCTCACAAAGCCAACCATTTGCTGAGAGGGTCTCTGCAAATGCGCAGAGTCCTAGGGGTATAACCTTTTGGGGAGGAACCTTAAAGCATGAGTCCAATGATGCTCAGGAAAGTACATGGGTCATAAAACAGCCATCATACGTAAGATATGACGTTCTTTTCATTAACAGATGGCATGCTTACCGAGGTAGGGATGTGCTGGGTAAGGGACTCACCATTTTTTGGGATATGTCAGAGTTATAGACCCAGAGAGCCTTGTAACTGGGTGTCCTTTGCTCTAACTCCCAGGTGTCCCTGCTCTGTCCCCACTTACCACCCCCACACCGCCATTCAAAATGTACGGTCTCTGTGCCATGTGCAGATTACACCATAAGCAAGCCCACACCCAGCACTTGAGGGGAGCTCTTTGCAGTGTTTCAAAGGAAAACCAACCTGTCTTTACCTCATGTCTAAAGCACAGCATCCGATGTGTAGTCATAGGTAAAAGCATTGCCGCCGCCGGCCGGGAATTCCATTGCACGGCATAAAAGCATTCATTTGCTTGCCTTTTGGATTGGATTTCCAAACGGGTCAAACATTTATAGAAATGGCCCAAACTGTACAAATAAACCTCATGTCTCTTGAGGAAGGCAGTTTACATTACTCCAGGTCAGATGAACACAGAGCCACAGCCCTGACTTTGAAAACCACTTCACCCAGTATATGTGTGAGTTCTGGGCACCGCCTGGAATCCGTCAGTTCCATCAAAGGGCCTGGGGATAGGCATGGCGACCCTATAAAGCCATGCACAGTTTCCACACCAGCTGTGTGGCTCTTGATCCCAGCAAGTCAAACAAACAGGGTGTTACCAGGACCACCTTGTGCTGTGTACCTTTGCTGGGTCCACCATTCTGCCTCAGAGTCCACCTGTCCCTCTACTGTTGTGTTAGGGCAAGCTATGGCTTGTGGGGGCAGATGTGGCTGTTCCCTGGCTCTCAGGACAGTGTTCGCCCATCATTAAGCCCTGTTGCTGCTCAGCTGAAGTTTGACCTGCCTGGTGTGGGTTTAATTGTGTATACTGCATATTTCTTAATTTTCTCATAGCTGTGACCACATACCTACAAAGCAAATTAAGGGAGTTGGTTTTGGCTCACAGTTTTGGGGACTACAGTCCATCATGGTGGGGACGGCACAGTGGCAGGTGGCCCCATGACACTGATGAGATTCTTAACATTTGGGTGTAACAGGAAGCAGAATGGACCAGAAGCCCACTCCCAATTATTCACTTCCTCCAGCAAGGCTGTGTCTGCCTAAAGATTCCACAACCTTCCAAAATAGTGCCACTAGCTGGGGGCCAAGTGTGCAAACACAAAAGCCTTTAGGGATATATTTCACACTCAAGTCATAACAGGGTGTAAATTATAGTAGACCCCAACTCAGTAGGATGGCATCTCTACAGAGATTAGTGAGACACAGGTCGTGGACCAGAGTTGGGGAGGAAGACACGGAGTAGAGGGTATAGACCTACTATAGGGGATCTACAGCTAGGGTAGAGGGTGTAGATGTAGGGCAGATGGTGTAGACTTGGGTATGGTCATTAGATCTAGGATATGAAGTATAGGTGGTGAGGATCTAGCTAAGGAGGGGTAGACTTAGAACAAGTAGTATAGAGCTAGGATAGAGGGGTTAGACCGAGTAGACCAATGATAGGGGTATAGAGCCAGGGTAGGGGTATTGGATACAGAGTAGAGGGAAGTGTGTGGGGTATAGACCTAGGGTAGGTATAATGGACCTAGGAGAGAAAGTGTAGACTTAAGATAGAAGGTGTCCACATAGGGTAGAGGATAAAGACATGCAATTGAGCATGAACACCTTGGGTAGAGTATGTAGGCCCTGGGTGGGATGTGTAGAACAGATGAATGAACCTTGTGTTTGGTATTGACCTAGGGAAGTGGGTATTATGGTATGGGGGTTTCAACCTAAGGCATAGCATCTAGACCTAGAGTAAGAGGTATAGACATAGGTAGGCAGTATAGACAGAGATAGACAGTACAGATCTAGGACAAAGGTATATACTCAGGCTAGAGGGTGTAAACTTAGGATGAAAGAAGGCTTGGTGTATGGGATTATAGAACTAATATACGGAGGTGTGGATCTAGAATAGAGGGTGTTGCCTTATGGTACAGTGTGTAGACCTAGGATAGGAGGTGTAGACCAAGCATAGGGGCTGTAGAACTTGAATATAGAATATAGATCTAGGATAGCAGATGCAGACCCAGGGTAGAATATGTCAAACTAGGGTGAGGGATTTATACATAGGATAGGACATGAAGACCTAGGGAACAGAAGTTGTCCTATGCTAGGGGTTATAGACCTAAGGTTGGGAATGTAGACCTATGATAGGCTATGGACACATAGGGTAGGGGTGTAGACATAAAGTAGGCAGTAGTGACATAAGGTAGAGGCTATAGACATAGGGCAGGAGGTATAGATCTATGGTAGGGTGTGTAAACCTACGGTATGTGGTGTAGACCTAGAGCAGGAGTTGCAGATTTGGGGCAGAGAGTTTAGAGCAGAGGGTTATGTAGAGATGAACTAGGGGTATAAACCAGGGTAGTGGGGGTAGGCTCAGTGTAGGAGTTCTAGACCTATGTTACAATGTGGAGAACTTGTGCATGGTGTATAGATCTAGAGAAGGAGGTCTAGACCAAGAGTAAAGGTTGTAAACCTAGGGTAGAGCATGTAGACTTAGAATAGGTAGTATAGACATAGGGTAGGCTATGTAAACATAGGAGTGCAGACCTAGGACAGAAGTTGTAGATATAGGGTAGAGCATGTAGACCTAGGGTAGAGTGTGTAGACCTAGGGTAGAGTGTGTAGACCTAGGGTAGAGCATGTAGACCTAGGGTAGAGCATGTAGACCTAGGGTAGAGCGTGTAGACCTAGGGTAGAGTGTGTAGACCTAGGGTAGAGCGTGTAGACCTAGGGTAGAGTGTGTAGACCTAGGGTAGAGCGTGTAGACCTAGGGTAGAGTGTGTAGACCTAGGGTAGAGTGTGTAGACCTAGGGTAGAGCGTGTAGACCTAGGGTAGAGTGTGTAGACCTAGGATAGATGGCTGCCTTAGGTTTCTATTGCTCTGATAAAACACTATGACCAAAAGCAACTTGGGGAGAACAGGGTCCATTTCAGCTTACAATTTGTACTCTACCATCCCGCAATGTCAGGGCAGAAACTCGAGTCAAGAACCCAGAGGCAGAAACTGAAGCGGAGGCCATGGAGGAATGCTGCTTTCTGACTTACTCCTTACAGCTCGCTCAGTTTGCCTGTAGCACCACATGTCTCGGGGTGGTGCTGCTCATAGGAGGGCTGACTTTTCAACATCAAACATTAATCAAGAAAATGTCCTGCAGACTTCACTATAGGCATTCTGATGGAAATGTTTTCTGAATTAACAGTCCTTCTTTCCAGATTACCCTAGTTTATGTCAAGTTACCATAAAACTAGCCAGCACAATTGATCTCTTGTTAACTTGACACACAAACACATCATGACAAACCATAAACCTTTACTTTCTTGTTGTCCCTAGTATTCTTATTACTAGCAATATCACATTAGAACATATTCCAAATTTTAATAGTCCCACAGTCTTCAGAAATTCAAGTACTTCAACAGTTCAGCCTTCTAAAATATCCAAACTATATCTATACTCCAAATTTTCTTTAATACTCTAAGGTCTCTTTAAAATATCCAAACATTCTATAAAATTTCTAAGTCTCTGTATAATTCCAAAGTCTCTCCACTAAGGGACTCTTGTAATATCAACAATAACTTAAATGTTTTCTTTGTTTGTTTTTACTCCAACAGGACACATCTACACTCACATCAAAGCAAAACCAAAGTCCAACAGTGTAAAGCTAGGTGGCAGACTTCTGGGATCCATGACCTCTAAGCTCCAAAGCCCTTGCTGTATAGAACTTGTCATAGGCTCAGGCCAGCTCTGCTCTAGTCTCGGCGGCCATCCAATGGTGTTGGTATCTCCAAAACCTGCAAGTGGGCTGCACCTTCACCAAGAGCTTCTCCTGGGCTCTCTTTAGAAACTCTAAGCAACCTCAGCTTCTCTTCATGGGCCTCTTATCCCCTGATCCTGGGCCCTCAACTTCAACTGAGTCCACACATTCAACAATGGCCTCATGCTTGCTTCGGCAGCACATATACTAAAATTGGAACAATACAGAGAAGATTAACAATGGTTTCTCCTGGTGCCAAGTCTCAGCAGCTCCCTCCAACCCCTTCATGCCTTCAAGACCAGGAGCATCTTGATGACTCACACACACCACTAAGGTTGGATGCCAGCAGGAACTCTGGGTTCTGACTCTTCGGATTCCCAGAAACGATGCTAGCTTCATCTTAATCATCACTAATTTCTCAGCCCCAGCTGAAGAGCATCAGCTGTCCAGGTAAAGCAAATGTTTTGCTTTAGTGGTTCTGGTCTCTTATTAAGCACAGCAGATTCCTCAGACCCAACTAACAAGTAGAGATATAGATATAGTCTTAATTCAAAACATGGGCTGGCCCCAATGAACCTCCAGGGGATGCCCAAGCTTCCCCTGAAAACCTTACAGCCAGGCCTGCTGTTACGATTAATTTATAAATAAAAGGAGGCTTACAACAGGTCTTCTATGAAAGAGGTTTATTAAGGTGAATATAAGAGAGGGAGAGCAGGGAGAGCGGGCCATAATGGGGGAAAGAGAGAGAGAGGAGGAGGAAAGGGGGGGCGCCCCGATAGAGAGAGGGAGAGGGAGAGAGGGACAAGAAAGAAGAGCAAGAGCGCAAGAGGAAGAGTTGTCGGGTTGTCCCTTTTAAGGTCAGGTAACCACTAACCACGCCCCCCAGGTGTGGCCACCTGGCTGAGCAATACAAGATGACATCATAAGTTGCTAGGTAACCCAGAAGCAGGTTTCAGAATACTAACACCTGCACCATCCACACTGCTCTCAGGTTCATCTTCTTAGCTCTCACAACAGCTTGTTGAGTTCTGAGTGCACAAAGTTCAAATGCCACCACAGTCTTCCCCAAATACACGGTCGTGCCTGTCACCGTAAGATCCCACAAACCTGGCCCCAATGTCTGTCTTAGTTAGGGTTAATAATACCGTGATGACCAAAAGCAACTTGGGGAGGAAAGGGTTTATTTGGCTTACACATCCTGAACCACAGTTTACTGAAGGACTGAAGGAAGGACCGCAAACTGGATGGGAACCTGGAGGCAGGAGCTGACTGCCATGGAGGCCATGGAGGAGTGCTGCTTACTAGCTTGCTCCTCATGGTTTGCTCAGCCTGCTTTCTTATAGAACCCAGGGCCACCAGCCCACCCACAGTGACATGGGCCCTCCTACATGAGTCATCCATCAAGAAAATGCCCCACAGACTTGCCTATAGGCATTCAGGTGGGAACAGTTTCACAATTAAGATTCCTTCTTCTTAAATGATGCTAGCTAGCTTGTTTCAAGTCAACCTAAAACTGCCTAGCACAGGGGTATAGATCTAGTTAAGTGTAGAGCTAGGGTAGGATGTAGATATAGTGCAGAATGTGCAGACCTCAGGTAGGGGCTTAGACTTGGGTAAGGGTTGTAGACATAGGGGCTAGTATGTAGACCTAGGGTAGGGGTGTACACTTGGATATGAGCAGCTGTCCTAAGATAGGGGGTTAAACATAGGGTAGGGGGTGTTTTCTTAGGACAGAGATTATAGATCCAGGGTTAGGTAGTGCAAACCTAAAGAAGATTTTTTGGTAGTTTGTTTTTAGGGTACAGGGTGTAGACCTAGGTAGGGTAGGGTGGTGTCCCAGGGTAGGGGTGTGTTTCCAGTTCACTGCTGTATTGGTTGGAGGGTCAGATGGCCACTCAGAGGCACTTCTAGGAGCTCATACTAGTAACTCATGCCAGCGGGAGATCAGTTATGGTCCTCTCACACAACCTAGAGACCATCCTCACCTGTCCCACTGAACTATGCACTTGACCCCACCAACAAGTAGTGGAAGATTTTCAAGTGTTTATCTTGTCAATGTGACTGGATTTAGAAACACCTAGAAGACTGTAGAGATGCATCCCACGTCTCTGCAGAGAGGGGTTTGCAGACAGGATTAGCTGAGAGGCGAGCCCACCCTAACTGTGGCTGGCAGCACCCATAAGCTGGGGACCTGGGGGAGGGAGGGATGAAGCAGGACCAAGATGATGCCCCTCTCTCTGCTTGCTGTTGTCTGGAAGGATGGAAATCTTTGAAACCTCGAACCAAAATGAAACTTGTCTTCCCGAAGTTGCTTCGATCGTGTATCCTGTCAGAGCAAGGAAAGATTATTAATACAGGACCGTTGTGAGCACAGCCTTCCCTCAGCCCGTTCCCTTCAGATGCTGGTGCCATGGCAGCCTTGGTCCTTGCTGCGCCTTGATGGCCGGGGATAGAGATGGGAGAGCTGCAGGCTGCCAGCCTTCCTCACCTCCCTCAGGCTTTTTGCTGCTGGATGGGGCAAAGACAGGGTGAGTGTGTAGACCCAGGTTAGGGCTGTACACCCAGAAGCTTCCCAGCAGATGATCTGGGACCGGGGAGGTGACAGGTGAGGCCCCAGTGTGTCTCCGTCAACAATCACCAGGTAACTGGAGTGCTTTCTCCATGAGGCTGGCACAGGGGAAGCAGAGAGTTCTCAGTGGGGACCCACAGCTGTTCACAGCCAGCTGGAGTATGACAGGGGTTTTCAGGTCCACAGCATTCCTCCTGTGGTGTGGACCTGGGGAGTCAGGCCCTCAGTGTTTAGCCTCTGGGTCTGAGGTCCGTCTGGGCTCTGGACTTCTCTGGACCCATGGGAGACAAGGAGGGACTCAGGGGCACCTACTGCTGTGCCATCTAATGAATGGCAAGGTGCGTGTCATCTGTTCCTCATTCTGGGGACATAGAGTGCGGTGGTGCTCTGCCTGGGCTCCGTAGCTACTGAAGAAAGAATGGCGGTTCAGAGTGCCGCCATCTTGGTGGGATTAAGAAGTTTCTCTGAGTGACAGTCTGAACTCTAGCCTCCCTGAGTCCTGCTCCCAAGCCTCATCTCACCATGCTGTCCCCACTAGCTGGGCCACAGGCCATCTGCCAACAGCACCCATCGCATGTCTCTCAGGCCACCTGGAACCTTCTGAGATGAGACATGCTGATCCCTGCCCTCCCACCCTGGTTGATCACAGCTGTCTGACCTTCTTCTGTGGATTGCCCTCCAGGTTGACCCACAGGCCTAGGCTGACTCAGAGCGTGGGCTCCAACCACTTCCTTGGAGTCTTGGCAGGCTGCTGACCTGAGGCTCCTTCGCACGATACTTCATGTTCTTCGGTCACCTCCTGAAGACACACTCAGGGGACAGGCATCCAGCCCTTTTGCTTCATGACTTCTTGGGTGGCCAGAGGAGACTCATCAGCTCAATGAGAACTATGGCCTCCTCATCCAGGATGGGGAACAGGGCCAAGTGCATGTGGGTCATGGTGGCCAGGAGAAGGCAGGAAGACAGGCGGACAAGGCTCACTCTCTGATGCTAAGTTACAGAAACAGCAGGTCTCTCAGCCCAAGTCTTTGTGCAAAAGCTCTGAATCCTCTGCAGAAGCTGAGCAGGACTTGGCTTGAGCAGAGTGTTAGCTCAGTCAGCCATTCACTCAGTCAGTCAGTCAGCCAGCCAGCAGCCAAACAGACAGATAGACGGACAGTCAGTCAGCCAGCAGCCAGCCAGCCAGCTAGTCAGTCAGTCAACCATCTTGAACCAGGGATGTAACTGGGTGGTAGAGTTCTGGCCTAACATGTACAGAGCTCTGGATTCCATCCCCAGAACAGATTTTTTTTTAAATCCCTTGTAATTAATGACTCTAAGTGGAAATAAACAAAGCCCCCTCATGCTTGGCAACTGTTCAGGTAGGGTCACAGGGAGAGCCAGCCCCGCTGTTGCCTTCTTCTCCTCATTAGCTGTCTCCTTCCTCTACTGTTCCTTTCTTTTTCAAATGAAATTGATGTCTTACCCCACTTTCTTTGGGTTCTCAAGCCCTACAACCTCAAGTTCATTTCCACATTAAGTTTAGGAAACTAGGTAGAACTTGGAAAGTCCCTTAGAGGAGCCGAGAAAATGGAAGTTATGGCATGATGCCAGGACATGGTCGCCTTGTCCACACATGGAACGTGGGTTCCAGGAACCAGTAGTCACGGGGCGCAAGAGAGGTGACGCTGGAAGGATACAGGGACCAGAGTAAGAGTTCCCTCCCATCCCTGTCTACAGCAGGCCTAAAAGACTGGCACAGCTGAGGAAATATTCTGAGCATCTTTGAGCTCATCTAAAAGGCAGCTCTGTGCTGTGTCCCTGAATGGGCAGCTGGGAGAAAGCATGGCTCCTGAGGGGTAGAAATAGCCTGGCTTAGACAGAAAGACTGGAAAGGCTGGGGGTTCACTCTGGGCTGCCAGTCTGGCTGCCTCAGCCCCCCCTGAGAGGGGAGCCCCGCTTGGCCCTTTCAGCAGTTGCTCTGTACAGCAACATATGCATCATTCAATTCCAGCTGGGCCACATCCCAGGAGTCTTCTTGATATTCTAGACCACCACCATCCAGGTCCTTCAGCTAGAAGACTTCAGTTCTGGTCCCCTCCTCCTCTCATTCCCCACTACCCTCCTCCTTTCTACCCCCCTCTCCCCTAGGCGGGGCAAGGAAACAAGGTTTCTTTTAGCTAACAAGCTAACAAAGGATCTAGAATGGGAAAGGGGACTCTTGTCTGCCACTGTGGTGTAGTTGCAGCCCTCTGCTTACCCACGGAAGGAGCCAAGACTGAAGATGTGGAAACATGAAGGGAATGTGTGTCTTTTGTTGGGTACTGGGGTCAACTGGAAATCTCAGCCAACACAGAAACGGGCCCTAACCCTGGCCTTCCCTGAAGAGGCATCACGAATCGGTGGGGATGTGGTGCAGTGGCCAGTGTGCTCAAAACCATGCTCAAGACCCTGAGTCTGATGTCCAGCATCAAATAAACAGGACATGGGAGCTGCCCTAGTCCTCAGGAGGAGGAGGAGGAGGAGGTAGAAGATAAGAATCCAAAGCAGTCATCCTTGGCTACATAATGAGTTCAAGGTCAGCCTGGGCTACATGAAACCCTGTCTTAAACTGGGGGTGGGGGTTATTTAAAGATTCCTTTTTAAAGGTGCTTGATCTAAGAAGGCCTCTGTGATTTAGCAGAGTGTAAAGTTTCCCCCATTTTAGTCATTCGAGCTTCTCCTTTCGGTGTTTTGGTGTATGCCCCCCATGGCGCTGAGGCTGATCAGTGTTTCTGTTAAGTCTGGCTGCATAGAAGACTTTACTTCCCAGCATTCACTGAGGTTAAGCTGGATGTATGAGTAGCCCCGGCCAATAGGCAGTGCAGAAAAAGAAGGTCATTTCCTTGTGAGTGCATAACTTCCAGGCCAGGGCGTGGAGGGCTGTGGGGGACCCACAGAGCTGTTTCCCTTTCCACGCAGAGCCTTACTGCTTCAAGCTGAGCCAGAGCCTCCATACTGCAGCTTGCGGTGCCACTCAGGAGCCGCCATGAGTGTCTCCGTTAGCATCAAGCTTGAACTTCCCACTGCAGTCAAACAATTACAGAAGCTAGGCACGATGGTTCATCCTTCTAATCCCAGCACTTGGAGGGTGAGGCAGAGGGGTCACTGAAAGTCCAAAGCCAGCTGAGGCTTCAGGGCGAGATCTTGTCTCAAAGCAAACAGAATGGAGACTTTTCTGTCTTCCTTGCCCAGTAACTCCTGTGTTCTTTGCCACCGGAGGTCACCCTGTGTTCTAGGACATCCGTCTCACCTTGGAGAGGTGACATTAATGGCAGGTGTCCAGCTCCCTGGACTTCTTATTTCTGTCTGGTCCTCACTGTGACATGCTCACCTCAGAGGGAATTTCAGCTGCTGAAGATACCCCCCTGCTGTCCCTTGTGTGGCAGGGACCCTAGTCTCTTCCAACTGTGAGCAGCACCTGCTGGCCTCGAGGCCGTGTGGAAGATTAGCATGAGTGGATTGGCCTCCTGGAGCCTGCTGGGTCAGCCTCCAAGCATTTGAGCCCCTGCCCAGCTGGGTCTAGTGACCATAGCTCTCCAGGGTCTCACCTACCACCTCTGCTCAACTACAGCCTCTTAGCTTTCCTTGGACTGCAGGTCTTTAGGGCAGGCAAAACCCTCTGTCTCCTTCAGGGTTGGATCCGGGGGCTTCTTGGGAGAAGCATGTTTTGAGTTGACCAGATTCTGTGTCCTGGGCAGCAGAGCAGTGGGAGGTGAAGGAGAGGAAGACTGGCTTCAGAATCAAGTGCTTTGAATGGATCCATCTGAGGTTGGTTTAGAATATTGTCACAAGGCAACCCCATGAGTCATAGAAACAATATGCCAAGGGGTGCTTGATTTTCTCAAATGCCTACACTCGATGGAGACAAGGAAGCAAACACTAGATGCTCACTCTGTACTGGGTCCTGTCCAGCTCTGGTCTCCTTAATCTCATGACCCACCAAGATTCTACGGTGGTGGGACCAAGATCACACAGCAGAATAAACAAACAAGAAACAAGCAAGCAGGCAAACAAACAAGCAAACCAGAGCAAGCTTGTGGATTGCTCTTGGAGGGAGAGACATCTAATTAAACACCCAGAAATGGCTCTGGCCTATCTAAGAGGCATCTCTGGCAGCCGTCTTGACCTGGGGGTGATCTCTCCATGGTCTTAGCAGTCAGCTCCCTTCATCCTAAAGGAACACATCCAGGCTCACAGAGGCATCACGAAAAGACTGACAGAAGGGAGGGCTCTGCAAGAGACGAGTCAGAGAGGGCAGAAGTGGCCTCTGGTCAAGGAGTGCAGTGAGCGAAGATGGCAGGGCCTGGAGGGCAATGAGCCTCCCACGGACTGGGTGTCCTGGGAGAACTGGAGAAGCACTTTGATCCTTGAGTGAGGCAGCTGGAAGTTGGGGATGCCCTGCCCTGGCGTCTTCTGGACTTCGAAGTCAGTTTAAAGTTTCTGGGAGGCCCAAGAAGCAGTGATCAAGCCAAGAACTGATGTCCCACCAAGGGCATTAGAGGAAAGCCCAGCCATGCAAGGTCAGGAGTGCTGATGATGGGCACGCAGTGGCCACCAGAGAAAGAGCTGCTCACACATACACCTGGGACAGCACACAGCCAGGCCCCTTCGCTTGGATGATGTCACATTCCTCTTTCCACAGACAGACCGCATAGGACACAGGGAGAATGATGTTTTTCTCTGTTTATGTTTTTAATATTTTTGAGACAAGGTCTCATGTCATTCAAGCTGGCCTCAAAGTCCTTATGTGCTGAAGGATGTCTTTGAACTTCCGGCCCTCCTGCCCCCGCCTCCAGAGTAGTCACATACAATAGGTAAGCACTCATCCATTAAGCTGCACCCTCCCCGTCCTCAGGCCCTCTTCCTGGACTCTTGATGCTCCTGCCTTGGGTGGGTGGAGAGAACTGATGGTGGGGATTTAAAACTGGAAGGGCGGGTTTGGGCTCTGGAGTGCAGAAATTCTCTGCTATTATGCATTTATTTTGTTTCAGCTTCTAGGTTTGCCTAGCTTCTGAGCTAAGCAAAATGCAGGCTGAAAACAGAGCTAGCTTCCCAGTGACTCACTAGAGCCCCATTCTCTAGGCTACAGGTGGGGAAACTGAGGCCCAGAAAGGTGACATTCCACTCTCCCAGTCCCAGGGCCAAAAGCAGAGAGCCATCCCAAAGAGTGACCCTGGTGTCAGACAGACCCACAGCCTGTGTGGCAAAGGTGTCTCCATGGGCAGACAGACACAGACAGTGTTTAGTGTCAGGCTTGTTGGATGCCAGGTTCTGCAGGCTTTTGACTTTTAGAATTAAACAACCCAACCGGGTGGAACTGAAGTCAGTCAGGGCTTTCTGTCCAGATGGAGCCTTGGGGCCTTGGAGCCTTGTCCTGATAGCAGGCGTGTTTGGCCCAGGCTGGCAGGAAAGCAGGATTGGGGGTGGGGGTGGGGTGGCCGTGGGGGCTCACACCTTTCCAGAGATGCAGGAGGTAATCAAGGGGCCTGCCTAGGGTGTGGAGAGTAAACAAATGCAGGTCCCCTCTGTGAAGCAGCACACTTAAGAACGTCAATAGGAACTTGAAAGCAGGCCCTTGCCTTGGAGAATTGGTCACACTGATTTAATCTAAACCCAGAAGCTAGACTGTCCTGCACCAGCATCCTCCGGGCAGTGAGAACCCTGAACAGCGAGGAACAACTAACTAGTTATCTTTCTGCAAGCAGAACTCAAATTGACAGCCAGCGTTCTACAGATCCTATTAAAAAAAGCATTAGTTGGGGGTTGGGGGCACATGCTACACTGTGCGTGGAGGTCAGAGGGAAACCCGTGGGAGCTAGTTCTCTCCCTCTGCTGTCTGGGTCCTGAGGGTTAGAATTCAGGTCACCAGGCTTAGCAGCTAGCTCCCTTACCCAGGTCAGACAAGGAGGGAATCCTGGGGCTCTGATCACTATTATGTTTGTTCTTATCCTGCTCATCACTGCTGTTGAGAGGTAATAAGCAGAAGCTGCTGCGCAGGACTTCTAAGAAAGAATCCCCAAGGCTCGACTCCGCTTGCAGAGTCGCCTTCTCCCTCCCACCACTCCCTTCGTTCTGCCTGAATGTAGATGGGATGCACGGAGCTCCAGCAGCCTTGTTTGACCCCAAGACCCCAAGAAAAGTTTGCAAAGTAAATTGGAAAGTCTTGTGAGGCACTTTAAGGAGTAAATACCCAGAACCTACCTACCTTCCTTCCTTCCCTCCCTCCATCCCTCTTTCCTCCTTCCCTCCTTTCTTTCTGTCTTTCTCTCTTAGGAAAACAATGTTCTTTCCCAAGAGGTTCCCAAGACAAGCTACTTGACAGACCTTGCTGCCCCGGCTTTAGCCTCCTTGTGGGGAATGCTCCTCAGTCCCTGCTCCTCAGGCTCATTTTATGGCTGAGCCTGACTGTCATCCAGTGAGTCCCCCAGACTGAGCACAGCACCCTCCCTGACAACCCCCCCAGCTCCTTGTTTGACAAGCAGACTCTGGAATGGGGGTTCTGCCTCTGCCTCCCTTGTCCCCAAGCCTTTCCCAATGTCCAAACACAGAGGCTTTTCCCTAAGTCACAAGCTCTGGAGGTGAGACCCCAGGTGAGCAGTATGGAAAGCTCTGCCTGTAATGAGTCCGACTTCTCTCTGCTTACCACTGACTTCTGGCAGCCCTCCCCTCCATTGCTCTCTCTCCTCCCCAACTTCAGCTCTCAGAACCCTGGCCAGTCAAGTCAGGTTCTTCTGAAGAAGGGGTGGCCTCCAGGGTGGCCAAATCCCTGATGTTCCCCAAGGCCTACAGAGTCTGTTCTCATGGTGACTGTCGCCACGGGGCTGTGAGGACTTGAGTTTTGTTTATGTCCTGGAGCCTCTCACACGGAGGGCTAGTCTGGGGAGGCTGTGTGCCGGAGAGAAGCCACAGATTCCGCAATGGATAAAACAGGGTCTTTCCCAAGAGACACAGAGACCAGGCTTCTCAGGAAGACGCCTGTTCAGACACTGACTCCAGCAACATCAGTGGTGGGGGGGGAGTCAGGGAGGGCACAGAGGGCAGCTGGAAGGAGTGGGTCACTGAGCCAACCAGGCCATGAGCTGAGCATGCTGGGAGGTGAGAAGCCACTTCACAGCCCCTGCTCAGAATGTTGGTGCCTGTGCTTGCATTGACCTGTGTGTATGTGTGCGCGCACGCACGTGTGCACACGCTGCTCTCCTCATGACAGTTCAGTGGCTATCTATAGTATCTAGATAGATGGCATCTATAGTATACAGTATAGTAATACTATAACCACAAGCCACCTCTGTCAAGTGTTTCTGTAATCTTTTTCTTACTCATTATTTAAAGTGTTTTATTTATTGTAATGTTTTGTTTTGTTTATCAAGACAGGGTTTCCCTGTATAACAGCCCTGGCTGTCCTGGAACTCACTCTCTAGACCAGGCTGGCCTTGAACTCACAGAGATCTGCCTGCCTCTGCTTCCTGAGCTCTGGGATTAAAGGTGGGTGCCACTACAACCTGGCTTAAAGTTTATTCTTTATGCACATATGTGTGTGCCTACATGTGTGTCTGCGTACCACATGCATGCAGTACCCCTTGGGGCCAGAGAGGGTGTCACAGGTGGTTGTGAGCTGATGAGGGTGCTGAGAACTGAACCTGGATCCTCCACAAGAACAGCAAGTGCTTTAGCTGCTGAGCTATCTCCCCACTCTTGCTAAAACAACACAACGCAACCTTTAAGCACCTTGTTGGTTGTAGACCTGGCTGAGAAGTAGTGGCTGGGAGAAGCAGGCTGGCCCCAGGCTCCGCTCACTGCCCCCCCCCCCCAGCCTCTTAGGGTTCCATGTGAGGCTGATGGGGACTAGGTTTTCTGGGCTCTGGTTTCTGCTCAGCAGGGCCTCGAGTGCTGGGTGACACTTGAGTGACGAAATCACAGCACCCGCTGGGTGCTCCACCAATCACCTACAGAGGCATGGGAGCCTTCCCCCTTGACTGACAGTGTGCCGGGGTCTCAGCCCAGGAATCTCTTCTCCCTGGAGGCTGAGAGGAAGATGGGGGACACAGAGAGGGAAGCATATACACATCCCATGGGGTCAGAGACTTCTGGAAGGTGGGAGGGAGGCATCTAAAGGCACCTTTAGCTCCAGCAGAGGGGAACAAGGTTGGTTTATGCATCTCCTCCTCTTACAGAATCACTTCCTTTCTGTGTCTGTGTTATGAGAATACACCTTAAAAAACTGTCGGTGTGTGGCTCACCGAGCACGCACCACGGCCTGGGTTCCATCCCCAGAACCACACAGAAGGTATGGTAGTATGTGCCACGTCATCTCGAAACATTAGAGGTTGAGGCAGGAAGATCAAGTGCGCAAGGCCATTCCCAGCTACACAGCATCTGCTACATCCAGCATTAAGAGCAAGGGTGCTTCCCAGTGAGTGTCAAGCTCCCCATGACCCTCAGAGTATGACAGAGTCTGCTGAGCGCTGCACTTGCTGGGGGAGGGTTGAGCAGAAAGATGGACTTAGGAGCCCTCACAGGAGCTTTGGGTACCATGGTCCTTTCTATCTGCTCTATCAAGAAATCCCAGGTTTCCATGGAGGAAAGCTCTGAAGGTCCTCAGTTTGAATCTCAGTTCTACTGCTGTGGCTGATGCTTCTGACAGGGTCGAGCTGGGCACAGATAGGGCTATGGGCAGTGATGAACGCTATGTATAGTGTAGAAGGGTGCCAGGCCCCTGGCTGCTGAGATAAGTGATTAAAGGCAATGTCTAAAATGCTCAAGATGAAAGCAACAGGCCCAGAATGTGGGGAATAATTAAGGATTTAAATGAAGGTGGGACCCCACCCAATGCCCATCTACCTGCTCTGCTCCCCTCAGCCTGGATCTGAAATTGTGCTTGGCTTTATCTTAAAGCTGTTTAATCTCAGGGTGGTGGCTGTTCCTGCAATCCAAGTACTCTGGAGGACGAGGCTGGAGGATGTCTGCCAGTTGCAGGTTAGCCTGGATAATACAGCAAGGTCCCTTCTCAGCAGCAAAGAAGATGTGTTTGTTTTGTTCTTTCTAGATTTGTTTTGGGGACTACATTCAGGCTTTTCGTCTTGGTGACCTAGCTATGAGGGTGGCAGAAAGGGTAGTGAGTCGTAGTGTACCTGCAAGGGAGGGCAGTGTGGGGACACTGGGTAGTGTGGGGGGCACGGACAGGATGCACCAGGATCCTGGGGTGTTTGCAGCACAGAGCTGGCTTCCCCAGATGCATGCATGACCATTGAGTATACACACACACACACACACACAC
>CM053744.1:55626322-55691146 GCA_028658305.1 Pachyuromys duprasi
CGAGCGGCCTCTGGACAGATGATGGTCGCTGGGCCGGTGAGGACCACACACACGAAGCTCCATGGACCACACAGGCGCCTGCCTGCCCGCCTGCCCGCCTGCCTGCGCCACACGCTTGCACGCAGAGACATACATGGGATGCCTTCACCTCATCCATGGGGTCCAGCAGCCTGGAGGATGCTGGGAGATACTCTTCTAAAGTACCCTGTGGTTTCCAAACCCCTCAAAGGAAGAGAGAGTGAGGACTGAGTCGTGGGTCCTGGGGGCACCAGGACAGTATCCTTCACCTCTTGGGGCCTCAGTTTCCCTCTTTGGGCTGGATGACTGGGGAGGGGAGGGCAATTGTACAGGGTGTGGCTGATGTTTCCTGGGATTTCTGGGTCACACATGATCTGTCTTGCTGTACCTCAGCTAGAACACGTGCTTCACACCCTTGGAGTCTGGGTTGGGGTCACTGACTCTCAGTAAGTGCTTTGCAGAGCCTGATCACTCTGGGACAAGGCTTCTCTGTGCCTCAGCTTGAGCCTTGCTGGAGTGAGGCAGGTAACTGGCCCCTGACCCAGAGCCAATGTTCAGGTGGCAGTGGTCCTGTGTATGGATGGGAAAGGGTTATCATGCTCTCCTAAGACATTCAGATGGCCACATCATTGGCCCGTTTTCCTGCGCATAGCCTCTAAAACCCAAACCTCCCTGAGAGGCAGGAAGCTAGTCCAGTCTGCCAGGAGCCATGATGATCACCAAAAGGAAGGCTCTTCTAGGGGGTGCTCAACAGCTTCACGTGCCAGCCCAGCCCAGCCTCCCTCCCACCGGCACTGTGCCCACTGGTGAATGGAGAGCAAAGACTGGTGGGAGGTGTCCATCCGCCTGTGCCTCCTCTTTCTACACTCCCCGAATAGCCACGTCCCCCAGAAGGCCCTGCGTCCTAACCAACTGACTGCAAAGGTAGCCACACAGAGCCCTTGCTGACCAGGGTGGGCTGCCCATGGTCCTGGGTGGAGACCCACCTTGGAATGAAGCCCAGATGTCCAGAGAAGGGAAAGGCAGGACACACAGCAGGTTCTTCCCAGTGACACCTGAGAGGCTGCAGGCTGACTGTGGCCACTGTGGGCTTTGTTCAGGGACCAGCACACTGAAGCAGCCCAGACCACTCCCCACCATAGCCCTTGCTCACTAGAAACAGATCTGTCAGTTGCCTCTTTTACAGCCTCAAAGCTGTAGATTGGAGGTGGGCAACGGCCCAGACAGCAGGCTCTGTCCTGGAGGGCGTGGACTCTGTCTCTGTCCGAATCATCCTAACCGTGCTCCGCTGTGAAACTGCCACCATCAGAGAGTGAGGCCTGGGCACTGAGGCCGTGTCTGTGAGGAGCCTCTCTGTCTACAGAGAAAGGCAGCCACACTAAAGAACCTATCAGGCTCCTCAGAGAATGGGGACCTGGGGACCGCAAGAGGGTGGCAGGCAAGAGAGCATGAGGTGAGGGCAGAGGCAAATGTCACGACCCTGTGAGAGTCTGTCCCTCTGTGGTGCCCACGATGCTTGCTCCTTGCAGCCTCTGTCTCACAAACCCTCCTCAGTGTCCTCATCAGGACAATGAGTTATAAACAGGGCTATCACTTAGAGCTCTTCAGAGTCCAGTGTGGCCACAGGGTAGGGCACATCATCTTGTTGGCATAGCTGCCTGGAGGGGCCCTGTGGGATCTTATTCAGGTCCTTGGGGACAAAGGGTGGCACAGACTCGAAGGGGATAGGCCCTGTAGATACAGGCCTCTCTCTGCGTTGGTGGAGGAAGGGGAGTAGGGGGCAGACCCAGACCCCATTTTCCTCTTGCTTCAAACAGCATCGCCATGCCTCAAAATGTCACGAAGAAAGAGACAGAGGAGAGCAATTCAGAGAGAAGTGACACAGCAGGTGATTGGAAGGACACACTGCAGTGCTCTTAGGAGGTGCTTGACTCCCAGTGTCTTCTCTTTCGACCTGCTCCGTGCTGACAGTGGTAAAACAGAGGTGGGCTACATCACTGCCCCAGAGCTCAGTCAACTCATCCACAAGCTCGGGATGCAGAGGAAGGATGTGACTGAGCAGAGGGAGGCTCGTGCCGGACACATCCCAGATGTGGCCCAGATACCCCAGAAACCTGCTTCCAGCTTTCCTTTTTCCTCTCTCACTTCTGGCCCTTGATGATCCCCTCATTCAAGCTGCAGACCTGCTGGGGTCTCCTGGCGAAGGCAGGAAAGCACCCCCTTCAGACCTGAGACCTGTCATTGTGGAAAGGGTCAGGACAGGATGCATGAGACATTCATTCCTAAAGGTGGCTTTGGATTGCCTTCTGCAGCCCAGGCCATCTGCATTTGGCAGGAAGGCAGTACCATTCAAGTCTATTGAATACTTAGTATGTGTCAGATTCCCTACTGGGAAAATCCCTGAGCTTTCTGTGTTTCTGTTCCCTGATCTGTCCTGCCAGCAGGAGTCGGGTACTCTTGCACAAGCATTCTCACTGTGGGGAAACTGAGGCACTGTGAAGCAACAAAGTCCCCTGCTAAAGGTTAACTGCTCAAACCTACCCCCACTACCCTATCGTAGTCTAGAAGCTCTGCCTGGGACAGAGCTTCCTCCTCCTGCCAGATGTCGGCGGGTGAGCAGATAGCTGTGCCAGGCTATAAAACAAGGGCCAGTGCCCGTGCCACCCACACAGCCACATCTGCCATCAGAACCCACCGTGGCCCAGCATGGGCCTCTCGCCCGCTGTGGAGGGCGCGTCCGCTCCCGCTGAGAAACATGAAGGTCATGACCCTGGCTTCCATCTGCCCTTTCCTCACCAGAGGGAACTGACAGCAGCCTTGTGATTTATGCAGTTTAATGCAAGCCAGAGGCTGAGGGCCTGCTGCTGAGGGAAGCAGACAGAGGGCCGCTCCAGAGACCAATTTCACTAGCTGCGTTCCCAGCTGGACAGTATCCTGAGGGAGGCCATGGAAGGCCAGCACCCAGTGACCCGCTCTGCAGGCCCTGGCAACTCTCATGGGCCAACAGAGTGGGTGTACAATGGACATCCCAGAAGTAAACCTCCCCGGAGAGGCTGGGATGGAGAGAAGACAATGCACCCAGGTCCCACAGCCAGCTGCCTGCTGCTGTTCTCAGCACACTGTAGAATTTTAAGAAACCTGAGGACAAAGCCATGCTGTGTCTTAGAATTTTTAAGGTAGCTTTTTCCCCCTTGAGACTCACGAGGCTCAGGATCACACCCGTTAGCTCAGTGAGGGTCACACCCGTTAGCTCAGTGGCACTGCTTTGTTATTTTCTATGCTTGGGTGACTGCATTGATGAGCACCCAAGAGGCAGAGCCAGAGCATCACCCTCAATGCCTGTGGACTGGGGACCTCACCACACAGGCATAGAATCAGGCTCACCCCAACTGCAGGCTAACAGAGAGAGGCAAAGGGGCAGCAGAAACCTTCAAGGCAGCTCTACATTCTAGTCCTCCTCCTCCTCCCTGTTGCATACCATATGGCCCAGGATTGAACTTGCAACAGTTGCACTCAGTGCTCTGGGTTCAAATTCCAGCTCCAGCCCTTGTGCACTGTGAAACTTTGGACAAGTTACTTAAGCTCTCTGTGTATCTCTGAAAAAGTGAGAATGATGATGGGTGTGAAGACGAGGGTCATGAAAGAGACCCTGGCTAGCTGGCTATCACTCAATAGCCTTGCAGACCTGGGCCAAGGATTTAAAATCAAAGTACTTACGAGGGGGAGTTAGAAAACAAGGTGACCAAAGGGGTACACCAGAGACTTCCCTGCCGGAGCATCTGAGTGAAGGCTGTGATGTCTCAAACTGGCTGTCATCACGGTCACCCTCCAGAAAATTTTCCTTCTTGTACTCTCAGTTTAAAGTCATTTGAGGAGATTGAAGCAGAAGGTCTGCTGTGAGTTCAAGGCCACCCTGAGCTACTAGGTCCCTGTCTCAAAAGAGCAGTCAAATAAATAAACACAAAGAAATACCAATGTTAAAATATGCACAAATGACGGCACCTCAAGACAATGATAAACGAGCACAGGTTTAAACCTGCTGCAGACTGGGTCGTGGGACACTTCTGCTGTGAAGAGAAGGTTTTGAATCTTGGGCCACGAAATGTCTTGAGCTGACAGTCACCTGGGAGCACAGGCTGAGGGACTGCATGGTGTGTGTCTTGGGTGGAAGTCCCTTGGCCATCAAGACACCCCAGGGTCATGGTGATTGCACTGGGTACCCCTCTGGTGCAAGCTGTGCTCTGCACCCAGCATTCCTTCTGCCCTCTCTCCTGGAAGTCGTAGACAATCGGCCTGTGCTCTGTGGGTCACCAAAGGGACCTCAGCTGTGCGGCTCCGCGGCTGCCCCTGTGAAAAACCCATTGTGCCTGCACTGCATCCTGCATGTGTCCATGCAGCCCTGCAGGCCTTTGCTAATCTTCTCTACTGTGTTAGCATTTAGAAGGCAGAGAGAGAGAGAGATCAACAGAGAACAGAGAATATGTGTGAAAAAATGGAAGAGAAACGGGTGGGGGTGTTGACTTCACAGGTGGGGCCTTTTGATGAGGCTTCTTTAAAAATCTTTTTCCATGTTCATGTGTGTACCACACATATGTGTGCCTGTATGCTTGCATGTGTGGACACATGTCCATGCGTGACTGCGTGTGGAGGCCCAAGGTTGATGTCAGGATTCTTCATCCACTGCTCTTCTACCTTATTCACTGAGGCAGGGTCTGTCAGTCAAGCCTAGCACTCTCTGGTCTCTCTAGTCAGCTTGCTCTGGAGATCCTACCTCCTGCTTTCAAAGCTGGAATTGCAGGTGGGCCAGCACACCCACCTGGCAATCACATGGGGGTCCGAACTCCGGGGTCCTTGCTTGGCACGCACACTGGCATTGAGCAGTTCTAAGTCACAGCTGTATTCAGTGGGTGTCACAATCTCCTTCAGAACTCCACTGGGGAGAAGAGTCAGCCTGACTTAGTTTCCCCAGTGTCCAGCCCAAACCTCGGAATCACAGCAGCTTGGTCCCAGCTCCTTGCTCCCCTATTTCTGTCCCTGACCCTTGTCCTTACCTGTCTGTCTGCCTGTCCCCCCTTCAATGGGACTCAAGATCCTGGGTCTTGACCCACTCCCATGATGGCTGCTCTTGCAGCCCATCCTTGGAATCAGGTCTGTATGCCAGGGGAGGGCAGGTTTCCGCGGTGTGTCATGTTTTTGACCGGCCACCAGGCACTGGCTTGGTTTCCTGTTTACTGCTGAGGAGATCTGGGGACTGTGGGGTCTGCAGTCAGTGCTGTGGCTTCGGCCACCATTTAAAGGTTATCACCCTATCAAGCCAGATAGGCCACGGGCCCTGTGGTCCATCAGCTGTCCTCTGAGGTCACTGGGAGCTCTGAACCCTGGGAGGTCATCTTGTTGGGGCCAGGCCTGGCAGGCAGACAGAAGCCTCAGCAGAGCCTAGATAGCCGTTGTCTTTGCTCAGAATTAGAGCTTTTGAAAGACACATGGACGAGATTCCTTGTAAAAATTCATCAAGTGCCAGACATGGTCTGGCTTGCCTATTATCCAGGCACACTCAGGAAGCTGAAGCAGGAGGATTACCACAAGTTTTGAGACATTATCTTAAGAAAAAATCCTTCAAATTATGGAAGTTTTAAGAAAAATCAGCAATCACTGCAGCCAGACTTTACTCTGGAAAATGTTGGGGTACAGTAGATCTCATGTCTTTATCCCTTGAGCCACTGATGACTCTTCATCCAATAGCACCCAGGAAGAAAGATCAATGCCATTTAGGACCCCTGCATATTACCCCACCGTGCAGTTTAGACTTGCCAGGTCTTGATCATGAACAAAAATGGCCCTATGGGAAAGTCTTGTGGCACAGAAGTCTTAATATTTTCTCAGGGTAAAATCCCTGCACTGGACAACTGGATGGGAACATGCATGCTGACCACCTCTGCACTGAGCAAACTGTTTGCTGACCCAGAAGTGCCATTCTGTCCCAGAGGTGCCCCCATCCCAGTACCTAGCCCTGTCAACATACTCAGAGCATCCCAGTTCTTTCACTGAGATCATGTGACAGGAAGAAGTGCAGCCCATGCTGTTCTTGGTCTCAGAGACTTCCTTGTACATCAGTGTCAGGGATCTGTGCATCTGTGAACAAGGCCAGCAGATGAGGGTTCGATCCTCCAGTAGTGCAGGTATTCAGTGGTCAGCAATTCCAACCCAGTCTGGATCTCTATTGATCTGCCTGCCTTTCTGCCTATATGCCAACCACCCATGTACCCATTCATAAATCTACCCTCACATCCATCTACAGATCTACCCATCTGTCTCCCATGTTACCTATCTATCTACCTGACCCACACCTGCCCATCTACCTACCCATTCATCCATCCACCCATCTACCCATCCATGCATGCATGCACCCATCCATTCATCCATGCACCTACCCATTTTTTCATCCATCTACCTATCCAGCTATTTATCTACCCACCCACCCATCCACCCATTCATTCACCCACCCACCCACTCATCCATCTATCCATCCACCCACTCATTCATCTATCCATCTACCCACACATCAACCCATCCATTTATCCATCCAGCCATCTACCCATCCATCCACTCATTTATCCATCCATCCAACCATGCACCCACCCATCTACCCATCCATCCATTTACTCATCTATCCATCATTAGATGCTGAATAAGGTCAACTGTCTCTCCAGAAGGGATGGCCATGTGTGTCTGTGAACATGTGATACAGGGTGTTCACCACAGCTCTTCTTCCCTGCATTCCCAGCTCAAATTTATTAAGGAAGAGCATCTGCCTAGCCTACACTGGGCTTAGTGATGTGCTCAGTTCTCCAGAGCAGTATCTTAAGCTGCCCTCTGTGTCTAAAGCACTCAGTACTCTTTCCACCACTTTCCCCATCACAGTCATAGGCACAGAGAGGAAAGTGTCCTGCCCTGGGTCACACAGCTATAAAGATGTACAGCAAATAGTAGGGCCCCGCCCCTTACACTCAAACATGAGAACTTTTCCACTTCAAGGGCTCTAAGGGATGCTACACTATCTATGGAGAAAACCAGACACTTTTCCACTCTGGCTTGTTCAGACCTTGTTCAGCTGTCCAAGGAGACAGAGCCACCATCATGTTCCCGAGAAGTTTGGCTTTGCTCATGAACTCAGGGGCTGCAAAGTAGCAGAGGGTCCCAAAGACATCCCAGGAGGCTTGGGGTGGCACCTGTCCAGAAAAAAAAGAAACCTAGCTCTATCAATACAGATGCCAAATTAGCTCTGAGCTTCCACCTCTGTTTTCCTTACCAGGAGCCAATTTCAATGGAGCTCAGTTTTCCACGTACAGAAGTCCCTTTAAGAAAGCAAGAGGTGTAGTTGGCTGTCATCCCTAACCTGCCCTCCATGGCACTTCCTCCTGTTTGTCTGCCACCTTGTTTCCCAGATGCCTACCTAAGCTTAGTGCTAGTCTCTAGAACTTCTTTCCCTGGGTGTCCAGGTCTCAGGACTCTGAGGAGAGGCCATCTCATCGGTCAGCCACACTTTAGAATAAAGTAGCCCAACAATCAGTCCCAATGGGAACGTGTATTTTTAGAAGGAGGCTGTTCCTCATGAGCTGGATGCCTGTGTTTTGGACAGAAGGCATCTCCAGCTCACCAAGGTCTGTCTTCGCGATTGATGTCACCTCCCTTTCAGGGGTACTTGAACCCTTCCAGTCATGTAAGCAACGGGATCAGCTGGGACTTGCTTGGAAAAGCAGAAGAAAATGGTCAAAAAAGAAAGTCTTTTCACTTTGATTCAAACAAGCTAAAGGAAGTTCAACGAAAAGAAAATAGCAATGAAACTGAGGGGTACCCAGAGGTGCTTTTGAATGTGTACAGCCTGTATCCCTGTCTTTGAACTGCCAATCAATCACAAGGGGAAGAAGGTGGGGGATGGGGGATGGCTCTGCTTCCTCTGGGGTGAGCACCTTGGCTGGAAACTCCAAGTTCCCACTCTAAATTTAAAAGCTCACGTCCCAAGACCCTTGAGCAGAGGTTACCCAAGGCCCATTCCGAGTTCAGGCGGAAAGCAGCGACTTTATTTGGCAAGGAAACGCCTTGTGAGAGGCTTCTCTGGCCAGCGATGTGGAGGAAAGCTGTGACTCAGTGCGTTTTTCTCTGGCATTTACAGCCCTGAAAAATGATTGCAGCTTCCTCCGGGCCGCTGGAGCCAGAGCCTGAACAAGTGACCTTTAAGGCGAGTTTGTTTACCTCAAGTTGGGGGCTAGGGCCCTCGCGTGAGCTCTGGGGCTCCTCTCCTGTTCCTCCTGATCCCAGCTGACCCTCTGCAGCCCAGAGGGAGGAGTGGGCAGCCAGGGACTGCTCTGCACAGGAAGGAACATGTCATGTGAGCAGGTCTTCGGTGACACCCTGGAAAGGCACCCCTCAGCCAGCCTCAACCTCTGGCTCATCAGGCAAAGCCAGAAGCGCACACGGGGCCTCCCTGCCTTTCCAGGCCATGCCACAAACTGGGTTTGAGTCTCAACTCCTTAGACTCTTACACCAAGTTCCAGAGAAGGAGAGGGATCCACAAGCTTCCCTCCCTGTCAGCCCTGCAGCCGACTTCTCCCGCTGGTGTTCAGCACCAAGCAAGCCAGCCCAGACAGGAAACGGTAGAATTAGGTTCGCTGCCTTCTCCAGAGCAGGAGTAAAACTCTAAGCCTTGGATTTATTTGCTTGCTTGCTTATTATGTATCTATTTATCTAGAGATCGGGTCTTAAATCACCCAGGTTGCCCTCAAACTCTCCATGTTGCCTGCAGGAAGCTGGGATGGTAGGCCTGTGCCCTTGCACCAGGTCTGTGTGGTGCTGGGGGTGGAACCCATGGCCTCACCCTTGCCAGGTGGTATTCTGCCCACTGAGCCCCAGCTCTAAGCTTGCACACCTACATTTGATGCTAATGGGGCTGGTCCACCCTGCTCCTTGCTTCTCCAGCAATCATTTAGTTTCTGATACAGTACCGTACTCTTTCTTTTGGGGAAAATTTAGGAAGGCAGACAAAGAAAAATAAAAGTGACAACAGGTCTCATCTCTCTGATCTAACCAGGGCTCTGGTGCACGTGCACACCTGTGTGCACACATGCATGTGTGCGCATGTGTGCGGGTATGTGTGCACAGAGCATCTTTTGGACGGCAGAGGAGCCAGGAGTTTCACCCTCTCCCCACACACAGACAACTCATAAATTCTTTCTCAGTCATCAATTCTCTTTAAGCCTTGTGCCGCAGCAGCTGGTGATGTGGGTGTCTTCCTGTGCTTTGATTTATTTTTCTATTACCTGTGACAACCATGTTAGGGTGTGTGAACTTCCTTTCCTAGTGGGGGAAAGAAAGAAAAGGAAAGAAAAAGAAAAAAAGAGTGCTGTGGAGTGGCAATATGTGATTTCCTGAAATTAAGTTTTAAGAATTAGACATTTTTTTGTGAGCCAAGTGCCTACTTCCTGACAGATTCCAAATCGTGACTCTGTGCTGGCTAGAGGAAGGGAATGCTGAGACCCTGGCTTGGAACAGTGGCTCTCCCCTCCCCCATGCGGATGTGCTGTACAGCTCAGGGCTCTGTGGCCCCTGGGGGCCCCAACCCTTGGGCTTAACTGATAAGGCCCCTGTTACCCTGTTCCGAAGCCTCAGCCTGTAGCTCTGGTAAGAGAGGCCATGAAGCATGAGTTTTCCTTCTGACGGCTGACGCCCACCAGCTAGCTTCGTTCTGTTAGAAGTTCTTCTGGAAGCTGACGGAGCCCATCACAGATGGCGCATGACCAGAGAAGCTCAGAGAGGATGCGGCCGGCATGCAGGTGTGGCGGCTGGCATGCAGCTAGGGCAGGATTTTTTCTGCTCTGAGGTTCTGGGCTGTTAATAGTCCCCAATTTTCCAGCGCCAGCGTTCCTGCTCAGCGGACGGGGCACGAGGCTTAGGAGAGTCACAAACCTCAAAGTCATCTCAGTGTCCTCTGCAGGACGGAAGGGAACTGAGCACAGCACATGGGCATCTATACGTGAGGCGTGACCTGGTGCTGTTAGTTAAGACCCTGCGTGGGAACAGACCTGAGAGCGACTAGCTGAGGCCAGAGGCTTCTCGTCGCCAAACAATGTATGGGGCCTCGATCCACCGGATTAAGGAATAATAAAGAGAGCTGGGGACGTGGCTCAGTCGGTAAAGCAGAAGGATCCCAGTTCAAGCACGTGCTGTGGAGGCGGGTCCCTGGGGCACCCTAGCCATCCATCTTATGCTGACCAGTGAGCCCCAGGCCACTGAATGGCCCCTGTGGACATCACAGGAGCACACACATCCCTGCGCACACACAGATGCTTCTGTAGGTCATCCCAGTGGGCCGATCAGGAGGTGGGTGACCCTGTGGCCCACATCTCAAATCTCCTCCCTGTCCAAGGGGCCATAGCGGCCCACCTGAGGCTTGGTGACGATGCTTCCAGAACCTTCTCAAGCTCAGCACCCAGCAAGTGGACGGCCTGTAGCACACAGAGGAGGTTTCTGTGTGCTCAGGAAAGACTGATGTCACTGCAACAGGAGGCTGGCAGCAGAGGGGACCCCAGTAGGCACGTAGTTTCTGGTAACTGTAAACCCTGCTGCAGAGAGAAAGAGGGGAGGGGGGAAAGGAAGGAGAGAGAGAGAATTTGCAAAACCAGCAGGTCACCATCAGCACGGTGGGAAAATGTGGGGAAGTTAAGGCGGTCACTTTAAATTACATATCTTAAGTAGACGCGTGCTCTAAATGTGACGAGACAGCTATGGTGCATTAAGCCAGTGATGCCGCGTAATTAAAAGCGGATTCGTGCAGGCGGAGCCGCAGGGAGGGCCTGTCGGCTTCAGGAAGTTTGGTTCTAATAAGCCTAGGGCTCCACTCACTCGGCAATAATAATTTGTTCCCTTAATGAAATAATATCCATTTACCACAGAGGCGCAGCGCAACGGGCACCGCAGCCCTGAGTGACCCAGAGGCAGGAGGGAGGACTCCGTCTAGGACCCAGAGTAGAAGGAGCACCATCAGCACTGCTCAGCACACAGAGCGCTCAGGGTGTGTGTATGTGTGGGTGGGGGGGAAGCTGGTTGTGCAACTCAGGCACTGGTAGTCACTTCTAGACTATTCCGGGAAGAAGAACACAGGCCTTCCTACCTCCTTCCTTCCTCCTTCTGCCTTCTCATTTCTCTCGCCCCCCCCCCCCCGTTCCTTCGCGCCTCTCTCTCTCACTCCTATGTCTGTATCAATCTTTTTATGGCAAAGAATGGGATGTCAGAGCCCAGAGCCAAGCAATCTGCAGCAAACTCACTCCTGCCTGGCCACAGTGGCCCAGCTGAGGCCCTAATGGAGGCTTTCATCAAAGCCAAGGGAAATCTGGACGGGCCCCTCCCCCAGCGAGGTCAGCCCCTCTGCCCAAGCTGATGGGCCTTTCAGATCTCTCTCCTCAGGAATTCCTGTGTGACTCTTTCCTTCCGTGTCTTGCTGCATCTAGCTGAGCTGGTTGTGTCCCCATGGACATCCCCCTGCCTCCGTTTCCTCTTTGCTTCCTGTCACTGTCTTCGGTGTAGAACTTTTAAGGGCTCATAAATGCCACATGGTTTACTTTCGGGCGACAAGACTCCCCAGTGCTGAGGAGCCTGTCTCCTCCCTATGTCTCTCTCTGTGGCTCTTTCTTTGATTACAAATCTATGTAAGTTTTCTAACTCACTAGGTGCCCCAGTCAATCTGGTGGACTAGGAACTAGAGTCACTATGCTTAGGTGATTGAACAAGACCATAGGGAGACAAGGCAGAAGCCAAGCCTCAGGCTGAGGGCCTATGGTCCAGTTATCCAAGAGTGAAACAAGAGGATAAGAAATGCAAGTCCAGCCTGGGCTACAGAGGGCATTCAAGGCAACCTCGGGCTACAAAAGGCCTTTAAAGACAGTCTGGGCTATCGAAGATATCAAGGACAGCCTAGACAACTTTAGCGAGACTGTTTCAAAATTCAAAATAGACAGCTAGGGAGATGGGTCAGTGTGTAAAGAGCTAGCTGCATAAGAAAGAGGACCCGAGTTCAAATCCCCAGCGCCCAGTTAGGAGATGGGTGTAGTTTGGCACAAGTCTGCAACCAACCAACACTAGGCAGAGCTTTCCAGCAGCCAGATCACCCAGTTGGTTAGCTCTAGGTCCAATCGGAGATCTCACCTCACAAAAATCTTGTAATCCACTGAGGTGGAAAATGGTAGAGAAAAACATCAGTCCCTGGCCTTCACACACGTGTGCAAACATGCATTCATAAGTGAAGAGGCAAGTTGTGGAGTGAGTGCAGACAGTGACGTGTGCGTGAGTGTGCCATGTGAGACCAGAGGTCAGTCTTGGGTGTTTCTTCCCCCCGACCCCCGCTTTCCTCATCCAGCTTGCTTTCTGACACAGGGTCTCTCATTGGCCCACTTGGCCAGCTAGTGTGGCCGGCCAGCAAGCTCAGAAGGAGGGTTACAAGTGTGTATTGCCTCACCTAGCTTTTATATTCCAGTCTTGGGGACTGAACTCAGGTCACCATGCTTACAAGGCAGGAACTTTACTGACTGAGCCATCTCCCCAGCCCATAGGTGGACCCCCTTTTTAAGTAAAACACAAGACATAGATCTTTTAATACAGAGAAAATACAGGCTGGTCCCCAACCTGTGTCGGCCACACATGGTGAGTGGGGCTCAGGCTTGTTCCCTGAACTCATCCACATGGGTTGAATTTGCCCAAACAAGCATCAATTTGTTTTCTTGCTCAAAAATGAAAGTGAGGCAGGGAATGTTCTGGAATTCACATGAAGACAGATGTTGCCATGGGAAGCGGGGATGGGTTTGGGATGAAGAGGGGATAGCTTCAGGCTTTTCCCCAAGAGACTGTGACACGAGACCCCCTCAGGAAACATGGACATGTCAGGCTGCTCCTGAGCCTGGCTTTGCTGGACATACAAGCCCAACAGGAAGAAGAGCTGGAGCCCTTCTGCTTTGTCACCCACCCCACAGCTCCATGACTCCAGCCTTGAGTGTGTGTGTGTGTGTGTGACTGTGTAAAAAGGAGGTCAGCCCCAGGTGTGGTGAATTCCTTGGGTATTGCCCCTTTCTTTTAAGACAGGGTCTCTCATTGATCTGGAATGCTAAAATTCATCAAGTAGACTAGGCTGGCTCTCTCCTCCTCTCTCCTCTCTATACTAGTGTGCACCACCTTTTCCAGTTTTTTTTTTTTTTACACAGATATTAGGGATCCAGACTCAGGTTCTTGTACTTGCATGAGAAGCATTGTATACTGAGTTATCTCCCAGCCCTGTTTTAATCTTCTTTTTTTCCCCCACAGTTAATGGACTGGGGGATAACTTGATGAGTAAAGTGTTTGCTGCAGGTATGAGGTCCTGAGAGCCAGCCCCAGCGCCCAAGTGGAAGCTGGGCATTGCAACACGTGTTTATAATTCCAGTACTCGGGGATGAGGCTGGATGGCCCATCTGAGTGAGTCAGGGAACTCCAGGGTCAGTGAGAAGCCTGACAAAATTCAGGCTGAGAGAGATAAGGACAGTACCATCAGATTCTGTCCTCCACAATCACACAGTATTCACAGGTGAACAGACCCATGGGTGCACACACACACACACACACACACACACACACACACCACTGAATGAAAATAAAATGAAAAGCAGAGATAGGTACAGGGCCTGAGCATAGTGCCCATCCCCCCCTGACACACCCTGTGCCTGAGTCCCCCAGTGTGAAGCCAGAGGCATAGACACAGTCACGATAGAATCAGGTTGGACAGAAGGACAGTAACCGCGGAGTCCCTATGAGAGGTATCTCACCAGCGTGGAAACCCCATTCTCTGCCTCACCATTGCTCAGCCACACTCTGTAGCTGGGGCAAGTCAGAAGTCAGTTGCTCCTAGCAGACGTCCCTGTGGTCCAAGCAGAACACAGGCTGCAGGCCCCCGTCGGTCCAGAGAAAGCTGGCCTCACGGGCCTGTGCACAATTTAACCCCAGAGGGCCCAGCTCTGCAGCAGAAGGCTGCTTCTTTCCAGGAGGTGAGCATGGTGGGGCTGAGCCAGCCTCTGTTCCCTGGAGCCCTGAGAGCCCAACAGCCCATCTCTTCACCCACCCAATACCTCCAACTCCAAAGACAGTATCCACCACACAGCAGCTGCACAATGGACACTGGCC
Source organism: Pachyuromys duprasi (assembly GCA_028658305.1). Lineage (NCBI taxonomy): Eukaryota > Metazoa > Chordata > Mammalia > Rodentia > Muridae > Pachyuromys > Pachyuromys duprasi. The sequence goes on from CM053744.1 coordinate 55,640,540, forward strand.
AAAGAAAAGGGTTAACTTAGCCAGTTAGAGGCACATGCTGTCTCATGCCTATATGCCCAGCACTGCAGAGACCAAGGCAGGTGGATTGCCATGAGTATGAGGCCAGTCCAGTGAGAGATTCCAACTCAAAAATTGTTGATAAAAAGTTAGCTGCTCACTCTTCTGCTTGATGACACACATGGATTGCTATTTGCTCTGAAGTCTTTGTTAAATGCACTTTGTTGCAAAACTTTATTTTTTTATTTTTAACTTTGAGGAAATCTTCCTTTGCTTCACCTTCTAAAGGGTTTGAACTTTGGAGGTGACATTCTGTGGAGACAGGATGAAAAGCAGAGGCCACGGAAGGCGGGGAATGTGTTCAGTATATTACATTGAAAATTACAGCATTCATGTTTTGGGAAGATCTGAACCCAGCTCCCACGGAACCTCTATTATCAATCTCTCCGGCCCCAGCCTTTGGGGGGGGGAGGGCGCTGGCTCCTCTGTGGTCTAGGTGTGCACTCTGAAGTGCACACCGATGTCATGGGTGACAGCCAGGAAGTTGTTCTGATGGTTGAAACAAGAGAGGAAAAGGCAGCCAGAGATGATTCTGGAAGACACTGATTGGTCTTCCCAATTCTGATCAGCTTTTTCTCCCTCCCTCTCTCCCTCCCTCCCTCCCTTCCTTCCTCCCTCCCTCCTTCCTTCTTCCTCACTCCTTTCCTTTCTTGCCCTCTTGCTCCCAAAGGCCAGCACAGCCTGGCCTTCAGCTCTCAGCAATGCCCCTGCCTCTACCTTCTGAGTGCTGGCTTTACAGACATGAGCCACCACATCCATTTCCCAATGCTCTTTCCAAAGAGAGTTGAGTGTAAGGCAAAAGCTGCCATTCACACAGATCACGGCTCAATCTGATTTAGGGTTACCCCCTCCCCCTGCTGATTTCCACTTCCCATTTCTCTGCCCCATCCCCGTGCAAACACCTTCACATCTGCGGTTTTGCCCTTCATTATGAAGTTGTGTTTTACTTTCAAACCCAATAATGGTGGAACTGACTTAATTAGGCTCCAAAGCCAAAATCGCAGCAGAATCTCCACTGTGGGCTCTGAAATCAGATTAGTGCTAAATCCGAGCTGTGGTGGGCTCCAGCTGCAGCGCCTACAAGGCCTGTGATGGGAGCACAGTTTACAGCCCCAGGAGGAAGGAATGGCCTAGAAGAAAGCGGCGCTGACCCACAGGAGACCTGCAGCTCCCTGACCACAGCTCCGTGCATGCCAACCTCCCATCTTTAAGGTGGTGACATGGGGGTCAGCCAGTCTCCAGGTCCCCGGAGACAGGCATGAGAACACAAGCTCGCATGGCACCCAAGGAGCAGAATCAATTTATGTCTGAGCATGAACTGTATCAGTAGCTTCACTTTATGTTTTTATTGTTACTTTATGTGGGGGGGGGGAGTGGCAAGCATGTGCCACAGAGTACATGTGGAGTCCGAAGAGCAACTTTTTTTTTCCTTGAGACAGGGTCTCACTCTGCAGCCCAGGCTGGCCTCCAACTTACAGAGATCTCCTGCCTTTTCCCCCTTACCGCAGCAGCAGCAACTTTGGGGAGTGAGTTCTTTCCTTCCAGTGTGGGTCTGGAGGATGAAACTCTGATGGTCAGGGTTGGACAACGGCTCCAGTCCTCTCCACATAAAAACCAAAACCAAAGTGAGGAAGGAAGCCGTCAACCCGCAGAAGGGGCTGTTCAGTGGTGAGCACAGCCCTGCACACTGGCCGGCTCTTCCATCCCCAGCACAAGGGAAAGGAAACTCCAAACAGCTGTGCAGGGTGTGGTTGCCTTTACAGGAGCCAGTGTGTCCCTACAAAGAAGGAAGAGTGTGTCTTCTCAAAGGCAGCAGAGCTCTTGGGCTACGAGAGGGTCTGGGACCCACCCTCAAGGCCCCCACAGTTTCCCCATGCCTCCTTTGCTTTGTAAACTGGGGGGAGGGTGCAATAAGAAAATGAAGCGAGCAGGAAGGTCGTCAGCAAGCAGCTCCACTCCTCACAGCTGTCAGCAGGCCCTCCTCAGTGTGTGCCCGTCTGTTGGGTCATGTTAGGGACCCCATTGTTCCAGCTAGCCAAGTGGGCCTCCAGACCTGGACCACTCAGCTGAGGGAAGCCATGCTCAGGGAACCCCTGTCTCCTCAGTCCTTAGATCCTGGTTTGCTCGCTTCTGAGTTCCCAGGCAATTTCAGAGTGATTTAGTCCCTGGTTCCGGAAGGAATTAAAGGCAGGCCTTGGAAACAAGAAGCTGATTTGACTACCAGCTAAGAGCTGACCCAGCATCCTAACAGGATGGCTGAGCCCTGGCTGGGGTGGGGGCAGCTATCCCCTCCTCTGGAGTTGAGTTTCGTGGTGTCTGTGGACAGGAGTGTTTGATCCCTGCTGCCCAATTATCTCCAGTGTTTGCATTCTCTGGGGCTATATATTTTGGTGACTTCAACACTTGGGCCTTAAATGACACAATAAAACAAAAAGAATTCCTCCCTGGGGACCAGGCTGGCCTCAGGAGCTCCCAGGGTCTGGGTAGTTTTTGAGGGGCCCAGTGACCTTCACAAACAAACACATGAGGCCTCTTCTTTCCGTCCTTCAGAAAGAGGTGGACCAACAGGGCAGGTCCCTAGCCAGACACTAGTCACCCAAAGAAGCCTCCAGAAGTCTCTGCCAGAGACTTGTCTAGGACCCTCCCCCGCCCCCGATACACACAGGCCCCCATTAAACGCAGGTGAAGAGGCTGCTGAGTTTCCCAGGTGTTCTGGCCTGGCAACGGTGTCTCTCATCTTCTGGCTGCCGTGATGCCAAACAGGACACACATTGGGACAATTCCTCTGCTCTGGGCCACTTCCCTGAGCATCTGGGAGTGTTGTTCCCTGCTCGCCACCAGCTGCTGCCACCTGTGAGGGGCAACAAGCAGGTAGAGGGGAACGAACTCCCGAGGGCCAGAGCCACTCAGGAGGACCCACCATTGTTTTGGGAAGGCTTCGGAACTGTTAAGATGAACCAAGAGGCTCACAATCTGCCTTTGATTTAATTTCTACCATCAACCCTGAGGGGTCAGGGTTGGGTAGCCTGAGAGTGCACAGGCAGAGAAACTGAGGCCCAGAGAGAGGTATCCATTACAGTGTGTCTCCAGTCTCCTGTTGAGGCCAACAGAAGTATAAAAACAAGCGTGGGCGGGGGGCAAGGTGAGGGACTCTGTGTGTGACTTGAACCTGTGTGCTGGCAGGAGAATGTGGGAGGGAGGCGCTGGGCTCCCCAGTTTGGGGCACTGTGAGCCTGACCACAGTGTTTGTCAGTATATAACTTTCTCCCCTCCCCACCCCATGTTCTTTCGAGGCAGAGAATTCACTGTGTGTTTTGAGGTGGGCCTTGAACTCACGCAGAGCCTTGTGCCTCTGCCTCCTGCTTGCTGGGTGACAGGCGTGCACTACTATGCCCAGCTTTCTTATATGACATTAGGAGAGAATACAAACACATGGGAACCCCTGTGCATGCCATCGAGCAGCCACAGCCTGGCACACACCTCTGTGCCCACCTGTTCCTGCAGATCCAAGAAGGAAGAGCCACTGGCCTCCGGATGGCGAGGAAAGAGGCTTTGTCCCCAAGGACCCAGGTTGGTGACCTGAGGTTCCATTCTGATCCGTTTTCTGTGACTATAACCTAGCATGGAAGACTGAATGACTTCTGAAGATAAATTCTCTTTGCTGTTGGAAGGGCAAGAGCAGGAAGTGCTGCCCAAGTATCTGCTGGGCCATGACGTAGTGTCAGAGGGTGGCCTGGGACATCAGACCAAGAGCGAGCAGCAGGCCCATTCAAGTCCTTCGACTCACTCCTGCAGACCTGCAGACTCTACCCTGGGCTCACCCCTAGAGCTCCTCTAATCCTAATGCCCTCCCCACCCAGACCCACCTCCGTTAGCCATCTCTTGTAAACTGGATATTCAGGGTTTCAAGACACCAACTTCTCAAGAGATATCCAGGCCTTAGCGGAGGCACCCTCCTCCCTGGGGGATTTATTAAAGATTCTCCCATTTGTCCCCAAACAAACTGTCTCTGACATCTTAAGTACTGGGAAGCAAGTGACAGGATGCGTGAGCCTGAGAACACTTAGCCTTGTTATCAGGAAGGGGTCAACTGAGGGCATGGTGAGCTCCCAGCCTCACACACCTGTTGCTCAGAACGTCACTGCCCAGCGTTGACTGCTAGGTTGTGGATAACAGCCATGTCCCCGGCCTGCTTCTGGCAGGCTCCTGTCCTTCTCAACACTCAGACCCCAGAACCCTGGGAACTTCCAGTAGGAATGGCCATGTGGAGAAGTGAAGTCCTCCATTTGGCTGAAGATAAAGCAACATCATGTTTTCAAGAAAAACAGAGCAAGAGAAAGGACAGTAAGGCAGGACACAGGGCCAGCCTTTGTGCCCAGCCAGGCATGTGCATATCCTGTTCCCCTGCCTGGGGACAGTCCTGCAGGGGATCTTGGGTCTTGGATGCTGCCTGTGACATCACAGCCTGGAGCCCAGGCCTGCTCTGACAGCTCTGGGGACACCGTCGGCAAAAGCATGGTCTGTCGGACAGCATGGCTCTGCTCCAAGGCGGTCACCCCTCACTGGAGGTAACAGGAGAAGGGTGGCCTCACAGTGTGACCTTTCACCTCTCTTTGCTAAATGGTCCTAATTATTGCATTCGTCTGTCATTTGAGCCACAAATGACCCATTCAGGTCAGGGCGGGGAGCTGGCCTTCCAGCCTCTGTCTGGGAACTTTGCTAATTGTGCCCTGCAGGCAGTTTTGCCTGGCAGCTCAAGCCATTTCTGGTAACAGACTTCACCGTGTGTCCCCCTGGGAGGGACAGCGGTCTTGGGCATTGCTCAGTGAAGCCCCTAGCACCATGGCTGAACCCCTGCTTCTTCCTTTGTCCCTGGCTGGGGTTCCCTGGGGCAACTAGGGACTTTTTCCTCTGCAGCAGGACCAGCTGGCCACTGTCCTCTCAGTGGCTACCTCACTAGTGTAGGTGGCCTATGGCACCATCACCTGTGGGCCCCCGTCTTCCTCTATGAACACGGAACCCAGTTCCCAGTCTCCCAAGCAGAGAGGTGGCCATGTGGCTAGCGTTGGCCGACAAAGTGTGAGCAGGGAAGGCAGGAGTCACCTGCAGACCCTCCGCACCTGCTCTTCTTGGGTGATGGAACCTAAGCCCTGCATGAAAGTTGGTACGCAGAAGATAGCCGGTTCCTTAGGGACTTGGCTCCTCATGTTTATCCTCGGAGGCTCTGACTTCCCAGCCTCCTTTGCAGCTAGGGTTGGCCCCTGCAGTGGGGGTGACAATGTCAGGCAGGGCATCCCAAAACAAAAAACAAAATACCTCTTGACAGAAACCCGAGGAGGTTCTCCAGGTGGCTGAACTATAAATACAGTGGTCAGAACTCTGGCAGTCATCTTGAGCCATGAGGGCAGAAGATGATGGGGATGAAGCTAAAAAGTGTCTGAGTCCTCATGCTTCCTGAATGCTGAACTGTTTTACAAGCGAGAAACTAACCCTGTGCTGGCACTATGATTCTTACCCCACTTTCTGTACAATCCATTGGCTGCTACCTGTGCGGTAAATCAGGAACCCTGTGAGCAGGAGCAAACATGGCCATGCACGCTGGGCAGAACCTTGCCTCCCTGTGATCTTAGGGTCACTTGTTTCCTGATCACCTGTACCCCACTCCCATCCTCTGTTGGTACCAGCTATAAAGAGGAATTTAGACACACATTCCTAACTTAAGCCACGCGCTGTTCCCAAGAGCCCATAAATCACCTCAGAGCTTCCTAGTAGGAAAAGCGAAAGAGGCATAAATCAAAACCATTACACAATTTTCTGTGAGAGAGGCAGGAGGGATTGAATGTGGAAAATAGAAAACGCCGCTGGGCAACAATGCATGCCCTCCCAGCACTAAAACCTGAGCAAAAGCCCTTCTTTTGACATGGCAGGTGCCACTCCAAACAGTCCCTAGGATGTTGGGCCCTGCGGCTGCCTGCTTCTGACTGTGTCCGTCACATGAACAGAGCTGTGTGCCGAAGCTTTGACAGGAGGGTGAGAAAGGCTCTCTGAAGGAGGACAAGGATAGGAAGAGTGTGTGCTTGTGTGTGAAGCTTTAAAGTGTTATTTATGTGTATGTGTGCATGCTTGAGTGTGTGCTGCTGTGCTACATGAGTGTCTGGGACTCAGTGGAGGCCAGAAGAGAGTGTCAGATCCCCCTAGAACTGGAGCTTCAGACAGTAGCAAGCCATCACGTGGGTTCTGGGAACCAAAGCTGGACCCTCTGCAAGGGTAGTAAATGCTCTTAACCTGAGTCATCTTCCCAAGAACAACCGGCTTTGGATGGCTGTGAGTTCAAATCCAGGCCACAAACTCTGGGTGGCCACTTCCAGGAAGCCACGGCCAAATGGTTCGCACGCTTGCTGAGACTCAGTTTCCCCTGTGAACTGGAGCTAAAACACTAGTTAGCTCGAGACATGGCTGAGACATTGTAGCTATGTGTGTTGCTCACTGACCAAGGTGCCTGGTCTAGAAGGTCGGTGGTGTCTCAAATTCAGCCTACCCTCCTCTGTCCAGGCCTCAGTTCAAAGCTGTGTTTGTCAAGGACAAAATCATGTGCACACCTATCGGGCTGGGCCGGAGAATGCTGGGCTGTGCGAAAGCTTAACTTTCCTCACTGCTTGAAACTTCCAAGCACAGAGTGCAGAGAGGGTGGCCCTCCCTGGAGATAGCACCGCACCCTTCCGTGTCCTCTCACCATCACGGCAGCTCTGGAACTGTGTTGCTTTAATCTTCACTCTCCACGCTGAATGACCGACTGGCAATACCTCTCCGCTATGGCGAGGCTTGGGTGCGGGACTCGGGGTGAGATTGGAGGCCATTGACAAGGCTGCAGGGACCCCGGGGCTGTGGAGCTGACCTTCCACAGACAGCCAGGCGCTGACGATTATCAGGACGAGCCTAGGAACTGTAACATGTGCTGGCAGCCATGAGTTGCTGGTGCCCGAGTGGAAGCAGCTGAGATGCTTTCACGGTGGGTAAGGTGCCTGGCAAAGTGGGGAGCCCACACCCCACCCTGTTTTGTTTTCACCTCCAGGAAACAGTGACGGGGATTTGGGTGTGGGTCAGCGGGCAGGGTGTCTGCCCAACATGGATTTGATCTTCAGCACACACACACATATACCTGCTCATGGATGTACACACACACACATACGTGCACACATATGTGCATGTGTGTGACCTCAGGCCCCACCGACTGCTCTCTCCCTCCTAACCAGCCTTCAAGATGCTTTCTTTGTCCCAGGTGGCTCTTGGCCTCCCCACATGTTCAGCAAACACAGTCACTTTTCCATTTTCAGATGTCTTGCCCCTGCCCCTTAGCTAGCCACCCCTCAAAGGAGGACAGAGCCCAGGTCAGATGCATGGAGACCCCCACAGGTGGCTTAGGGAGCCCCAGTCATGAGCGTAGCCCTCCTGTTAATCCCGGAAGGCCTAAGAAGTAGTCAGTACTAAATGGACAGGACAAGTTAAACCCACGGCTCCTGTTTCCCTGGCCCTTGTCTATAGGAGCCTAGAGGCTTCCCGTGTTGTTCCCTGTCTTTGCTGCTCTTACACTCTCAAGCACAGTGTGAGGCGAACCTGCCCAAAGTCCTCACGGAAGGGGGCTGTGGGTATGCCACTCTGGAACTGCAGTCCCACCTGCTTAGCAGCCATTTTAGTGGCCATCTTACGCTTTAATCCAATTCCTCTCTCTAAATAACCCCTGTGGGTCACTGGCAACAGCAGCCAGCCCAGATGGACCGGTGACTCATCTCGTTGCAGGCAGCAGTGACCGTGGGGCCATGTTGGAAGATTCGGTTGCCATAACTCTCCACTGGCAAACTAGGACCACAAAGCAGCCTGGCTGGGTCCTTACACACAGTGACGGTCAGGGCAGAGCCAACCCAGACCCTCAGCTGACAGCTGGGTCATGTGATGAGGGGACTGTTTTCCAGCAAAGATGTGGACCATCATCTGGGCACTTGCCCAAAGCCACGATGACCTCAGGTAACTGGATCTGGAGGGCGGATGCTGTCCTTGGCATTTGAAGCAGCATCCTGGAGGACCCCTCATTTACGTGGTCAGGGGTAGAGGTTCCCAACCCAATTCCTGGCATAGTCTGCCAGATGTTCAGGGCACTAGATCTCACCCCTGCCCTGCCCTGCAGAAAAGCATGCCCTGAGGCCCGGGAGGAACCCATCCAGGGCAGCTGGCTTCGTTCCTTGCATCTGTTTTCTTTTTGGCTAGCCGGGAAGATGGAAAAGAATGCTCCAAGCATCTCTGGTAGATGACGTGTTTCGGAAACAAAGAAACGGGGATTTCAGAGCTAACAGTTACCCCAAAGATGCCTGCCGCTCCTTTCTAGGTTAAGAAGTTTAACGAGGTCTGCTCCAGGCATTCAGTGCACTTAGCTATGTCTGAATGTTGACAAAGGATGTATCCTTAGTGTTCCCACCCCTGTAGGTGAGCAGAGTAGATCCCAAGTCTGTGAACTGACTTACATGGGCCCCAGTCCAGCCTGTGGAAGGCAATATCCAACCTGTTCCTGAAGTCTCCATCTGGGACACCTGTGGAGCCCCCATCCCACCCTGGTGAGAAACTATACAGGCAGAGGCCACCCTTGTGAACTATGACACCTTCCCCCCCAAAAGTCACCACCAGAGGATCACATCATAGCAACCTGTACCTCCATGGAAACAGACATTCCAGAGCATCCCTAGGCAGAGTCAAGAGGTGAGCAGTTTTCCAGGAAATTGACCATCATTTTAAAGGGAGTCAGAAGATCCCTAAATTTCTGAGTGGAGAGTTCCTTACTTCAAGGAGATAATCCAGGCAAAAGAGGCAGCCTCTGAGCTCCCGGCTTGTGTGTGTGGCAGAGCAGTGGCAAGCCAGAGGCCACAGCCTGGAGACAAGTTCCCAGATCCAAGTGCCTTGGGTCTCTTCAGCTCACTGTGGTTCTCCCAGGAAGTAAGGACCCAACTTGGGATACATACACCCACCTTTGAAGCCCTGGAGGTAGCATGTCAGCTGAAAGAGGGGGACACAAGGACTCCTTCCTGGTGGCCCGGGCTTACCCACCAATGACCATGTTTACACTTTCCATGGCACCTCCTATACTGCAGGTGATCTGGCATTTCTAACCACCTGGGTCTGCAATGCCATTTGCATCCCTTGCTTTCCTACACATCTGCCTTAGCTTCTTGTCCTGCTGCTGGGATAAATAACCAGACAAAGCAATTGAAGGGAGAGAGGGCATATTCAGCTCACAGTTCAAGTACAGTCAGTCCACTGTGGCAGGGCGGCAGGAGTGAGGCCGCTGGTCACAGCTTCCGCAGGCAAGAGAGAAGTGACCGCTGGTACTCGGCCGGCCTCCTCCATTTCATACTGCTCTGGATCCCCGCCCACAGTCAAGAACGGTCTTCCCACGTTAATCGAGGCCCATCTCCCAAGCAGGAGACAGGAGTCTGTCAAGTTGCCTGTGATTCTGACAGGAAGGGGGGGCTGCTTGGCTGTGGTGCTGACTGTATTTAAGTTTGGAGGAGAAGCGCCTGGCTTCTTAGGGGCAGCAACTGCCTGGAAACCTAGGGCTTGGGAAACACCATTGTGACGGTGGCCTTGGGCAGATCCCTTGATCTCTTGCATTTTAATTTCCTGTGAAAATCCGAGGAGGTTTGGAGACCTCGCTAGCAAGGCCTTTGCCAAGGAGTTCAGCGGCCAGTCTCAACGTTCTTCAGTGGCTGTTTCTGCCAGGTTTCCTGAAAGTGTCAGGGGAAGTCCATCGAAGCCAGGAGAGGCCGAGTGTAAGGAGGTGACCTGTCCACCTCCAGATGCATGTGGTGGGAGCAGAGGGATTTCCAGAGACCCTATTTTTATAGCATTTTCCCTGAAATGGAATGTAAGATTCTGCTAGCTCTCCGCCCTCTGCTCTCCATGGAAAACCCTTGCCTCAGCCCCCTGCTTCCTCCAAAGCTTCCTCGACCCTTCCCTGGCTTGGGAGGAATGCTGCCAAGGCCTGTAGGCTCTCACATCCTTTTTGTCCACTCAAAGGAACAGCAGGGCTCGGGGAGGACTCGGGTTGTACTCCACAAGGTCTGTCCCACTGTGCCTCTTCCAGATGCCCAGGGGGGCATAAGAGAGGGTGCATTGATAATGAGTCTTGGGTCCCCATCAGCATTCCTGGTTCCTGCAGCCACAGTGAGCAGAGCCAATCTTTCTGTGGTTATCCCGTCAATCTCCCTCTCTACGTCCGAGGATCCCTGTGATTACATTTGGTACCAAATGTGCCAGCATCATCACCCTGACTCAAGGTTAACTGGTTGGCAGTTTAATTCCACCTGCTACTTCACTGCCACTCTGCACGCTAATGTGTTGTGGGTGTAAAAGTGACCGTCTTCTGACCCCAGGCATAGTATATGGGACCGAGTCACACTGTCCACAGCAGCGGAGTATTTGCCTCATGCCGGCTCTGAGAGGGGCTCTTTCCCAGCTGGAGACAGTTTAATTCTGAGGAGATATGGGCCGGAACCCAGAGAGTGTCAGGGGTCTCTGAAAAAAGAGTAGGCTGCTGGCGTCCACCCCTGCTGCTCCTGGTTGCTGTTGATACAGTTGGATGAGAAGCTGGAGATATCCTAAAACCAAGATTGGACTTGCCCAAGGAACCTGAAGACCCTGACCAGCAGGAAGTAGCTAAAGAGAGCTCCCACTAAATGTTCTCTCCTACCTAGTATTGGGTTTTTTGGAAGGGGTTGGGGTGGAGAAAAGAGAAAGAGGTGTTAAAAATGTAAACGAAAGAGTTAAAAAGTAACGCCAATGCTAAAGTCAGTCCAGTTTCTGGGAGGACACTACAGCTGCCTTACAGGGGTCTTACAGGTCTGCCAGCACAGGAAACACAAGGCCTCTCCCTCCTCCTCCCCGTGCCTAGCTTGCTAGGTCGCATGGCCTGTCAGCAGGGCTCTGAGGACCACAGAGCCTCCGAAGTCTTTCCCACCCATTCCCCCATCACCATCCTGGGGACCCCAACTTCCGCTTGTGTGTGGGTAGAGGGATACCCTGCCCAGATTCCTTCTATCACCACCATGACTGGCTGGGTATGTGGTTTTCATACAGGGAGGGCATGTTGAAGAGAGAGGCCAGCACAGAGCGAGCTGAACAAGCAGAGCTGGGGAGGACCTGACACCAGCTCCCCACGAGGGTCAATGATGGTGGAGGGAGGACACCTGAGCCAGGAATGCCTTCTACCCCCCCCCCCCCCACCGGGCGTGTTTATCTCAGCAGTTTGGTAGAAGGTTGCCTTGCTGGGCTTCCAGTGTGTGCCAAGGGGCTGTGGCTAGGAAAGGAATCCAGCCCTTGCATTCATGCAAGAAACACACCCAAAAGGTCACTGTTGAAGTTGGTAAGAACAGTGACAACTATGCATAGAATTTGCAAATAGCAGCTATTATTTTGTTGTTTTGAGATTTATGAGTCTGGGGCTGGCCTCGAACTCCTGATCCTTCAGCCTCCACTTCCCACGTGCCGAAATGACAAGTGTGCTCTACCACACCCACCTATTACTCAGCTTTTTTTCTGGGACTCTCAGCTCTTTACAGGGACGGGACCACAAGCTCTAAGGGTTGAAAAATTGCTTGAAGTCAAATGGCTACAAAGTTAGCATCTATACTGAACCAGGACGTGATCGGGTCATGCACACACACCATGGTATCCTTGGGGGAACTAATTGGAGTCCCTCTTCTCTCAGGGGACACTCCCCAGAGCTAGCAAGGGTACCCGCAAACCACAGCCTGTTGAAAGAGGCTTGGCTGGGGTGGGTGCAGGTGGGATTCTCTGGCTCCCTGTAGGAGCAACTTCCCATGGTGACTGAAAGAAACTCAGGAGAGCCTGCAGCAATTCCCGCCGAGCCACAACAGGAATAAAACACTAGCTCACTCTGCTCGTCGCCCAGAAAGGGGCTTCAAGCAATTTCCTTGAACATTAGGTATGTATCGATTTCTACAGTACGCATGTATGTATGTATGCTATCTTGAGACAGGGTCCTATGTAGCCCAGGCTGATCTGGAACTCACTAGGATAACCTTGAATTTCTACCCTGCTTCCTCCTCCTGAGTCATAGGATTACAGGCATGCAACACCATTATTTGTTTTTATTTTTATATGATTTTATAAGTTGTATAATTAGGTAATAGGAAATCTATGTATTAAAATAACAATAAAAATAAGTATATTTATGAATATCTTAAAGTGAATATGAATATATTTAAATGGATTAATAAATGCATTTTTCAGTCTCTTGCTTGGGGCTATAACAGAACACCTGAGGCTGAGACTAGATAATGCATTTTGTTTGGTTGGTTGGTTGGTTGGTTTGGCTTGGTTTTTGTTTTTTTGAGACAGGGTTTCTCCGTGAAGCTTTGGTTGGCCTTGAACTCACATAGATCTGCCTGCCTCTGCCTCCCAAGTGCCGGGATTGAAGGTGTGCACCACCGCGCCTGGCTGTGATACTAGATAATGCTTAAAGAACAGAAGTTTGTTCCTTAGGGTTGCAGGAGCCGGAAGGCAAACATCCAGGTGTGGGCGGATATCAAGGACCTTCGTGTCACCTTCTGGTCTCTTCTGCAGCCCTGTCTTTGCGTCCTTTACTCTGGCCTCCCCTTCCCCCTACTGCAGCATACACTGTCACAGAGCCATCTGAACCTGGTCAGGAAGGCCGACTAGGGATGACAGTGCCCGAGATGGGGCCCTCCTGTCTCCATCAACCCAGAGACCCCTGTTGTGGCCATGTCCATCTTCAGGTGGCATGTACAGGCCACCTGCTCAGAGAGGCTACTACCACCCCACAAACTTCCTGCTGGGCATGGGGCACACTGGCCTTTCTGCCTGTGCTACCTGCCCAGCCCCAGCGCAGTGTGAAGCAGGAGATGTTTGCTGAATGAATAAGTGAACTCCCAGAGTGAGCCTCCTCCCTGCTGCCCCTCACACTCTGGGCCAGTGGCAGCCATTTCCTATGGACACGAATAGACGCTCTCCTGGGAAATGCCTTTTCCTGTCTGTTTCCGACTCTGTTGTCCCCTAGACAAAGGTCCCTCCCTTCCAGCATGAAGGATCTTGGGGACCACAACAAGCATCCCCTAGACCTGAGGTTTAAGACACTCTCAGCATCCCATAAGCCTTGGGTTGGAACAACGCCTTCCACACATCTCTAGCTGGCCCTCCCTTCTCTCCCTCCTCCCCTGTCTGCTCCCTCCTCCTGTGGGGTCAGCTGCTCCAGACTGCAGGTCACCTTGGAGTTGGAAGTTCCAGGCTTTGTGAATGGGGTGGCCCAGTTGGGGCAACCCGGGCTTTGGGGAGCCAGGCCAAAGTGAAGCCTGAGCCTTCCACTCTGCCCAGAGCACTTGGGCCATGGGGCTCAGGCAAGTAGCAAGTCAGGGGCTGAGGTAGCACCCGCCAGGGGAGGCTGAGCCTGTCCAGATGGAAGGTGTGGCTCTTTCTTTTCCTACCAAATCCCTACAATCTGGCTGTCCCTGCCAAGGTCACCACCATGCAGACCTTCTCCCCTCAATTCTCCCAGTCTCCAGAGGCTCTGGAGTGACTTCTCTTCAAACACAGTGCAGCCCAGGAAACCCTGGTACCTTGGGAGTTTCTGTGTGAATGAATGACAGCACGTGGGTAAGCAGAAGAGAGCATGGAGACAGGAGTTGGGGGATACTGGGCACTGCCCCCTCCCCAGGATGAGCAGCCAGTTCCAGAGAACTTCTCCTGGATGCTCCCTGGCAGCCACAATGGCAACCAAAATGAACCACTAGGGACAGTGCCTGGGATGGGGACCTCCTGTCTCATCGACCCACCCACTTGTCCTGTAGTCTAGCCCATCCTTCCATCCAGACAGCCACCCTTCCATCATCACTTCCCCCATCCATCATTGAGCCATTCATCCACAAAACACCCATCCATCCACCCATCTGCCCATCCATCCACCCATCTACCCATCCATCCACCCATCCATCTATCCCACCTATTCATCCACCCAACCATCCACTCACTGATCTATCTGTCCATCCATCTATCCACCCACCCACCCACCCACTCACCCACTCACCCACTCACCCATTCACCCAGGCCTGTTTGGCCGTTTCTCCACATCATCCTATGACCTCTTTGAGGCACCCTGGAGAGAGCACAGGTCCTAAGCTGCTTCACCTGGCTACGCATAGCCTCCAGGCACTAAATTGCAAGTGGGTGTTTCTTTCCTTTGGCCTCCTGGGAAAGCAGTGCTCCTCCATGAACAGCAGGTGCCCTTTCCAAAATACCCACTTGATAGGTGGCTGCTAGATGCACTGCTGTTGCCGAATCCATACCAGTCTGTAGTTTTCCGGGTGGGGCGGAAGTGGGAATGCCTTCACTCACAGCCTAACCAGTGACGAATTCTCTAGGTTTTGGAAAGTGGAACTGACAATCATGAAGGTACCCTGAGTGACGGAGGTAGCACTGTGGGGAGGAACAAAAGCTGGAAGGAGACTGATTAGTTATTTTTCCGGGGGACTTGCTCTTTCTCGGTCATGTGTAGGCGTTACAAGAAGGAAAATAAAACAAACTGGGTGGTGCCGAGCGGTGACTGACCTTCGATGACGTGGGGCGCACAGACCCCAGCCCAACCCTCCATCGACGGGTCACGCTGGTTCCGCCTCACATCTGGCAGCATCTGCTGTAGCCGCGTGCAATGTGAGATCCTTCTGCCACAGGCTCTTTGCACATGCTGTTCCCGGTGTGACTGGGTCCTCATCCTTGGGAGACTAAACTTCTGCAGGGTCTCTCGCTCTGGTTCTCTCCCCCGTGTGGCTCTGTGACCTCTTCCCACCTTCACAGAGTGGTGGGAGATTTCCAGAGGGCAGGGCAAGACAGTGTGCCTCACACCCAGGAACGCCTCGTCCCGCTGCACTCTGCGTGTGACACACAGGAGCTGTCCTGGGGTACCCCACCCAGACCCCACACTCTGGGATGAACTCTTCCCTCTGCTGAGAACCTACCAGAGGTCGCTTCCTGGTGTCCTGCCCTAGGCACAGGCTTCTTGGCCATAAACCCAGATTCCTTAGGGAAACACAGATAAGACCACAGGAGCCGGTGCATGGGGCTGTAAGCCGAGGGTCAGATGTCTTGCTTCCGGTGTGGGGGGCACACCCTGACCCGCCCCAGACCTCAGCAAGAAGGTCCTTTTAGAGCCACTGGCACATTCCTCACCACCAGGGGGCGCAGGGGAGCTCCCATCGCCGCACAGGGTGAGCCCCAGGTAAGCCAGCAAGCCCTTGGGTTTCATCTGAGACTCCAGAAAAACTTAACAGAAATATCTTCTGAACTGTGTTTTCCACCCAGAGGGCCCTCGTGACCAGCTCTGGGAAGGCCTGGTGCTTTTACAGTAAGTGGCCCGGGTGGTCCTGGCAGAGCCCAGTCCTCAGACCTGGGGAACCTGGGGAACTCAGGGACCCCACAAACCCTCTCCAGAAACCCACAGACCCCTATCACCCTTCTAATCGTGAGAGTTAACATGGAAACTATGCAAAGAAAGCCCTCCCTGTTACCACTTACAAAAGAGGTGAGGGCCTGCCAGATAGCTCAGTGGTTAGGAGCGTGCATGACTGACAGAGAACCAGGGTTCAGCTCCCAGCACTCAGGGTAAGGCAGCCCACAGCTGCCTGTAAGTACAGCTCCAAGGCATCTGACACCCTCTTCTGGCCTCCACATGCATGTACACACACACACACCACACATACACACATCATACACATAACACACCATACAAACACACTAGACACACATACCACACATACACACACACACACACACCACACACACACACACACATCACATCACATCACAAAACTGAAAAAAAACAAAACACGAAAACCCAAGGCGAGGAGGAAGAGCGTGAGAAGGAGGAAAACGAGAGTGAGGGCACGTCCACACTCCACTGTGGCCGGGGCTCCAGGACAGAAGGAGGGCTCAGCTGGCCTGGCACCTTGGGAGGAGGCACCCCAATTCTGCGAGAGGGAAAGATGGCAGGGATGGGTGGGCGTCACTTCACTGTATGGATGGCAAGACAATCGTTTCTATTTCTCACCTAAAAAACAAAAAAAAATTTTTTTTGAGGCAGATTAGAGTCTCACAAAGCCCAGGCTGGCCCTGAATTCTCTGTTCATCTAAGAATGACTTTGAACTTCTGATCTTCCTGCTTCCGCCTCCTGAGTACCGGGGATGCAGGCGTGCGGAACCACACCCATTTTGTATGATGCTGGTGTGGAACCCAGTCTTCCTGAATGCTGAACAAGCTGGGGGAAGGTTAACTCAATGTTAACAGACGCGGGTACCCTGGGATGCCAAGCTCTGTCCGCGTACGGCGGAGAGGCGGTGCAGCCTGGGACAGTGTGTGAGAAGCGGTGGCTTGTCTGTCCCTCATAGCTGGGGGTTTCTGTAAAAGCTTCAGAGTTCAAAGGAGAAGCGACTCCCTTGGAGTGCAAACAATCCTGCCTATCCCCGAGCTTGTGAGGCGGGATTTGGAAGATCTCCTGGGGAGCCTCAGGTAGGGACCAATGAAGATTGAGCCTGTTTATTGGTGGGTGGATCTACAAAAGATTGACGGGCACCCTAAAAAAGAATGATTGACAGCTGACAGACATTGATGGGGACGCTAGATTCAATTAGGGAGCTGTATGTGTGTGTAGTAGGGGCTAGCCTTGGCAAGTTCATGTGTGGTGGTGTGTTAGGGATTGGGGAGGCACCCTGAGGAGGCTGCGGGGGAAACCCCTGCTTCAAGTAGTTGATTGGCAAAGGGAACACCTGGCCCCGCTCCATCCCCTCATTTTACAGACAGGAATGCTGAAGCTCAGAGAGGTGAGGCGAGTCACCCAAGGTCACACAGCTCTTCTGTGGCAGAGCTGGGCTGCGTCCGTGATAACCAGTGTTTCCTGTGTGTGAGGCAGCCCGCAGGGAGTCTGGGAAGAAAGGTCTGGCTGCGCCCGTGTGGGGGCAGCTTTGTGAGGGGTGGCCCAAGATGACCCTCCCGAGGAGGACTGAGAGGCCGCTCGGTCCAGATCTGCTCCACCCTCCTTCCCCTCAACGCAGAGAGCCAACGCACACGCAGCTGGTGGCCTCAGCTTCCCGAGCCAAGTTCATCCTGACATAAGACAACTCACAAGCGTGCTCCGTGGGGACCGGCTGTTACCACGGTGCCATTCAGCACGGTTTACGATTTTCCTGGAGCCTCTCGGCCGCCGATGCCAGAGAGTGAGCCAGAAAAAGAACATTCCTGGGTGACGCAAATGCAGCCGGGCCGCTGCAGGGGCATGCCCTTTTCCTGCCCCGGGAAGGGTGGGGTGTGGGGACCAGAGCCATCCGCCATCCAAATACAGAAAGAGATGAGTGGACCGGGTGTCCCAGAGTCCACTGCCCTAGTGAGGTCCCAAAGCCCCCAAGCGCTGGTGACCTCATCAGCCCCAAGGCCATGCGGAGAAGACAGAGAGGAGCAGAGGACTTCAGTCTCTCCTCTCAGGAGTGAGACCCCCTCTGGGCATGGGACGGCCAGGACACTCACTGCCTATTTTATTTCCAGATAAAGTTATTTTTGTGGAGCCGGGCCTGCCAGCGAAGGGGGAGATAAGATCCGGCTGCCTCTCCCTGCCAGACGGCTGTGGGGTGCGAGCAGCCAGGCTGGGGATGACAGGACAGCGCTGAACCCAGGCAGTGATGTGGGCCCAGCCCGAGGGAAAGTCCAGAGAAGCAGGAGACCCAGAGCTACGGGTCTACCAGGCGCTGTCTGGATTTAACCACACAAGCCATGGGGCTCTGAGGCCGGCAAAACAGAAAGGCAAGACTGTCTTCATCGGCTTTTCTTGGGGAACATTTTAATTTTTTAAATAGTTATTTACTTATTTGTTTTTTTTGTTTGTGGGCTTGTGGGTGAAACATGAACATGACATAGACATGTATCTAATTCCGAGGACAAACACGAGGAAGTCAGTTCTCTCCTTTATCCATGGGTCCCAGGGATTGAACAGACCTGAATGTTAGTCCTGTGGGGCAAGCTGAGCCCACTTGCTGGCAAAGATGTCCCCACCAAGGAAAGGTCCCATCCTCTCGCTCACCACAGAGGTGGACGTGGGAACTGGTGCCCAGCATGCTGTTGGTTGAGTTTGGTCCCTGGAGACCACATAAAAGAGGAAGGAGAGGCTTGACCCACAAAGCTGCCCTCTGCCCTCCACGTGCATGCCCACTGTGGCACATTGTATTTGATGAAATAATAAATACATTGAAGAATAAGGCTGATCCTCTCTTTGCTTCTCCCTGCCTCTTCCTCCTCACCCCACCTCCTCTATGAAGCATCTAGAGATGCCATGGTCATGAGACACATATGCAGTCACGCCCACCAGTGCCTTCAGTCGGCTGACTCAGTCTCCATTACTGAGCCAAATGACCCCATTTCTTCCCACTTTACTTTCACCCTGGCTTTATTTTTGTTGTTGTTGTTGTTTTTCTTTCTGTTTCCTTACAGGGAGTAGGACATAGTGACACCTATATCTGATCACCGTAACTGTTTCATCGCACTGGGGTGAGGCTTTGCCTCCATGAACGAGTTTCCCGTTTCCCTCTCCTCCCAGCCCATGGTGACCGCCACTCTCTCTGCCTCTGTGGATTTTGTTATGTGCTGTACATCAGAGACTCTGCCTTACAGAACATCCATCCTTTGGGGACTAGGGTAGTTGACACAGCACGTGTTTGGGGTTTGTTCACTCTGTAGCATGTGTCTCGTTTCCTTCCTTTGTGTGGCGGGATCGTGTGGGCGGGCCTCTGTTTGCTTGTACTTCTCTGTGGATGGATAACCGAGATGCCCATCCTGTCGCTGCTGCTGCTGCTGTGAGCACTTGGGAGAACATCTTGCGTTGATTTCTCTGGATTCCCTTCCTTTGTTACCTGTGTTTTCAGTGTGTGGCCAAGAGGTCCTCTGTGTTTCCTTGAAGGGGTCTCTCAGCATGGGGCCCTGAACTCAGTTCTCCTGCCTGTGCCTCTGGGGCGTTCTGAGCCCCTGCTTGCGTATGGTGTGAGCTAAATGTCAGCTTCCTGCTAGCCTGTCCTGATATGGGCCCCTGCACTGTGGGTTTCCCCTAGAAGTTCTGGGATCCCCTGTCTGCAGGCTGGACTCAGCGCCACTTCGGGGGTGTTTCCGAGTACTCAGTTCTACTCTGCCCATCTGTCTGATTCTTTTGTGTCAGCCGTGTGTTTGAGTCAGGCTGTGGGAGGTCTAATCCCTACCTCAGTTTCACATTTAAAAAAATGTATTTATTTTATGTGTATAATTGCCTGCCTGTATGTATGTGTTCACGTGCATGCAGTGCCCTTGGAGGCCTGAAGAAGGCAGGGCAGGAAGAGGGGAAGCAAAAAGGAAAAGGGACAAAGAGGGAGGCTTAGATTGGGACAAGTAGGGACTGGGCAGAGGCTCTCAGGTACCGTGTGGCCACAGGCAGGATAGACACAGGGTGCTCAGCTCAGCTCAGCAAAGGACCCCACTGGGGGCAACCAGTCCTCATTTACTCTGGAGTCTCCCAGTGGGCCCAGGGAGGCCATGCTATAGAACGGGACCCCGAGGCTCGGGAGGGAGAGAAATGCAGAGTCCTCACTGAGCCAGGGTGGCTCCCAGCCTGTGGGGGCCTGGTTGCCACAGACCCCAGTGCTGTCCATAATTAAATCTGTCCATTCTCCCCATGGGGCTGTCGAGAGCTGCAGGCATCAAGCTTCGGCTGGACAGTCACACCAGCCCAAGGCACGTACATATCTTAGGAGTCCCGGGCGGTGGGACGCTGAGTCCAGAGCCCACCTGCTTTGAATCTTAGTTTGGAGAACAAATTCCTCCTATTACTTCCCTGACCTCAAAATGCAAGCACCCTCCCCCTCAGTCCCAGGCCAACTCTGGACTGACATGTCTGAACTTCCCAAAGAACCTGCTAGGCCTTGGACTGAGTTATGCTTGGGCGTCTCAGAGGCGGGGGGTGGAGAGGGGTGGAAATACACACCAGCCCATTGGAAAGCTCAGAACATCACAGTCACCTAGAAGCTGTAGTCGAGCCCTGAGGAGCTCAGTTGGACCCCACTTTCAGGAGTCTGAGTGACCCAAACCCTGTTCCTTTCCCACATGATGTGTCAGGGACACTCCCTATGGACCTACCCAAGGGACTCTACTCTCTGCCCCTGAAGGCTAACACCAGGGGCTGTCCCTGGGGCATGGACTGGAAGCCAGCTATGATGGCACAAACATGAAATCTTAGCACTTGGGAGGTCGAGACAGTGGGAACAGAAGTTCAAAGCCATCCTTGGTTAGATAGCCCAGGCTACCTCATATAGCTGAGACCAGCATAAACAAAACAAAACAACAGAAAGAACCCACCAACTACCACATTGGAAGATTCTCTGAAGATTTCCATTCGTACAGAAGACAGAAGTGTGCACTGGTGCTTGGACAGGATGCCTACTGCCTGGGCCTCATGTACTGCTCTCCTGACCCTACAGCCTAAGAAGGACTGAGCTGGTCACCCTGAGCCTGGTGTGTTTCTTCTTCCCGTTAGAGAAGCAGACCCAGTACCAGCAATCACTCACACTGTAGAATAAAGCGCCTACAGAAACCACCAACAAAAGTAGTCGGTGCTTGGTGATTCATGATTATTTAACTTTGTTCTTATTTTTAATCAGAGAAACCAGGCACATTTGGCTGAGTCAAGAACCTATCAGAGCTGTGGCCGTTTGCTTTCAGCAACTCTGCCCTTCCCAACAATGCCCTTGATTAGTCTTCCCTGTCCCCACATGAGCCAGGTTTCCCTGGCTCTGAGGTGCACCCAGGACCTGCCCCAGGGTTCAGGGCCACGGTGGGCAGCATCATGCCCAGTCAAGTGGATGCCTTCCAAAGAAACACACAGCATCCACCTTTGGGCCAAGAGTTCTGTGGGCAACATTTGTTTTCTATTTTCCTTTTTTTTTTTTTAACATCGAATCCTTTTATAAACTCCCCAAAGTTTCAGTTTATCCAGTGACAATTAGTTTATGTCATTTCTGAAGTGGATTTAGATTCAAGTGATAAAATTACAAGCCAAAATTGCAACCACAATGGAAACCCGGGTTCGTGTTTGGTCTTGGAGACCACAACAGAAAGATGGCGGGTCGGTGCCAAGGAGCAGGAGGAAGCCGCAATCACCGGGCATTCCTGTCCAGGGACCGGCCCCCTGGCTGTTTCCTGTGCTCAGGAGACTGACTCTGGGGCAACAGGTGGAAGGAGAAAAGGCCTGGTGGGCACATTTCCACTCCAGCCCCTCATTTCCACAGCCTTTCTTCATGCACTTTGCTGAGCCCTGGCCCCCTCTGAAGTCTGGGCTGTGTGATTGCATCTGGGTTTCGTGTTTAATGGGACTTCCCTGAGACACTTCCTGACAGCGGCCGGGAGCCTTTGAACAGGCTGCGGCAGGATTCTAGAACAATCTAAACCCGCCATGGCAGTTCCAGGGGCAGGGCTGACTTTGAACCTGAGCAGGAAGTGCAGCGTGAGGCCAGCCCTCCCACCCTTCAGGGTCTTCTTCCTCTGAAGCCCCAGCAACACCCCAAGTCCTGTCCTTTGGGGCTGAAGAAGTTTCTAGAAGAAGCTACTCATGCACTTTATTGAGCACCTACTATAGTCGGCCCTGTGGAGACAGCTGTGACACAGAGGGGCCTAGCCTTATCCCTCTGGAATGCATGCTTCAGCTGGGAGGCAAGTGATGGCCCCAGAGAACCTCCACGTGGCAGTACCTCTGAGGACAGGAGCCGGTCATGACTTGGAGGCTGGTGGGTGGCTGGACAGGGCAGGCAGCACCCAGGACCTCTCTGATATGGAGCTATGGCTAGAGGGACCAAAGAGGCCAGCCTTGAGAAGCCTGGAGAGGACACGCAGGAAACAGGGCCTCTGGCAGGACAGTGTAGGCTGGTGGAAAGGAGGGTGCTTCAGTGACAGCAGGCACTGGTCACAGGCACTCTGCACCCCCAGCTCCCCAGCACACCCCCCACACGGCCTATGCCTGACTGCCTAACTCACTCTCTCTATCCCACAGTTCCCTCCCACACACACACTCCCATCAAGTCTTCCCTCACATCCCAGCACATTCTGCCTCTGGAAGGGCACAGAGCTGGAGAAGAGTCCTTATAGACAGAAGGACGAATGCAGAACCTGTTTCCTTTGGCCACTGCTTGCTGGGGACTGAGCCCTGAACATGGCTCCGCACAGAGAGCCCAGAGTCTAGCCACCCTACCGTCTTCACCAAGAAGTGGGAGATGCACCCCTCAAAATCCCACAGGGGTACCTCCCAGAAGACCCAGACACCCAAGGGAGGAACATAGACAGAATGCCCTGATGCCAAGTGCTTCACAAATTCTGAACCAAGCAAGAGCCGAAAAGAACCCAGAAGCCAGTATTCATTTTGGAGTGTGTCTCACCAAAGGCAGATCTTGGTGTCTGTCTCAGGGAGAGAGAGAGAGAGAGAGAGAGAGAGAGAGAGAGAGAGAGAGAGAGAGAGAGAGAGAGAGAGAGAGAGAGAAGGCCCACTCTGGAGACCACTATCTCAGTGTGGCGTCACACAGTGGACTGATAAATCGTGGACTCTAAGTCTCTGGGGACAGTTCTGAGACAAGGACATGTGTCTCTGTGGAGAAGTTGAGACTAGCCCCATCATGCTTGGCGGTTTTGTTTGTATTTACGCTCTAGAATTGGAGTTGACTACCTCAGGACCCAAGGGCTGTATTTGACTCCTGCCCGTTTCAGCAAATAGGGCTTCATGGGCCTGCAGTTAGCCAACACGCATGCCTGTGTGTGTGAATGTATATATGTGTGCATGTGCTTTCATGCATATATGTATACATGTGTAAATGTACGGGTGTATATTTGTGTGTGTGATTATGTTCATATGTCTATGTGTAAGTGGGTGTGTATGTGTGCCTGTGTGTTTTACCTGTGTGTGCTTTGTGTTGTGCATGTGTGCATGTGACTATGCGTGTATGCATGTGTGTTTCTGTTTCTGTGTGC
Organism: Pachyuromys duprasi; assembly: GCA_028658305.1. Classification (NCBI taxonomy): domain Eukaryota; kingdom Metazoa; phylum Chordata; class Mammalia; order Rodentia; family Muridae; genus Pachyuromys; species Pachyuromys duprasi. Next base: position 55,663,689 of record CM053744.1, read on the forward strand.
CTGTGTGTTGTGCATGTATGCATATATGTGCACATATGTGTGCATATATGTTGTATGTGCATGTGTGCATATGTATGTATGTGTGTGTGTGGTCCCAGCCTGCTTCACACAACCATAGAAGAAGCAGTCTCAAAAGAAACCTTGCAGCCTGTTCAGCCTAAATATTTACTCTCTGGTAACTCCCAGAAGTTTCCCAACCTCTGGGTTAAATGATAAACTGACGCCATCTTTAACCAGCCTTGCCGTTGCATCTGTCTCTTTGGAGCATTTCTGAAACAATGCTGCTCCCTGCTCCCGCAGCTGAGCCCTGCATGACTGCAGAACTATTTTCTTTAGATCTGCATGGCTGAGATAACAGTTCATCAAGCACTCAGTGTGTGTTTTGGCTTTCCATGTTTGTAATTAAACATCTTTCCAGAAAAGCTGCACCAGTTCAAGCTAAGACTGCTGTGGGTTGATCTGAGTCCCCACTAGAGAGCCCCGCCCCAGTCCTGCGACTGTAGCCTTTCTTGGAAGCACTGTCCTTGCGGATGTGACAAGTTCAGATGTGGTCACATTGCACTTGGGTGCCCGACCCCAGAGACTGCTTAATGCAGAAAGGCCAGCCCCTTTTCCTTCATTTTACACAAGCCCTGGATTTTTAAAACAGGGAGGACTCTCTTCCCCCTGCTGTGAGCTTGCCAGGTACCACCATGGCCAAGGCTGGTTCTCCAAGAGAAGCAGCCCGCCTTCAGTGACACAACCTAAACATCTCGAGCACACGTCCTGTGATATGATAACTTGTTACGGGATCGAGTTTCAACTCAGTCCCCAGATCTGACCATGAGCCTTCTGTGTGCCATGTGGTGCTAGCATCGTGGGGGACAGCGAACAGACTGGGTTCCTGGCTTCCCTGAGCTTGGGTTTTGAAGAAGACAGGTCCCCAGGCTCAACCACAAGGCAGTGAGACATCGCAAAGGAGGGTTTTAAGGTGGTCAATGGAGTCAGGAACCAAGAAGAGCAAAGAGAGAGGGAAATTAGAGCTGAGCCCTGCGAGTGCTCACCCAGCCAAGGGAGAGGGTATGTAACCAGTGGCATCAAGGCCCTGAAACTGTGAGCCCTGCTGATGGCGAGGACAGCAATGCCAGGCAGCCATGAGGCTTTGTCTTATTTGTCTTTGTCTGTGTCTGTTTAATTTTCCACACTGTAGTGCTTACATGTGGCTCCCAGAAGGAAACCCGTGGCTTCTACACTGGAGTTTGCAGTGGGATGAGAAGTGTCTGACCCTGCTGGAGTCACCTGTGGCCAAAGGCACAGGAATGACCGCACAGTGAGGAGAGTGCTTTTCTGGCACCTGCTAAGTCCCTGGGGTCAATTCCCAGCACTGCATAAATCAGGTGAGGTGGCTCACACAGGTAACCTCTGCACTCATGAGGCAGAGGCAGGAAGATTAAGGACTTCAAGGTCATCCTTGGCTATGTGCTGAGCTGGAGACCAGCCTGGGTTACATGAGGCTCTCTCTTAAAAGAAACAAAAAAGAGGGGTCAGAAAAGGAGAAGTGGGGACCAGCAGGATAACTCAACAGGTGAAGTGCTTGCCCACAAGCCTGGTGGCCAAAGTGTAAGCTTTGGGGCCCACAAGGCAGGAAAGAAGCAAGTCTCATAACTTGTCCTTTGGTTTTCATAGGTGTGTGTGTGTGTACACAAAATAAGTGTAACACACACACACACACACCCCACACACTAACACAGGCAACTGCAAACTGAGCCAACCCCAGCTGTCCCTTTGTTAGGCTCTGGAAGGTGGCTGGAGGAGCCCCGTGCATAGCTCACAGATGGGCCTGGCATGTCACAAGTGCCAGGCAGCTCATCCCATTCACACACAGTGAGCAAGCGGTGCTGCCATGGCCCCTCCTGGCTTTCCTGCCTGCAAAGCCCTCCTCTCCCTGTGGCAGCTCCCCCCTCACCTCGGCCTCCCCCCTGCCTCCCTGTACCAGCATCCTGCCTACTGCTCCACTCTGTTCCCTGAAATAAATACATCACTTCCCTCCGGCAAGGGAGAAATGAAAGTGGTCCCCTAAAGCAGAAGAAGGGACGGAAGAAATTCCAGTTTGATGGTCTACAGGTAGACTTGTTTGGGCTGGCGTATAGAAATCAGCGCCTGGCTTACATCAGATTAGCGTAGCGCAGAGGGGCCCGGCTGATTGCCCCTTTACAAGCTGTTTATGAGGAGGGCTGAAGTGAGGTGCTCTTGGGGGTGGGGGGGAGCTGCCAAGTAAGCCTTTAAAAGTTTCTGTAATTGCTGGACCCAGACTGCTCTACTCTGGGAGATGGAAGCAAGGTCCCTGCCACTTATGGGGTCCCCAGTAAGCACTCAGAAAGATGCTCCCTGAAGACAGGCTGAGCACCCTCCCCTTCACTGTTTCTCTCGGGTGCACATGCATGCACGTGAGTTTACATAGCAGACCACAGTGAGTGTGTGCCCTCTGCATCCCTGTCACTAGTGAAGATTCAGTCCTCATCAGGATCAGATGGGCTCTTCATAAAGCCAGACCGGGAAACCCTACAGAGAGTTCGGCCACAGTCCCAGACAGACAGCACAACAGAGAAATAGCTAGCAGCCAACGCTGCAGAAGAAAAGCTTCTTCTCCCCAACAATACACAACACACTCAGGGCAGCATTTGCTCATCAGTCCCCTGGGCAGAGGATGTGTGTCTGTGATAATATCCGACATCAAAGCAGAATGAAAATTACCTCAAGACCCCCAAGACTCTCATAAGAGGAAATGTTTTCACACAATTAGCTTGATCTAGAAGTTTCATTTGTAGAAAATTTCTTGAAAGCACAGAATTGCAAATGTGAGCCCGGACTTCACATGGAGGTGTCCACCATGGCTGTGCGTATGAGTACAAAGCACACTGGAAAGAAGAATTTCCCATCAGGCTTAGATCCCACATCAAAACCTCCATTCTCCAGCCTCCCCTGGGGATATGGGTGATCATATGACACAAGGTGGTTTACAATCTATTCTCTTATGTATGGAGGTACACAGTGTGTGGGGAGGTGTGCATGCGTGTGCAGGTGCATGTGGAGGTCGGAGGTCAACCTCTAATGTTGGGAACCCTCCATCTTGTTTTTTGAGACAGTATCTCTTGCTGGTCTGGAAATCACCAACGAGCCAAGGTTAGCCAGAGGGAATCCTCTTGGTCTCTTCTCCCTGGGCTGTGATTAAAATTACAAACCACCACCCTTGGATGGGAATCGGACTTAGGTACTTGTGCTTGCGTAGCAAGTGCTTTACTGAGCTGCCTCCCAGCCCGCAGAGTCTATTCTTTTGGCTTTTGCCGTCTCCCTTCCTTCTGGCTGGATCAGATGAAAAACGAGAGACAGCAGTTGTCTTGACAATAAAGGGAAGTGAAAACATGCAGAACAACAAAGTCCTCAACCCTGGTGGTCCTGTGGCTTCTAACAGAGGTCTTGAGTTCAGTTTCTGAGTGATGAGGTCTGTGACGAGGCAGTGCTGGGGGCCAACTCCCCAGAGAAGGCCCTGAACCCACAAAACCCACTTTCAGAAATGCCATTTCTTGGGCTGGGGTGTGGCTTAGCAGCAGAGGCCCTGGCCTCCAGCCTTGAAAAGAAAACTAATTTTAAAAAATACAGAATTACAACTTTTCCACTAGCCAGAACAGCGCCACTTCCTAGGAACCCTTCTGGGTTTTTCTAGGTCCCTCTTTATCTGCATATTTAAAACTCTGCCCGAAAAGGTCCAAAATGATAGCTGGGAGTACCCAGTCTTCTAGGTCTACCTGCAGCAGGAGAAGACACCAGTGTTGTATGTGAGTTGCATGCTCAGTGCAAAGGGAACAAATATGGGGAAAGGACTCACTACCCTACAATGTCCAGCCCTGGCTCTGCTGAGCTCTGGTGGACTCCAGTAGGCTCCGCTGGATTCTGGTGGACTCTGGTGAGATCTGATGGGCTCTGGTGGACTCCGGTAGGCTCCGCTGGATTCTGGTGGACTCTGGTGAGATCTGCTGGGCTCTGGTGGACTCTCATGGCCCCTGTTAGGCTCCCCTCTGAGCCTCATCTGTTCACATGGTACTATGAAATACTTAATGCGTGTTAAAATCATCACAAATGCCAAGCTGGGTGTCACAGCACCGACTTCATTGCTACTCAGGAGACTGAAGCAGGAGGATCATGAGTTCCAGACCAGCCTGTACAACTTACTGGGACCCTGTATTAAAGTCAGGGTTATCTTGCGAAACAGAACTAATAAAATGAACGCACACATGAACACACACACACACGGGATTTATTGACATGGCTAACAGGCTGTGATATAGCTGGTCCAACAACGGTGGTCTCCCAGTGGAAAAGCCAACAATGCAGTAGTAGTTCAGTCCACGGAACTAGATATCTGTGTTGGAATCCTGAAGAGGCAGGCTCTGATACAAAAGGAACAATGCCTCAGGCGCAGGTTAGAAAAAGCAGGCAAGCCAGAGTGAGGGCAAGCAAGCAAAGAGCAAAAGCTTCCTTCTTCCATGGCTTTTACATAGATTGCCATCAGAAGGTGTGGTCCAGATTCCAGGTGGGTCTTCCTACCCCGAATGATCCAAGCCAGAAAAGTCTCTCACAGGTTTGCCCAGCTGCTTGGATTTCAGTTAATTCTAGATGTAGTCGAGTTGACAACCAAGAATGGTCATCACAGACACTGTCTCAGAACAAGAAGTTGTGGGTATCGCTGGCAGAATGCTTGCCTGGCATTGTGAGGTCCTGGGTTCCATCCTCAGCCCTGACCAGAGTCTCCCTGGGTACTGTCTGGACAAAGGCAAGCAAGCAGCATCCCTGTAGAATACAGAATGTCCTTCACACACACTATGCATAGTCCACAGGGGAATGGGGGCGCTGGGCTGTAGCTCAGGACTGGGACACTGGCCTAGCACAGAGGAGCGCCTCAGGCCCAGTGCTTAATCCCCAACACTACACAAAACCCCCAAATAATTAGTCCCACCCAGTGTTGAACAGGCCTTTTCTCTCTTTGTCTGAGGTGCAGTAGACCCCACTCTTGTGTTCGCCTCCCCATTTTCTGGGCTTGATGGAAGGAGAGGCAGCTACCCAGGTATGGGAGCCCTCTACACTGTGGGTGAGGGGCCCCGCATCTGCCGCTGGCTGTGATGGGACTAACCAGCTGAGGGCCCTGGAAATTTTCATTTCCCACCATGTCCAGCGTTGTGCCCAATCAAAATTGCTTTTCTTTCTCAGACACTCGGTGAAGGCATTGTCCCACTGGCTCTTCTCCTTGTTGCATCCAAAGACATTTTAACTTTTTTGTTCCAACCAAGAGGGGAGCATTTATAGAGCACTTAATCTTGGGGCACTTCCAGGAAGCTCCCATCTCAGGAGGCCATTTGCTCTCTCTGTCTTGGCAAGTAAGAAAAGTCCCAGCCACCAGGAGAACAAGAGGAAGACTACGGGCAAAACAGCACCTGTCCTAAATAAGAGCTCTCTGGCAAGTTCCAGGTTCTCAACCTTCAATACAGTTCCTCACGTTGTGGTGACCTCCAACCATAAAATCATTTTTGTTGCCGCTTCATAAATGTAATTTTGTCACATTTATGAATCGCAGTGTGAACATCTGATACACAGGATATCTGATATGCAACCTCCAAAGGGGTGGAGACCCGCAGATTGAGAAGCGCTGATCTGGAGGATGCCGGCGTGCCTCAGTAAAGTCAGCAAGTTCTCTTTAATGAGCCTGGCAGCTCTGTGTCTATTTTTAAAAGTTTATGACCCTGGATCTTCGAGTAAAACCAGCACAGTGCCGCCCGCAGCTGCGCAGGCCAGAGTGCTTGGAAGTTTCCATCGGCCTCCGAGTGCCATCCATCAAGATAAGGGGGAGGGTGGGGGAGAGCCAGGCCCTTGAGACCGCCCAGGCCTGACTGGGCTGCTGAGACTGATGGCACCCTAGGCCCCAGCCGTTAGCCAAACAAGGGCGCCACGGCCAACCTCCACCCTGGGCTACTGCTGGGGTACGGCCTGGGGCTCCCGGCCAGTGCTCTCCCCAGCATTGCTTCCTTCTGGAACATGAAGAGCCAGAATGAGCAGGAACAGCAGAGCAGGAGCAGTGATGGACGAGAAGGGCCATGTTGAGTATGAGGGTCCACTGGCTGCTGTAACCAGTTCCCATGAACTGGGTGGTGGGGGTGGGAGAGTGTGGATAGTCTGTTTACCTGCTCTGGAATCTAAGACGAAATTGTCAGCCACCGCCTTCATCCCCAGGGAGACTCCTTCCCGTCTCTGACTGCTCTGGGGCCCAGGAAGGCCTTGGCTTGTGGCCACTCCTTCTATCTGCACTCTTCTCCTGATTGATCCCAACATGACCCAAAAGAGCCTTTACCCGACTCTCCTTTTCACACAGTTCCAGTGCCCACGGCCGTGGTTAGAGTTGTCTCCTTCTTGGGCTGCCGTTCAATGCATCACGCGCACGCAGGCGCCTCTCTGTCATCTTCAGAATGCCCCCAGGCTCACCTAGCCTGACTTCAGCCGCATCTTCAGAGTTCCATGATACCCTGGAAGTCAGGGTGCCCACAGAGCCTCATAGGTCACAGCCAGGAGCAGTCTTGATTCAAGCCCCAGGTCCTCCACTTACCCGACCCAGCCTCAGTTTCCTTATCTGTCAAGTAAGAATCATAAGAGTGTTTTACACGCCCGCCCCAACCCAGCTGAGGTGAGCATGAAGGAGCTGTTAGCCATAAAAGGCAGAGCTGGCACCTACCCAGCGGGCAGGACCTTGGACTCTGCCTCTTCAGGGTCTTGATGTTAGGACCTTCTACATCAAGCCCATCACAAGACTGGCCCTCGTCCTGAGAATCAAAGATGGTTCAACTCCCAAAGCCTGGCTCAAGCTGCTTAAATCCACAGAGCCCTCTATGCAAACATATCCGCCGAAATCCCAGTGTGTCAAGGAGATAGAGGAATGTTGGCTGCGGGTGCTGCTGGGGAGTATGCAGTGAGGAGGAGCCCAGACCTGCCAGGAGCCTCCCACGAGCTGCTGTGCTAAGAGGCTCAGTCATGGGCCACGGAGGAGCCAAGCTGTCCCTGAAGGCAAGGGCACTGGCTTCTCTCTCCCTTTCTCCTTCCTTCTTCCACCTTCTCTTCCCTTTCCCTTCCTTCCCTTCTTCCCCTTCTCTCTCTCCCTTCCATTATCCTGGAGACTGAACCCAGCATCTCACACAGGCTAGCTCCCTCCTTACTTTTGGTTTCTCTGACTGGCCTTGAACTCATGCTCTTCCTACCTAAGACTTCTAAGTAGGTTGGGCTATGGGCCTGTGATTTCTTAATGCCCTCCCCATGAAGACTCCAGGAACCCTAGCTACGGCTATTATTGCTAAAATGAAACACCCTGACCAAAGCAGCTTAAAGAGGAAAGGGTTTATTTCAGCTTATACTTCCGGGTAACAGCCTATCACAGAGGAACTCAAATAGGGCAGGAACCTGAAGGCAGAAGCTAATGCAAAGGCCATGGAGGTGTGCTGCTTACTGGCTTGCTCCCCGTGGCTTGCTCAGCCTGCTTTCTTACAGAGCTCAGGACCACCAGCCCCGGGATGACCCCACCCACAATGGGTGATAGGTCCTAACCTATCAATCACCAATTAAGAAAATGTCCTACAGCCAGATCTTATGGAGGCATTTCCTCCATTGAGCATACCTCCTTTCAGATAACTCTAGCTTGTGTCAAGTTGGCATAAAACTAGCCAGGACAACTGACCATTTGTCTGCTTGATATATAAACACATCACTGTTTTGTTTTGTTTTTGTTGTTTTTCAAGACAGGATTTCTCTGTGCAGCCCTGGCTGTCCTGGACTTCTGTAGATCAGAATGGCCTCGAACTCACAGAGATCTGCCTGCCTCTGGCTCTGCCTCCTGGAGTGCTGGGATTATAGGCATGTGCCACCAGGCATGGCACACACACCTCACTATTAAACCGTAACTTTTCCTTTCTTGTTCTTCCCCAAGATGACACATTAATATCAACATCACAATATCCATATTCCAAATTTTTTAAGTCCCACAGTCTTTAAAATACAGTCTCTTTTAAAAATCCAAAGTCTTTTAACTATAAGCTCCTGTAAAATAACAACAACAACAATAACAAATACTTTCTTACTTCAAGAGGGAAGAACCAGGGCACAGCCACAATCAAAGCAAAGCAAAACCAACTTCAGCTATGTGAATAATTCAGTCCCAATGTCTGGGGTCCACTCGTTATCTTCTGGGCTTTTCCAAAGGGCTTGGGTCACAGCTCTGGCTCCTCACACACAGATTGTCTCCAAGGCTCAGCCAGCTTCACTCCCCTGCTTTTGTCCTTGGTGGCCATCCCGTTGCGCTGATGTCCCCAAAAATGCTGGGGTCTCCTGCTGCAACTGGGCTGCACCTTCATCAATAGCCTCCCCTGGGATCTCTTCAGGGACCCAGCACTGCCACGCAGTGCCAAGGTTCAGCTCCTCCATGACCCCTTCATGCCTTCGAAACCAAAACCACCTGGGTGACTGTTACACTACCAATCTGGCTGCCCACACAAGGTACAACCTTGGCCACCTCTGGGCCACATCTTCTGTGTGCTGACCCTGAGGAACCCCTTCCCAGAAGATTTCACCTTAGCGATGCTGGTCTCTTCTCAGTCACAGCTGAATCTTCAGCCCCAGCTGACCAGACACCCACAGGCTCTTCACACAAATGGCCCAGTAGAGTCTTTGCTTCCCAGGGAAGCTTCACAGCCAAGCCTCCATCATGGGCACTGCTCTCAACTCTCTTTATCTTCCAGGCTCCCACAGAACAGGCCGCTTAACTCTCAACACCCAACAGCCCAAAGTTCCAAAGTCCTTCCACAGTCCTCCCCAAAACATGGTCAGGTCTGTCACACAATACCCCACTATCCTGGTATCAGCTTTTGTCCTACTCAGGGTCGCTACTCCTGTGATGAAACACCATGACCGACACCAAGTTGGTTAAGAAAGGGTTTATTCATTTTACACTTCCTCCTCGTAATCCTTCATCGAAGAAGTCAAGACAGAAACTCAAAAGGGCAGGAGCTCATGCAGAGGTCATGAAAGAGTACTGTTTACTGTCTTGCCCAGAACCCAGGACCACCAGCCCAAGGATGGCACCATCCACAGTGGGCTGGGCCCTCCCCCATCGATCACTAACTAAGAAAATGATGAATTTTATGGAGGTATTTTCTCAATTGACGTTCCTTCCTTTTAGATAACTGCACCTTCTGTAGAGTTGACATGAAATTAGCCAGCCTAGCAGTTCAGGAGACACAATGGATGACTCACATCTTAAACACATGGGCTCACCATGGGAAACGCAGCACCTGACCTCTATGAAAACCACAGGCAACTGCTGTTTTCAGATCACATGATCCCAGCTCATGAAGAAGCTAAAGGAAGTGACTAAAAACACTCAAGTCTGTGTTGAGTGGGCTGCTTTCTAAAACAATAAACAAACTAATGTTTAATTCATGCCCCTGTCCTGCCCTATGTGTTCTATGACTGGACCTTACAAACATCTTTGCATCTCTGGCTGCTCTCAGAGAGTGACTCAGGGCACAAGTGATACAGAGCATCTATCTCTCCATGACCTGGTCACTTCCCCACAGCCCACTTCCCATTAGGACTTTTTAATTTCCAGTGTATCCAGAGCCTGTATACAAAGCTATCACGAAGAACGATCTATCTGTCATCTGTCTATCATATATTGTCATCATTTATTAATCAATTATTAATCACCTATTTAGCAGCTATTCATCATCCACCTTTTATGGATCATCTCTCTTAGTTTGGGTTTCCCTACCCATGATGAAGAGACACCATGATCAAGGCAATTCTTCTAAAGAACATTCAGTCGGGGCTGGCTTACAGATTCAGAGATTTAGGCCATTATCATCAGGGTGGGTAGCATGTCGGCATGTGGGCAGACATTGTCCTGGAGGAGCCTGTGCTCTGCCACTGTGTTACAGCTGCTTTCAACTTTGCGTCTTGAGACAGGGGCTTGCTAAATTGCCCAGCCTGGTCTTGAACTCACTGAGTGTTCTTGTGGTGGGTGTGTCTCAGGATTCGGAAAGCTCATCTGGATCAACTCTTGCCACAGACCTGGCAGTGTGTCAGGCAGCCAGGAGGAGTGGCCCCCATGAAAGTGGGGCTCCTTGTCCTTGAGGAATCAACAGCTGATAGGGGTGACCTCCCACAGCGTGGAGAGTACTAGCAAGTCATTAGCATAAGCTGGACTGCTCAGTGGGAGAAGGCATTGCATAAATGGACAGCTATGCTGAATTTTAAAAGGTAATGAAGTGTGGCTAAGGGGTTAAAGTACCTGCCACACAGGCCTGAGGACCTGTTGGATCCCTAGCAGCCATGTAAAACACTGTGAGTGGTCTTGTGTGCCTTCAGCCACAGCCTTCACTCAGACTGAGGCAGGAGGATCCCTGGAGCCCACAGGCCAGTTGATTTAGCTGAATGGCTCAATGACAAGCTCTATTTTAAAAAAAGTAAGGTAGAGAGATTGAGGAAAATGCCTGTTATCAACCTCTGGTCTCCACCATGTGTACCCAATGAGCATGTGGGTGTGGGCATGCACTTACACACACACACATACACACACCACGTTGGCAAGTGAAACGTAGAATATTTTCTGCCTTGTCTTGTTTGCAGTGCTGGGGTTGAACCCAGGACCCCACACACCAGGCTGAGCTCAGCCACTATGTTACAGCTACTTTTAACTTTGCATCTTTGAGATAGGGGCTTGCTAAATTGTCCAGCCCGGCCTTGAACTCACTGTGTAGCCCAAGCTGGATTTGAACTCATGTTCTTTAGTCTCCCACATTGCTGGGATGGTGGATGACAGACCGGCACCTCCAATAGGCACAGAAAGCAGAAGTCCCTAAGCCAGGAAGGAGAGGAGCCCAAGGCAGCCTCTGGAATCCGATAGGATTCTCCCTGTAATGTTTTCTCCCTTCACTCTGTGGGGTCAACTGGGATCTCCTGGTTGCTGTTTTTTTGGCTCTTGTTGTGTTTTGAGTTGATATGTAAAGTTTCTTAAAACATTTGCTGAGTGCTGGTGTTCTGTGCTGAATTTCCTGATGAGAAATCAGCTCTCCATCTCGAAGGTTTGGTCCTCTGGGGATTGGCTGGACAGCCGACCTGTTTCCTTTGGCAGTGGCTGGCTTTCTCCCCCACAACCGTAAGATGGGGCGATAATGTGGGGTTTGGGTCTTGGTTCCTAGGAAAACACCCACGATGTGGCATCCTAATGGGGTGCCCTAATGGGGTGACAGGGTGGCTCCGGGAGTGTGCTTGGGGTCCTGGGGCAGGGATCAGTGCAGGGGTGTAGAGTGATTGGGCATGGAGATGGCCTCTGTCATTCAGGACCATGCCCCCAGCGCCACACACAAGGCAAAACTGGCCAAGACAATCCCCTGGAAGGGAACATCTTACCCAGAAGAAGGCAGAGGGGTTCTGCCATCCACATACAGTCCACACATGATTCCAGGCACACCTGATGGGCAGCAGTGTTCTGTCCCCATGGTGCTCCCATCACCAGGTTTTATGAGCTTTGGCCCTAAAGGAGTGCCCATGAGACAAGGCTCTGGCTAAAGGCTTGGTGGGAGGTTCCGTGGGAGAGGGAAGCCATGGAGCCAAGAGGAAAAACCGCCGAGGTCCCCCAAACCAGTTCCTTATCTCCACCACCCCCAGGACCACCAAAGTGGTCAACGGATCCCATAGCTCCAGCTCCTCTGGGTGGGGGATGGGGTACCCTCAGTCTTTTGCCAACCCAGCAAAGGCATCCTGGACTACAGCCCCTCACCTTTGCCCTGAACCTGAACTGTCCCTTCTAGTCAGGCCACTGTCACCCAACTGCACAGCATTATCCCTGGCCTCACGGCTCTCAGCCCTTCTGCTGCTCTCTCCTGCCATCTCTGGAACCAATTTGACAGCCGAGTGGGTTTTATGGGCTCTAAGCATCCATTAGCTGACCTCATCATTTTTAGAGATCAAAAAGTCAGTGTTATCTGTGGTCCCACCTATCACAAACTGGGATGGGGACAGCTGCTTCCTCCCTGCACTGCTTCTCTAGAGAGTGGCTTACCCAAGGAGGAAGAGGAGGAGGAGGAGAGGACTGATTGGAAATATTTTCATAAAAGAAAGAACTCAGGAGGCTCAAGGGAGCTGATCGAAGAAAGGATGTGGGGGTCAAGGCAGCTCGGCCAGTAAAGCACTTGCCACGTAAGCATGAGGCCCTCAGCTCAGATCCCCATGCAAAAGCCAGGCCCAGTGTGATGCCTGTAACCCTAAGCACTGGGATGGCAGAGACAGAAACATCTCAGAGCTTGCTGGCCAGTCCAGCTAATCAGTGAGCTCTGGGCTCCGGGAGAGGCCTTGTCTCAAAAAATCAGGGGAAGACACCAGATATTACCCTCTGGCCTACATACACAAACACACACACACACACACACACACACACACACACACACGCATGCATGGTACACACTGTAGGATATAAAAGATGAGGCTCAGTCGGTACCGTGGTTGCCTGGCATGCACAAAGTCCTGGGTTTGACCCCAGAGCAAATAAAACCAGGTGTGGTTACTTGTGCCTGGGAGCACTTGGGAGGCAAAGGCAGGAGGATCAGAAATCCAAGGCTGCATTCCCGGGACTCTGTCTCAAGAGGAGACGGGGAAGGAGGCAGAAGAGGAAGCGGGAAGGTGTATTTGTGGCATGCGTGTTCTGCTGTGGTGGCGAGCCCTCCCCACTGCGGGCTTCAGACACCCCTGTAGACTGGGAAGTCAGAGGCCAAACCTAGACACAAATGGTTCTTTCTGTGCCTCTGACACTCCCTTGGCACGAGCAGCGTAATTTCTCGTGTGCAGCAATGTCTGGGCCTCTGTGACACACCTGTCACTCTCTGTTCGTGAGTGCAGTCCTCCCGGTACAGTGTGGCAGTGTTGGTCCTCTCCCGACCCTGCGACAGTGCGTGTTTCTCTGGCAGCAGTAACACTGTTCTTGGCAGACGTGTGGCCTCTCCGCCTCAGTGGGATACCCTGACCCTTCTACATCATTGACAGACACTAACTGTTGTCTTCCCTGCTGAGACCTGATTCAGCCCCACAGCTTCAATCCCACGATGTGGTGGCTCCTGCTCTGGGTCTCTAGGTCTGGGTGTGGCCTGGGGCCTCAGAAGGCTGTGGGTTACACATTGTCAGGGGCTGCATCCCACAGAAGCTCACAGGGGCCACTCTTGTGGGAGCTACTTGCACCTCCAAAGCTAATGAGAGATGGAGTCTTGGTATGTATATATGTATGTATTTGATAGCGTCGTGCTGTGCAGCCCTAGCTGACCGGAAACTCCCAGAGACCCACCTGCTTCTCCTTCCAGGTGCTGGGACTAAGGGCCTACCCTGTTGCACCCAGCTGTATTTTCTTCTTTATGTTTTGAAATGCTCCCGCTAGGACACCTTGTTGGCTTCTACCCTCTGTGGGTTAACAGTTGGGCTTATTTCTTCCCAAACTATCAATTATACCAGCCTCTTCTGCCATACCACAAAATGGGTTCTATGATTCCAGCTCCTGTTGGCAGACGTCACACTGAAGAGCAAGAGAAGATAAATGGTTTCTTTTTTACGTCTCTTTTTGATAACAAGAGAGTTTAGAGAATGAGGGCTGTGTGTCCCTTTCTGAGCCAGAATAATCCAGACCCAGGTGCATAGGCTCAGGGGTCAACGAGCTTGGAGATGACCCTCTATGACAGAAGTTGTGAGCTTTCTTTGCTCTCCGTGTTGCTGGCTTTTCACCTGATGAATGCTGGTGACAAGTAGTGCCCACTTCAGAGTCGGGGGTGAGCAGCAAAGGTATGTGAGAGTGCAGGAGCATATACAGGGAGAGCCACTGAGCTCTGACCGTTGCTGCACTTGTCATCGCTGACGACATGGCTGTCATTCTGACCAGCCCTCAGGCAGCATCCGGCTTAACGGACCCTTGAGTTGCTGACTGATTGACAGGAGGGGGACTTGACATCTGTGAGACCAGAGAAGGGGCCGAGGTGTTGGAGACACGGGGGCTGACAAGTGCTTGCCAGGACCACCCAGATCGCTGCAGGCCGCCCGCTCAGTGACTGATCCGAGTCCACATCCCAGCTATCCGCACTTCGTTTTCATCTGGCCGCCCTCGGCCTCGGCTGACACTATGTCAGGGCCCCGATTGAACGCCTCAGGTGCCAGCTCGTTAGTCAGTCAGCACAAGCTCTCTGGTTGTCACTGGCACTGAGCTTGCTGGGCAGATCCATCGGCCACCCGCCCAGATGGCCCCCTGAAAGGGCTGTCAACCGGTCCATCCCAGGCTGTTGGCTCAAGAGGGATAAAGCTGGGCTCCGGGTCCACCATGAAGGGGCCAAATGAGACACAGCTTTGGCCCACAACCACAACCCCAGGAACCATAGATGCATGTTTCAGGCTTTGCTTCTCTGATTGGGTGTCTCTAGACATGGTATCTAACCTCTCTGAGGCTCTGTCTGCAATCAAAAGGGTTGGACGGACCCTGGTCAAGTCCTTCCAGTCCACAGTCAGCTTCGAAATGCGTGGCAACAGACTGCGAGGGCAGCACTGCTGACATAGGGGGCATCGTGGAGACAAGAGACTGCTGAGTGGGTCCTCAGAGGACATAGGTGCCTCTGGCAGCCGTATCTGCAGGTGCTCCCTAGATGGAGGGGAGGCAGCTACCCGTGAGGCCCACTTCTTCTCTAGACAGGTATATGAGTTTCCCAGGACTGCACTGACAAATGATGACCCACCACAAGGCTTCTCACAGCCTCCAGAGTGCTGGGATTACAGGTGTGCGCCACTGTGTTCAATGTTTGTGGTGCTGGGGATGAACCCAGGGCCTTGTCCATGCTAGGCAAACGGAGCCACTAAAGACTTTCTTGATTTTTTAAACTTTATTATTATTATTATTATTATTATTGTTATGAATTATTATTTTATTGTTGTATCTGTGTTTGGGGGACACTGTGATCGTGCCACAGTGTACTGTGGAGTAAGGGGGTCAGGGGACAGCTCTGTGTAATCTGCTCTCTCATCCCACCTCATGTGGGCACCAGAGATGGAAGTTGGGTTGCCAGGTTTGCGCTGTGCTGCAAACTCTTTATCTATTGAACCATAGCTCCACCCCAATTGAGCCCCCACCCAGTGTGGGAAACTGCCCTTGAACACCCTCTCACTGGCACGGTGACATGATAGGTGTCCTCACTCAAGTGTCCTTAGCGCCCCACACTACTCTGAAATGAAGCTTCTCCATGCACCGAGAGAAGGCCCACAGGCCTGGCAGAGCCAAGGTGTGGACAAAGGTCCTGCAAGTGAACGCTCGGGGTGATGGCTGTGGTGGTTTCTGCATCTTCCCTTCTGGCCCACAGGGTCCTGCCAAAGTCAGAAGGGCAGGAGTCGGCCTCAGGCAAACATAACTCCCAGAAGGTTCAGCCCTGAGGAACGGGGCTCCAGGTGGGTGTCCAGAACCAACAGGAAGGCCGGAGCCAGCACCAGGGTGGCTCCAGAGCAAAGCACAGCCAGGACAGTGCAGGGAGAGCCACCCTTCCCCCCCTGAGCCCCAGAAAGCAGGGATTTCTGTGGCTGGTTCCTCAGAGTCGCCAGCTGCCTGCTGTTGCCTGTTGTTTTCGGATTAAGTAATCAGCCTGTTGTGTGTGTCTCCAGACCACAACTGAAAGGCCTTCAGACGAGCTGGCATTGGCATGGCGGAGACGCAGGGAGAAGCTCTGACTTGGACCTGAAGCCAGTGCACCAGGCCCAATTTGCCCACAATGTGGCCACTGGGGCCAAGAAGGCACTGGTAAGGGATAGGCCCTGAGCTCCCCAAACATACCCTTCTCCCCTCTGGACTGGAACTGTATCACTGACCTGTGCACCTGTAGTCCTTTATGTGACAAAGGCGGGAGAGTGCTACACTGCCCTGCAGACACTCTGGATCTCTACACTATGACCCTTTCCATCCCCTAGCCAGGCCTTTCCATGTGAGCCCCAGACTGAGATCAACCGACTTGGCTAAGTCTTAGCTGGGCTCTTTGCACATGAAAGGGGCCTAGAATGAAGACAAGGACCCCAAGCACTGAGTGTCAGGATCAGTCATCCAGACCAATGGTGGTGGACAGCAGTTAGAGGCATACAGCCCCTGCCAGTCTGCCCTCTCTGATGCCACCTGGCATGTCAGCCCCTTTCCGGAAGGAGAATCTGCGGTCCCACCTGTACCCTGTTCCAGCTCATAGCCCAAAGCCTTGGGGCCTAGGTATCAGCATGTGGCAGCACCATGACACCTTCTGGGTACACCTCCAGACAGCAGAGCCAGGCACACAGTGGGGTAGGAGGGAAAGGGCACAGTAACATCAGGGACTAACTATCCAGCCCTCAGGAAGCTAAACCCAAAGGGCCCTTTGTGGTCCAGAGCATCCCATAGATTTCTCCAGAGCCACATCCTGGCCAGTGCCCCCTGCCCTGGCTTCTGGAAGGGAGTCAGGAAGGCACAGAGCAGAGCTCCACGGAGCAGAGGCATCGCCCAGCGATTCAGCAGAGACCAAGGAAACTGCAGTCTGGGGGCTGGCAGCCCCCCAATCTTTGTGAGGTGGCCGTACAGTTCAGCTGCCGTCCAGGTGAGGAATCAGAAACCCTCCAATGCTGCTCTAGCTGGGAGCCTCTGCCTGCCCCTCCGCCCCCTCGCTGTGCTCTGCTCTGGCCCCCATCTTTCCCAAGTCCCCAGAGTGCTGCCAAGTTCCCCCACCCCACTATGCCAAAAAAGAACCGCAGAGCCTGAGGCCTGGGTTCTGTCCCTTTGATTTCTGGCTTTACAAGTCTGCTCTTGGCTGAGTTAGGCAGACCTCTGCAGATGGCCACGCTCCATCCCCAGCGTATGGAGTGCAGCAAACCTCTGCAGAAGGTCATCCTTTTGTCCCTGGCGGTGTAGAGCGGCACACATCCCTCCCTTCCCCCCTACCTGGCTTTGCTCTCCTCCCTGCCTGACCCCTCCCCAGGCTGCCATGTGGACATAGCACCTGGGTCTCTAGGTGCACCCTCCATCCACCTGCCAGAGTGGAGAGACAGGCCCTGAGGGTGGAGAGACCCTAGGTGCTCAGAGGCAAAGCCCGGATGTCTCTGAAGTCCTTGAAAGCTCCCTACTCCCACCCTAGCCAGGCAGGAAGTTTATTTGTTTGTTTGTTTGTTCCCTATGCCCTCAGGTGCAAATGGTCTCACTGCACTCTTTCTAAACCTGCACCTGAGCCTTCCGGCTGACAGCAGCAGCAGCTCCATCTCTGTGTGCGGGGTGGCCTGTGGGTGCAGCATCCCTGACAGGAGTTGGTCCACAGGGGTCCCATCCAAGTGCCCAGCATGTCTGAGGGGACACGGTGTGGGGGTGTAGAATACTTAACCTCCAGAGAAATTTAAGGTGCCCCTTTTGTGAGTTTGAGGAGCCCGGACAGCCACCTTTTTTTTTTTTTTTTTTAAAGATGTACACACTGCCACACTGCCAAGAAAGGACAGAAAATTCTAGAAACAGAAAAGGGATCTTTCTAAGCAAAAGACTGTAGGCAGATAAAAACCCAGTTTGGATTAGCCAACCTGCATATCTGCCAAGCGGCTTCCTCAAAAAGTAGTTGACACCTAAGGAGCTGGGTGGAGCCAGGCCCTCCTATTTTCACCTTTGAACTTAACTCTACGCTCTGTCACTCATGTGTGGTGGAGAACGGAAAAAAAAGAGAATTACTCCTAGGTCAGTGCCCACCAGCCTCAGCCTAGCTCCATTCTATACACAGGTAAACTGAGGCCCAAAACACTAAGCTACTTCCTCAGGCTGGAGTCACCAGTTGGCATCTCTCAAGCCCAGGGGCCTGTCGGACATGAGTTCTGTAACCCAGGCGCCATGGCACATGCAATCAGGAAGCTGAGACAGGAGTGTTGCAAGTTCAGAGCTGATTGGCGTCTTAGTAACAGTGTGTTGCAAACATTTTTAAATAAACAAATAAAAGAGGGCTAGGGCTAGACTCTGGCAGAGGGCTTGCCTAGCAAGTTTCAAGCTCTGGGTTCCAGCCCCAAAGACAGGGAAACAAGCAGAGCTTTAGCCAAAATGGCTGAAGCTGGGGCCTCATCCTCAGCTACACCCAGACTGCTTTATTGTTTTTATTTGGAGGTGGGGGGTCTTACAAAGTCTCCACACTGCCTTTGAACGTCCGGCTCTCCTGACTTGGCCTCTGCACTGAAGTACCCACACTACCACACCTCGCTTCCATCATCCACCACTGTACCGTGTATGGTGAGGCTGGGAAACTGAGGCAGAGGCAGCGTGACAGACACTGAGACATTTGTCATCCAGCCCTTTATAAAGCCGTCTGCTGGGCCCTGCGCTCCGCTGCTGTTCTGTGATATCCACCAGGTTTCAGTCTCCATGTGCACTGCCTCCCACCCGGTATCCAGGGACCTGTGTGCTGCGATTCTGTCACTAACCCCTCCAAGACTGATCCCTTGGGGGACATTTCCTAAGTGGGTGATCCCAAGGGTGATAGGAGCAAGGGTTTCAGACCCGGCAGCTCAGGCTCTCACCACACGTGGCTGGAAGGTGCGACCACACTGGCTGACTGACTGGCTGCATGTGGGGAGAGTGTCCTGTAAGGTGACGCCCCCACATCAATGCCGCAGCGCCCCAACTCCAACAGGAAGCAGAGTACAAAAGCCGGAAGGGACATCAAATGCACCGGCTTGGCAGAGACATGGATGTGTGGAATTGCTGTCAGAGTTCAAAGGAGGGGCTAAGACACAGAGGGTCCGGCCCAGCATCTCCCCCGGTGTTCCTCGAGGGCACTGGAGACAATCACAGGTTGCACATGCTCTTCCTGATGGTGACCTGGGGCTGGCTGGGGCTGGCTTTGCAATGCATGCTGGGAAGTAATGAGATGATGCTGAGAGGCAAGCTCAGATAGCTGGTGTTCACTCTGATAGACCGTGTCCATCCTCAGAGCCCTCCCTTCGTTGTCCCCACATCTATTTTTAAAAACGAGCACAACTAAGGGACAGAGAGGGTAAGACACTTGCCTGAGGTCTAGCAGCCAACAAGCAAGGAGAACTTAGAGCTGGGGAAAATAATTAAGCTGAGTTTTGGCAGACGAATAGGAGTTGTATTCTATTAATTCTCTGAGAAATAGAAAGCGAGCCAGGAGATGGGCTGAATTACCCATTTCAGAGTCCTCCATTCCCTGCATCTCCATTCCCTGCTCCCTCGGGAAATTTTATCAGAAAATTATTATATTTTATTAATGTATGTACTAATAAGTGAATAAACTCATTTTGAGACTAGGAAAATAGTTAGGATTTCCTTTATAGTGGCTATGAATGTTTCCTAGAGCTCAAGCCAATCCAAACGATAGCATGGAGTAGGTAGGGTTCACGCGGCCCCCGCCCCCGCACCTGATTGAGGACCTGGCCACAGCTGATGGCTTCTAGGAAAGGAAGAGTCACTTTCTTTAACCATGTAGCTCCCGGCAGGTTGGTCACACTCTGACAGATGGCCACACACCCAAGAATACATGGGCAACACAAATTAGAGTCAAATGATTATTAAATTAAAAAAAAAAAGCCTGGAGGTTGGGAAAGGGAGGGGAGATATGGGAGGAGTTAAGGGAGGAGTGGGTGCATATTATCAAAATACAGTGTATAAAATTCTCAAAGAATTAATGGAAAGATTTGTTTTTAAAAGTGGAAATATCCAGAGATAAGGTGTGAACCCCATACACATATCAAATGTGTAGTAGATTTTATTCATGCAGACACAGCGGTACTTAGTTATGGGCACTGGAAGGAGTTGATTTAGACATCTTATCTCTCATTTGGAAGTGCTATAGCTAACTTGATATGGGGAAGAGGAAGCCCACCCTTCCATCTGAAGTATCCTCTGTGGAATCCACAGGGTCTTACTCTTCTATTGCTATGATAAGGCGCTATGTCCAAGGAAACTTATAAAATAAAGAGTTTATTGGGGGCTTAGAGTTTTCAGAGGGTCCATGACTATCATGGCAGGGATCATGGTCACAGACAGGCAGGCAGGCATGGTGCCGTAGGTGAGAGCTCACTTGATCAATCGCAAGGCAGAGAGCCACTGGGAGTGTCGTGGGCTTCTGAAACCTCAAGACTTGCCACAGTGACACACTCTCTTCAGGGCCACACCTCGTAAGTGAGCCTATGGGAGCTGTCCTCACTTAAACCACACACTCAGCATCTTGAGTATGTCATCTTGAGCCAGGTGATGCTGCAGCCCTCGGCTCTTCCTCTTTGGTGGGGAGACAGGAAACAGACAAGTTAGTGTGTGATATTGCAGGAGCTAGGGACTGCTCACACAGGAAGCCTTGTGGCTGCTGCTGGATAGAGACTGCCCTCCTGGGTAATCAGGGAAGGCATCAGGAATGAGGCAGCATAGATAGAAAAAGATTTTAAAGAACCCGGAGAGCCATGAGAGACATGGAGGAAAATGTGCAAGAAGAGCAAAGAAGAGAGGATCGTTAAGTAATTGTCATCACTGTTGCTGGCATTACTGCCTCATCGTCACCCCTAACACCACTGTCAGCCTTACCACCGGCATTGCCATTACCAGCACTCCCATCATCACCAGCTTCACCATCATCACCATAATCATCACCACCACGACCATCATCACCGCCATCATAATCACCATCACTATAGTCACCATCAACACCACTGCCGTCATCACCACCACCATCACCATAATCGCCATCTCCACTACTACCATCATCTTCACCAATACCATCATCACCACCACCACCATAATCACATCCTTACCATCATCGTTACCATTATCACCATCATTGGCACTGTCACCATACTCATCATCACCATCATCCCACTATCACTATCGCCATCATCAACATCATCATTACCATCACAACCATCACCACCAACATCACCATCATCTCCACCATAGTCATCACTGTCATTATACTTTTCACCATCATCAGCACCACCATTTTTGCTGCCATTGTTCTCAGCATCCTCCATGACTCTATCCATCCCTCTGTAGAAAGCTAGTCCTCAGCTGTGAACACCTTGTAGCAAAGCATGCTTAAAGCTGACAGTGAAAGGCCCATCAGAAGCCAGCGTCCTTGAGAATCAGGACACCTCTGTCACATGGTTCTTGAAACAGTTCTGCGCTCACCTGTCACAGCCTCATGTCTGTGTCTTTACTTCCTGCCAATGAATCAAACCAGTGGTTTCAGAAACGAGCCGTGGCATTGGAAGCCCTGCAGTAAACCCTGTGCAGTCTCGGGGGGGGGGAGGGGGCTGAAGCAAATTTGAGGTCGCACCTGTCACTCAACATGGTTCTAAGACTAGACTCAGCAGCTCGGGGTCTCTGCTCCTTCATCCCTAATAGAGAGTGGTCACTGCAGGCCTTGGGTTTGAGAATGTTTGCGGAGGCTGTGTGAGAGGTTGAATTAAAAAACTAAAACTCAAGCTGGTAGCTTGGGTGGCCAGTGCCAGCCTTTGCTATTGCTATGCTGTTTTCATCTTGGTTTGTGGTAGCTTTCCTAGTCTGAAACACATTTCTTTTATGTTAAAAATGATGTGTTCAGGGCCAATAAGATGGATCAGCAGATAGAGCTGCTTACCTTCAAGTCTGACAGCTTGGGTCACCTCCCTGGGATTCATGTGGTGGAAGGAGAGGGTGGTCTCCTCTGCGTTGCCCTCTCACCTCCCACCAATGCATTGTGGGTTCTCCCCCCTACACACTAATTAATTCATTAGAAGGCTAACTGGCAGTCCCAGAACCCCTGCCACATTCACGGGTGAGGAAGAGCCCCTTCACCTTGGGCAGGGCTACCTTCCTACCCATGGCAGTGATTTCCCAATATCTCTTTGCTGAAGGGCAGATTCTGAAGTGTAAAGTTTATTCAGGAGGATGTTTAGAAAAATGACATGAGAGGGGGAAGATAGGACAAGGCACAGCTGCAAAGGTTCCCTCTGACACTGACCACTGTGGGCCACTGGCCTCCATCCTCTGGGCATCTGTGAATCCCCACAGAGTGCCTCAGACAAGGTGTGGGCTCGTGCTCTTCCCAACAGCACTGAATCCCCAGCACCCAGGCTCTCCAAGCATGAGAGGTGGACATGCCAGTGTTCCCAGTGCCCCTCCCTGGATTGCCTGTGACCTTACGCATGGGGCCGTGGGAGTCACTTTGTCTCTGCAGAGGTCGGAGAGGATGGAGGTGAAGAGGTGGTCTCTCTCTCTCTGGCTGGGCGCGTCAAAGCCAGCCCATCCCTGACTGGGAAAACACATTAGTCAGGCTGTCTCAGCCTCAGCTTCCTCTTGGGAAATTGAGTAGATAAAGCCATGCTGCCGGCTCACAGGGAGAAGTGAGCACACACCGCTAGACAAGTTACCTGGAGCAGTTGACACCTGTCTCTTTCCGGAGAAGCAGACAACGTGGCTCTATGAAATTCTGTCTCTTCGCTTTCCCCTGAGACTGTGGAGAGTCAATTGACAGAAAGGAAAATGAAAGTAAGAAGGAAAGCAAAAAAGGGTAAACAAGAGAAAGATAGCGTGTAGGCACATGCGCACACACAAACACATATACACACATGCACACACACACATGCACACACACACATACACACACGCACGCACATACACACACACACACACACACACACACACACACACACGCACGCACATACACGTGCACAGAGGCCAGCCGAGGGACCCTGTCAATGTATAAACAAAAGGTGGGGGGTAAGCCTCGAAGGCTTTGCCCTGACAGCCCCCAGAGGCAGTGATGAATTCGAGAAGTTATCTCATTTCCCACTGTTTTAATTAGAGACTTGGGCTCTGAGGCCTCACAGCTGGCTGCTTTGTGCCTCGTTCTGTTGCCTGACAGAGAAAAATGTCTCCATGATGTCAGCCAAGCTCCCCGCCAGACCCGAGCAAGCGAAACTTCTGGGATTCATAAACTTGTGGTTTGGGGCCCGAGTGTCATTGAAGCTGGGCCTCCGTGAGGAGAGGGTGACACGGACAGTCCTTCTCTCCATTGACCTCCTCCAACCAAGGTGGGGGGCCGGTGGCAGGAGCGCAGGGGGGCTGGCTGACGGGGACCCAGGAGACAGCTCAGAGATGATTTCTTGCATCTCTGGGTCTAGTTTCCATGAAATGGAGTCTCTTCGTGGCTCCTAATTGAGGCCAGCTTGGCAAGGGAGGCCCTGCTTCTCAGAGACAATGCCTTTGATTGCGGAGCGTGTGCTCGGGGTAATTGAATTTGCTCATCTTCCGCCAAGCAAGCCCCTGTGACAGTGCCGTAGCATGCAGCTGGGGCAGAGCTCTTTGTGGTCTGTGCCTCCCCTGTGATCACCTGCAGAAAGGAGGGTGACAGGTGAAGAGAGTCCAGCTAGGGAGACAGCGCCCCTAGCCTCAGACAGTGAGCACAGCTTGGGGGAGACTCCAGCATTGAGCTTGTCTCTTCGCAAAGCAAAGATCTTAAGTAGTCACCTGGCTCAGGACACTGTGAGGATGGCCTCTGGGAAAGGGAGACTGCTAGCTTAGAACTGAGAAAATGGCCCTACTAGGTCCACATGGGACTCTGGTGAGGGACATGATCAGGGCACATCCTTACGCACTCCCATGAGACCACCCAGGGCGACCACCTGGCTTGATGCAGACATGAACTCCTGGAGTCTAACCAGCTGTCCAAGAGTGACTGTCAGAGTCCATCTCACGCCGCCTTAGAGGGACCTGCTCAAAGACAGGCCGGCCTTCTGTCAGCGTCTCCAGGGAAAAGGCATGCCTTCCTGCACATGCTCTGCAAGCAGCAGATGCCCAGAGCTGGCTGAGGCTGACAGACACACATCTAGGCTTCAAGCCTGTGTTCAAGCCTGTCGAGAGTGGACAGTTGGCTGAGATTTGATCTCTTGATTGGCCATAAGAAAAGCTATCCCAAATAAGGGAACTCACAGGCACTCCGAAGACACCTGTAATAGGTTAACATCTCGACCTGAAATAACTTAGGTCAGTATAGACTCCAAAGTATGAACCAGTTGCTCACTTTATTCATAGAAAGCAACTTTTCAGCACATACTAGATGCTCAAATAATTATTGAAACCATTCACTCTTTAATGACACAAATTTTGAGTATTACAAAATAAAGTTTTTTTTTAAATATATTTTTTAAATGTCTGCTCCTGGTCAAAATGAGTAAAGAGTAACTCTCCCCCGAGGCACATTTTAATCGTTAAAATATAATTTTAAAGACATTGAGATAGCTGTCAGTGTAGGGCAGTGACCTGAGAGATTAGAAATGAATGAACAAGTCAAAAAGCTTCCATTCCGTTTAACTAGCATCTTAGCAAACTCTTAGAAGATTGAGAAATTAAAAAAAAAAAAGAAGAAGAAAAGGAAAAAAAAAGCACCCAGGGAACAAAACTGACAACTTCTGTCATCCATTCAAAAAATGAAACACTGGGAAACAAGGTATGGAAGCAAAATAAGAAACTAGCCCACAGAGGCTGGGCAGAAATGGCCCCAGTGACAGAACCAGCCTACAGAAAAATCAGCAGCTCAGGGCTCACCAGGTCAGAGAAAGGTGGGGAAGATAAGCAGAGGTGTGGGGAATATTTTATAAAAGAGCTAAATCAAAGTCATGAAAAATGTACACAAGACACTGAAGAAGAGGGGACTATGGGCCTTGAAACTGGAACAACAGAAACGACCCACAGTGAAGCAGAGAGAGAAAACCTGAAGGAACAATGAGGGGACATTGCAGGACAGGGGAGCAATTCTCAGTAGCTACAGCACCTAGAGGAGGAGGAGGAAGAGGAGGGGAAAGGAGAAAGTGGAAAATCATTGAAGAAATAACAGCTGAAATATTTCCAATTATTATTAAAACTACAGGCCAATAGTGTCACAACACCCAAGAAACATGACTAAACTACGTCAGGGCACAGAATGATTGAATTGTCTAAACAATCAAAATTCTCCAATAAAGAAGAGGAAATTCTCCAGGTACGGTTGTGCCTGCTGTGATTCTAGCACTTGGTAGGAGGATTCCTGTGAGTTCAAAGACAGGCCTGGGATGCATATAGAGTGAGACCCTATCTCAAAACAATAAAATAAAACTTAAAAGCATGAAACATCACAGTGGCTATGACTGACAGTAAATTTCTTGCTGAAACAATGCAAGCCAGAAGACCATGTAACTAAAAAGTGTTAAAGGAAAGAAAAGAATTTCAACCTGAAATCTTCCACTGTGACAATGCTTTCTAATAACAAAGGCAAAGTGAAAGTTTTTCTCATTCAAAAGCAGGAAGAATTCATCACCAGCAAACACACACTTCAGCTCATGAGGCCGAAAGTAGTAACATGAGAGAACAAATAGGATGAACAGAAAACAGAAGCAAGACAATAGTTTTAAACATAATCTTATCATCACACTAAATGTAAATGGTACAAAAATTAAAAGGCTAAGATTGTCAGACAAAATAAAATGGTAAGACCAACAACATGGAAGAGCACACAAGACATCTTTCTTATTTAAATTGCTTTAAAAGATAAAAACATCAAAGATGCATTGAAAACAGGTTTAGAAGTAAAGTGTTTGAAGACAGCACAGAAGGCAATAAAGAAGTGGAAGAGGGCTGTGGCTGGGTTTGTGTGTGAGGTGAGATCATACCACTGGCAGGCAGCCTGGGGCATAGCAAAGATGTGCATTCCCCGTTCTGAGCAACAACTGAAATTAGAAGATATGATACTGCTAAGAAGCCAACAAAAGGAAACAAAACAACATTAAAATAATATTTGGTTAATTAAAAGAGAGACAGAAAAAAGAGGGAAAAAATGGAGATCATATGGAGAGAACAGAAAACAGATAGCAAGGGCTGTGTAAACAGCTGAGTGTCTGGCCCTGCAAGTGTGAGGGCCACAGTATGGATCCCTAGAATTTACATAAAAGCTAGGCAGGCAGATGTGGTGGCTGCCTAGGACTTAGGAGCTAGAATAGGGGATCCCTGGGTTAAGCTGCAAGCTAGACTAGAATTCATTGACCTATGGTTTCATCAAAAGACTCTGTCTCAGTGAATAAATAAAAGAGTCATTGATAAAGAGACCTAACCACCACTTCAGGCCACCCACACACATGTGCATACATGTACCTATGCACACATGTGTATACCCATACATGTAAAATGAACACACCACACATATATACATGCAAAAAAAGTTATGGGAGCAAGCAGCAAGATGAATGCAAACCCAAGCACAATGATCATTACATTAAATGTAAATGGTTTAAAACCATTTAAAAGACGGATTGTCAGACAAAATAAAAAAGGCAAGACCCAATACGTTCTGCTTTTGAGACATACACCTTAAATACAATGACACACATAGACTGGATATAAAAATATGAGAAAAAATAAAATAAGAAAAATCTGGAAAAAAAATCACAAGTGGTGGTGCATGGTTGTCATAGCAGCATCCAAGAAGCCTTGTAGTCAGAAAATGGATCAGAAGTTCAAGGTCATATTTTGCTATATATAATCTCTGTGTGTGTGTGTGTGTGTCTCTCTCTCTCTCACACACACACACACACACACACACTCAGATGGAGGGAGAGGAAGTTAGGGGCTAAAGAGCTGACTCAGCAGTAAAGATGTACTGCTCTTGCAGAGGACCTGCGTTTGGTTCCTAGAACCTGTATCTAGCAGCTTACAACGGCCTGTAACTTCTGTTTTAGTAGGTCTGTCACCCTTCTTTGGCCTCTTCGGCACCTGCACACATGTGCACAAACATTTTTAAAAAATAATTAATAAAAAATAAAAGAGAGAACTGGGGTTTCAGCTTTGTGGCTTTATTTGTTTCCAAATTGAGAAGGCAATTAATGAGCACCAGGATGTAGGAACTGGACCTATTTATAAAAGTAGCTATGCTGTCCTCTGATTCTATGACCAGAAGCCCCCATGTACTTGAAATTAGGCTTTGACTTTGGATTTGTAGCTTTGTCAGTTTCAGCCAAGAAAGACATTTAGTGTGAGCAAATGAGGCTTGTGGAGGAGAGGGGAGGGTGTCTCTGTCTTGCCTTCTGCTTCACACACACATTAGATGTTCAGAGTTACAACAGGGAGCTTTGCTTCAGCCACTGCCCAGACCCAAACTAAGAGATCAGCCATAGCTAAACCCGTCCATGTTGTCGTGTAGAGTAATGGCGGTCTGCAGCTGGGAGAGTGCAGGAAGCTTCTCCAGCCATCTTCTGGCCACTTAGAAACAGCAATGATGAACAAAAAGGACCAGACGTGGGGTTCCCTGGGTACTTGTGGCCAGGCACCTTGTACTGCTGTATGGAAGTGAACTGGAAGGCGTCTGCACAAAGGCACTTGTATG
>CM053744.1:55691646-55783919 GCA_028658305.1 Pachyuromys duprasi
GTCCACCAGTTTTGCAACAATACATGGAGGGTGCCAAGGAAGCAGCCATTTTCTCCCACTCAAATGTCTTCAGGTTGTATGGGTGTGGGCATGAGTGTGGCTACCATGGTAGTCAGATCTGCTCCATGCTTCGTCACTCCTCGGGGAATGACCTTGCAGCAATGGCAGGAGGAGCACAAGCCAAAACCACTGCAAATTCATTTCAAAAATTTGCTTATGTTTTTGCTGTAACATCACATTAGCCAGATCAATTTCAATTCCATGTCCCAAAGAAAACACATTCAACCTTCACACACACACACAAAAAAGCTTCAAGGCCCAAGGTGAAGGTGTGCACAGCAAAGCGGGGAAATCTGGCCAGTACTGGAACCCACCCTGGACATAACTGACGTCTCCCAAAGAACCTGGAGCCACAGGAAGCCACGAGTTCACATCTACAGAGAGCAGAAATCTGTTCTTACAGCCTCCGGTTCCCATTACACCGGGACAGAGCTGGGCAACCCCTTGGTCTGGCTTGAGGAGCACAGCTAGAAAACACGGTCCTCACCCAAGGTGGTGGCAATGCCTCCTGCCTTCACACACCATGGTGACAACGGCAACAGAAAAGTAAATCGGGTAGGTTCCGGTGCACATTGTATATTAACACAATACGTTTGAGACACACTCTTTTCTTCTCAAAGAACCCCAATTTCTTGCAAGCATCATGGGGAGACAATGTGATAGGTGTGTGTGTGTGTGTGTGTGTGTGTGTGTGTGTGTGTGTGTATGTGTGTGTGTGTGTGTGCCTGGATGAATGGATTGATGGTAGATGAATGAGTAATAAATGGGTGAGCAAACGGATTGGGTGAATGGCTGATGGGTGGGTGATGAGTGACATGATGGCAGACGGCTGGGTGTGATAGATGGATGCATGCATGTGTGGACGCATGTAGATGGAGGGATGGATGAGTGATGTACAGGTGTGGACAAACGGGTCAGTGGGTGGATGGTGCCTGGTCTAAGTTCATCACAGCAGTCCTGCCTTCTTTTCTGGTACCCGGTGTGGCCTTTAGAGTCTGGTATTGTCATTCCACTTTTTAGGTTAGTATTTTGGCCCACGTCTCCAAGCAGCCTTAGCAACTTGCTCCATGTAAAGCTATTCCCCCACACAATCCCGTTGGGCCTAAAGCCGTTTCCAGTCCTACATAAACTGGGGCTGCAGGGTGGGGAAGGGGCAGGAGACTCTGACACGCCCCACCTCCTCAGCTGCTTCCACTGACATTCCCTATACAGTGTCCTGCTAGGGATCATGATAAGGCTGGCAGCTGGGTCTGCCGAAAATGAGAAGCCTCATCCCTTCTCAGTGACATGCCTAATTAAAACCGAGGGCCGAGGGCCTTGGACTTGAGAACATTAACCATGTCCTGCTATCGGGGAGTCACCCCCACAGGAATGCAGAGGCCGAGGGCCTCCGGCGCTCACAGTTCTGCGGCTTTAGACTTTGCCCTCTGTCCCAAGGCTGGAGGGCGGGCTCTCCGCAAGGATGATGGGATCTTGTGGGCAGGACTCTGCTGGAGCCAGCACCAGCCTCTGCATGCGTCGCCCTATCTCCTGCTTGCTACCTTCCTCCCTCCTCTCCTGTACCCCTCTTCCCATGGTTCTTCTGCCTCGCTAGCTCCCACTCTCTTTGCCCACCAGCTCTTGCCTCTCTCAACCTCTGTCTTCTCTCCTCTTCTTGGCTCCCCCTTCTACTTTCTGTCTCAGATCTCCTTCGACCCCCATCTATGGCTCTGTCTTTCCCTCAAGCTCCCCGCCACTTCCTCCCCTTTCTCTCTCCTTCCCTCCCTCCATTTCTCTCTCTCTCCTCCTTCAGCCCATTTTCAGTCTCGCTATCAGCCACCTGATACAGTGCAGGGCTTAGCCAAGCCTGGGCACGGCATTCCAGTAGAGGATGCTCCACCCTGGCAGGCCCCTCAGGCCGTGAGGCCAGCACTAGGCCCATTCTAAACCAAGACCCCCATCTGAGGTTCAGTCAGTCTCCTAGGCTGGCAAACCTTTCAGGAGCACCTTCCCCTGTGGCTCAGGCAGCCATCCTGTTTCCTTGGCCACATCAGGGCCTTTAGTGTCTCAGCTCTGGAGACTAATATGAGACATGTCCACATGGAAGCAAAAGAACAGGTGGAGGCGTTTGGGAGGCAGTGGGAGGGGAGTCGGCTACAAGAGGTGTAGAGGAAAGCCTGCCAGAGCAGGGGCTTTGGGTCTTATGGCCAGAACACCCTAGTCACCCACAGGCTTGGTTCAAACAAGTGGCTGTGTGTGTGTGTCTGTGTGTCGTGTCTGTGTATGTGTGTGCATGCAGGTTGGGAGAGAAAAGACCATGTGAAGAAATGCACTCAAGTATGGCAAACCGCCTGGCTTCTCAAGACTGGCTTGGTCAGTCAGTCAGATGGAGGGGTAGACAGGGATAGAGACAGGGAGACAGAGACCCTCCAGGAAGCCAATCTGAACAGGAAGTAGAAGGAAGATGGCTGTATGGGGTGAAGCTGCACTGGGCTGGAGGGAGAGGCAGCAGGCTCTGGCTAGGGAAGCCCTAGAGCCAGGAACCATTCCTCGGAGTCTGTTGAGGTACCGGACTCCCGTGGCTGGTGCCTGGGCCAGTGCACTGCTGCTGGCCAGCTAGTGAGGAATTCTGTGGGTGTAATTTGGGACCTGGCCACACCACCTATCCCTTACAAGCTGCCACTTACGTCACAGTGCTCTGGCTGGTGACGTGGTCCGCACACCTCCCGACCTGCAGTCAACCCTCCCACCCCTCCAGACACTGCCTGCTGACTCAGAAACCCTGCCCAGCTTGCATTTCTGCTGCTGCTTTCCCAGTGTCCCCTCTCTGCCATTCACTGGCTTATTTTAATCAGGGTCACATGGTGGGCAGGGGTCATGGAAGCTGGGAAGAGGATCCCAGCTTGGCTGTCCTCAACACTCCCACATCTGGGTCCTAGCCAGCATCAATGGATCCCCTCTAATAGCCCCGGGCCCCTCCACAGCCTCCCACAATCCCTCAGATCTTCCTGCCATTTTTTTTTCTACAAATAAGGGAGGCCTGAGGTCACTGCCTTTTCCCAGCCTGCAGAAAGGGTCTAGAAGCCACCCGGGGCTCCCACCAAGACATGCAGAGCACAGAGGAGGTAGGTGACCACGCAGAAGTGTGGGGTGAGTGGGGAAGAAGGGCCTGCTGAGGGCCCCAATCAGAGCCGCAGCTCTTGGTAGTCCTGACTTTGGCTGGCTTCTTCTCATTGGAGGCCCTCTGACATCCCAGCACACATCGTTCTTACTTACATCCGTGTTTGCAAGTTCCTGCCCCTCGCAGCTCAGTTCTGGTCACCTGCTTCCTAACCCAAGGCCTGGGCAGAAGATGTGCCATCCAATGAGAGAGCCTGACACTATAAGCCCTGGCCTGGCCATGGCCCTTAGTTCCAGGTCAACCACCCTTCTAAATGGATGCCATATCCTGGGACTTCATGCATGCAGTGTGCAGCCTTAGGGAGCAAAACACTGCCATGAAGGGATACCCACTGCAAGTCCTCAGCCTTCATCCTCCCCAACGTCCCTGCTCTGCCTCTGGAGACCAAGTATGCAAGTCTCGGGCTGAGATTTCAAACAACATCCATTTCGGGTGACTGATGTTGGGGACCCTGCGCTCCCCAGACTGACTCAATTCTGCTGGGAAATTTCCCATTCCCACCAAATCAAGAAACTCCATTCATTTCCAGGCAGCCAGGAGAATGTCGGTTTCTGCTGCCCCAGGACACCTGCCCTCCAGCAGGAGTAGACCCCATCCAAGTAAACACCCTGCCTGAGGGAGACGGCCAGTGGGGAAGGAATCCATCCGCCAGGCTCCGGATATCCTGGAGAGCAGTCAAAACGCTTCCTTCCAGGTCTTAGAGAAAAATGTCCTATCAGCCAGCCAATTCTTTCCTTTCACATGGAGAACGGTACCTAGTGTGGTTTCCGAAAGGCAAGAAGAGCCTGGCCCTGTTCCCCAGATGTCGGAGTCTGATGGCTTTTCTCACTCACTCCTCCATCCCTCCATGTTTATTCAACAGACGTTTCTTCAGACCGGGCTCAATGAATAGCCCTGTTCCTGGGATGCTGTGTGATGGGAGCTCTCCATGCTCCATTTCAGTCAACCTGAGGACCTTGCTGTCCACCACACAGGACAGTGCTCCAGGAACGGTGTGGTGTGGCTGGCAGGCCACTGTCCAATCAGGGGCTCCTCTGTCCAGATAGGATAGGTGGTTCAGATGGCCTTTTCTATAGCATTGAATAGAGGGGAAGTCGGGGGTGTATGGACCTTATTATAAGGCATGCCTGTTTCGACCCCTCAATCCAGATTAGTCTCTGAATGCAAAGAACACCTTTGTTCCACGGCAGGAGGAGCTGGCCCTGTAACAACCATCCAGAGCCACCAGCAGACAGTAGCCCTGGGGGCTGTGGCTCTGGGTGTGAGGACTCGCTTGTTACAGCAGCCAAACCAGCTCCAATGGGTTTGAGCAGTGCCTACAAGCGCCCCCTGCAGGTGAGCATGGAAATAAGGAATATGTCACCCCAGCTCCTCCTCCGCTCAGCTGCCTCCCAGGTCTGCCTTCTGCTTTGACTTTCAGAGTTTCTGCGGGGGCTGGAGGGAGGGCGAGTGACACCGAAGTGTTAAATTTGAAAGACTATGGACAACAGAACTGACGACTTGCCCTATGTCTACATACATTGACTCCTTCCCTTCCACAATGAACACTTGGCTCTGTACCCTGATGCTCACCACCACCTCTGAGCCAAACTCTCCACGCTTCTCAACATCTGTTTCCAGGACAACCAAGCTAAGACCAATGAGCTAAGAGAGCTGGAGTAGTTCACCCAAAGCGGCTCGACAGCCTGCCAACTGCCTTCCCTGCTGCCCTCTTTCCTCTCTGGGATCTCGCTGACCTCTGTCTTTCAGACAGTGTGGTTCTAAAATGGCAGCACATTCAGAGCTACCCCTTGTTCAAGAATCACTCCGACTTCTTAGGCATGAGGCTGTCTTGTATGGTCTAGAGATGCTGTAGGCTTTGCTGGACTAAGGAATGCTCTAGAAAGAGCTTGGCATTGCCTGCTGGCCAGTAGCCAGCTGCTCCTCCCCCACAATTCCTGAACAGCATGGGACCTCCATTCTTCTCCATGGAAATGTGAGGAAGGGCTGCCCAAGGTGGTGGTGAACTTGAGAACAGGACAGTGTGGAGTGTGGGGCTCCCGCTATTTTCCCTCTGCTCTTTGAGCATATGTCTCCCAGCACAGAATCCACCCTGGTACCTGGTGATAGATGACCTCTCCACAGAGCCTTCAGAGAGCATTCATTAGTCACCATGTTTGGCTGGGATAACAAAGCAAGGACTATAGGAGATAGTGAGGAAGGATGATGACGTGTCACACAGGCAAGCACCACAGCATCAGGCAAGGAGGTGGCCAGTGAACAGACCCTGACCCTTCACTGGGGACTAGCAAGCTCCTGGAGACATTCTGACCAATTAAGTTCCTGAAGTTAAAAAAAAAAGTAACCATACCAAGCAGCCAGTCACCAGGGGCCTGTGTCCCACTTCAAGTTCCTGGGGGTGTTTGGGGCACTGTGAAATCATATTTATGCAGAGGTGGGAACCATTCTGAGCAGTCATTTATCCCCCGGCCTCCAAATAGGTTCCCAAGGCTTGTCGGAGGCAGAGCCGGTGAATAATATTTCACACTGCCCGAGGCTTCCTCATTCCCTCAGAGCCTTGGCTGCCTGGGAGAGACTGGCTCTTCTGGAAGTTCAGGGCCTGGTTGGACATGCCTGTGTTTTTGCACCCTCAACCCGTCTGGGTGTGCATTCACCAAATGGATGTATGTGTGTTGAAGTTGGCAGTGGAACTTTGGAAGTGGCTGGGCTTTGAGAGGAGATAGGTCCTGGCTTAGACTAAATTTGCATTCGGCTCCCTCAGCCCCTCCAGGGGCTGGAGTAGAAAGGAGACTTATTCATCAGCCACGGTGGAATTTGGTCCCTGGGGTTCCTGGCTGCCTTCCCTCAGTGCTGCCCATGTAATCAATCATGCAAATGGCCACTTTATCTGTGAAGAGTGATGGAGTCATGTGGTGGAGGCTGGGCAAGTTGGCACCAGTCGGGCTCTGTGACCCTGGGGTGGTGTGGGCTTACCCCTGTTGGTCAGGAGACTCCTAGGTCTCCCAGAGGGAAGCACAGAGGGTGGGGGAGTGTCTTGCCACACAGTAAACTGAGGATGGATCCCCCGAGGTGATGAGCAATCAGAGAGCAGGGAGACCATTTGTCTTACAGATGCCCCTCATGACCCTAGTAGGACACACACGTGAGCTTCCATCAAGGCAGAGACAGCAGCTTCCTGCCTTTCCCCTCCAAGGTCTAGTTCTCACCAGGGAGGTGTGTCAGGACCTACCCAACCTCCCTCTTCACCCTGGCTGGCTGACGCATGTGTGTGCTGATGCAGGAGAACCAGCTTTGATCACGTGGGTAAAAGCTTCCCTCCACACAGCACAAGAAGCCAGCAGGAGGAAGCTAAGTCTCCAGTTACCTTCTGGAGCGGGATGCCCAGTCTTTGAGCGTGCGCGCGTGCCTGCGAGCATTTGCCCACTGTGAGAAGGGTGTGGGTCTCTAGCGCCAGCTTAGTAGAACTGACTAGCAGGAGGGGAATCCATCTTGGGAAGGCGTGCGCTCTTTTCCGGAATATGGGTCAGGGTAAGCCCAGGGAGGCTTGCCTCAGAAGACACACTCGTTTCCCATGAGGATAAATGGATAGGCTTGGATGCTCAGGGCAGAAGGGACTGAGAACAAGGGATACACAGGGATGAATCCTGAGACCCCATTTTCTGTTTATTTTCCCCGAAGGTTCCTGATGACCTGGCTCCAACAGAGGCAGATGTGAATTCAGGTCCTACGTTCCCACTGATGGTGGCCATTGTCCTGGCAGTTTACTCTAGGGTTCATAGTACCTCACGCCCCTTTTGGAGGCTCCTCCGATCGCACTTCCAGCCCGTGAAGCCAGTGCCGGCAAACAAGCTGTGAGGGTGACTTCTAAGGTTTGGTTAATTTCTGGTGTGAGATGCCTACTCCATCATCCCAGTTCCCTGAGTGACCTCAGTGTTCCCGAAAGCCCACAGTAGGTCTACAACTTTAAGCATAATGAGGCCTTTGTCACTTTAGGCCACTGGGACTCAGGGCTGTTCATTACCACTGCAGAATGTAACCTCCTGACTGACTAATACAGTGGCTACATCAGTGGGTTACTTGGCTCCTCTAGGCCTCAGTTTCCCCACAGGATAGGAGGACATCTCATACCTTGTTTGACTTGTGGACGACAGAGGGAGAAGTGACACCTGCCAGAGCCTCAGCGCAGGCACCGGGGTATTCAGAGCGCTGTCTGTTGAGACCCTTGGCAACTGGTCTGGGTTGATTCCTACTCGGCACCCACTGTTCCGTGCACCTCACTTTTCCTCATCTTGCCAGGCTTTGTTCCCAGACTCCTTGATTTGGCCCAGGTCCCTGGGATTTGACGTGCACTGTTTGACACCAGGTGACATGTTACAAACTCCAGGAGCCTCGGCCAGGAAGGCAAGAAAGCCGTTCTTGCTCCTCAACTTCCTTGAGCTCCCAGCTTTTTTTTTTTCTCTTCTTCGAATCACCTTTTCCATTAACTGGATTTTTATAGCTTGGATGGAAGACAGTAAGCCTCACACATTTCCAAGAATTCCTGAAGCCTGTTTCCCGGAGCACAGAGCCCAGTAAGGATGTATCCAAATTTTAGTTTTGGACCCTGAATCTTTAAAAGACCCACAGAGAGTCGTGTGAACTCCTACAACAGGCTGGGACTTATGCCTGGGCTTTCCAAGGGTCCCAGGAATGATTTGACCATCCACATCCTGGCTTCTTGTTCTCTCTAAATTTCAGCTTTTCTTCCCTGTAAACTACAATAATGACAGTGTCCGCCTGTGGGCAGAGCCCTGTCATCCCAATGACTTTAGAAACTGAGACAGGAGGATTGCAAGGCCAAGGTCTGCTTGAGCTACAGGGTAAGTTCAAGGGCAACCTGGGAAGCTCACTGAAATGCTGTCCCAACTTGAAAAGTAAAAATGAAAGCTGGATGGCATGTCAGTGATAGAGTACCTATCCACCATGTTCGACCTCGTGGGTTCCTTCCTTGTATAGACACAAAAGCGTCATCTCAGAAATTGCTATTTGCTAATAGTATTCAATCCATAAAACATTTCTAAAATCCGTGAGGAGCAGAAGCAAGGGCTTAGCCAAGCATGGCTGCAGCCATCCCCATCACTATCAACATTATCATCATCATCATCACCATCATCATCACTATTACTATTTACTCCTGCTTTAGATCCTGGACACTCTACCTGGTTTCTCTTCTAGGAACCTCTTTCCCATTCACAAATATTCTCAGGCATAGTTTCCAAGAG
Source organism: Pachyuromys duprasi (assembly GCA_028658305.1). NCBI lineage: Eukaryota > Metazoa > Chordata > Mammalia > Rodentia > Muridae > Pachyuromys > Pachyuromys duprasi. Next base: position 55,700,128 of record CM053744.1, read on the forward strand.
TCTGATGGATCTCCTGTGTGACAAAGAATTTGCTAGAAAGGATGATGTACAGTTCTGAGTGATTCTCTGCCTGTTTTATAAATTAGACATGAATAAGAGGGCTGTTGACATTCACTCTCCTTTACTTGTCTAGTTCTGAATCTTTTCAAAGAAAACAAAAACTCTACTACTAAACAAGTGAGTGTGTCTCGGTGGGTAGAGCATTCGGTTAACCAGCATGTCCTGGGTTGGATCCCAGCGCTAGGCAAACCAGGAAAGGTGATGTGTGCTTGCCATGCCAGTACTTGGCAGAGGCAGGAGGCTCGGGAGGCCAAAAGTTCTCTTCGGAAACATAAAGTGAGTTCAAGGGCAGCCTGGGCTACATGAGCTTCTATTTCAGAAACAAGCAAACAAAAAACAAAAGCAAAACAAACAAAAAGAGAAAAAAACTGAATTAGAGTTGGGAAACCAGGAAGCGAAAAATGAGAACAGTACAATGGCCATTCGCACCTCCTCGGCCCCTGGCATGAAGGGACCACTTAGGCAGGGGATATGCTGTGGATCCCCCCCTGCTTCCCACCCTGACACCCATTTTAACTATTCCTCACTTCCCTGAGGACACAGTCGAGTGCCCGAAGAGACTTTGCACAAGCACATGCCATGAAGTGATGAAGTGTTAGGCAAGGGTCTTAGAGGCTCAGCTGCCTTAAGCTGCTGAGTTTGAGGTACTTGGTTACATGGTGATGCCTAACGAATACAGACAGACAACTTTCCTCGTGCCCATCTGTCAACAGCCATCACAGAATGTGACGTGCAGTGCTTGCCATTCGAGTTAACGTCTGTTGAACAAACAATCGGATAAAAGCATTGAAATCGCCTTAGGAACACCATCCAGCACCTTTAAAGGAAATGAACAAGCAAGCCATCTGTCCACACACTCTTTAAATCCTGAGAGCAGCAGCCACTCCTGTGTTCCTGGCCACCTCTCCCACGTCATGATGGGGGACCCCTAGCCCGAGTCCTCATTTCCAGAGCCCCAGATCTTAGCACAATTGGTGTCGGCTAATTGCAACTGGGAGAGGGAAGAAGGAGGAGGCAGCTGTGTAGAGGGGCCTCAGGCTACGAAGAAGTGGCAGGACTCTGGGTAGACTGTGGACAGACCTCCACCGTGGGCTCTAGCCTGAGTTACAGGAGGAGCAGGTCAAAGCGTCTCCTCACAGCTCATTCTAATGTTCCCGTCCTTGTCTAAAAGAGTCTTTTCTTTTCACAGATTAGAAATCACATACAGAGGAGCCTGACTTCTATTCCCTCTGCCATTCTCTGCCAAGGAGACTACAGCCATCTACTTTGGCAGAAGCACTTCAGTTCTCTTCACCAAAACCAAATGGGAATCTTGAGATTCCCACTGACAGGAGATCCCAGCCTCCATGTTGATGTCTGGGCTAGATAAGCATTTTCTGCGTGTTGGGAGGGGAGGCCACTTGCCTTATTGTAGCCTATCTAGTGTGTCCTTCTGTCACATAAACACCCCAGTAGCACCCTAAACCACAAACTGGAGAGTCTAAAGGCCTTGTCAGGTGTCCTCAGGTCCCTGGCCTGGCTGGCAGAATCACTGAGAGAGAAGTCTGCCGCAGGGAAACTGCCTGCTTCCATTTCTGACCAAGATCAATGTCTGGGGCCATCATGGGTCCTTCCTCTAAGAGAAGAGGTTTCCAGTCGACCAGGCTGCCCTAAGCAATAAGCTATGTTAAGCATGTCTCTTGTCCTTCAAGTCATCCCACGGTTCCTGGGGTTGTGTTTAAAGCCCTGCCTTTCACCTCTGTTTTGCAGAGTCCACCTCAGGCCACATTTGGTCCCAGTCTCTCCTCTCTTGGTCCCTTAGAAAGTTCCTGGGAAGCTGTGGGCTGGCCTGAGCAGAGGCCTGCAGCAGAGGAACCGCTTTGAAGGGCCAGGCCAGCGTGGCCTTCACCTCCCCGTGGATTTCCTGGTGAGCCGGGGCCTGAGTTGCCGAACAATAGCTGCAGCTCCTGAGCTTTGGTGGCACGACCTCTTCCCCTGAGGTTCCAAACAAGCTCAGAAAGCAGCTAGACTCAGAATATGGAGCCAAGCCAACACGGGGGAGCAGCAGCTTCAGGTGTCCCCACTTCCCTGAGTCATTCAGAGCCAACAGCTGGTCTGCTGGAACAGGAAGGGACCTGCCTCAAGCAACCTCCCTGAGCTTCAGAAGAAGAGAACAGGCTGAAGTCGAAAGGGCTGAGCCTTCTACCTACTCTGAGGACCCAGAGCCTGCCTGACCCTTTGTGTCTTCGTCTGCCATGAGACGGGAATGTCTCCCTCTGGCCCCGTGGCTGGCCTCTGCCTCCTCCTCATGTCCTTGCACCGACATGGAAGGACTGCTTTCCCCAGAAGGAGGCTCTCTTAGTTATAATCTCCTTCAATTAAATATCACTTCACGGGGACTCAGGACAGGAAAGAGAAGTTGCTCTTGAAAGTCACATGACCACAGTGCTGCCAACGGTTAGGATGGAAGCAGCACACTTGGGGCCTTAGCTGAGTACTGTGGAGTGACACAGAGGGGCCCTCCTGATGCTCATAACATTTCAGGAAACTCACAGGCCCGGTGGGTGTGCTTGACCACACTTGGGAAGCCTGTCTGAGGGTCAGGCTCCTCAGCAAAGGCTGGCTATTGTCACTGCTTTAAGAAAGCTGACATACTAGGCAGGCGATGGACTTGGAGTGCCTAAGAAAGAGCAAGCTCTCAATGGAGTTCATTTTGACCCATCATAATTATCAGCATCAGCACCAAATCGTCATGATCATTGCCACCATTATCAAAATCATCATCATCATCAGTACCACTGTGACCATCTTCACCCTCATCACCACCACCATTATCACCACAGCATCATTGCCATCACCACTTTCACCATCAGATCCATCAACACCATCATCATCATCATCACCATCATCACCATCATCGCCGCCGTCATCATCATGGCCACCATTGTCACCATCACCACCACCATTGAATGACTGGATGTAACACACACTTTCTCAAGGAAGCATTAGGACCTGTGACCACAGGGTGACACAGCAGCAGACTTCTGGGTTTCTGAGAGCTGGGTCACTCCCTCCACAGAAGCATGATTCCAGTAGTCACATCAGCCTAAGGAAATGTAGGCTTCTCTACCTTTAAAAAATGACCAAGCATCAATCTCCAGGACTTGGGTAGGGGGCTTCCCTGAAAAGGTCAAGTATTATCCTAAAATTTTACTTTGTTTTTGAATGACATCTTTGGTGACATGCAGAAGAGCCTTGTTTTGATTTTGGGCCTCTGGGCAAAGTCAGAACAAAAACCCATGCTTCCTTGTCTTACTTCGTGGCACCTCCTATTACCTGCAAGGTCTGTACACTAGGTGGGCCATGGTGTCACACAGGTAGAAGCCCAGCACTTCAGAGGCTGAGGTGGGAGGACCAAGGTGTTTGAGGCCAGTCTAGGCTGCATGATGAGACTCAATCTACAAAACACAAAGACAGTAACAACAACAAAAAAAAAATAGAGAGAGTCAATGGAGAAAATGACCAAATGGGCAGATGGAGAAAGTAAACATCTTAACCAGAATATGTAACACATACATAGGACAGTTCCCAGCCTTCTCAGGCAGGACTCCTCTTGGCAAGTCTGTTTGGTCCATTCTTAGATTACTACGCACACACCTACAGTCAATAAAAATAACATTCACGTATGCACACATTATACATACTTCTTCATAAAGCATTTCCTGCATCCTGGAGCATGTCATCCGTACTAAGATCCAAATCCATAGAACAGTCTGCTCAGTGCATCCCTGTTTGTAATGGCAAAAGATGAAAACTCAATGTCTGGGAGGCAAATGCCGTTTAAATGGAGAACGGGATGTGCTTTGAGTGAATATAACACAGCTGTTGAAATGGACAAGAGGGTGTCTATACAGTAATATGAAGTTCCCTCAAGGTATATCAAATAGGCAGAGGTCAAAGAGAGGATGACCCTTCTGTCAACCCTTAAAAAAAAAGTCTTTCATTCTTAATAATATGTGTGCACTCGAGTGCAGTGCCCACAGAAACAATAAGAGGGTGTCAGGTCCCCTGGAGCTGAAGTCATAAATGGTTGCGAGCCGCCAGCTGGGAACTGAACTTAGGTCCTCTGTGAGAGCAGCAAGTGCCCTTAACCACTGAGCCATCTGTCCAACCCTACAAACCCCTTTAAACATCTGGTTACCATATTTACTGCCCAAACATGAGCTGAGAATTGTTTTTAACTCCTTTATAGAACTAAGCAGCTCACAAAGGTGTGTCTGGCTTCGGGCACACAGAAGCCATCAGTGACCGGTGAGAGAGGAGGGAGGCTAAAGTGGGCTTGAAGGCTAGGGAAAGCTCTGTCCATTCATCTCTCAACGTGCACTTATGTTGCGCCTACTGTGTGCGGAGGTGGAAGGACTCTATTGGAGGATCATGCATTTGGGTAAGACCTAATTAGTCAGGCACAGAGGCACACACCTATAATCCAAGCTCTCTAGAGGTAGAGGCAGTAGGATCAAGGATATGTCCTTGATCATAGTGATAAGACCCAGGACTGCAACAAAAGATCCAGCCCCTCCTCTGACTCAGTGGATGGTCTGTAATGACATGAAACTCTGACCAGAAGCCAGATGCTCAAGTTCAAGTCCCTCCTCAATACGTTGTTTACCTCCTGACTCCGACCTAGGAGGCAACCGGCAAGACTTGCCGCAGCAACAGGGCTAAGGCGGAAGGTGCACTGGCTGAAACACTCAGAGGGAGAGCCACGTGCGAGAGCGTTATGCCTGCTTCCTGCCACTGCAGGAGATGGCTGCAGCCTGCAAGGGAGACGCATTTTTGGAGGGCACCCTCGTTCCTTTCATTCTTTGGCCTGATGGACAGCTCCCCAAAGCTAACGGGATCCCTTTTCTGTCTTGGATCTCTCCACTTAGCATGCACAGGCTGAACTGGAAGCCAGCTGCCAGGAATAATCGACTTTGCATCTTATCAAAACTTTGAAAGCTGAAGCTCTGTTCAGAAGGAGGCGTTTGGGGTCTGCAAAGGGGTAAGGGGAAAAAGAATGCCAGGATCTTGGGATTATCAAGATTTGGATTAGCATGCAATTTCCTGAGTCCCCAAACTTCACAAATGAGGTCATAAGGGTCCGTTCTGAATGGAACCCATTAATCTCCAGGCTGTTGGAGGAAACGTGGCCAGCGCAGGTGTGAACAGTCTCACTGTTATTTTTGGGAGAATGTGAGCCGAACAGTCGCAGGAAGTGCAAGGTCCCCCGCCAGCATCCTGCTGTATTATTTTAGGCTGCAGAACTGAGGACTGTGAGCAGAACCTGGCTTTCAACACACCTTTAAAGGCAGAGGGGGCACTCAGCAGTCAAGAGCCCTGCTACAGAGCTGGGGGAGCATTCAAACAATGTGGGTGTTCAGAGGCCATGATCAGAAAGGGTCACCTGTGGACCCCTGGGAAGACACAGCTATGCATCGGTCACAGCCTGTCTGTCCCCAAGGGATGGGTGGATACAGCCCAGGTTTATGGTTTCTGAGGCCTCACGTGAGCACACGAGAACAGACAGATCACTTCAGACCAGGGTCCGCAGAGGACTGTAAGAAGGCATAGTAAAGGTTCAAGGCTTTCTGCGCCACACAGCCCAGTAGGAACTGGCCCACACCACTGCCCAACATGACAATCCAACATGACAGCCACAGGAATGGCCCATGATGAGTACCTTTTACAGGATGTCACCTTCAAGTGTCACCCATATACTCTGTTGACTTGAACCTAGACCGGGCTCTCTAGATCTGGTCACAGAGCAATTGGGTATGAGGCTTTGCTCGCTGACCCTTTTACTGAGTAGAGTAACTGCCATACTGACTCTGTCACCAGAGTCAGAGCGAGTGTGACAAAACGTGAGCACCTCTCCTCTGTCCTCAAGCTCAGAGGAGCCACGCAGCAGAGACCTGAAGTGTGGTCCTGCAGTTTTGGGAAGGCAGACCCAGTCCCTTATCCGAGCACTGAACTTCAGAAGGCCCGTCTCCCTGAGGACTCTCCAGGATATGGTCTTCTGATTTGTTTGTTCATTTTCTATGCAAACATTTCCTGATCACCTGCCATACACAGGCCTGGAGATAGGAGACAGCTGGAGCTGTAGACTGGCAAAGACAGGGTCAACCCATGAGGCATCTCTTCAGGGCTAGCATGGAGTCTGTGTCTGAGGGGACATATGATAAGACAGAGACCCAAGGGCAGACTGGGTACCAGCGTGGAGCAAGTCAAAATAGACCTTCCCAGGTGGGGGTCAGTGAGGCAAGAAGTGGGAAGGGGGCTTTCCCACGGCAGCATAGTAGGTTCTAGCCAGTGCCAGATGGCCTCAGGGCAGCTGTGGCTGATCTCTCTCCTTCTCTCCCTCTCTTTCTCTCTCTTTTCTCTTTCTTTTTCTTTCTCTTTCTCTGTTTCTGTTTCTTTCTCAGTTTCTCTGTCTCTCTCTCTCTCTCTCAGTCTCTCTCTCTGTCTCTCTCTGTCTCTGTCTTTGTCTCTGTCTCTGTCTCTCTCTCTCTCTCTCTCTCTCTCTCTCTTTCTCTCTCTGTGCAACTTGCTTCATCTGTAGTCACAACCTAGGAGGCACATCCCTTCCAGTCCTTCCTTTCCCCAGGAGGCCAGGGGGATAGAACAGGAATTCCTCATTTACTTAGGATTTGGACCAGCTCGGTCAGAGGATAAAGGGCTGAGGGAGTGTCTGTGGCCAGCCTTAGGCACAAGTGCAGGGGAACATGGGAGCAGTCAGCAGAACGGTCTAGAAAGAGAACAAATCTCCCAGGAAAAACCCGGACCTGCTTGCCCAGAACTCAACAAATGATGTCATAGACCACTGGAAAATGGCACATGGAAGGCCTCAACACTTCCTGGCCAGGAGCTCACCTGAGTTTGCTTCCATCTCAGTCTCTCCATCTGTCCAGTGGGTGTAGCAGTCCCTAGGTGATGCATGCCCATCATGGGACCTGAGCTGCCACCTTCCTGTGAATGACTGTCAAGGCCTTCTCAAAGGGAGTTTGGGGGTCCTTGGCAAGGAGGATCTCTGGCGCCTTCCTCAGTCCAGCCTGCCAGAGCAGCAACTGGAAGGGGTTCTAGTCACCTCATATGATTAGGCAGGAGAGGAGAAGGCCAGCAACTGCAGTCATAAATACTCGCCTTCCCTTTTAGCAAGTTTACGGTGCTCCCTCTTTTCCGATGCAGTAACTTACACTAATGTCTTCCTCCCTCTGTGCTTGCTACCCGCTGACATCTGTTTAAATGTGGGGCCCGGGGGTGGAGGGGAACCGAGTAAATCACCCTCTGTTGATTGCACGGATTTGGTTCCACCGTGTGCTGCAGAGGCCACGCCAGCTTCCCGGGCCGGCCGGCAGCCACAGACCCCATGCGCAGCTCTCAGCCTTATCTTGATGAACTAGACATAAATCGTAACTCCTGCAAAGTGGGAGAGTACCGAAATGCTATCGGGAGGATCTGGCAGATGGAACGTATGACCCTCCCTCCATGTGTCGAGGCAGCCAAGAATCAGGTCTCGAGGACCTGCCACCAACCGCTGATGCTGAGACAGTGAGAGGAGCCGGGGAGAGACATGGTCTCCTGAGCTGGTGCTGCCCGAGAAAGAACCCCAGGCTCGTTTTTGCTAAAATCTTGAGTCCCTGAAAAAGTACACACCACATCTGTTAGCACTGGGCTCTGACGCACAGGAACAAAACCAAACCGAACTGGTGTCTCGTGCTTTATACCTATACCATTTTATTCTGTAAAATAAGAGAGAGGCTTGTTTGGTGCCAAGTGGTACCCACGTGGAATTGGGAAAGGTCTCAGCTTCTTTGCACTTCCTTATGGTATAAGACTGAGCTGGCATAAGCTGCCTGAGCTCTGGCTGTTACATCCTGACAGCAAAATGTCTGAAGAAGGAGAGGAGACAGGGCGTGTCCTTCCCTTTACAAGACAAAATGTATTTTCTTCTGCATAATGGTTATGGAAATCATTCGGAGAGCCCCCATCTGCTCCACCTTAGTAACGTCTTACTCTTGGGTGTGATGTCCATGTTACACTTACAGTCTCCACTGATCGGAGACTCTCCTTGATGTGGCCTGGCCTCGTTTTATTCCCTCTGTGGTTTTCTTCCTGAGGAATCCCACTCTCCCTATCTCGAGTCTCCATTCTTGAGCCATGCTATCTGAATCTCCCTCAAGCTGCCCACCTAAGCTCCCCAGAATCCTGAGTATGAGCCAAGCCATTTCAAGATGCAGACCAGGGGCTGGGAGACGGCTTGGTGGTTAAAGTGCACATGTAAGGACCTGAGATCAAGCCACAGTACCCACATTAAAACATAATGATAGCAAGCATTAACATTTGTATTCCTGGGGCTGGGGAAAAAAAACAGGAAGATCCCCGAGGCTCAGTGGACACATGAGTTCCAGATCAGTGAAAGACTCTGCCTCAAAAAATAAGATGGGCAGCCTCTGAGAAGTGACAACCAAGACTGTCCTCAGAACTACACACACATATGCAGACACACATGTCCCCCAATATACATGAAAATGTGTACATGTGTACACTCACATGATTCAGAGAAAGGCTCAGGTAGTACAAGCCCATTGTTTGAGCACACCTTCTTATAAGGTGGCTGCAGGAACTATAAGCCAGCTGCTCAGGTTTTGGAAGCCTGATTCTACACGTGGTCCTCTCTCTGTGGACAGGACAGTGGGGAGGGCTCCACGTGGAGCTCCAGAATCCAGGATCCCTTTTCTAGGGTCTCTGGGTCTTCTCCTGGACCACAGCAGATAACAAAAAATGGTAGGATCAAATTCAGGGCTAGACACCTCCCCACAGACGGAGCCACGTGACTACTTGAATCAGGAAGTGATGGTGGGTTGGGAGGGAGATAGGGCAACTGGGTGTGTGTAAGGTGCGTGGTACACAAGCCTGGGGGACCTGAGGTGAATCTCCAGGGCCCATGTGAGAAGCCAGGCATGGTGACACACGCCTGTAATCCGGGAATGGGGAAGACAGAGACAGGAAGATTCCCAGAGCCGGGGCCAGTCAGCCAAATCAGAAAGCTCCAGGTTCAGTGAGAAACCCTCTCTGAAAACCAGGGTTGATCGCTTTTGATACACTGATATAGACCTCTAGCCTTCACGAGCTCACTTGCATGTGCACCCACATAAAAATAAGCACACACACACTCTCACACATGCACACTCACACATTCACACACCCAGGATACATAGAGACATGACCTGGTTCAGCTCACAGAGCATCTAAGGGACCTCCAAGGACAGAGGGGTGCTTCTTGGCTGTGCACAGCAAAGCTGGGGTGTAGGGGAGAGAAGGGGTACTGTGGTACAGAGTGGAGCCCTGCACTATCACCCTCACTTGCAGGGTCTTCTGGAATTCGGGGACTCAAAGTACAACCTGCAATGCAGAGTTGCAGCCTCCATGACAGAGCACAGTCCAAAGTTTCCAGGAAACACCCAGGAGCACACAGCGGGCAAGTTCCTGCAGAGCTGGCCTTGCAAAGGACACCACAGAACCCCAACGCTACAGCCATCCCAGGATCCGGAGGGGAAGAGCCGCAGGTGTTTACAGTTGTGGAAGGGATCATTTGGGTGACGGATGACAGCCCCCGGCCTCGGAAGACAGTGCAGGCTTTGCCTTTCAGTCTCTCCAGGGTCAGATACAGTGCAAGGCTGACATGAAGCCCAACTTTGGGAGGGACGCTGCTATGGACAGCCTCTTGCCTCTGTTCTTTTGAGGGCTGAGCAAAAGTGACACTGGGTAGCTCAGGTCCAATGGGTCCTCAGCACTCTGGGCCAAGGTACAGCTATGGTACCTCACTCCAGATCCAGTGGTCTCCCACAGGCCCCTGCACTGGGTAGAGCTCGCCTGCAACCTGGGATGCTCTGCCTGGGGCCTCCAGGCCTCAGCTGTGTACAAGCAAAAGGTGCAAAGCATTATGGGACAAATGATGGTCAACCAGCAGACTTCAAGACTAGCTTGGAACCCCTGATGAAGCTTGTGTGTGGTCTGGGCACTGAGTACCAGGCTGGCAGGGGCCTGATGCCCTGCTGTCGCCAGGAAGCCCATGAACTCCTGTAAAGGAGGTTGCTGACTATGCAGGTAATGGGGGAGGGGGCATGGCCCCAGCATTGGAGATAGGACCCCAGCAGGGAAGGTCTGTGCCTTCTGTCACACCGCAGCTGCTGGGTACCTATGATCCACTCAGCAGCACTCTGGGGCAGGATGCAGGGCACAGGGCGGAGTTTGCTCAGAGAGAGGCTGCATTGTCTCTGGAAGGGCAGTTCAGCCCCGGCACCTCCTGTCACCTTGCTGGGGCTCTTCTGGATGGAGCTTTGCGTGTGACTTCTCTGAGTGTCCCTTTCCTTCCTCGCTCTACAGAGGCTGCCAAGGTCTGAGGCAAGATTTCAGAGGGATTGCCAACTGCCTCAGCAGGATTCTCAGCCTCAGCCTGAACCCCTTACTCTACCTACCTTTGGCATTCCATACAATGGGATATCTCTGCCCTGTAACCTTCTGGAAGCCAGCTCCACTTCGCTTACACACACACACACACAAACACACACACACACACACACACATACACACACACACACACTGGCAGGCCCCACCGGAGGGCAGGCTGTGAGTATCAAAGGTGGTGTATGCTGTAGGCTCACTGGACACCAGCCTGGCATGATTGCCCCTCAGAGACTTTATGCCCCTGGCATAAAGACTCATTACACATGGACTCACATGGCCCCGGGAGGCATTTCCTTGTTCTGTGCATAGCAGCCTGGGAGATGCCTTCTGCATGTCTCACCTGGAAAACAGAGCCAATGATGGCATCGGTCATGGCATCGGTCACCTGTAGCCACTAGCAACAACAAAGGGCCAAGATGCTCTCTTAGAAGGGTAGCAGGTCATGGGCCAGGCTGAGAGGGTGGAAAGGTGACTGAGGGCATGAATGCTGACCCCAAACCTTTAGGATTTTACCAGAACTTGCCCTAGCTGTAGCATTGAAGAGACAGAACAAGGAAAGATTTCCTCTCCAGGACATACCATGCCAGGGTCGAGAGGCCACGAAGACAAGCAAGTGCTGACCCTGGAGGGGTCCTCTCCTCCCACAAACATCAGGGTCACCGCCCTCCCCAGCAGAGTCCTGAGGCTTATCTCAGGGTTCCTAACGGGAAAAGGAGGTATTTACAAGGGGTGAAGTCCGCCCTGGCCACAGGCCAGCTCACATCCTTCACAGAGGGCAAGGGGTTTTTCAGACTTCCATACTCTGTGAAGCTAAAGAAATGCACTCCTGGTGCAGCGAGAGCAGAGAGGATCAAGCCAGCCTGGCTCAGGGCGGGAGAGACAGCCCGCCCCAGCTCACAGCTGCAAAATAAATCACGGGAGGGGGGTGGGGCCAGGGGAGAGCACTTGCCTAGCATGTGCTGAGTCCTGGCTCCATCCTAGAAAGAAGTGACTGTTTCCCCCTAAATCCAACATCAAATGGATCCTGGCACACAAGTGGGCCCATGTCCTGTTACAAGAGGTGACCCAGAGCTGACAACACTGGAGTGAGTCTGTGACCCACCCAGTCAGCAAACAGGTACAAATCCTCTGGGAAGAGTGTGTGTGTGTGTGTGTATTAGGGCTGGGTGTATAGTCTGCCTAGCATGTGTGAAGCCCTGCATTCAATCGCCAGCACTGAATAAACCAGATGAAGTGGCACACCCTTTAATCCCAGCACTCTGGAGATAGAGACAGGGAGATCAGGAGTTCAATGTCATCCTCAGCTACATAGTGCGTTTGAGGTCAGCCTAGGCTATGTGAAAGCCTATATCAAGAAAAGATAGATAGATAGATAGATAGATAGATAGATAGATAGATAGATAGATAGATAGAGATAGATAGATAGAGATAGATAGATAGATAGAGATAGATAGGATATAGATATATAAATTCATATGCCAGGTATGGTGGTGCAGGCCTATGATCCCAGCATTCAAAAGCTAAGGCAGAAGGATCATAAGTGTAAGGCCAACCTGGGCAACTTTTAAGAGGCTGGCTCAAAATTAAACAAGAAGGCAAGGATGTAGCTCAGATGTAGAGCACTAGCAAGCATCTGTGAGGCTCTGATGAGGCTCTGGGTTCCGTCCCCAGCACCTCAAGTAAACAAAAAATACATAAATAAATTTACAACCCAAGTTCACATGCAGAGAACGTTAAGAAATGGAGAAAAGCAGTATAGGAAAGGTTGGTCTTAGGAGTCCAACAAAAACGACTCAGTGGGTGAAGGAGCTGCCAAGCCTGGTGGCCTGAGTTTGATGATGGGAACACACCCAGTGGAAAGAGAAAATCAGCTCCGGCAAGTTGTCTATCACCCCCACCCACACGCACACGCACACGCACAGTGAGAGGCAGTGAGATTGTGGGCCACTTACTACTTTCAAATACAGGGAAGAAATAAAAATTAAAATTAGAAAATTAAATATGGTTGGATTTCAGCATCATTTAAGGGGTTTAAAATCGTGAAAAACACTGCCAAGTGGGTTTGGGAGGGTTAGGTGGAAAGGGTCCCCATAGCCCCCCTGGCCCCTGAAAGCTTGCCAAGCCCCATGCGCTAGCAGGAACTTGCACCCTGTCCTGGCACACACAGGGCATGAGCCTTACCTGAGCTAAAGTACAGGGTGTGTGGAGGTAAAAGGCTCAGAAGTGCCCAGGGTCTCTAAATTTCCGCCCTGCCCCTAGCTGTGAGAGGCATCCCGGAACAGGGAGAGCTTGCTAGCTGTTCAGGCTCCAGAAGCATTCCACATGGTTCCATTGTGTGGCCCAGCCCTTCTCTCAACACTTCTCAGCATTGTTTGGCTCTTGGCCCTCCATCCCCCAGAACCAAGCTGCTGTGGATGCCCATAAAAGAGGCCCCCACCTTCCTGTTTTTCCAGTGCTGGCTCCCTCAGGATGTGCCTCACCTCGGGGCTTTACTCAGGTTCCCAGGCGCCTCTGGGTGTGCAGCTCCCAGATCTGCAGCTACCTAGAGCCTGATTCTCTGGGGACGGCCTTGATCCATGAGGGGGAGAGGGTGTCCAGAGAAATGTCTGGGATTTATGTGGTTAGGTGTCCATTCTTTTGCCCATGTGCTCATATAGCAAACATTTAAAGCATACATACCCTATACGTGAGTTCTCATCTTCAAAGGGACAAGACTACCATGAGGGGTTTCTCAGCTAGCTAATGCTGAGTAACAAATCACCCCAAACCTTAGAGCTATAGCTCAGCAATCATTTGCTATTCCTTGTGTTCATTTGCTGAGAATGCTGGGCCAGGATGCACTCCTACCCCATCCCCCACTCCTGAGGGGCTTAGGCAATAGAAATTTATCCTGTCAAAGATCTGGAGGCCAAACATCTGACACAGAAGTGTCCGCAGAGCCCCTCCTCCCTTTCTGTCTGCTGCTGGCTCAGTCCTCTGTGTGGATCCGTCCACCCACACCCAGCCTTCATCTCTGCTGGGAGCACACTCCCCATGCCGATTTCTTGCTCTGTCATACTGAATTACAGCTCACCCTCGTGGCCTCTGATTAGCTAATTTGCTGTTGCTGCGACACCATGACCAGAGGGACTTCGAGAAGAAAAGGTTTATTTGAGCTCGTGGTTCCAGAGAGCTAAGAGTCCATCACAGCAGGGGGACATGGCAGTCATTGGCAGGCAAGGCAGCTGGAGGCAGAGAAAGCAAACCGGAAGTGGGTGAAGCTATGTACGCTCAAATGCTCAAATCCCGCCCTTAGTGGTGTGCTTCCTCCAGCAAGCCTGAACCACCAGAACTTTCCCAAACAGCACTGCCAACTGGGGACCAAAGTGTTCAAACACCTAAGATAATGGGGGGGGGTGTTTCTCGCTCAAACCACTGTAAACTCCCTTAACCTGAGCCCCTGTAGAGACCGCACTGCTGAATAAAATCACCAGCAGAACACAACATCCTATTTGTGGGAAGGGTTCATGGGAGCACCCTGGCATCTCCCCTGGGCCTGTGGTTAAGTTTCTACCCTCCTTAGGACATTTGCGCTCATCAGAACTAACCACGGATCACATTGTGTCACAGCTACTCAGTGCTACACTTGACCTCTTTGTCACCCAGAATGCATGCTTACATCCCAGGGACTTAGGGGACAGGTGTATGGGGAATGCCCCTCACTGTGCACCCTCCGCTGGGGTCAGGACACATACCTGGATGTGCCACAACCCAGCATTGCAGGAGAGCTTGCCTTCCGAAAGCAGAGGTGACAGCCTAAAGATGACCCTGTGTGGGTGGCTAGCTAAGCCTGGGAAGCTGGGAGCATGCAGCAGGCACCTCCCGGGAAGGAAGGGCGGGAGCTTTTCCTCTCTGGGTAGATTCTCCAGGGACCCCCCCCACACACACACACCAGACTTCCACCAGGCACATCTGAACATCTCTGAGGACCTGGTGCCTCCTCTTGTCGGTACACGTGCCCCGTGTCATAATCTTCTTTTCCCTTTGTGTGATAAGGACACTTGTCACATTAACAAAAGATGTGGGACCAAATCTGTGTGGAGACATCACCCTTGCAGCGGTCGTGGCTGCTGGGTGAGGAAAGAGCTTGCACGGTCAGATCTGGGAATGGGGCTGCAGCTGGGAAGGAAGGGTAGACTGGCCACTGCACAGCCTTTTCCCTAGGACACCAGCTTCCTCAGTGAATTCCTCATTTTGAGAGCAGGTGTGCTCCTCCCACACAGAGGAAGGCTCGGGACCAGCCCCTGGATGGACATTTGCCTTCAAGCTCAGTTCGATGACTTCAAAACCAGAAAGGCTCCAAATCAAAGGCTTCCTGCTGTAAATTCCCTTCCTCATCTTGGGTACTGAGTGGCTGGAAGTGAAAACTGAAAATACTCCAAAAATACTCTGGGGGAAAGAAAGGGGGCATGACCTTGGAAGATTTGGGGGACCTACCTTGTGTTTGCCAGTTTGAAGATGTTTGAGGTAGGCCAGCAGCATTAATATTTTTGTTATTCTAAAATCTTTAATGTTAAAAAAAACTATTTAAAGAAACATTGGCAGTAGAAGCAGGCACAGAGGGCTGGGGAGGGGGCTCAGTGGGTAAGCCTGGGACCTGAGTTCAATCCCCAGAACCTACACGGTGGAAAGAGAGAGCCAACGCATGCAATTTGTCCTCTGACCTCCACTTTTGGGCCGCAGCATATTTATGCTCACACACACAGCACAGGAGACAAATAGAAGGTAATTTTTAAAGTGGATATGTAAGACAGGACTTAGAAATGAGTGATAGGGCCAAGGGCCAGCAGTGTTGAAGATCATTTTAAAAGCAGGTGGCAAAGTGTTTGGGACCTGCGTTTCTATAAGACCCATGACCTCGATGGAGACGGACAGTTCCCAGCCGGCCCGGCACCATCCTTCACCCTGAGCTGTCCCTCCCTCCCTTCTTCTCTTCTGGTCCCTACTTCCCTACTGGTCTCGGCTGCACTGAGAAGAGCCCAGTGCCGAGGTTAGCCCAGTTTCCCTGGTGACACAGCATCATCTGCATCCTTGCTCACCTGGGCACAGACACCAGTGTGCATCCTTTGAACAGTCCCGGGGAGTGTGTGGCTTTATCTTACTGTGGTCTCTTTCCTTTCATCTCTTCATGGACATGAGTGTTTGCTGTGTGGGTTGTGTGCATACAGTTGTGTGTGGAGGCCAGAGGTCATGCGGCCAGATCTCTTACTTGACTCCAGAAGTCACTGATTCAGCTGGTTGCTGGTCAGCTTGCTCTGAGGAGCCCCTGTCTCTGCACCTGCTTGAGAGGAATATTCCAGTTGTCAGTCTCTTCCGGTCTCAGAGACCCATTACACCTCGTGCTCCTAGAGGTAAACACCGACCTTACAGGAGCTAGATCCCATCTGTCCTGGGACACAGATCAGTCCAGGAGAGACTGCAGGTGGCAACAGGCCTGCTGAGCAAAGGCCTCCACAGCCCAGCCGCATCTTACAGTCCTCTGAGCGGGGACTTTGAATGACAGTATGAAAGGGTCCATCTGACACGTGATCACAGCAAGCCAGGCGCAGAGGGAGTGGTATAGAGCTGGCCAGGGCCCCGCACGGTTCTTAATGTAGCCTGTGCAGTGAGGACAGGATTTCACAGACCTGCTTTACGGCTCCCCTAAGTAACATTATCTTGTTAAAGACATTAACCTCAGGCCTTGGCTGTTACATATTTAGTTTTATTGTTTTTTCATCCTGGGGAGAGACCTGTAGGAGACGCTCCTCGGTGAGAAAGGGGTCGAGGGTCAAGAAAACATTGAATGTCAAGGTGGCCAGACTGCTGCTTGGGGAACGCTGGCCAATTACAAAGAACAGGCAGTGCCGCTCTCCAGGGTCTGTTTTATGATCTTAAAAAAATCTATGAAATAGCAAACGTTAATAACCCTTTCATAGTTTTGCCCAACGTGACACAGCTGTGAGAGAAAGCTGCTGAGCTCGGCGGATGTGGCAGGGGAAGGCTGTCTTCTTGCCTCCCAGGGGGCTTAGGCCACCCCACCATGCCCATGAAACAGCCATAGGCTCTGCGTCCCCACCCAGCCAGCAAATGACCTTCCTGCTTACTGACTCTGCTGGAAGGGGGGGGGGCTCTGCCTAGGCTTCTGTGGTCGCAATTTGACTAAGATTTAGAATCCCCTCAGCTGGAGAGAAGACTCAGGCAACCGTGCCAAGCAGAAGCCAGCTGGATTCCTGGAGCTGGAATTACAGGTGGTTATGAGCCCCTGACATGGGTGCTGGGAACCGAACCTTGGCTCTTGAGCTCTTAGTCCTTGACCTTCTCTCTAGCCCATGAATCTCAGTCTTTCTAAATCTCATCCATTCCCTACTTGATGAGAGTCATCACCAAGTATGATTTACAAACACCCCCACACTTCGTGTGCCCATTTCCCTCTCATCTTCAGGGCCCAGTAGCATCAGTATCAGGCTTTACACAAGGAACCTGGGTTGTCAGGAACCCTGGATGTCAGCCCTCCACCAGACGCACGTTCTTTCCACATACCACATCACTTCTGCTTGCTCATCCCCAAGACTGGATCACAGACTCTGGGGCCACAAATGAGTGGCTGACAGTGGACCCAGGACTCAGGATGTCTGAGGTTTCTGACTGGACAATCCCTTTGCTTGCCTCACTCTGGCTAAACAGGAATGTGTTGTGTTCATGGCCAGTCACCTGACCATCCTATGTGAAGCCATCTTGAGACAGGTCTCCCGGTGCCCTTGGATGTAACTGACTCAGAACAGCAGCTAACCTGCTTTCTTCTCACCCTGTGAATAAATCAGTTGGGAGCCCAAACATGCAGCAAACTGATCCTGGGGAGGAGGCTTTCCTGTGATGTCTGCACAGAATTCAACTTCTCCATCTTACACACACACACACACACACACCCTGCCTCCTTTTCACTCCCTTTGAAGGCACCTCAGAGTGTTGGCCCAGCTTCCTAAAGTACCCAGAATATTCCAACTTGGAATATCATCTGAGACTTAGTGGCCAAAGAGCCTCTGAAATATTGGAGTCTTAATTCAGAAAGTCTTTTCAAAACCCTGTGTACCCTGGACCTTGTTCTTCAAAGTATAGATTTGTGCAAAGAGCTTTTCTGGAAGTCCATGTAGTAATATCTACCAAGTTTGAATAAACAGCAACTTGGCTTCCCTGAGGTTAGGGATTACAGAAAGGAAATAATTAAGGATGTGTGTGGACTTGACGAGGAGATGTTCACTGCAGTGATGTTTATCTAGATGTCGGTCAGTAAGCGATGCCAGGGCCTCTGAGGCCCGGCCCTACACTGCAGGAGGAGTCCATTAAGAGAATGAAAATGCAGCTGGATCTGCAGTTACAGAGAGAGCGGTTGGGCAGCTGCATGCCTGTGTCCCTGTGTGTGTCCATCTGGGAGAGGGTGGGGGCTGGGTGGAGCTCAGCAGCAGGCCCTGGGTTCAGTTCGATCCCAGTGCCTGAGTAAGGGGGGGAGGGAGGCGGGCAAGGAAGTGGGGGAGGAAGAGAGAAGGGAAAAGATGGAGATAGGAAAGGAGAAGGAAGGAGGGAGGGACAGGAAGTGAAGGAGGTGGTGGAGACATGAATCAGCAGAGCCTTGCAAGCACAAGGCCCTGAGTTCTATCCCTAGGACCTAACAAAGCTGGGGTGGCATCTCATGCTTCTGTCCTAGCTCTGGGAAGGTGGAGACAGGTGGGTCTCTGGGGTTTGCTGGCCTACTTCTGGGCCAATGAGAGATACTGTCTTTTGGTTTTTTAGGTGGATGAAGTGGCTTAGTGGGTAAAGGTGCCTGCTGCCAATCCCTGGAGTTCACATGGCCGGAGAGAACCCCATAAAGTTGTCCTCTGACCTCCATACATGTGTTGTTACAGTACATACACTCACACATATGCACAATAATAAACTAATTTATACATACGCATACACAATTATGCACACACACAAAGGAAAGAGATATGTGTGCCTGTCCTCAACTTTCCTTTTTTTAAAATTAAGTCAGGGGACTGTGCCGTTCACATGAGGAATGGCTCTTCCTACTTTGGTTAACCCTCTCGGGAAACATTCTTACAGACACACACAGAGGCTTTGTATCTTCTATGTGATTCTAAATCCAGTTAAATTTTAGCCATCTCAAGTCCACCCACTGTCAACTTGACTCCTAGATAACATTCTGCACCTCCGTACCTGATCATCAGAGACTCGTGGCCATCTCATAATGCAAGATACCGTCAGTCCAGCTTCAAAAGTCTCCATAGTCTTTTGTTTATTTTAAGATTTATTTATTTTATTATGTATATAGGGTTCTGCCTGCATGCCAGAAGAGGGCACCAGATCTCATTATAGATGGTTGTGAGCCACTATGTGGTTGCTGGGACTTGAACTCAGGACCTCTGGAGGAGCAGCCAGTGCTCTTAACCTCTAAGCCATCTCTCCAGCTCTTCCCCGTTGTCTTAGTAGTTTCAACAGTTTAAAGTTCCAAAGTCTCTTCTAATATTCACAGTAATCTCATAACAGTAAGGCCCTACGAAATGAAAAACAAGTTAGACCCTTCCAACAAATAGTGATACAGAGCAATCACCCACCATCCCATGAGGAATGGGGGCATGGTAGAAAAGGACCAGTCCGGATTGACATCAAAAGTGAGCAGGGCAAACACCAAGTCCTGCTGCAAGCTCCATGCCCTGTACCTGGGGCTCCAGATGGACACATCTGTGATCCAACAGCTTTGAGTAGCGGCACCTACCCAGTTCTGCCGCCTGCAGCACAGGCCGGCTCCACTTGGTAACTGAAGCTTTCCTTGATGGGTGTCCATGGTCCTGGCATTCTCCCACATCTTCAGGGCACCTCTTCTACTGTCCTGCTGAAGAGCTGAGGCCTCTCTTTGTCGGCATCAACACGTCTAACAATTACTGCTATTTTCTCCACAACACCTTGTCCCACACTCCACACTTGCTCACCCTTCCTTCCTAGACAAACTGCCTTTGTTGCTCACTTGCTTTTGTTGGTGGTTTTTCTTTTTATCTTTCTGCTCTGCCTCTCACTATGCAGTCGACTGAGAGCAGCGAACAGTAACCTTGCCACACCCTGGACGCTCTCCGGTCTTGAAAGTTTTCTGCGCTAAAGAAATCATCGCTTTGTAAATTCATGCTTGATCAAATCTTGAGGACATAGGTGGAAGGTATCCAGGTGCTTTGCCTGAATAGCTTCTAGCTCAGTCCCCAAGAGAGTCCTTGTCCCCCTCAGAAACCCCACCAACCATGCCTCTGCTGCTCACATTTCTCAAAACATTCTTGTTGCTGTTTTCAAAGGCTCCAAACCCCATATTCAGGTTTATCATGACTACAGCCTCACTCCTCCATGCCCAATAGTTTTCTAGTTGCTTTGACAAATGCAAAGCAAG
The DNA here is from genome assembly GCA_028658305.1 of Pachyuromys duprasi. NCBI lineage: Eukaryota > Metazoa > Chordata > Mammalia > Rodentia > Muridae > Pachyuromys > Pachyuromys duprasi. Next base: position 55,720,127 of record CM053744.1, read on the forward strand.
GAACGGGGAGGGGGTGGTTTCTTGACTCACTGCTGAGGGTGCAGTCCCTGGGGGGGGGAGGGGGAAGGCACGGTGGCAGGAGCATGAGGCAGCTGCTCGCAGCGTGTCTGCCATCAGAGAGGGACCCACTGGCGCTCAGCTCGCTTTCTTGTTTTTGTAACTGAGTCTGGGCGTTAGCCCATAAGATGGTGCCACTCACAGCCAGGATGGGTCCTTCCTCCCCAGTTAAGCCTTTGTGTCGATGCCCTCACATATAACTAAATCCCGTCAAGCTGACAGTGAGAATGAATGTCACATGCATATTTCCTTATAAGTGCTTAGGGTATCTCTAGACAGTACAGAGTCCTAACGGTGGACACCAGGAGTCTGGGGCAAAGCAAGTGACACGGGTTGATGTGGGGTTTGTTGTGGGTTTTTTTTTAATCATATTTTTATTTTCTTAGGAGCAGGCAAAGCTCTCACGAGGGACTGGGTAACGGCTCTGACCACGGCTTCACATGGATTAAGAGTGTCCTTGTGGTCACTTCGACTTGTCAACACCCTCTTTGCCCGTCTGTCAGAAGGCACCAGGCTCTCTGTGCTCCTTGACTTTCCGGCATCAGCGTCCTCTTGGGGCCCTTTCCTTGTCTGCACAGGTTACCCCCACCCATCCCCAGACCAGAGCTGCAGCCTCTCTCTGCTCAGCACAGCTTAAACTATAGTCCCTTGGGGAAGTCAGGAGGTGGGACGCCCCACCCTCAGCAGGGAGAGCACGAACTGCAGAGGGGTAGGATAGCGATGCTTCTGACTCCAGATGCAGCTGAGGAGCCAGCAGCGGACCCTGGGCCAAGAACACACAGTGACTCCTGTGGGCTGCCCAATGGCAGGATGGAGATGTAGCTCCACATGGCCTTCCCAACAGGCAGGTGGGGGTGGCGCAGCTCCAGTGGCCTGGGCTTCGGCAGTTCAGGGCTCTGTCAGGCATTAGAACTTGCAGGGATGGCAGAGGGGACAAGGCTAGTGATGGAAGCACCCAGAGGCAAGAGGAACAAGTTCAAGCCTCCTGCCCACCTGCCAGCCTTCCCTCCCCTGCCCGGTAGGAGCACGCTCACAGAGAGGCTCTGGACAGCACAGCTAGACTCCAGAAAGCTCCACAGAAACGTTTCTATTTTTGCCCAGGCTTCCTGCATGCTGCACTCTCCTCCACCGCAGGCAGCTGACTGATGCCAGGGTTGGTCTTCCTGTATGCAGCTGTAAGAGAAGAATCTCCCTCACGCAGGCGAGCCTCAGTGGGCAACTGCAGCCAGGCTCCCTGAGTGTGACATAGTAGGAGTAGGGTGGGTAAGTCAGAAGGTGTCCCAGAGAGGACCATCTGTGCCAACCCCTGATGACACAGCGGGGTACCTCAGAGAGACATGAAAATGCAAATGTCAGGCGATGGAGAGACTGTAAACACTTAACCCATCAGGTTGGCATTCACTCTGGTTCGACTGGACAGTTCGTCCTAGCCTCTAACCTACCCCATGCTGCCAACATTTCCTAGTGCTAGCTGCTGGCACTGACTCATCATCACCGCCACCACCACCCACTACTGTACCAGCACTAGGACAGGGATGAAGAAGTTTCCCAAACTATCAGATATTGCAAGCCTGGCTAGTAAGGTGAAGGGTGAGGATGAGAGATGGGCATTTGGGGCCAGTTGCTCTGCTCTACAAAGCTCCTAGGGATCTGGGCTCCTTCCTGCCTTGTACTCTGTGCTCAGCCATGGGCTTTTCTTGCCACTTAATCACCAGCCCCATATACCCAGGACTATGATGAGAACTGCAGGCTGGGGGAGGGTTGTTGGGGAGCTGGCACTAGGCCATGGGGAGTGAGGTGCTGATCTAGGTGGAAAAGAGCCAGGTTTAACCACTGCTGGGGCTCAGCCTGTCCGTCTATTCCTCAGGCATCTGTAGAGTGGGACTGTCTCCAGGGTCATCCTCAGTCGTGGCAGGAAGGTGACCATGTCTCGTGGATACTGCCGAGACTTCTTAGGCCACGTTCCTAAGAAGATCTGGGTGAACAGTCCATCGCTCATCAGCTGTCCGAGAATGAAATCACCCATCCTGGATAAAGGGCACTGATGAAGCCTTGCCTCACTGCCAGGGAAGGACAGTCTGCAACTTCATTCTCATGTGTTGTAGAACCTAGGGAGTGGAAAGGGGGTTCCACTGTAGATGAAAAATAAATTTAGGAAGGACAGACAGGCTGACAGCAGTCTACTCATGACAATGCCCTGAGTTGGCACAGGTGACATGAGACAGGCACACAGCTTAATTCTGCTATCAACACAAGGAATAAAGAGCTCTGAGTCCCCAAGTTCCTAGAGGGGTACAGGCCAGGTGGAGAGACCAAGTGACACCTGGTGGGCCCTTGGGCAATTAAAGTCAGAGCTGTCCTCACACAGGTCTCCATCTGGAGTCCTCTCCAATGGTGTGGCTCTGTGAGGAGACACCCACCCTTAGCACCAGGAGGTACGTAGAAAACCTGCCTCTGGCCCGCAAGATGGGCCTCGTTGGATCAGTGGGTTTCCCCAGGGGGGGATGCCTAAGGATGCGGGGAGGCTGGCGGCAGGCTGAGCAGTTCCAGGGTTATCTCAGGCTCGTCCTCACTATAGGCTTGACTGGGTTTAGAATTATCTGGGAGACACATTTATCTTCAAGGGTGTTCCAAGGAGATTCGACTGATGAAGGAAGACCCACCCCAAATGTGCTCCATTCCTGACTGAATACAAAGCAACTTGAGGACAGGTTTGTTGGGCTCAGGTTGAGGCTACAAGCCCAGCTTGGTGGAAGGCATGGTGGCAGGAACGTGAGGCAGCTGGCCCACGGCACGCATGGCACAGTCAGGAAGCAGAGACACCAATGCTGGCGCCAAGCTCCCCTTCTCCTTCATTCAGTCCAGGATTCCGACCCAGGGAACAGCGCCACCCTCCTCTCACCTCAAGTAGCTTAATCAAGACAATCCCTCCCAGGCCTGGCCAGAGGCCAGCCTAATCTAAAAAATCCCTCACAGATGAGCCTGGAGACTTACCTCCTGGGTGAGTCCAGATCCGGTCATGTTGACAGTCTGCGTTGACCATCACCATAAGCCTGAGGTCACCAGCTCTGTGGCTGGTTGTAGATCCAGCTCCTCCACCCCCTGGTCACATGCAAAATGGAGTAGGGTTCTGGAGGCCTTGGCTTCCACGCTGTGTAAAGCAGAGGACTGCAGAGCCTGCCCTAGGGTGGTGTCATGGATTGAGGAAAACCCTGAAGGCCAGTCACCATGATGGGTAGACAGTGCTCCCTGGATGATGGCTCCTTCCATTTGAAATCGCTATACGGAGTAGAACAGCCTCTCCTAGCTCAGCAGGCACAACACCAACCATTTAAATACATATAAAAAAATAAAGTGTCAGTACCTAAAATGGTACCTAGATAGGGGTAAGGGTGGGGAGGAAGCCAGAAGAAGGCTGTCCTTTCTGGCTTCATGTTGTCTAAGCAGAGGTCATGGTCACTGCTGGACTCCTAAGCTGTGTTCCTGTGGGTGAATGGTGGAGACAGAATCACATGCCCATTCTCTAGCACACACCAATGCATCTGTGTGTTCAGCTTGCTGCCAACCCAACAGACCATCTGGACACATAGCGTTGGAGTTTAATGTGTCCCCCAAATTCATGTGTGGGAACCATTTGGCCATATGACAGTATGAAGATGCAGGACCCCAAAGAGGAGACTGAGCATCAAGAGAAATGTGCTCATGGGTGGAATTAGGGCTTGAAGGGGGTTCCTATCATTCCTTCTGCCACACAAGGACAGTGCCCATTCCCTCCGGAGCACATCCCTCTACCACAGAAGGGCGTGGTATTTAAGATGCCATTCTGGAAGCAAAGACCAGGCTCCCGCTAGGCATGGAACCAGCTAGGAACTTTCCGGAATCCGGAACGATAAGAGAAAGAGAAAAAAAAATATTGTTTATAAATTACTCGGCATGCGGTGTCATGTGATAGCATCACAGAGGACTCCCACACACAGGGTGCTCTCCGTGGGGTACAACAATGGCTAATCTTAGAAGGCAGTTACCGCAAACTGTGAGAGGGAAGACACCTTTCTTTTAGAAAGTACCCCTGGAGGCAAAGGGGTCGGTCAAAGTCACCAAGGCTTGGGTAAAGTAGTACAGAAGAAAGCGAGGGCTGACTGTTCCCAAGGTGTGCTCTGGCTGAACCTCTCCCTTTCTTCGTCACTGTGATGAGAAACACTGATAGTCCTTTTGCTCTGAGCAAGGGGCAAGGCAAACATAAGCTTGTAAAGAGTCATCTGGGGTGAATTTGAAGAATAGGGTAGCTACAGGCTCAGGCTGTAGAAGCAGGAGGACCAGAATTTTACACCCAGTACCCAGCTTCAAAGCCCAGTGTGGTGGTGCACATCTATAACCCGAATGACGGGGAAGCAGAGGCAGGAGGATCCCCGGAGCTCACCTGCCAGCCACTCTAGCCAAATGGGCAACCCTTAGGTTTAGTGAGAAAGCCTGCCTCAAAAAGTAAGGAGAGTGACCGAAGAAGTGGATATGGACCTCTGGCCTCCAAACAGAGGTATAAGCTCACGCACGCACGCACGCACGCTCGCTCACACGCACTACTGGCAGGCATCCACGATTTTTGAGCTGTGTAGGGCTCATGAAAGGGTGCTGTGGGTCCTGGCCCCTTCACAGCAGCCCCATCTAGGCCGCAAGAAGAGTCACTGCTGAAGCGCAGCCTCATCATCGTGAACTTGATCATGAGTCAACCAGGGGGCACCGTCTCTCCTGGGCCCCCTCCACTGGGCCCCTTGGAACAGGTGTTCCCCGGGCGAGGTCTCAATGCTTACATAACCCTGGATCCATTTGGAAGGATGAAAAATCATCCTGCGGTTCACTGTAAACAGCCTTAGGCTCACCCAAACACACTGAGGAAAGGTCAGCAGATTATTCACGAGCCTCTCCTGCCCCTTTGCCCCTCCACCCCACCCCAGCTGCAGACATCCTGGTACCCACCCTCCCCACCTGGCCATCCAGGACCTGGCAATAGGGTTCTCTGGTATCCTCCTCTTCATTGAGGACCCTGTCTTGGCAACCAGTCCCACTGGGTCGTCAAGAAGAGGCCAGGGGGAGGGGCACAGGAAGTTACCGGAGAGGCTGCAGTGAGTAGAAGCTAGCTCACAGAAAGGCCATCTTTCACCATGACAGAAACAGAGCTGGGAACTCAGAAGGAGGGACCAAAGAGGCTTGTTCACAGGAAAAAGGGCTCAGCTGCACACCAGCTAATGGAGCCCCATAAAACCTTTACCCCGCACTTGGACTGTCCACGGGTTTCTCACCCAGGCTTGAGGTAGCGTCAAGCTGAGCTAGGCCCCTGCTCCATAGGCTCTGTGTGGATGTAGCTGGATGCCCATCCAAGATGTCACAAGGCAGACAGCTGGTTGCAGCTGATACCAACCTAGGTAAAAGCTGAGACTTAATAAGGATCTCAAGAAGGACTTTGAGTGTCCCATTTGGAAATGTAAATTGTCATAATGACCAGAGGCCCATGATTAGGCATACTTTGTGCTGACACATAGCAATGCCCAGTTGACAGGACCCCAGACAGTCATCAATGGGAACTTGATGGAATTATTTTGGACCTCAGTCATACCTCCTGAAATGTCAGGGAAGGTGGACAGGGTCTGCCCTGTTCTTTCATTTGCTTGCTTGTTATTGTGGGGGGGGGGGGGCAAGTGAGGGCACATTTGTATGTGAATGCACATACACATGTGTTCGTGTGTGAGACAACCAGAGTGAAATCTTGGGTGTCGTTTTTCGCTGTTCACCTTGGTTTTGTGTTTTGAGGAAGGGGCTCCCACTGGCCTGCAGCTCCGTGAGTAAGCTAGGTTGACTGGTCATCAGCCGCAGGGACTGCCTTTCTCTCAAAGCTGGGCTTACACGTACGAACTATCATGCTTAGATTCTCGGGAATGGAACTTGGGACTTCACACTTTCATGACAAGCACCATATTGACTGAGCCATCTTTGATCTCTAACGCTGTCTAGTGCTGCTGAAATGCCATCAACTCTGCAATCTGATGCTTTGACCAGGGTCTGTTGGGCCCGATCCAGAGGTTCAAGATTGGCAGAACCTGTACAAGGAGGTTTTCATGCACTAGATGAATCAACCCCAGTAACAAGCAGGGGGCTAGATAGAGGGCTCCCCACCTCCTCCCCTGCACATGGTGGACCTTGCCCAGAGAGTGGTCAGGCCATGTTCTGGGGCTTCTTATGGACTCTGGCTGGAATGAGACAGGTGGATGGGGCTCAGGGTGCCATGTGAGTGCCCAGAGAGCATAGTGCTAGCCCAGAGTTCATACTTAGATAGCAGGCTTTGGTGGGACTGATACACTGTGAAGGGGGATCAAACATGAAGGATAGTTTGGGAGTGTGAGTGGTGACCAGGATCATGAAGAGAACTTGAGGAGCATAGACAGGGAAGAGGCAGCTTGGGATGAGGGAAGCATCGTGAGCCAAAGAGTCTCCAGCCAATACTATGATGGATCCCATATACCCAGGCAGAGTTTCTATGGTCATATCTGTTCTTCTTTCTTCACCTTTGATTTGAACTGTGGAAGCCTGGCTCTAGAGGTTTCAGAGGACAAGAATATTAACATGTGGCCTAGTACCTGTGATATTTTGAGAAAGAATGTGGCTGCTTTTTGCCCTTGTCCAAAAAGTCTGCCTGAGGTAAAATAAAGAATTTTGGGTTAGTTGCGTTGGCAGAGGAAATTTTAAAACAGCCTAGTATTGACCCTGTTGTGTGGTTATTAATATTCCCTTTTTTTTTCAAGAAAAGAAACCCAAACACAGAAGGCTGGATCTCAACAAGTGTATCTTTCATCATTTGTTTTCATAGAAAAATCTCTAAGATGCTGGTGTTTTGTTCTCCTTTGGAATTAGATCTGTAGCAAACTCCTACAATCTATCAACCTGTGCTAACACAAGATTTTGTTGGCTTTGGGTATTTATGAACAAATTTTGATCGAAGTGTCAATTTTCCAAAACAAAACAAACATTCAAGATATTTATACATTTGAAAATCACTTGTGTGAAATAAGCAAAACATTGCTCCCCAAGTGACTTCTGAGCAAAGGTGCAGACTCAGTGTGTCAACTGAAGGAATGTTTTTGTTGGGGGCAGGGAGTGAGGGCATCTAGTTATTCGTTTTTATGAGAAAAGCACAGTCATTATGGCTCAGGCCCACTTCACACCCACTCAGCTGGTAATGTTTGTCAAACATTCTTTTCTTGGGGTAATTCCTGTAAGGGACCAGTTGGTGAATAAAGCCTGAAACAATGAAAAAAATAAAGGACAACCCAGTTAGGAATTACTGGTTCCACTTGCTGCCAATCACCATCACCGCCACCACTAACGTTCACTCTCATGGAGATCTATAATGAAAAGAAGAAAGCTGAACAAGGGAAAATACAAATGTACAGTTCAAGGTGAAAGGGGCAGCAATAGGTGTGAGGGAGCTATGCCCTGTGCTGAAGGAGATAAACAGACCAAAGAAAAGCCTGGTGTTAAGTGGAATAATGGGAGCAGGGATCTCAGGGCATGGAATGCCCCCTCCTCCAATAAGCCTCCAACTTGTGAAAAGAAATTAAAGACCAACTCAGCTCCAGATGTGGTGGCACATGACTTTAATCCTTCTCCAGCACAATGTCTACTTGCATGCTGCCATGTTTCTCACTGTGTTGATAATGGGCCTCTGAAACTGTAAGCCAACCTTGAGTAAGAGTTGCCATGGTCATGGTGTCTCTTCTCAGCAGCAGAACCCTAAGACAGGTGGTAACTTGGCATGGGAACAGAGTAAGAGACATCCTTGGATTCATTGTGTCTAAGATGAGGGAAAGTGACGTGATGTTTTTCCTCCTTCTCCACCTCCCACCAGGTTTGGAAAACAACATGGAAGAGTGCAACTCACCTAAGATGAGCCAGCAGCTGTCCAGGTTGTTACCATGGAGATGAAGTCCAGGAGAACTCTGGCCCGATGGAGGCTGTGCTGAAGTAGGCTCAGGAGGCCGCAGCTTTGTCAGGGAACCTCCTGAGTGTGCTCCTTACTCTCGTCCTCATTGTATATGCTACCGAAGTGATGGCCACACATCTCAGACTTGCTCAGGTGAGCCTGGATGCCAGCCTTACTGAAGGACTGGTTTAGGGACCCACAGTTTTTCAGTACCAGCTTTGGCTTACACTGCCCACTGAAATCAGAAGACATGAGTACCTGTTGAAGGAGGCACAGGGAGGTGGCTTAGGGCAGTGTCTTAGTTCTTCCTCTCAGAAGGAGAGAAAAGCAAGAAGCCATCCGTATCGATGAGCAAGCCTTTGCCACCTACTCAAACATGGCTGTACAGGCCACACCCTCTCTCAGCCCTAGTTAGAAAGCCCTAGAATATGAACACAGCTGACATGCTCAGGTTCAGACATAAAATTTTGTTTACATCCAGTTTTACACCCTAGTTTGCAACCAAACTTGGCTCTTCCATATATGTGTGACTTAGGAAAAGTTAATCATCTCTTTAATTCTGTATTCCTATCCACGCAATGGCCGTGGTAAGACACCGCTGTGGGGCGATTGGAACCATGACAAAAAGTTACTCCACCAATAGCGTCTGTTGTTGGTTCCATGATAATGCGATAGTGATGCTGGTAATAGTGGAGAGGATAGCGGTGACAACGACAGTGATGACAGTGATGTTAGTAATGACTGTGATGGTAGTAGTGATGGTGATCATGGTGAAGATGGTAGTGATGGTGGTGGTGATGGTAGTGATATGGTGGTGGTGGTGGTGATGATAATGATGGAAGTGATGGTGATGGTAGTGATGGTGAGGGTAGTGATGGTGATGATGGTGGTGGTAATGATGGTACTGTGATGGTAATGGTGAACTCTAGCCATAAGTCCTAATCCTACTGTAGGATCACCTCTTGGAAGAGAAGAGGTGAGGAAAAAGAGAAGAGGAGTGAAGAGAAAAGAGGAGGAGAAAGAACAGAGGGAGGAGTAAACGGAGGAGGAGAAAGAGGAAGAACATCATGGCTCTTTCCCTGCTTTCCCTCATCTTAGACGCAATGGACCCAAGAATTTCTCCTACCTGGTTCCCACAACAACTTCACTGAGTGCCTCCTGAGATTTACTTCCAGGGAACATACCCTGGGGCCTGGATCGCCTAGGTCTTTTCTTATCCTATACAATGCTTCAGCAAATACAGGAAATTTGGGTTTGTTTCCAGACATGGCTTTAAAAAATTATGATGGATAATGCATACTCCTTTTTCAAACTTCCCCAATTCAGTGTCGGTGCTTCAGAATTCCCAAATTCTGTTTGCAAATCCAAATCTCAGTTATTTGAGACGAAAAATTCCACACTGCTTGAGAATGCCTGTAAAATACCCTGAAACAAATGGAGGCATCATCCACCTCACCCCTAAACATTTGTTGCTCCAAGGGGATAACCTGCTCCAAGGGAATATCCCTGGGCACTGGAATTGGGAAGTCTTCAAGCCTGACAGAAAGTTATAGCACGGACAGTTGGAGTTTTGTGAGTCTGAAAAAGTCACCATGCCTCAGTTTTCCAACATGTCCAAAGAAGTAGTAGTGGCAATACTTGCCTGAGAGAGCTGTAGAGATTAAATGAGAAGTGTCTGGTGTCCGCTAATAATGACACACTGAGAGAATTCTTTGTTAGAGATATATGTGCTCACAGACAGATGAGTGGATAATGAATGAATTCATGGGTTAACAGTAGACAGAATGAGTGGATGGAGCATTGGTGGAGGGTGAGCAGAAGATGGGCGGATGGATGGTAGATAGATAGATGGTAGGTGGATAGATGGATACCGGGGTGAGTGGGTGGGTGGTTTGACGGCTGGATAAATGAGTAGATGGGTAAGCTGATGAATGGATGGGTGAGTGGATGCGTAGGTTGATGGATGGATGGGTGAGTGGATGGATAGGTGGAAGAATGAATAGATGGGTAAGCTGGTGGATGGATAGACGGATGGATAGGTAGATGAGTGGAAAGAACAGAAGCATAGTTGGAATGGTGGATGGGTTGGTATATGATGGATTGATGATGGATAAATAGATGATGGATGCAGGAGTTAGAGATGGTGGGTGGGCAGAACAAGAAGAAATGGATGGGTGAAGGAATCAGTCTCTTCCCCCCACCCCCGTGTTCCCATGCAGGGTCCCTTTTTTTTTTTAATCTGGCTGAAAATTGCTAGATAGACTCTGAGTCCTGATCATGTTACCAAGGGACAGTTGCATTTCTGTGTGGTGTTGCAAACAGGTTATTAAAACCTGAAACAGAGGCATTAAGTGAATTGGAATTCCAAAGTAAAGTTGGAAGCCTCTTTAAATCAACAGTGCTGTGATCCAGTCACAAACAGAGCACGGACCTGAACAGAGTTCTCAGAAGGAGAAGTACAAATACTTAATGAGCTTTTTTTTTTTTTTTTAATGCTCACTATCTGTAGCCACCAAGTAAATGAAAACAAAACTGCTCTGAGAGTCTGCTGGGAGAGAAAAGACAGTAATGGTCTTACCAGTGGGGGAGCCCACACATTACAGTACCTATTTGTCAAGCAAGATGTGTCTGCTGGCAATAGTGGTTACGGTGGTAACCAGCCACTTTATACTTTATACTTGGATATGAGGCCTGTTTAGTGTGAGGGAATTCATGCTTGAGACTCTAAATCTGGAAAAATATTCATGACTTGGGAGGGGGGTTCATTGGCACTGGGGTATAGACACCCACTATTGTTTTGCTTAATAGACATGTTGCCAAACTGCCTTGTAAATATTTCTTCCTCTGCCCATAGATTAGTGCTGCTCCCAACCTTGGTCAGGGAAACTTCCTGCAAGGGGCAGTGGCTAATGTAGAGGCTCATAACCAGTCAAAGAGCTGAGAAAAAGCAACAGTCAGTGCTCAGCCATAGACAGGTCACCTGTACCAACCCTCTCCCCACCCAAGGTCCGGGAGACATCATGGAAAGAGTGTGAGGGCCAGAAGATGGGAGGAGTTGTGTGAAACGCTGCCTTCTGGACAGGACGTGGCTATCACACTCACAGACTCACAGCGGCTAGGGCAATGCACAAGATCAAGCCAGGCGAAATCCCAGCATAGATATGGAGGGACTCACCATGCTGCGCCCCTAGATAAGGAGTTTTGACAGTTGGTGGTCGCAAAGGGATGGAGAGTCACTCTTCGGGGGGGCATAAGCACTGGTAGGTGGCCCGTGCTCTGGCCCCATTCCCACGCACATCTGGGCAGCACTAACTGAACTCATACATCAAGAACCGGACACGATGTTGGGAAAGGGGCACCAGGAGAGACTGGGAGCATCTGCAGGAGGCAACGGGAGATGGGTAAGATCAAAATACATTGAATGCACGTATGAAATTCTCAACGAGTAAGTAAAAAAAATTATATAATAAAGTTGTGGAGGCTACATTAAGGGCACACAGTAACTTTCAATGATGCCACATTGGGTCAGTGGGTAAAATAGTAAAGGTGAAAACCAAGCACAGCCTGAGCGATCGGCAAGGGGAGGGGAGAGCAGATCCCAGCAGCTTTCTGTGACCGCCTGGGTAGGGCGGCTCACTCTGCCTGCCTGAACCCAGTTCAGATTTCAAAACCCCACAGGACATGGAGGCATTCTTCCCAAGTCACAGATGAGGAGGCCGGGGCTCATCAAGAGCAGCGGGTCTTTTTGAGGTACTTTCTTCAGCTGCAGGCTGCATCTGTTCTGCTTTTAAAGGCCTGGATTTTCCCAGTGCATGAAGTGACTCAGTTTCCCCCTCCTCTCCCAGCTACACTCTGAACCAAATCCTATGCAGATTCCACAATCCTCTTTTAACATCCCACTGACCTCAAATCTCCCACAAACCAGGGCCGAGACTCTGGGGGGCAATGATGGGAATGACCCCTACCATGTCCAAGAGCTCTGGCTTCTCCAGGAGGCTTTGCAGCAACTCAGGCACCAGAGACTTCATTGAAATGCATCAAGGGGAATCTCTGGGAGACAGGGTCATGAGTCACCACAAGTCCTTCCCACCGTGATAGTGATGCCAGCCTCCACCAAGCCAAACCAGGGGCTGGCGAGGGCTGTGAGTTCAGTTTATGGGTCTCTTGGGCTGCTTTATGGGTCTGTATCGTCAGCAGGCAGCAGGTCAAATCTGTTATGACTGGGCCTTTTCCAGCCCTCAGTGGTCAGAGGCAAAACCGGCCTTACAGAGTCACTCACCCTGCGTCCCCAGCTACAGCGTTCCTCGGTGACACTCCCTCCTCACCGCTTTCTAATGCCCATCTGCCCAGGGTGGGTGGCCCACGGCCCCAGTCTCTCCTTCCTTTTCTAATGGAAGGGGTATGGACAGCTGCTGAGGAAGATGCAGGAGTCTTCCTGCACCCCACTGGGAGCATCTGGGAGTCAGTGCTACCCAAATATGCCCCAGGAGTTAGGGCCACAGGGGGACCCAGGAGCTCCTACTTACCAACCAGCCCCTTCCAGGTATTAGAGGGGGGTCCCAGTGAGAGAGCCGTTTCTGTGGCTCTGCTCGTGATTGTCCAAGCCACCCGAGAGGGGTCAAAAGTGAACTCCCCACTGTCACACACTTCCTGTTCAGTAAATATGGGATGTGGCCAGGAATTGATATCACTGTTTATAGTTCCTTTAATTAGAATTAGTGACAGATTCCCAGGAGGTGAAGTTCAGTGCCAGAGAGCTTGCATAGTGTGTGTGAAGCCCTGAGTTCGATACCCACTGCTGCAAAAAGAGCAGTGGCATTTGCATACTGACTTTGTCTCCTTGGGCCCTTCCTCCCAATTCCCAAGGCTCTTAGAAACAGCTCCTCTAAGCCAGGGGCTGCAGGCCTGTCAACCCAGCTACTCAGGAGGCTGAACTGGGAGGATACAAAGTTCAGGACAGCCTGAGCAACCAAGGGAACTGAAACTAACCTAGGCAACTTGAACCCAGATTGGGCTGTGGTGGCTGCCCACTGTGTCAGGGACACCCTGTCACCCTTCAGGGTCAGCCAGGGTCATTCCCAGGGGCCCACTCAAGTCACACAGGCTCTGGGGTGTCAGAGCTCTGGAGTGGAGATGTTTGGGGTCCCCTAATGCTAGCTGCTGAGTGACAGACGGCCACAGGGTTCACTGTTGATGGCCAAGAGGGAGCCAAGAGCTCCTTTCTGAAGTTGTTGCTCCAACATCCTCCCAGCTGCCATCACCTGTCACACACAGGGCTGCTCATGCCCAGGTGCTTGAGCACAGATGCCTGAGTTGCAGGTGCTCCCTGGGATGGCACCTGGTTCTCTCCTCAAGCATGAGTCACTTCAGTGCAGCACAGGTGGGACTTCCGACGCCCTTCTTGATTGACACCTGGCAAGCCTGGCCAACCCCACCTTGCACCCACGGAACTGTACTTTCTACCACCAAAGAGAGGGAGGCCTTCAAGGGTGGCTGTGCCCGTCAGTGAGGAGGGAGGGCTGCGTATGCATCTGTTTCAGGAACCTCTGGGTGGTCAAGGCTCTCATGGTAACAAGGACAGGGCAGGAAACATGGGAGACCCTGGCTGGGGAAACAAGATAGCATCAAACCTTTCCCCTGGCCAGGGCGGGGACTGGAGTGAGCTGGTGTGGAGCATTTGATTCACACAATGAAATTTAAAGGAAAAAACTACAAGCCTCACCTCTCAAGAGAGTAGCTTTAAAAAAAAAAAAAAGGAACAAAACCAAAAAGCAATTGTTTATTAAAAACAAAATGTTAAGGATGGAGGAGGATGTAGCTCAGTGCATAAGGCTCGCCCAGAACACATGACACCCTTGGGTTCATTCCCAGCACCACAAAACTGGGTATGGTTGCACATACCTGTAATTCCAGCACCTGAAAGGAAGAAGAACAAGGATCAGTTCAAGGTTGTCCTTGGCCACGTAGTGAGTTCATGGCCTGCTGTGCTATGTGAGACCCTGTCTCAAAAGAGATAAACCAAAACTATATAACTCCCTAACAAGCAACATATCAAGTTTTTAAAAGAACAAAATATGATTTTATAAAACCTTTCCTGGCTTGTCCTTCCCTAATCCTGGCCTGAGTCTAAGTAAAACTTTATTTATGAAAAACAGGCTGGCCAATCATGGCATATGCTGGCTTAACAGTTTAATTTTTGCTCCTATACTAAAATACCCTTTTACATTCATCACCCAGCTTTCAGGTAGGCTTTGGTTTTGATTACCTTGCCACCAGGCTGTACCCTTGGCTCTGCTGCATTCTACAGGTGGCCCTGCCCTGTATCCCATTTCCTGAATCTGCCCAGTCTGATGCATGCCACATTTGAGGCTCATGAGCATTGGGGCTTGGATTTGGGGGTGCAGCGGTGGTTTTCTGGGTCCTGTCCTGCTTGGGGAGCCTGCATATTTGCAGAGAACATTCTGGGGTCCATTCTGCTGACAGGGCACAGCCCTTGCCAGGGGTACTGGCATCAAAGTCTTTTCAACTTTAATGATGTATGACATTCTGGAGACAAAATACGGCTGGGCTAATCATATTTTAATAGCCCTACCTTTCTGAGCAGCCTGTTCTAGCCCTGTGCACAGTGATGTTTTAATTTCCCAGCTCTGATGAGACTCATTCCAACTAGGCATTCAGTTTCCCCACTTATAAATTTCCCTCCCAGATGTCGGATGCCAGGGAACTCTCCAGAACAAGTCCACAAATATAATATTTAATATTGGATGTCAGTTTGGGTGTTCCACTCAATTTCCTGGAAAGAGCTTGAACCGCCTATCCTTTGGGTGGGACATCCAATCAGCTCCACACTCCCAGGCCAGTGGAGTGCCGGGTAATACCATGGAACCAAGCGCTCTAATTTCTGAAACGCAAATTTGGAGCAGATGTAAGGAAAGTGTGTCAGTTGTTTCCAAAGGCAGCCGTTATCAGGCCAGGCAGAGAGGAGGAGCTGTTAGCCGGGGCTGCTGAGCTTGTGAGCGCCTTCCTCCACAGTGCAGCAGGCTTTCTGGGTAGCACATTCACCCCCAAAGGAAAGGCAGGCAAGGGTGGCTGGTACAGCACCCCACTCCCCGCTCTTGAGGAGGAATGAAGGTAAGAGAAGAGGCTAAGGACAGGTTTAGGTCTGGCATAGTCCAGGCTAGTCCCAAGGTCACTATGTAGCTCAGGATACCCTTAAATGATGCTCCTTCTGCCTCTACCTCCCCTGTGCTGGGATTACTGGTATGCACCATCACACCCAGTTTATGCCATCCTAGGGATGGAACCCAAGGCTTCTTGCATGCTAGGCAGGCATTCTACCAACTGAGCTCCATCCCAGCCTCTGACTTGGAGTGTCAGAGCTACATTCTTGGGATGCAGACACAGGAAAGAAGTCAGTCCATTTCCAGACATACACCCCAGCTGGAACCCAGGCTCATGACTGTCCTCTGTCCAGCTGTCTCTTAATTTCTTGAGGTCACCCAGTTCTTTGAGCCTCGAAGTTTCTGTTCCTGGCAGAGGTTCCTTGGTAACTTTATGCTGAAGTAAGCTGGAGAAAGAGCCC
Organism: Pachyuromys duprasi; assembly: GCA_028658305.1. Taxonomy (NCBI): domain Eukaryota; kingdom Metazoa; phylum Chordata; class Mammalia; order Rodentia; family Muridae; genus Pachyuromys; species Pachyuromys duprasi. The sequence goes on from CM053744.1 coordinate 55,735,738, forward strand.
CAGGGCACTGACAGGGGTGGAAACAGAACCTCAGACATCCAGGGGTGGAGAAGCCCAGGACCAGAGTGAACAGTGTGCCAAGGGCAAGAGTCCTGGATCAGGAGGCATCTTTCCCCAGATGCCTCAGGCACCTCAGCTGCCCCATCCCTTGAGGAAATGATAGGTCCCTGAAGGAGATCCCCCTCTGCCTAAGATAGTGGCAGAATTAACAGAGCTGGGGACTAGTGCCTTGCAACAGGACAATGAATTCCTGAGGCGTGCATGCATGTCCTAGGCTTGTCCATAACTGAGGCAAGGTAACAGAGCCTTCCCAGGAATCTGATGTGAAGAAATTGGTGTCTAGTCTCAGCTCTGCTGGGCCTCGGAGGAACTCACTTTACCATCTGGGCCTCAGTTTCCCAATGTCAAAGCTAGAATTGGAACAGAGGAACTTCAAAGTCCTTCCTAAAGCTCAGATTTCTCCCTTCTACCTCCGCTAAGGACAGAGGGTGAAGACGGAGGCCCTTTGTCACAGTCTTGCCAGGATAGAAGGCCACGTGAGTCCTTCGCGTGTGAAGGCCCCAAGTGGGGCTTAAGTAGCCGCAGCTGCAATGCCATCTGGGGGAAGTGTGTGGGTGATTCCTGACCACCTCCTTGGTCCTTGGTCTGGCTGAGTACTAGGGAGTATGTCTGTCTCCCACAAGGTTATGGAGCATCTCCTTTTCTCCTCACCACAATAACAAGTGGCTGGCTGGGCCTCTCTTTTACTGGTGTTTAGGGGGTCTTCCGCTAATTGAATTGTCCCCTCCTCCCAGCTGTCTGCAAAGCCAGTGGGCCCCCAGTGACTGGAGTCAAGGAACAGCAGGCTGTGGGGCAGGGGTTACCTGGGACATTCTCTGCAAGCCTGGTGTTGGGTGGGTGGGATCCTGAAATGAGCCAAGCAAAGCTGGGGCAGAGGCCCTCCGCTTCCGGGGAGGGCAAGCGTTACCACATGCCCTCACCCTTGCTACAGTAAAATATGTTCTCTTGGACCTCCTCACTATATCATGACCCATCACACCTTGTAGGACTGAGCACTGAGTCCCAGTTAGTCCCAGCTAGTCAGTCTGCGTGCTACATCATAAACACATTTGTCCACTCGCAGGAACCCTCTCATAGTCCTGGCTCTGACATGAACACCAGGGGCACACAGGCACACAGAAACAGCCCCCGTAGCCAGGTATATGGACACCCAGAAGTAAAGGCACACGTCCCATTGTCCCTTGCTGGTAGCTGCAGTTATCTGACTGCCTTGTGGCTAGTGAGATTAAGGTAAGCATGTGGTCATTTTTCCCCTAAAAACAACAAACAAACCCACCCACCCTGCCCTTCCTTCTAGGCAATCCTCCTCCTTGCTGGCTGGAATGCAGAAGTGATGCATGGAGCTGAAGCAGCCATCTTGAACGAAGGTGTGTGGGAGCAGAAGGGCCACACTGCAGAGCAATGAGAAGTGTTTGTAGAGGTGTTACGGAGGAGACATGCCACAGCCCTGGGGCCTTGGTGTGAGAGAGAAGGGAGTCTCCCTCCTCCAAGCTCCTGTTTGCCATTTTGTTGTTTTCACCTAGAGGCCACCAGAATCCACCAGAGGCCACTGTGGGTGCAAGAGGCTCTGGCTCCATGGGTGCTGCTGTGACTGCCCTTTGGGAAGCCCTGGACTACCAGGGGCCTTGGGGGTTCCTGCTCTGCCCTATGAAATAGACCAGAGCAGTGTCAAAGGGAACGGCTGTGAGCCTCTGAGAGAATGCATGTCACCCCGCACAGGCTAGAGGAGCCACCTTCTGAGCATGAAGGCTGGCGGAAGTCCCGACCACAGCTCCAAACCAGGGGTGTACAGTGTCCCCGTTGTACTCATGGCACAGTGCTCATTGCACAGTGCTCCTAGTGTGGTGCTCATTGCATAGTGCTCATCACATAGTACTCAGTACACAGTGCTCATCATACCCTCACTCAGAGCTTCTCAGCTCAGCCCAGAGCGTAGTCATGGCTCTGAATACTGGACCCTGGGTTCAAAGGCTTCTTGGCCAAAGGTCCAGCCTCCTCTCTCTTCAGATCACCACTGGTTCTAGAGAAACGGCTGAAACCGTGTCAAAATCAATAACAAGAACAGGGCTGAAACCAATTCCTGCAAGGTGTCCTCTACCCTTGACACACATACACACACAGTAATACAATTTAGACTGCTCAGGTTTTACCTATTTGTTTTGTGTGCATGGGTATTGTGCCTGCTTGCATGCATGTGCACCACACGCCTGCCTGGAGCCTATGGAGGCCAGAAGAGGGCATCGTATACCCCTTGAGCTGGAGTTACAGATGGCGGCGAGCTGCTCTCCAGGTGTTGGGACTCCAACCAGGTCTTCTAGAAGAGCAGCTCTCAACCTCTGAGTCATCTCTGCCCCGCCCCCAATTTTAAAATGTTTAAAATAAACCAGGAACACACATCCTGTCACACCACAGACAGCCTGGGAGCTTCCTGGTGGTCCAGGATGAGGTGACTAGGTTTTCGGCTGGTTTTCTGCCTCACGCTCAGGACTACGTGTCTGCTCTATGAGCAAATGATCCCAGCAGGCACTGGGGGTTGTCCAAAGCTGCAGTTACCCCATCGTCCACAAAGGCTGCTGTGGGGAGCCCCCTCCACTGTAGACTTTGCAACAAAAGACGGCTTCGCCCAGCATTCCCCAACAGTGAAGAACAAACTATTTTCTCATTTGGGGGGAAAAAAGCATCCTTTTATGGGAAACAGGCTCAGCCCTGTGTATGTCCCTCCCATGAAAGCTGCTCTGCCCTCATTTGTGGCAGCCTGACCGCAAGACAAGATCTTTAATTAAAATCGGTTCGAGTGTGTATGTGTGTGTGTGTCTTTCAAAGAAAACCATGGAAGTAGTGTTTGTGAGTCAAGACCTAACAGACGCTATGCTAGCAGCTTCGTCATTTAGCCTGTCCTCCAGGAGACACTGCATGGTTGGGAGGTAGCACCGTGGCCCTGTGTGTCTGGGTCTGGCAAACACCTCTGAGCACATTTACCCTGGTCCTCCTACCAAGGGCAAGAGAACAGGGCAGAGGAGGGGGCCTAAGGTCTCCTACTGGCGGGCCTATGTGAGGGCTGAGGACAGCGTGGCTCTGAGTGGCTGGAAAGACCGGGGCCAGCCTAGGCAGATTTGCTCATTATCTGCACATGCGGGGGTGAGGGGGTGGCATCACATGGCTTTTGGGAACTGTTTCTAGCCCAGGAATGAGCCTGCGGAGGCCAGAGTGCCATCCAACATGTTAGCGAAATTAATGCTTAGCAGTGTTCTTGGGAATTCTGCGGTTGGGCGTTCCATGTTTTTTCCTCTGCCAAAAGCTCGCTGAGCTCCTCCTCACCCTCCCGCTTGCTGCAAAGGGAAGCCAGGGTTGCACATGACATAACCCTGCTCTAGCAAGACCTGGCTGCCCCAGGCTTTGCTCTCACAGGTTCACCCACCCTGCTCCGTGCTCCCCTCCTGCTCCGTGCTCCCCTCCTGTTCCCAGAGGCGGCTCCTCCTTGCCACAGACCTCTTCAAGTCTGCAGCACGGACTGGTGAGTCAGGCAGTCGGATGTGCACGTGGTATCCCCCAGCTTGCCCCTCTCCCCCAGCTGTGCTGGACTAGCTACGGAGGCCCAGGTGGATGTCGATCCCACTGCCACAGCGGAGGGAGAGAGCTGCGCTCCAGTGAGCGGGAGTAGAGTGCCACGACCCAGGGGTAAGGCAGAGGGCAACTGTGACAGGATACACCAAAGGGGAAGAGGGCAGTTACACACGGTCAGTGACAGAACCCGCATTTTATTTTATCGGCCAAAAAAAAGGCTCTAGAAGAACGGAAGTGGTTTTCCAGAAAAGCAGCTGGAGGAGGTGCAAAGAGTTAAGACAGGCTGGGAATGTGTGCCCCGTGCAAGCCCTGCACACTCAGCGTGTGTGTGTGTCTACGGTGTGCCTGTCCGCATCTCGCTGCTCTGACAAAACACTTGGCAGAAGCAACCTACGGAAGGAAGGGTTGGATCTGGATCACAGTTTGAGGCGGTACAGTCCACCATGGCCCGGAGGCGCAGCAGCAGGGGCAGGAGGCAGCTGGTCACTTGGCATCCACAGTCGGGAAGCAGAGAGGAGTGCTGGTGCTCAGCGCTCCTTTCGATTCCAGGACCCAGTACCACGACAAGATGGAACCGCCAACACTCAGCGTGGAGCTTCCCCCTTCCCGATGGCCACGCCCAGAGGCTTCTTTCATGGCGATTCTGATTCCCATCAAGTTGACTCGCCATATCGACCATCTTGGTGGAAAACACATGTTACATGACTGAAGCTATTTAAATCCCTCCCTCCCTCAGCCGATGGAACAAATGAGCAAGATAAGCCAGTAAATGAGCAAGGCTGACGCAATGCTGCCCATCTTTTGACCTTGGGGAGTTCACAGGGCAACCACCCAGCAGCTGCGGAGGCCTCACTCTTCCTGAGTGTGTAAGAAGCCTGCACGCACCTTCTGTGTGGTGTGGTATTGTCTGCCACAGGGAGTCCAATGTGCAGTGGTTCTCCGGCTGCAAGGGAGCTACCTAGAGAATCTCAAGATGGCTGGAACAAAGCCAAAGCCAGACCTGCTGCTGCAGCAGTAGCGATACAGTTGTGGGGAAACCAACTGCTTCCCAGTGACCTGAGGTCTGCTTCACAGGACAGTGACCTGAGGTCTGCTTCATAGGAGGGGATTCAAGCCTCGCACTGTACACCAGCTCAAAAGCTTGAGGCCGGGTCACAGGCCCTAGGGGAGGACCTACTAGTTAAATGGGCATGTTGTCAAATTGTCTTCGAAAGATTTCCATTTATATCCATAAATTAACGCTGATCTCAACCTTGGCCAGAGAAGCTTCTTTTTTGCAGTGTGGTGTTGAGTGCAGAGACAACGGGTCAAAGTACTAAAAATAAGGGACTATGAGTGCTCAACCTTAAATGGGACATCTGTAGCCACCTTTCCCCTAAAGGGCTCAGGGAATACTGTGGAAGAGGAAGCAGGAAGACTGTAAGAGCTGGAGGCTGGGGGAGGGCCATGAAATTCTGTCCTCTGCACAGGACATGGCCCTCGAACCCACGAACTCGCAGCAGCTGTCGCAATCTGCACAGACCAAGCCCATCAATGTCTCAGCATGAATAGGAGGGGTACTCATAAACCCCATACCTAGAGGAAGGGAGCTCATAAACCCCATGCCTAGAGGAGGGCCCGCTGACAACGGCTGGCAGCCGAGGAGGGCTGATCTTCTCCAAAGGTATCCATGTGCATTCAAGCAACATTAACTAGACTCTGTGATTTTAAAGAGGAGGAGGAGGAAGAGGAGAAAATGGAGAAAGAAGAGGGAAAAGAAGTATTGAGAAGATATGGCAAAGTGAAGGGGTGTTGACACAGATATGATCAACATCCATTGTATACATGTATGGAACTGTCAAAGAATATTTTTTAAAATATTCTGTAAAAAGAAGGCAAAAATATTCACAGCTCACAGAAGCAAACACAGGAGAGAGAGAGCATCCGAAGAGCAGTGGCAGCAGAGAATAGCATATTCTAGTTTGCCATGTGGCTAACATGACCCTTGGAGAGAGAATTCTGGTCCACATGCCATGTCAGCCATGAATGACTTTCAAGTGGATGGCATGAGCTTCTGTGTTAGGGAAGAGAAGAGGGAAGCAAATTAAACCTAAGATCAAAGGAAGGCATAGCAAAGATAAGAAAATACTAACATGACGGCAAGACGGCTCCAAAGGTGAAGGAGCTTGCCATCAAGGTTGACAACCTGGGTTCAATCCCTGGGACCTATTATGGTAAGAGAACTGACTCCACAAAGCTGCCCTCTGATCTGCACATGCAAGTATCGGCATGCGAACAAACAAAAAAATGTAATAAAGAAAATATTAAAAATAAGGAAATAGGGGAAAAAGTAGAAAAAGAATGAAAGCCTAAAAAAGTATCTTTGAAAGAGTTAATACAGGGGATATCTTTATATCAAATGACTAAAAAGGAAACAGAAAATAAAAACACAAATCATAGTGAGGACAAAGGATGAGCCATCACTACAGATCTTATGGGTATTTTTGTTGTTGTTGTTTTAATGAGCTGCATAGCTGGGTGGTAGAGGTGCATGCCATTAAGCCTAGCACTTGGGAGACAGAGGCAGGTAGATCTCTGTGAGTTTGAGGTAGACAGCCTGGTCTACAGAGTGAGTTCCAGGACAGCCAGGGATACACTGAGAAACCCAAAAAATTAAAAAAAAAAACTGATCTATAAAACATGGGCGTTGGTTTATGTTAATAAAGTCAATGAGAGATAAAATGTAGAAACTAAACACACACACATACACACACACACTCACAGACACACACCTTTGTCTAAAGTAATAAGAGACAGAATATCTCAATAGCTCTGAGCACACTGAGGTTGAACATAGCCTCCACCCTTCCCTGGCTCTTGGGCCTTGGGCGAGTCCGGGCCCTAACACCCACACCTACTAGGTGACAGCTGCAGCGGACACATAGTGGGCTCTTATCAGACACCCCTGCAACATACCCTCCTTCCATCCTTCTCATCAAGTGAAGGAGACACCAGGAGCTGGAGAGGGAAAGGAACTCTCTCCCAAAGCCCTGCAGCTGTAGCAGGGCAGGGCTGTCAAGCTTGGAAAAAAGAAAATAAACTGTTCCAGATCAGCACCTGCTGCACTGGCCAGCCCCACCTGCCAGTCCCCAGAAAGCCCCACTCTACCCACATGGGCTGCCCAAAGGTGGCAGGTATCATTCTGTTATTATTTACCCAAAAAAAGCAGCTTAGAGAATTCCAGTAACTTGCTAAAGCACACAGCCATAATGGAACAATTTTATTACTTTTTTTAAAAAAAAAACACAATTAAAAAACTAAACAAAACAAAACAAAACAAAAAACCAAGTACTTCCCAAAAACGCTTTGGGTAGCTCTGAAATTTGTGTCAACTCTTTCCAGTCTGGTGAAGGAGCAGAATGCAGCCCACACTCCCTTCATGTCCTTCCCAGCCCCTCCAGGAATGGGCCCTATGTCTCTTGTGTGGCCTCATGGGTAGACCATGAAGCAACTTCACTCTGGACCAGTCCCCAGGCAGCTTGTGCCTCCACCACACTGCTTGAGTGGTTTGGATATTTGGAGTAATTTCTGTTCATCTTTGTAGGGCCAGATTGAGCCAGATAGCAGGGATGTGCGCTGTGAAATGCTGGCTGTGGCCATTGCACTTTTCCTCAGTGGTGAAGCACAGAAGCCCAGCCACTTCGAGGACATCCTCTCTCTCCCACCCTCCATCTTTGCTTCCCAGAAGCCACCATCTTGCCAAGGCCGCAGGGAAAGCTGTCCTTTCTCCTCGTCTGGGAACCATTTTGTGTGGGAAACGGAAGCAGCATTTTGTTCAAGGAAAGAGGCAGAGTGATCACCAAGTGCCACCGGCACACAGCTTAATTACACAGCGGGGCATGCTCTGCAGAAAGCAATTATGCTGCAGAGCTTCCCCAGAGCACGACAGGCACACACATATGCACAGAGCGTGCACACAGCATTCATCCTCAAGCCTCTTCTCAGCCCAGATGCCCTCCCTCCCTCAGGAGTGTGCGTCGGGCTCTTTTCGGGGTGGAGGAGTATTTGGATGGGGAACTTCTCACATGGCTGACTGATCAAGAGTCCACAAGGCCAGGGGAGCACATTTCTTGCCACTACCTCATCTGTCCCCACACCTGGCTGGGAGCCCAGAGGTTGGCAGCCTCACTTGTGCCTTTCAGGGATCCAGTCACACTGTCTACCCATCCTACCGTGTCTGGTCCTTCTCCTTCGGGGAAATCACTTCCTACGAGAGAAATCTGTGGGTGCTGTGTTTTACCCCTGTCTATGGGGAATGCACAAACACACAGCTCTGTCCCTAGCATACATGTGTGCACATACATGTGTACATACGTGTGTACACATGCACACACATGCATACATGTGCAATTCACACATGCTCACACAATTACGAACATACATGCTTGTGTACACACATATGCACACACATACATGCATAGGCATGTGCACATGGAAGATAGGGCATGTCCCCAGGAGCCCAAGCTGCCGGGGTCCCACCCGCCCCATCAGCTTCTCTGAAAGGCCCCTTTGTGACAGGAGGGCGCTGACCCTACACAATGCTCTCTTGTCCGCTGGCTTCCAGAGTAGGAAGGGAGCAATTTCGCAGCGGTTTCCCCAGCGCTGAATTCTGCTGGAGACTCACGTTTCCCAGACTGATCTGCAGCTCAGACTCTATCCGCAAGGAGACCAGGCCTGTGCCTGGAGAAGGTCGGCAGAGCGGAGCACGGGAATTCAGCGTGGTCTTCCCTGGGATGCTGCAAAACTCGGCAGGGCCGTGGCCACACCCTGGCGGACCACTGGAAACTGAAAGGAAAACACAGGCAGCAGGCCAGGCAGCACTTTTCTTCCTGTGACCTGTAGGCAAAGCTTTACGTGTTGGGAAGGCTGACTAAACACTGGACACTCTGTGGTGGAAGCCGATTTCTTCTCAGCTCTGAAGTGTCAATCACAGAGAGCCATCCAGGTTACCACTGGCAGGTGTGCCTGGGGACAGGCTGCACCCTTGCTGTGTGGCTGCACATGTTCATTTCTCTAGAACTCCTACCTCGCTTAGCTCAGCATCCCCACCCTGCAGATGCCACTGGCTGTGGTACCCAAAACTATGGTATGAACCCCCAAGACCCAACAGCAATGATTTGTGTTGGATCCGACAGGAAGAAAGTTTGGGGTTTTATGCTGTCTCAGGGTAAGCCCGAAGCCAACCTACAGCTGATTGAAATAAACAAAACCAGCATTTAGGAAATTCTTTCCATGCTTCTCTGGAGTATGCAACAGGACTGACTTCTCAGAACGTTCCAGGGAGGGGAGCCTGGGACCAAACTCTCCTCCGAGTAAGATCTGCCTTCCTGGTTGTCCTTGAAGGTGGGTGGACCTTTCCTGGGCCGCCAGCACAGTGTGACACAGAGCAGTGACACCTCAAGATGGCACAGAGAATGGCCATGGTGACTCTGAGCAAGTTCCCATGCCCATGAACCTCAGTTTCTTATACTTAAGCAATGTGTGTAACAACAGCCCCTAGGCATACAGAAGAGAGTTAATACGTATAGTGGCTGAATGCTGTTGATGCATAATAAATGCTCAGCACGTCACTGTGGCTGTCTTCATTCTCTGCACACGTGTGATGGGCCCACTATCATGCCACACCCAGGACTCAGCTCTACCAGGAGGGTGCAAAGACCAGTGGCGAAGGTTGGGGCTCACTATGCCAAACTTGGTCCTGGAGAATGTCAACACAAACTCTAATAAACAGCACATCAAAGTACACTGGCTGAGAATCCCGGGACCAGGCCTGGTGGCTGACACAAAACTGCCTAGTGCCCAAAGACTGGGCCTACAGGGCAGACGGACAGCAACCATGGCAGATCCATGAGTCCCTGTGACCCGGCTGCAATCAAGTTCTCCTTGCTTCCTAGGCATTTGGTGGATGTGATGAGGCTCCAGCACCCTGGCTTTCAGTACAGAAGCCAACCAGACATAAAATGCAAGCAGGGTTTCCGTGGCCGGGGGAAAGCACCCCAAGATAGAGTGCCAGCGCCCGTGCCAGAGCTGTGGGTATCCAACAATTATCACCTCTGGTGGAACACTTAATTTCACCGGTGTCCCTCCTGGGTCTCCCAACCCCTACCTCAACCCCTCTCTCCACCATCTACAAAACCAGGTACTAAGCCTTCACCAGGACACAGGCAAGCCTTCATTTTTGCTCCTGGGCTTCCTGGTGTCTGGACAGGTGAGAAGTGGGTCTCTCTGTGTGAAGAGACAGGATCCAAGGTATCCTCCTGTTAGGGACCAGTACCCTAGGCATGTAAACACTGGTTCCATGCCTCTGCAGATCCAGGAAGGCCGAGGCAAAAAGCGTCAATCACCATCCTCTTCTACTCTCCCAGCGTTGGCCCCTCATGTGAAGCCATCGTGTGACAGCTGCTCTGGTTCCGGTCACTCGACCCTGTTGGCCTGCTGGTCTGCCTTGTCATTTTCCTCTAGATGTGACGTCTGGTATGCCGGACAGAGAAGCTGCTGGGCATGAGTGTGAGAGCGAGGGATGTGCCCTGTGGGCAGGTCTTCAAGACCCCCAAAAGCCTGGGCCTGGACTATGTGTGCTCTATATGCTTCTTGATTCTGTTTCTATCCTTAACCTCTGCCCTTAGGTAGACAGGGATGCCGAGGCCTGAGAGTTGATACTTCAGGCCACATGCTGGAGGCTTGGTCCTCAACGTGGCAGAGCTGGGATATGGTAGGACCTTTAATAGGCGTGACCAAGGGAAGAGCGGGCGAGTCACTGGAGCACGGCTTTCAGAGGAGATGCATAGGAAGTACGTCACAAGCAAGTGAGACAGCCCCGCTCAGCCTTCTAACTGCTGTCTGATCTTGCCACCTCCTTCCCACCCGTTAGTCACACCGTGGCACAGCCAGGACGCTAACCACACCACACCGCGTGCTGGCTAGGGTTTTGTTTTGTGTTGTCAATTTAACACAGGCTGGAGTCCTATCGGGAGGGGGGCCCTCGGCTGAGGAATTGCCTCTACCCCACTAGTCGATAGACACGTCTGTGTGGAAATGTCGTGATTGATGTGGGAGGGCTCAGCTCCCCACGGGTGATGCCGCCCCTGGGCTAGTGATCCTGAGTGACCTAAGACAGCAGGCTGAGCAAGCAAAGGAAAACCTCCATGGTCTCTGCCATCGGTTCCTGCCTCCAGGTTCCTGCCCTGATTCCCTCGATGATAGGCTTTAAGGTGGGACTTGTAAGTCCTTCTCCCTCCCCTGCTTTTGGTCATAGTGTTTATCACAGAAATAGGAAGCAAAGTAGGATCACACACACACACACACACACACACACTGCCATCAACCTCTCCTCTTTGTAAAGTGATAAGCCTCCAGTGTTTTATCATACCAACACCAAATGCACTAAAGCATATCGCAGGAGGGGGCTTTGTCCCCAATCTCACAAGGAGATTCTAGGGAGGCAAAACCGGCACGAACTGGCTGGTCTAGCCATCTCGGCCAGGGCAGGAGCAACATGGTGGCTGTGGCACACTCCAGAGGGCTCATTTCTCGGAAAGGCTCCACAGAACAAAACCCCAAACCCCACAAACCCAGCCCCCGTCCCGAGAGGCTCTGCCTCATGCTGTCTCTATAGTGCTCGGAAGTTCATCACTGAAGTGGGTTGAATCCTTTCTGTTGGTTTAAAGAAACGTAACTTCGCCTGTTTGTTATAGCCACATTTGTTATTTAAAGGAGTAAAATAATTAAAAACAAGTGGCCCCTTGCTGCCTTGGGTTTTATCTTTACCATCACATTTGACATAATAACTGTACGCTAACAGAGGCCCATGAACTTTATCTGTCACCTAGGACTTACAACACCCGATCTTTTATTTAACAATATGTGGAAATTAGATTCTTCGTTGTAGCCAGCTTCCTGGGACCAGCATCTCCATTTCTCTCTGACTGAGGGGCTTAAACAACAAAGTATTTTCTCTCTGCTCTGGAGGCCAGTTTGGAAGGTGAGAGCACAACTGACCCTTTAGGGGCTCTGGGACTGTTCTGTCTCACTCCAGCACCCAGTGTCCTCAGCCATCCTAGGCCTTCCTCACTGAAGTGACCCCTCCAATGTCTACCTCTGTCACCAGGAGCCCTTCTCTTAAAAGGGCATGGAGGCCAGAGAGATGGCTCAGCAGCTAAATGTGCCTGATATGAAACCTGGTGACCTGAGTTGGATCCCTGGAACGCACACAGTGGAGACAGAGAACTAGCTGGGCACAGGAGCACACACCTCTAAGTCCAGCAATCGGGAGGCAGTTGCAGGCTGATCTCTGTGGGTCTGGGGCCAGCCTGCTCTGCAGAGGGAGTTCTGAGGCAGAGATAGGTAATGAAATCCTGTCAAAAGAGAGAGAAAAAGAAAGGGTGGGGGAGAAAACAAAGAAGAAAGGAGCTCCTGCAAGTTAGCCTCTGACCTCCACATGTGAATAATAATCTAATTAATGACTAAACCCTTTGTGTCCACCTTTTACTAAACTGGATAAAAAGCCAGGGTCACAACTGTATCTGTGCTGGATGTGGTGGCCCCTGCTGCGTGGCTCCTGAGGGACCTGTCATAGATCTTCAGCCCGCCACATTCAGGGTCTGTCCCTCCCATTTGGGGACCACACTTGGGAGAAGGACAGCCAGACACACTCCCCAAGGTCTTTTTTTTAAAAATTATTTTCAAACATGAAGCTAAATTTTGTATTTTATTTTAAAGAATACCACATGAAATATTCTTTTTTTTTTTTTTTGTCATCAAAGTCTTACTCTGTAGCCCAGGCTGGCTGGCTGGCTTCCGTGCCCTGAGCTGAGGGCATGGGTGAGGCTGGCCAGGCACCCTGGGGTGTGCAGTCCTACACTGGTAGCAGGTCTCACAGGTGGGCAGTTCCTGCTCTTGCCTCAGGGACTGCAGCCAAGCCTCCAGAAGTGACATTCCATGGAGGAGAGGGACTCCCAGCCCAGCCCGCTCCGTCCAGGGAAGCCTGACTTGCGGAGGCCGTCTGCGGGACCCAGCTCCATCCTCGAGGAAATGTGCGCAGATGTCACCCACGGCTCCACGGCCCAGTAACGAAAATGAAGGCACTACACCTCCGGATTCCTATTCCTACTACAGCGTGTCCAGAGTCAGTGCAGTCTGTTGGTCAGACTGTTTACACATGACAGCAGGCCTGTCTCTGGGTCCTCTGGTCCCGAGGGGTCACCTGCGGATGGCGGGGCTTACATGGGCCTTTGGCCCTCAAGGTTTGTTGGCCTTGAGAAAACCGTCCAGCTCAGCTGCGGTTGCCCCTGCATCTGTCTTTCAGTTTCAATATGACTAACGCTTTCTCTCAAGCCTGTGGTTCGCACTGTGCTAGACAAGGGGATAGCAGACATACATGATGGGATGGCCAGAGCCATCCTTCCAGCGGACCCAGGCTGCTGGGAGTGTGTGTGGTGGGGGTCCTCCCTAGACCTAGGGTCCTCCCTACAGGAAGAGGGGACCTGTATCTGCTGTGATTGAAGCTCCAGTAACCAGTCCTCTTTGCAGATGTACCCTTGGTCTAGAATCTAAGTAGGAAGTAAACAAACTATATGTTTCCCAGAATCCTTTGCAACATGTGCATCGCTGGAAGGGGTTAAGTTCAGTGGTCACCCCTGGGTGATTTGTACACAGAGTTCCAATCTCCAGGCTCCAGCTGGGTGGCATGTTGGTGTGCTCTTGAACTCAACAGTTCCCATTGCCATGCGCTGGGTCTCCTCAGGATTCTTTCTGGAGCCAGATAGAGTTCAGGCCTCTGGTCCTTCAGGTGACCCTGTATTAAATCCCATCTGGGGCAAATACCTGGGGTGGTATCAGTCAGAGCGCTGAAGAGGGTGTGATGTGTGCGCATACCTGGAAGCTTTGAGTGTCCCGAATATCTGGCCCCTATGAAAAGGTCAGGAAGCAACTTTCTGCCACATGGGAAGGTGAGAGAGCAACAGAGCCCCTGAAGGGAGGCCACTATGTAGCATCTGGGCCTGAATCTCCCACCCTTGAAGAACCACAGGGAACGCCTCTATTTGCAAGTTACCCGGCCGCTAGTGGCTGCACTATGCTTAGGCTGTACTGACTGATGAAGAAAACCATAAGCTCGGCTAACATGATGCTCTCCTGGGACGCAGGACTAGAAAAAAAAGGACCAATGGAAAAGTGGGCCTCTGCATCAGCTGCAGGATCAGACAAGCTGTTGGCATTTCCGGGCTCCCCTTCTCAGCCCATCTCCCCCATACACACAGGTGCACCAGCATGCACTTGGGTTTGTTCTCATTCGGAGCATGCAGAGGCTCCAGGCTCTTCCCTACTAGCTCTCCACCTTATTTTTGAGGCAGGGTCTCTCACTGACCTTGGGAATGTTCAGCTAGGCTGCCTGGCCAGCAACTCAGAGCTTCTGGTTTCCAGCTCCCCAGCTGGCAGGGTTGAAGGCAAGTGCCAGCCACACTTGGCGGTTATGTGAGTGTGGGGGATGGGCATGCAGGTCCCCATGCTTGTGCAGCAGTCCAATTACTCACCTGTCTCCTCAGGCCTCCTTGAATCTTTAAGTGCCAGTCATTTCTTCACATGTAGGGTGGCTAAGTGAGAACGGCCCCCGTTGGCTTCAGTATTTGAGCACCTGGTCTCCAGCTCTGGAGCTGCTGGGATTAGGAGTCATGGCCTTGTTGGAGAAGGTGTGTCAGTGGTGGGGGGGACAATGAGGCGGAGGCAGGCAGATCTCTGTGAGCTCAAGGCCAGCCTGGTCTACAAAGCCGATCCAGAACAGCCAGCCAAGACTACACAGAGAAACTGTCTCAAAACAAACAAAAAACTCAAAAAGAGGAACGAGGAGAAAGAAGAAAAGAGAGAAAGGAAGGAAGAAAAGAAAGGAAAGAAAGGAAGGAAGAGCTGCCTCCCTAGTTCACCCTGAGTGGGACCAGCTCAAAAAGACAATTTTTGGTTATGCATGCTGGTGCACGCCTTTAATCCCAGCACTCAAGAGGCAGAAGTAGACAAGTTCAAGGCCAGCCTGGTCTACATAGCAAGTCCAGATGAGCCAGAGGTATACAATGAGTCAAATGTTATTCCTTTTTGATCACAGAATTATAAAACATAACACAGTGAATGCAATATTCAACCTCCATGCGCTGAGCCCAGCCCCAGAGACACCAACTCAGGCCTATCCTGCTCCTTTTTGCCTTGCCCACATTCCCACCCCTCGAATGAGGCTGGGGTTCACCCTGTAACTGTAGAAGAGGCTAGCTTCCATGGCAATGCAACCGCTGGTCCTGACATGTGCTGTTTAGAAAAGTGTCTTGCTAAGAGACAAAGGCCCTAATTTCTCATGGGGGCGGGGGGGGCCGAGCAAAATAGGAATACACACATTCATGTGTGCATACACATATATAGGCAGGCAGGAAAGCCATGTAAACACATATAAGGGCATGCAGACACGTGCCACATGCACACACACACACATACACACCGTGACTCTAGGTACTTGGACCCCTCAGTCACAGATTAAAGACTCAACACCCACACATCCTGGACCCAATTCCTTCCACACCTTCCGGTGGGAAGTGAACTCCAAGCCCCAAGTTCAACCCCTGAAAGTCACATGATAAAAAGTATCAGAGCCACCAAGGACTAAGCCTCCAGCTCTGGCCCTGGTCTGGGTCTGGATCCTGGCTCTATCACTCCCCAGTGTGAGATCCTGGGGGGGGGGGGGCTCTATCTCCCGTGTGTTCTCACCATGTCTCGCTCATCAACTAGCCTGTGTCTGTCTATCTGCTGCTCAGGGATGACTCCTAGACACACTGTCGCAGCAGCCAAACTGAATGCATGCCCTCCTCTTCAGCCTCCCTGTGGGTCCACTCTTAGGATCCCGGAAAGCCAAGAAAATGGGCCAAATCCAATTCCAGAAAGGCGCGGTTGGCCCAGGGGAGCCTAAGCCTGAGTCTTCTGGGTGCCCTTGCACCAGTCTCCCAGAAACCCCATTCCCAGAGAGGGGAGAAGCACAGAACACAGAAAATCCCCTTCGGACAGAAAGCCGGGGCTCTGTCCTGAGGCTTCGGTGCCAGGTGGGCACCGTACTGCCTTCCTGCTAGAGCAGCAGGAGGTACAACAGCACTGGATACAGAGCCTGAGTCATAGGAAACAAATCTGCCACCTCAGATGGAGAGGGACACCCCACTCCCACCCCAGCAACCAAACAGACCAAGCGATAGTTAAGATGAGGAGATGCCCACATGTGATACAAGGTGCAGGTGACCCGAGCCCAGTGGCTGGGCACAGAGCCTGGTGACAAAGTATGAAATTCCTCAGCAGAGCTGCCATCCCCAAGGCCTGTGTCTTCTGTTCCCAGCTCACCCCCTTGGAGGTGCCCAGCCGTTCAGGACCATAATCCCGACCACTTCCTGCTTGTAATTTCACGTATCCACACCAAGCCTTGGAGAATGCATCTGGTAGCTAGGCTTAGCACAAACTGATGCCGATGAGCATGCGGAGCCATCAGAGAATCTGGGCCTGAGTCTCCTGGGAACAAACCCTCTATCTGCCTCCTGACCACCAACCAACAGAAGCAACACAGGCCACAGATGTCACGGGAGCTTCTCTCCAAGCTGAAAGCTGCACGCCTTCAGCTCATCACTTAACTTCTTGGGATCCTCAGTAGTGACATCTGAGAAACAGAAAGAATAAGGACACCTGCCTCAAAGGGCTTACTTCCCAGAGTGGCATGGTATTGCCACCTCAGAGCTCCCCGTGACCCACCCTGAAAATGGATGAGAGAGAGACAGAGAGAGAGAGAAACAGTAGTCGACAAGGCGGCAAACAAACAAACAAACAAACAAAAACTGCCTCCCCTCACCAAGACTGAGAGTCAGGCTCAGCCACATCTCAGGTTTTGAACGGGTGCTGAGGAAGGGCGTGCATGAGCATTTTAGAGGCCAAGAGGCTGTGTGTGTGTCCATGTGTGTATGTGGTATATGTGTACTGTATGATGTGTGTGCCCCAGCAGGCAGAGTCTAAAAGAATTGACCCCTAGCCAGCACAGCTCACACCACTGGGTGAGGAGCTCGGGATCCCCAGACAAAATCACAGAGTATGGGTTGAAGGTCTGGGATCTTGCCTAACCTGGAAGCTGAAAGTTGACCCCTGGCCAGCTGGGCAGGGGACCTAGCCCACGATCCTCGGGATCACAGCTGTGATGTGTGGTGACAGGGGAGGGGGGCGGTCAGCCTTGTGACTAGTCTGCCCTCCAGAGACCTTGGGCAAACATTTAGACTGGGACTCCCTCCTCTCCTCTGATATGTCCAAATATTTGTAGCTTGTGGGTCACCCACACCACTTCCTGAGAGACAGGATTTGGGATGACCCTGCCCACACAACCCCAGTCCCTCAGAGTGAGGTTGAGAGTCTTCAGTGTGTTTGAAAGGCTCTGGTTCCACCTGGACCATCTGCCCTCTGGGATGGTGAAGAAGAGGGTGGTGAGGTAAAGGTGGAAAGGAGGTGACTTGAAGCATCTTTTGCTCTGCCCAGGCTAGAGCTGACAGATGATAAACTGGGGCCTGGCCTGAGCGCCAAAGTCAAGCCATCTCCCCTAAACTCAGTTCTCCTCTGCCTCTTCCTGCTGGTTCTGCTCATTCATTCATTCCTTCTAGCATCCCAGAGTTACCCTCTACTCCTTCCCCCTTTCTCCATCCTTTCTTTTCCTCCCTTCTCTCCTCCCCCTCTTCCTCTTACCCCTCACCTTTCCTCTCTTTTGTGATAGGATCTAACCTAGGGTTTCTGTGTAGGCTCACCCAAAGATGCAGGCTTCCCACTGAGCTACCCCCCCACCCCGTCCCTCTTACCCACTCACCCCAGAATGACTTCCCTGCTCCCTCCCTAGCTGCAGCCTTCACTGGGCTCTCTGACTTAACCCCCACCTCAGGGGTCCTGGGAAGAAGTGTGACTTCTCCCTCATTTCATAGACCAGGCCGTTGAGCACAGACAGGCTGGGTAACACAGCTAAGACAGCCCAGCAGTCTGCAGACCTGGTCCGTCCCAACACTGCTGCTGGCGCCCCCGGGTGTGGTTCTCCTGGGGCCTCCCAGCTGCAAGCCTGGTGAGCATCTGTCAGAACACCAGCTCCTGGTCCGCAGCGGTGCAGCAACTCAGGGGTACCAGGCCTGTGGTGGGCACAGGCAAGGCCAGAGAGGTCCTGGAAGCCGGCTGCTCCTGCCTGGGCTGCCTGGAAAGCCCAGCCTGTACTTAGCTCTCTCAGTAAATAACAGCCCTGGTTTCTGCTAAAAGGATTCGTTCCCAGAATGCAGTCATTTCCATCCCCTGCTCCCTACAACCCGTATTTTATGGCTAAATATATGCCATAATGAGGCTCTGACCTGATGGCGTCGTTAAGGAGATATTTGACCTTGGGTTTAATTGCAGGATGGGAGAGATGGCTGGGGTGCACACAAGGGACCCTGCCAGAGCACTCAGGACTCAGCATCTGGCGTCCCTGGCCCTGGAGAAAGTGGACTGACAGAGAAAGCCGTGCCTGAGGCCAGTGATCCTCAGCCAAGACCCACCCTGGAATGCCCAAACCTGTAGGTCGCATGAGTCCTGAGGGGCTCATTCTCTTAGGCCCTCTTTATGCCTGACCCTAGTCTCTCCAAAGCAACCTGGTGGGAATAAATGTCACTGAACCCCAGGAGCAAAGAAAAAGGGCTGGCCAAATTGCTGGACAGGCCATACACCAACACTGTAGAGCGCAGGGAACAGAATGCACCTGCTACTGCTTAGGATCATGGCCTGCCTGAGTTAGGACTGCGCGGCCTGGCAGGAAGGGGGGGGGGGTAGAGCTGTAACCTTGCTGGCCCAAGGGGACTCAAGGCCTGCAGCCACAGAGGGGCTGCCCCCTCTCGACCCCTTATTCTGTACCTCTGCACACTTGGATTCTTCCCTAGGCTGCTCAGTGTCAGCGCTCCAGGGCCTGTCAAGTGGGTGTCAGTGAGTGCGCGGGGTTTGAAGAATGCCTTTGAAAGACGGCCTGCTGCCAATAACTGTGACTTAACGCCCACTTGTTCTGTTTTGGTGGGTTAGGGACCCTAAGTATGGGGGGGTCAAGGCTCTGCTGTCCCTCCACTACCACCACACACCTATCTTGCAACCCAAGATCTTTTGGCGACTAATTAAGAAAAAGCCCAGCAAGCCTGGAGCGGTGGCACACAGCTTCTGAGTTCGCCTCCTCTCAAAAAGCAAAACAAAACACAAACGAAAGAAAAGCCCAAGGGTGTCACTGGCTCCATTACAGAAAGTGGAGACACTGAGGAGGCAGCCAGTCCCCTGTAGCTCAGCACTCAGCCCCGAGGCGGCTGAGCAGAGTGGGACCAAGTCCACAAATGCTTCCTATGAGTGTGCGAGCATGTTGGATGCCTAACCCTCGAGTGGTAGTTTGTTCAGGCCCATAATTCCACAAGCGAAGGCAGGACAATCCTAGTTGAGTTTAAGGTCAGTGCTCAGGGCTCAGTTAGGCTGTAAAGTGAGACCCTGTCTCAAAAGTAAATAATACATAAATATATTTTTAAGCCCAAACCTCTCCCCCTTGAACACTCCATCCAAGGACAAGTCCGTGGCAGGACTTCTTATGGGTGGGGTCCCCTCTCCCCTCCTTTGGGAGGTTGTCTCCTGAACTGGGCTGGGCTCTTCTCCCTCGTGCTAAGTTGCCAGAGTTATGTAGGGGTGTTTTACAGTTGGGAAGAAGCACAGGCCCCAAATGAGGAGGATATTTTGGTACCCCCAAAATGGCCTGAGGTGAGTATGGGGAGCACACTGGGCACCTCCTCCCTGCAGGCACCCTCGGCAGAGCACAAGCATGGGAAGTGTGTCTGATAACCCTAAGTGCCCAATCTTCCAGGAAAAGATTAGACAAAGCTCCGGAGCTGAGTGGCTGGCCGACCGGTCCCTGAGTGGGCCTGGCTTCAGGCTGTGATCAAGCTGCTCTCTGGAAAGGGTTGGGAACACCTCCAAAAGTTGGTCAAGCCCTCTGTCCTGGTTCACACAGCCACCCCTTTCTTACCTACCTCAGCCACCACCTACCTCCTTGAGGAACCCTGTGGCTCCTGTTTTGATTTTTCTATCCCAAGTTCTCCTTTACAGAAGAAAAGGAGGGGCTGGAAGCCTGCTGCACCGCCACCCTGCTTTCCCACAGGCAAAGGAGACGGCAGGAGCGCCATTGTGGGGAGAAAAGGAGGGAAAAGATTGCTGTCTTAGGATGGGGACCTGGATTTGTGTTTGGAAAGACCAAGGGCTCTGAGGGAGGGAGGCAGCTGGGTGGGAAAGAAGAGTCAAACCCCTGCTGAATTCTGTTACAAGAAAAGAAAGAAAAAGTTGAGTGGGGGAAGGGCTATCTTCTCCTCCTCCCCCCCCCCCCCCCGGGCCCTTTTGGAAAGAGCCCTTTGGGCCTTTCATGAGCCCTTTCTCCTCTGCCAAACCAATTGCACTGCTGCCTCAGCAAGGCTTCTCAGTTGGGAGAGCCCAGGGTGGGCTGGAGGGGTGCAGAAACTGGAGTGGGGGGTTCCTGGAGCAGCACCTCATGCTGGGGTGGGTTCCCTACTCAGTCTCCTGAGGCAAAGCCCTTTCAGAGGAGAGCCCCCAGCGGCCCCTGACTCCAATTGGGCTGTTTGTAACCCCATCCTTTTTCCATTAACGTAAACACCACTTGAGCAAAAATATACAGGGCCACCTACTTCGCCGGTGGATGGTCCAGCGCCCACCAACCCACTGGCTTCTGTCAAGACACTGGGTCCATCCTGTCCCCTCCCCTTCTGCCCCTCCGGGCCACCGCACCACAGGCAGCTTTGAAGCCTGGGGCTCCAGCCTCTCGGGGCCACAACCCCCACCAGCAACTGGCTGGCAGAGTCCTGGTGGCTTGTGGCTGAGTTGTCAGCTCAAATTCCTGGTTAAGCCACTAGCTGATAACCCCCATCCCCTCCAGGTTCCTCTCTACCTGCTCGCCAGGGCCCTCCCTGCCCTGCTGCACAGGCCCTGGTGCCCGCCTCCACCGCCTTAAGATAACTGAGATGGAGCCGGCCAGGCTTTCCTTCAGCTGGAGGCTGAGGGCCAAGGGGTTGGGAATAAGGCCAGGCCAGGAACTAAGCACTGGCGAATGGACCTTTTGGTGGAGTTGGATTAAATGCATGCTGAGGTGAAAGGTGACTGTGCAGTCCTGGGTAACTGACCACTGTAGTCATTTAGGGGCTGTTTGGGGCCCTGTAATCACTGGTACTGAAAATTGAAAAATCCACCGGGCCCCACCAGCCTCCAGGCAAGTCTACAGGCAGGTGGAGTTAAAGACAGCCTTGTCTCAGATACAGGCTCAGCCTCAAGGGAACACCAGCCCTTCTTAGACTGGCCTCTGAGAAACATTTTCATCTCAGGAACCACTGTCTCCCATTTTAAGACAAAAGCCTCTTGGTGTTTCCTGGGCAAAAATCAGATGCAAGCACACCCAATTCACAAACAGTCTCCTCACCTCGCTGGCGATCTGGGCTTCCGACTTGACTTCGGCATCCCCGTCCCTGGCTCGCTTCTCCCCTGCTGGCCCCAGGGTGGAGGTGACCTCTCTCCAGGGTTAGGTACTCAGGCTAAAAGTAATGTCCGAGGCAAAAGGTGCTGAACTGGCTCCCCCAGGAAGTGGCTGGCTTGTGTCTCCCTCGGCTTCAGCTCCCACCTCCTGCAGGGGCAGGGGAGAAGAAAGGCTGAAACCCTTAAGCCCGACAAGGCACATGCCTGGCTGCAGAGGGGTGCCTTAGGAGAGAGCCTCAGTCAATTTCCCAGCCGAGTGGTGGGATTTGGGGCCCAGGGTCCTTCCCCAGCTTGCACTCCTCCCCCGGCCGGTGGAGGGAAAATAAACACCGAGTTCACAAAATCAGGACCCGTCATTAGCCCAACCGCAGTAAAAGAATTGCTCCGAGAAACGGGAGAACCGGGAACCAGCCGGGACAGCCGGGGACCCTCCCGCTGCCTCGCCCCAGGGGACTCGGATCCCGTTGCGGCTGGGGCCACCGGGCCAGAACCCCGAGAGACTCAGTCAGCTATTATCGGTACTTTCTTTGCCTCCTCCATCATCCAGATCAACGATACACCGCCTTGGCCGGGAAAGCCAGCCAGGAATATTTTTTTTTCCTGAGAGACTATGACGGGGGGAAAATTATTCCAGACCGACTCACAGAATTGAGTGGGTCTCCGCTGCTTATAAAGGAAAGGAAACTTAGGAGCAGGTAGGAGGCGGCCAAGGGCAGCATGAAGCTGGCTCACCTCCGTAGGACGGGACTTCGTAAGCGGCCGCCAAAACCCCCGCTTGGCAGGGAGGGAGGGAGGAGAGGACGCTCCTTCAAGCCCGCGAAAGAGCGAATTCGATTCCTAATTAGGTTGGTTTTCACGGTGAATTAAATAGATCTCAGCCCAATTTGCAGGGAAAATAATGACCCCCTCAGAGGGCAGCGGTGAAAGACTGTCTTCAGTTCCTCACAGAGAGGAGGAAGGCAAGGCAGGAGGGGAGATGGAAAATGCAGCTGACCTAGGGACATAACGAAGTATTTGAAATATGTTTGGGTTTATATTTTTTTAAAAAAACTGCTAATTGTGAAGATCCTCCCATGCCAGGGGCAGAATTTTTGCAGGCAATTAATTGAGAACTACTAAGAACCCCGGGATGAGGGAGTCCCTGGTGCCGAGGTAAAGAACCAAGCACGAGTAAAGCGGGGAAATTCCTTTCAAACCAAACAGGCACTAGAGGCTGCAACTGATGAAAGTTAAAATGCTGGTGGCCCTTCCGAGCATTGAGAAAATAAATTTAAAAATAAAAGGGCGAGAAAGCTTGACCAGTCTGTGGTGGGCTTGGCTCGTTTTGTTTTTTTGTTTTTCTTTCTTTTCTGGTCCATTTGCAGGGTACAAAGTGGCTGGCTATGCTGGGGGGCGGGTGGCAGATACTGCTGGCTGGTAACACTGTTAAGTGGATTGCAGAAAATAATCGCTCTAAGGAGGGAGAGGAGAAGAGGAGGGGAAAGAGGAAGAGTTCCCAGAAAAAAGTAAATGACAGGCAGAGAGACAGAAACAGGCATGCAGAGGAGGGATGGAGGGGTTGAATCTTAAATTGCAAGGGACTAAGGGCTTCTCTGGGTACGAGTGGGTTTCTGCAAAGGCCCTAGGTGGAGAAAGCAGTCTCTAAGCTGCAAGCCTCTCCCAGGTCTATTTATGAAAGGGAGTTGGGAGCCCTGACCTCCAAAAAGCTAAGCCCAGTTTCCTTCAGAGGCACCTTTGCTCAAAAGTCCTTCTCTTCCAAGTCTGTACCTTGACAGAAATCTCAGTAACAATTCTCCCTTACCTCCCCAGAAAGGGCAGTCAGAGGATGAGCCACCAACTGAGCAGAGAGGACTCTGCTGCTGCTCCAGAGGTGGTCAGACAGCCCCACCCCACCTCCTCCCTGGCACTTCTCAGAAATGGGGCAGGAGAGAGTGGTACCGGGAAACTGTTGCTCCCCGCCCCCCCAGCCTGCTGCTTCTGCTCTCTCGCCAAGCGAGGAGAAGAGGAGCCCAGTGGACAGTGTAGAACGGGCCTGGGGGGGCTGGAGATGTGCTTTCGTCAAGAAGCGTGGTGGCACGTCTGGGGTGCATATTTGCACCCCAGAGGAGGGGGCAGGCTGATCCGATGGGTTTGAGGCCAGCCTGGTCTACAGCGAGTTCAAGGAGAGCCCAAGCTACCCAGAGAAACCCAGACTTAGAAACAAAAAAACAAGCAACCACAGAAAGAGAGAGAAAGGAAGGAAGGAAGGAAGAAAAAGAGAGATGAAGTGTGGTGGAAAGCTAGTTCCTAGGAACAAACCTGCCAAATACCCAAAGGGATCCTAGGGACACTGTCTCTCCCTCCTCACAGACACCACTGGCGGCTCCAGCAGGATCTGCCCCTTCAAACCACTCCCAGGGAGCTCTGAGACCTTCCTGCTCACTTCTGGGTGAGCTTTGCTGTCCCACCAGGGCAAGCAGGTGCTCAGAGATTTCTCCAGGCTGCACTTCTGCAGTCTTCAGGGCAGCCTTAAAGGGAAGCCAGGGTGATTCTGCTAGCAAGCTGCCTGGAAATCGCAGCAGCAGCAAGGTCTCAGCTGGGAGGGAGCCTACTCCAAGAGAACACCCACCAGCTCACCCAGGGGCTCTGGTGACAACAGACTGGGGCCCAGGACCTGCTCTGCAGAAGGGTGCCTCTGAGCTGCTCCAGCTTCCCTGTGTGGGAACTGCCCTGTGCTATTCCCAAACCCTTCTCTCAGAAATCAGGCAGCGGCGCTTATCCCTGCCCTTCTGCCCCTCTTCGGATTCTCCTTCCTATTAGCTCTGGTGCTCCACAGACTTTGAGGGGCTCTTAGGTCTCACCCTTTGGCCCTGTGAACAGCAAGGCTCCAGGGATCTCTGCACCTTGGGAAGAAAAACCCCACTCAACAATTACCAGTGCATCTGATCCTCCCAACCCCACAGAAGCGAGACTGTATCCTTATTCCTGTCTGCACAGAGACACAAGGCCACTGGCTCTGGGCCACAGAGCAGTGGAACCAAATCTTAACCATAAATCATTACTACAGGGCCCAAGTGGTTATGTTTGTTTGTTCGTTTAACAATTTGACATGGTTTGAGTTTACAGTGTCTTTCCTCCCTGACCCGTCAGGCTCCTAGAACACTGTGGGGCTGATGTTTTCCTGCTTATCAGTAGGTCAGCTCAGGGATGAGCACTGACATCACGAGGTTGGCAAGATGAGGAAACTGAGGCACCAGGAAACTGAAGTGCAGGTGCCTGGACTGTCCTGTAAGTTTTCCCTCTCTGGGTGCCAACAGTACTCAGAGCAAAGTTGCTCACCAACACACGTGCACACATGCACATGAGTGCGCACACACGCACAGGTACCACCCGATGCACATATGCACAGGCATAGGAGCATGAAACCCTGTCACATACACACACACAGGCAGGCACACACATGTACACATGTGAGTGTACGCAGCAGACACACAGAATCTTCCTGAGGGTTTCAGAATCACCCTGGGTTTCAAGCCTCTCTGTGAAGATGCCTTGCTCTCTGATTCTACTCTAGTCACCTCAGGGAGAGCCTCCCTAGCCTCCACCTTGACTGGAGCAAGCACCCCAATTTTCTTTTCTTCTGCAAACTCCTGGATATCCTCCTGCCCCAGTCTCCTGGGATTGTAGGTACCAGCCACCACCACCCATCCCGTTTTCAAACTCATTTCTTCCCTGAATCCCTTTGAAACTGCCATCCTCCCTCAGGCTGCTAGTTCGTTGTTCTTTCACCTGAACGCACAAAGATAAATCCTTTTAACCCGGCTGGGACAAAGAAAGAAGGAAAGAAAGGGAAAGGAAAAAGAAAGAAAATAAAAAGATCTGCACTGTAGCTGGCAAAGGGCTCACCCCTACTTTCTCAGCTAAACCTGGACTTCTTCCGGGAGCAGACAGATAATCTCTCCCCTCTCCTGAGGTCCTACTAGGCTGAGTGAAGTTTATTTCTCTCTGCAAAGGCAGTTTTCTCCATTTTCAATGCCCTCTATCGGGTGCTAAGACTACCAGCTTCAGGCACCTTGGGAGCAGGACCCACGCACCAGGCAGTTACTAGCTGCAAATTGCTGTATTTTTTAAAGGAACAAATCGGAGTCTGTTTCCCCGCCTGACTGTTTTAGCTCAGGGCTGTGGCCTCTCTGGCTGAGCCCTCTCCCCTCCGGGTGTTCCTGTAGGCTGTGTGCACAGGCATGCTGTCTTACCATATCTCTCTTAAACCTGAACAACATAAAAATAAAAATATCTGGCCCTTGACATTTAATGTGTTTTGCTGTAGCCTCATTTGGGGGTGGGGCTCATTTATCTTCCTCTCCCGATGTCCTTCTCAGTCCTACTTTCACTAGGAACCTCCAAACCCCTCTGCACCCTCACCCCTCTGTGATCAGTGTCCCACTGCTCAGACCCTTCCTCAGAAACCCACTCTGGTGGCCTCAGTCTCTGTGTCTCTGTCTCTGCCTCTCTCTCTCTCTCTCTCTCTCTCTCTCTCTCACACACACACACACACACACACACACACACACACACACACACACACACACACAAAGCAACATTCTCTCCATCTTTCTAAGTACAGCTAAGATAAAAATGTTTGGAAATAGCCGGGGTGCCTCTTTAGGAAAAAACAAATAAATAAAAAAGGGCTGCCTGGCAAGCAGGCATCAGAACCCAGCCTTCAAGAGGCTGAGTGTCCCAGGAACCGATCTCCTTCGGGGACACGGGAACATGATCTGTATCTGATCATCTGGGAAAGCTCCTGACCATCTCTCAAGGCAGAACTGTACATTCCCAGGCTGGAATGCCACCAAATAGTTCACTGAAAGATGTCATGGAAAATGATGTTTGGGGATAGAAGGGCCAGGGGAAGAAGCAAGTTCTAGCTTCAGCACAGAGCACTGGCCTTATTTATTTATTTACTTACTTACTTACTTACTTACTTACTTACTTACTTATTTAGACAGAGTCTCCTGTAGCCCAAGCTGCCCTCAAACTCACTGTGTGGCACAGGATGACCTTGAACTTCTGATCCTCCCAAGCAATGGAATGATTGACTTATACCATGCCTAATTTATCTGGTTCCAGGGTGTTGTGCATCCTAGGCAAGCGGTTTTTTTGTTGTTGGTGGTGGTGGTTGGTTGGCTTGGTTTTTTGTTGTTGTCTGTTTTGCCAAACTGTGCTACAACCTCAGCCTTACTTTTTAAACTAAATTATTAACCTGTACATAGGGGAGATATAGGTTCTAGAAGCTGGTGATGACGCTTGGCAGGCCTTCTGTCTCTCTCACTACCTTCCTTCCATGGAGAGCAAGTCCTTTGGTGCTTGGCTAGGGACAACCAGCAGAACCCTCTCCTTACCTCGAGGTGCGCCCCCAAACCAGTGGCTGCCTCACCTGTTTCAAGGATACCTCCACAGAGTACACACCTGACAGAAGCCACACAGCACTCTGTATACCCCAAAGGCCGTCTCTCTGCTGCCTGCCGGGATCCCATGCCCTGCCTCCTGGACACACATTTAACCTTCCACCAGGAAGACCCAGTCCTGTCCATTTCTCCGCTGTGCTCAAGCAGTTACACCTTGTGGGCTCACCTCACATTCCAGCATTCTGCATCACAACAGGGTGTGTTGTCCGGAGTTGTTATTCCTTTGGGGGACAGGGTCTCAAACACCCCAGGCTGCTCTTGAACTTGCTAAGCTCAAGGATGACCTTGAACTTCTGATCTCCCTGCCTCCAGAACCTGAGTGCTGGAATTACAGTCCATTGCTGCTCTGTTTTACCAGTGCCGGGGTCGGAACTGAGTGCTTCTGTACACACACTTTAATCGGTCGCTCTACCAGCTAAGCCGGTGGAAAGATTAAAAGGGAAGCCCTGCCCAGTTAGAACCTTCAAATACTGATTGCACGCGAAGCCACCAAGCAGACCCGGGTCCTTCGGTGGTGGGCAGGGCTGAATGCGTGGTACACCTCCCACTCTCGACTCTCCAGGAAAGTCCTTGCTGCCTGCCCCACGCGCGCACTTTGCCTCATCACACAGGCGACACTGCTGAATTGTCCACTCCACGTCCCCTCCCCTTTCCACCCCTGCATTTCGGCCCGCATCCCCCGCACGCCCTCGGGAAGATGCTCGGGATGCGCTGTCTCGCGTGGGGTCCGGGACGTGCTAATGCGCAACAGGGCGGCCGGCCTCGCTGTGGGTGGTCGGCGGCGCCCCGCGGCCCGATGGCCGAAGCAGGATCTGGTTCCGCGCTCGGGTTTCGCCCGGCGCACTCTCGGCCGGCGGCTTCACTTAAGCAATTAGCCAATGCAGATACCTGGGGGCCCGGGAGTGGGGCGTCCTACCCGAAATATGGGCATTCCTGGAGCCAGTGGTGAGCGCAGGGATTTGATCTGTGGTGGGGAGGGAGTCTCGTGAATTTTCAGCCGAGAGCAAGTATCTTCCTACAGACACTGCCTCCGTGGGGCTGCGCCCTGGGGACTTTGATATGGTCCTTTCCTTGTAGTCCTGCCTCATTGCTGCCACAACTCTAAGAAGTGGGCGCTGCAGTTGGGGCCGCTTTGAAAGGAAGAAAGTTCGTACAATACAAAATTGCCTAGGCAGTGAGCATCCAAATGTGTGAGTTCAAATCCTACACTGGAAATACTGGGGGAGGGAGGCACCGTTACCCTGCTCCGGCAGTCAGACTCATCCCGGTTACACAACACGTCCAAGGGCGCGGTTGGCATGGGCTCTCAGTCCACCTAAAAGGGGCCCATGGTGCCGTTGACACTTTATAAAAGCGTCCCTTGGCAGTGGTTTATTAGCTTATGAGGCCTTGAGAAGTACTCATCCAGCAAGGAGAACGACTAACAGACCCTACCTCTGAACCTCCATTTCACCTCTTCAACCGTGGGGAATTCAGGGAGATCTCAGAGTCTGAGAGTTAACTTTTCTCGTTGCTGTGAGTGTAGTTTAACACGCACGTGTGCGTGGGGCGAGGCTCTCAGGCTTCCTACCCACTTGGGTGCCCACTTTCACCTCCCTCCTCAGTGGAAAGTCGAGGTTGGGGTGAGCCTCCCGCCGCTGGGCCCCCTTTCTTCCCTGCCGCGCGACTGCTACCCTGGCTCCATGCTCACAGGGGACAGGGAGGGGGAGGGCGGCTTTAGGATCTAGGCCTGAGGACTGAAAGGCACGTGGAAACGTCCTCACTAAAAAACCCGAGGAGCCTCCAAGAGGGGGTTGTGAGGGACAGTGGTCTGTGGGAGATCAGAAAGGGAGGGAAACAGACCTGGGGGCCACTTACAGGCAGAATCCTCTAACTCAGAAAGGGCTTCACGCACCCTTGACCTGAGGACAGAGCATGGCAGCTACCACTTTCCTGGATTGGGAGGTGCTCCGAACTTGGACGCCTTCTGCCTTCCTCAGCATCCCTCTCTCGCTAAAGGCCACGTATGTAGCACCCTTCTGGAAGTTTCTTTCCCTGCGGTACAGCCCAGAGTTCTCGGGTCTGGAGTTGCCCGCGGGAGAGAAAAATAGAAAGAAAGAGAAAAGAATGGAGAGAAAGGGGAAAGAAAAGGAAGAAAGAAAAGAAAAATTGGGAGTGTGGAAACGCCTGGCTGGAGGGGTGCGCCCTGGCGTGGGGGCTCTATTATGGTGATTGTGTGGCTTTGCGTGGGCGAAGGCACGGTCCAGCAGCGTGCAGGCTACATGCGGTGCGTCCTCCCCAGGGTGGGGCCTCTGAACTGTACAGAAATCCCCTGAGAGTGCAGGCCAGCCTGCGGACGATGTTGTGGGATGCTGGCTGGGCCGGCCGTATGACGCAGAAGCCGGCTTGCCAGGGCTTCTATGTGAAGGCACACAAAACCACACAGCTGCACTCAGTTCCCCTCCGCCCTTTTATCCCCCTAATTGGGCCACAGAGTTCCCAAGCCCGTCCTGGAGAGAGTTCCGGGCTGACGACTCTCGCCTCCTGCGAACCCGGCCCTGCGAAGGCGCAGCCACCGAAGTTAGCAAGCCCCCAGCCCCTCGCACAGACGTGCCAGGCGCCTCGCAGGCGACAGGGCGCCTTCGACCGCGGCTGGAGGCGTGGGGGTGGGGAGAAGACGGGGGACCAGGAATCCAAAGGAGCCCGAGAGCCGGCACGCTTTGAAGGAGACCCACACACACCTCTCCCAGCAGCTCGCGCCCGGGCGCAGCCGCCCAGCTCCACGGTGCCTTCCGCCGACTCGGAAAAACATCCTTCCTCGCCCACCTGGTCGGCAGGGACCCGCGCGCGCGCAACTGGGCGGCGGAAGGCCCGCACTCACCTGGTTCCGGGCGCACGGAGTCCAGCCGGGTTCGTGAGCCGGTCCCGCGCCCCCGTACCCCCTTTCCACGGCCGCGACCCAGCAGCCACGGCGGCTCCCTGCCGCGCTCCCCGTCTGCGCCACCGGCTTTCCGGAACCGGCCTGGCGCGCAGCGTCGGAGGCCGCGCGGCGGCGGCAGGCCGAGCCCATAGGGGCAGCAGGCCAACTCCCCCCCGCGCCCGCAGGCTTCCCTACTCTGATTATTAAAGGATCCCCCGGAACGTGTTTACGTTGAGCCTTGTAAACTTCCTGCCCGGGACTTTGCCATCTCTCAGGAAATCAGAACCTGCGCTTGTAAAAGGGGGACTCAGGGCCGCGGGGCCAACTGCACGGAGTTCAGAGTAAAGCGTGGGGGGAGGGGGCTCCGAGGAGACTTTGCTGTGTGAGTTCAGAGCCGAGAGTGGCGTGTGTGTGTGTGTATTTTGTGTGTACGCGCGCGCGCGCCCGCATGAGGGCGATCGCAATGGCAACTCCGGTGGGAGCTTGGGGTACGGGACTGGGACGCTCACGGGGTGCAGGTCTGCACATTTGGGCTGCTAATTTGCGGGTCTGCTTGGGGCAGCCCTGCGTGAGCGCTCGGGACGCGCGGTAACGCACGCGTGTGCGCGCCTCCCTGGAGGAGTGACCGGTTCGGTTCCCCTTGCTCCGGGACCTGTGCGTTCCCCGGCGCCCCAGGAACTGGAGCCACTGTCCGGGTCCCGCTTGCCGCGCCGGAGACAAAGCTCCCGCCGAGCGGCCTGCGGTTTCGTTTTCCGCCCGCGCTCGGCCGGGGCAGTGGCTGCCGCGCGGCTGGGCGAGTCCGAGGGCCGCCGGGCGCCGGCGCCGCGCTTCCCGGGGCGGAGAGCGAGGGAAGGCGGGCCCTCCCGGGAACTTACGCCGTCCTGCCCCGGGGGATCGGAAACCCAGGCGCTCGCCCTGCCGGCGCTGGTCCCGACCCCGGGCCTCCGCCACCGCCGCAGCCCAGGGCTCAGGCAAGACCGCGTTCCCGGGCGCGCGTCCAGCCCGGTCATCCGGGCCTGCGAGGCGGGGACCGGTGCACCGGGTCCAGGTCGGTAGAGGCGGAGCGGGCTGAGCCGCTGGGGTGGGGGGCGGGGGCCAGCGGACGCTCAGGGAGGGACGGGACGGGGGGGGGGTCTCGCTCAGGCTGCTAGCTGGGCGGGGGGGTCGGACGGCGCAGGCCGCGAGGGCTCAAAGGCGTGCGGCCGGGGGCGGGGCAGTGCCGGGCCCCCTAACGCGCGTGGCCTCCCGCGGGGGGGAGGAGGAGGAGGGAGCGCGCCCGGGGAGGGCGGGTGCGCGGGGGAGGCGCGCTCGGGAGCCGCAGTGACGGCAGAGGTGCAGCCGCCCCGCGCAGCCCCCTCCCCTCCCTCCCCTCCTGCTCCTCCTCCTCCTCCCGGCTCGGCGGCGCAGAGCAGCGGCGGCAGCGGCGGCGGCGGCAGCAGCCACCCGATGTCCGCGCCCGACAAGCAGCAGCCGCCGCACGGCGGGGGCCCGGGAGGAGGCGGCGGCGGCGGCGCGGGCGGCCAGGCCATGGACCCCGCGGCGGCGGGCCCCACCAAGGCCAAGAAGACCAACGCTGGCGTGCGGCGGCCGGAGAAGCCGCCCTACTCGTACATCGCGCTCATCGTTATGGCCATCCAGAGCTCGCCCAGCAAGCGCCTGACGCTCAGCGAGATCTACCAGTTCCTGCAGGCGCGTTTCCCCTTCTTCCGCGGCGCCTACCAGGGCTGGAAGAACTCGGTGCGCCACAACCTGTCGCTCAACGAGTGCTTCATCAAGTTGCCCAAGGGCCTCGGGCGGCCCGGCAAGGGCCACTACTGGACCATCGATCCGGCCAGCGAGTTCATGTTCGAGGAGGGCTCGTTCCGCCGGCGACCGCGCGGCTTCCGAAGGAAATGCCAGGCGCTCAAGCCCGTGTACAGCATGGTGAACGGGCTGGGCTTCAACCACCTCCCTGATACCTACGGCTTCCAGGGCTCCGGGGGTCTGTCGTGCGCGCCCAACAGCCTGGCGCTGGAGGGCGGCTTGGGCATGATGAATGGCCACTTAGGGGGCAACGTGGACGGCATGGCTTTGCCTAGCCACTCGGTGCCACACCTGCCCTCCAACGGCGGGCACTCATACATGGGCGGCTGCGGCGGTTCCGCGGCCGGGGAGTACCCGCACCACGACAGTTCCGTGCCCGCTTCCCCGCTGCTGCCAGCCGGCGCCGGCGGAGTCATGGAGCCCCATGCGGTTTACTCCACCACCGCAGCAGCCTGGCCGCCTGCGGCCTCCGCAGCTCTCAACAGCGGGGCCTCTTACATCAAGCAACAGCCCCTGTCCCCTTGCAACCCGGCAGCCAATCCCTTGTCTGGCAGCATCTCCACGCACTCCCTGGACCAGCCGTACCTGCACCAAAACAGTCACAACGGGCCAGCAGAACTGCAAGGTGAGTACCGACCCCTGACCTTTGACAGCCGCTGTGAACCAATCTAGGTCCTAGAACATTAGCAACAACTCTGAGGGGAGGCAACAGCCCACTAGGCCTTTGGTCATCACTCCCCCCTCTCAGAGTAGTGTAGTTTTGATACCCCGGGTTTAGGTTGGTTGAGTTTCGGTTCTGACTGCCTCAAGGCTGGCCAGGTAGGCCCCATTCTCACCAAAAAAAGATTAAGACCAGAGACTCTTAAGTCCTTGACCATGTGGGTTCCTTCACATGCAGTAGCAAAGGCTCTCTGTGTCTCGTCAGGGGCCTAGTCCTGGCCAGCAGGCCCACCTTTCTGATAGTTCTCATGCAAGGAATCTGTGGCAGGCAAGAACGGAAGAGTTAGGCCCAAAGCAAGAGTTAGGCCCAAAGCGGCCTGGGCCCAGCCCTGAGAAGCTCAGTCCAGGCCCTTCAGGGAACCTGGTTTGGGAGTTCAGGGGGGCATTTCGTGTAGATACAAGCTAGCCCTGTGTGATGACCAGGCCTGGAATCTGAGTCCCAAGTACCAACGGTCTTTGTCTTTCAGGATCCAGGTTTCAAGGTCCCTCAGGGCTCACCCCACTGAAGAAAAAGATAGCCACCAGCACAGCTACTCTTAGCCTTTCATGGGTGACCTTCTTCAGGCTACCCATGGTTCTGGAAGGAGAAGTGGGTAAAGGGCCGCCATAAATAAGTTATCAGGAGGCAGAACAGAGGCTTAGAGGTGGTGGGCCCTTGGGCCACCTCGCTGCAGGGTCCCCACCCACCCCGCTTTTTCCAAGTTGAAGTCCAGTTTCCACCCACCCTGGGCACTGCCTGTCCTTCTGGGTTGGACATGACTGAACCTTGCTCTGGGCTCTGAGTCTTGTTGACCCCACATCAGGCCTTTCACTCCGGGAAGTGGCATCCGCAGAGCTCTCAGCCTCCCAGGCCCTGGGCATCCGAAGCCTTAACTACTTAGGCACCGGAGGAGCCCTTTGCCAGGCCCGGCTGGAGAGGCCCAGGCAGTTGAAGCAGGACTTCTAGCCAGTGTTCTAGCATAGGTTGTGGGATGCACCGAGGGTTTTGCACCCCCTCCCCCCAAGGCCAGAAAGTGCTGAGAAGAGGAGCCCAGTGCTGAGCAGGGCTGAGCTGCCTGCTGCCCCCAAGGTCCTCTGGGTGTTGCACCCTGTAAGCTGATGTTTTGCCCCCCCCCCCCCCGTGTCACCTCCATCTACAGGCATCCCTCGGTATCACTCACAGTCGCCCAGCATGTGTGACAGAAAGGAGTTTGTCTTCTCTTTCAATGCCATGGCTTCTTCCTCAATGCACTCCGCTGGTGGAGGATCCTACTATCACCAGCAGGTCACCTACCAAGATATCAAGCCCTGTGTGATGTGATGTGTGAGGTGAGGCCTCGGGCCCTCCTGCCCAACCTGGCCAGCCCGGGGACCAGGAGCCCACCGCCACAAACTGCTTTTCTATGGAGGTATAATGTCAGCAGGAGAAGCGGGCCCACCCTCTTCCCTAAAGGATTATTTGTAAAGAAACCCCAACAGAGACTTGGGCGGTGTGGTGGCGACACCACCCCGCTCCATCACCAATTTCTAAAAACAAAACAAAACAAAAACAAAAACCGGTGGCTGCGGGGCCAGATCGGACTGCCGCTGTCAGCAAATAAATGCTTATTTTCAACCCCATGGAAGTGGGCCATGAAGGTGCTGTGTCGGGGAAGCCAGCTAAAGAATTCTGCCCAGGTCTGCCGCCCCTCCCACACCAAGGGACAGGTTTTTAGAAGCACGTGAGCAGTCCTTAGCAAACGCTTTTATTTTTGGTTGAGTATTTATCTTCTAATTGTTAATGTTTTGAAAGAATGTCTTGAAATGCACAGGTTCCCCCTCCGCCATCTTTTGCCTTCCTGGGGGGAGGTGGGGAGGAAGGAACCAGGTGTGGTGTCCCCTCTCCTGACCAAGGTCTCCTGGAGCACTCACAGGTGGCTCTTTATGGGAATGACAGGGATACCTGGAGCCGCTGTCTGTCTTTTTAAAAAAAGAAGACAGTGGCCGAGAAGCTGCCCAGCCTCCGGCTCTTCCGTTTTCTTCTTCTCCCGCGTCTTTCACTTTGTTTGGAGTAGCATTTTGACTTCTTCCGTGGGTGTTCTTCTGTGTCCCAGTGTCTACTGTAACTCTCTGAAAGGATGCGGGGCCCAGGGGCTGCAGTTCAGGCGCTCCGATGCCGTCCGTAGACAGGCTCCGCCTGTAATTTATTCTGCTTTATTTCCCTAACCAGAACACCGCTGTGTAGCTCTGCCCTCTCAGTATTAATGGTGTGACTTGGTTGGCAATATTTGCCGTGTAGAGTTGTTTGTTTTGTTGTTGTTGTTTAGCTCTCCATTGTAAATTTGAAACAAAGACCAATCCGTGTAAAAACAAACTTCCGTATGTTTTATATAAATATATATAACATGAACGACTGTTCCCCTTTTTAGTACTTCGGCCGCAGAGGTGCGGCGTCTGTGACACACATTTTAAACCTCCTTCTGCACTGTATAAAAGGACAATCCGAGGGTATGCTTTTTTGTGTATTTTTTCCTACAAAAAGAACAAAAATAAAAAGTGTAACATTTGTACACGGCCTCTGAAACGCTTGTTACTAGACATAAACGCGAGTGGCTGGTCTATTGGGGTGGGGTGGGGTTTAGGAGACCAATTCATTGTCATCCCAGGAACTTCAGCTCTCTGGAAAAGAAAATTATAAATCTAGGTGAATCTGAACACCGCCCCCCCCCCCCAACTAGCCCTCTTTTTCATCCTTTCATTTCACACTGCAGTAAAATCTGGGTAGGGATAACTTTTTCTTTGCTTCTGTTTTTTGAAGATGAATCCTCTGTCCCTCTAAATGTCATTTCTTAGTTTAAGGAAATAATCAAACGTTTATAGAAAAATTGTAGTCCTTTATTCCTGGGGAAAAGCAAGCGAGCGCGCGGGCGCACACACACCAAGTCGTTACACACATTTGTGTGATTTTTCCGCCACTGAACTCAGTGTGCCGTTCATCCCAGGCGCGCCTGGACCTGGCTTGCATTCTGTTGTTGATAATGAAGCCACTTAGAGCTTTGTTTGTCTTGTTTGTTTTTACTTATTTTTCGTACTTATTTTTTTAATTGCCTGATCCACCCCACCCCCAGTGGACTCCTCTAAAACCAGCCAGGAAGGGATAGTCTGCGGGTTCCCAGGGCTACGCCCACGTTCCCGCCCCTAACATAAGTTCCCTTTTAAATCGTATTTTTCCCTCTCTTCTGGAGACAACAGCTAAGCCCCGTCTCCCCGGACCACCGCCTCCATCACCAGCCTCCCACCTAGGAAAACAAACAGAATAAGCCCGGTTGTCGGAGCCGCGGTCCTGACCCACCGCAGTGTCTGCGCACGGTGGGGTCGCGCCTCAGAACCTGTTTCTTCTCAGACTTGACATTCTGGGTGGGAGGGTAATTTCTCCGGTGCTCTGTTACATCAAAATTATCAATAAACTCGTCCGGGCAATTAATGTCCCCAACCAACAGCTGTCTATAAAACCCAGATAAAGACGACAGGGAAAGGCCTGAGCTGGGGCGCCTGCAGCGTCGGGCGGGGGCTGCGGCCTCGCCGCTCTCCGGGGGACTGCGGCCTGGAGCGGGTTCGAAGCCAGGGGTCGGCTCTGCCCGCCGCAGGCGAGGCCTCCCCCCACCCGGGGGTTGGAAAGCAGGTCCAGGGAAAAGCCCTCAAGTGAGCCCTATGGTCCTGGAGCAGACTGCGCCCCAGGGAGGACGAGAGAAGCCCCGAGGCGGCTCCGGGTGCTGCGGCTTCTGCGGCGCGATCGGATGCGTGTCCGGCGGCGGAGGCGGCGCGAACTCCGGCTTCCGGCTCATCACCAGGCCCCTGTGCGGGTTTCGCGGGATTTTCCAGCTCCCCCACATCAGGACCAGCTGGGTGGAAGACTACCCGTGCAGAAGCGCCCAGGGCCCCGGCGGATGGAGCCTGGCCTCTGCCTCTCGCCTGCTGGGCTGGCGGAGGGTGAGAGGGAAAGTTGATGGCCCCCCTCGGGAAGCCCCAGCCTAGAAGTGTGGGACTCCGGGCAGGCCTAGAAGGGCCGCCTTCGGCCGGCGAGACCGCCCAGCAGTAGCCCGGGGGCTCCCGCAGCCTCTGTGATGACAGCGCTGGGGTTTCTCAAGGCCTCGGTTTGCCTTCAGATCACGCAAGCAGTGTGGTGGGAAGCGCTCGACGTGGGGCCCAAGAAATCATCGGGGCACGTGCAAGTCGCAGTCTCAAACTCAGCGCAGGGGCAAGAAATTGTGGCTGCGTCTTAGGCCGCTAACTGAGCTTGAGTTAGTTATCTAGATCTAAGCGCCCTGCTAGACTCTGTCCCGACGCCCGAAGCACCTAGCCAGGGTCTAGAGGGCAACGCTGTGAAGTTCTGGCCTGTGGAGATGCATTCTTCAAACTATTGTCCATTCTGGGTGGTCCTTTCTCTTTGGGGTTGAAGGTTCTCCGGGCAGGGGAGGCTCCCTGCCTGGCAGGCACTCACCAGCAACTGTCTTCCAAGGAGGGAGTGGAAATACTGACCCAAAATTCTTACCCTGAGGCCACCTGCTATTGTGCAAACCAATGCAGCTCTCTTTGAATTCCCCTTCTCTGACAATCTTGTTCCAGTGAGAGGGAGCAGCGGCGCTCAGGAGGAAGGGGACACATTTTCCTGGCACCTGGAAGGGAGTGGTGGCCTTCTGACCTCTGGTATTTCTCACCCTAGGGATAAGGGACGTGTATGTGCACCAACCCTCCCTTCTCCAGGGGCCTCCTTTTGGGGGCTTCCTGTAGTGTCCAGGCTGGGGATAGCTAAACAGCAGGTTTGGGCCTGAGCCCGCCACACACCCTACCAATATATTCTGCTTATGGGTCCCAGGTGGGGAGAAGGGAGGGTCACTTCACTTCTGCTGAACACATGGGGGGGGGCTGTCCGCCCTAGCTGGTCCTTTGTTCTCTGGGGGAGGGACTTGAGAGCCCCCACTTCTTGGCAGGGGTCCTGGTAAGGGCTGAAGTGTGAGCTGAACCTGAGTCCTCTCAACCACAGGCGACTTCGCTGAGGTGGCTGGTCTGGTCTCTGCTGCCCTCTCCTGCTCACCCTGGCTGCAGTGGCAGCCTGGGAGAACTGGGTGCCGGCAACCGGTGGCATTTGGGAGACACTGGGTCGGCAGCTCTCTGGGGGCGGGGGCGGAGGGCACCACATTCCATCCTCACAACATCCCTCAGGTGGCTGTCACCACCCCACCCAGGTATGGAAACCAAACTCAGACAGACTGGCAGATGAAGGTGTTTAAGAGGATGTGGGGCTGAGGCTCAAACCCCCAGACTCTCTGACCCCAAAGCTCACGGCCTGCTTTCCTAGATAGCCCATTCTCAGTGGAGAGGCCGATGATGAAGAGGGATCCCTGACCCAGTCCGGCCTTCCCACCGAGCCACCACCAAGAGCTCCAAGCTCCCAAGCTCCAGGTCAGACTGGGTCAGACTATGGACTCCGAACTCCCTCCCAGAGTCACAGAAACTGCCATTTCCAATTCCCCCCAGGGTTCCCTGCCTCCTCCCCTTCCCTCAACAGTTTGGTACAGTGGAAATCAATGTCAAGCAAAAGCTGTCTCTGGACCAGAGAAGCTGCGGGCGGCAGGTCGTGGCTGCCTGATTCTGTTTCTCAGATGTGGGTTCTGGGTGAGGAGAGGAGGGAGGGGCCTTCGTTCCTGCAAGTCCAGGTGGGGCCGCTGCCAGTCGCTGGATTCTGGGATATTGCAGAGATGAGCGGAGGGATCATGGGCCTTTTTTCCTGTCTACATTTACACACGCACACACACACACACACACACACACACACACAGCCTTATTCTTCTCTCCTTCCCTCTCTACTCTTTCTGTGCAAAGTGCTGTAGCCAGGCTCTCACTCTTAGGACGGCATCTACCATAGATCTCTACCCTCACCCTTATAATATTTTCTGGTGTCCTCTGACAGCCCAAGGAGGAACAGGATCCATGTGAAACGACAGGACAGGTGAAGAGTGACCACAGCTGTTCAGTTCACCAATTCTGAATGCCTACCAGGGCCACACTGAGCACCCGTGGATGCCTGCCATCAGATTCATCCACAGTGGCCAGGCTGGCACAGCCCAGCTAGTGTCAGCTGATGGACTCCTGTCCACAGAAGAGGCTCACTTGAGGAGAGCCTGGTGAGGAGGCGGGATTACTAAGGAGGGGCTGCAGGTGTGCTCTGCTCAGAGCAAGTGTTGGGGCCTGCCGCTGTGGATCCCCTGAGGGGATGACAGTGGGGGAGGGGCAGCCTGAACAGAATTAATGTTACCCCTACTGAACCCAACCATAGTGCCTGCAAGCCCTTTCAGTGGGCCATTTGCCTGGCCAGGGCACTCAGCACTGCTAGGATCCAACCTCTAGCATAGTTCTGGTGTTCGGTGCCCTTATGGTGACAAAGGAGTGCTACGGCGTTGGGGGTTGGGGGAAAAGGGACCATGTGCCAAACCTCGATGAGCATCTTATTAAAACTAGTGACATCATGCCAGGGAGGCAGGGCCCTGTGTTCCTTGACTGTCCAAGTCATGGCCACTTGGAAGAATGCCAGGTTCTTAGATGTCCCTGAAAAAGGACATCTTGTCTGTCTTTGGAATGTGTCCTGAAAGCAAGTTCTAGATGGGCATATGATGGCTCTGGGTTTCTGTGAGACAGGTCCCGGTTCTCACTGGACCCCCAGTACCAGTTCCAGTTGCTTGGGGCAGAGAGCTAGGCTTGTGGGAAGGCAGGCAGCAAGTGGTCCACCGTGGTAAACTAAGCCCCGGGAGGGCACAGCAGCAGCTGGCAAGGGGCAGGGAGTACATCAGGCCACACTTCGTGGTGTCTCTCCAGGGAGAGAGCTCAAAGTTGGGGACCTCTTGAAAGAAGGGAACCTGGGACACAACAGGAGAAGCACTGAGCCTACCCTCGGATTGTTGCTTCTGGCTATTTCTCACGAGGAGACAGCGCCACCTGCTGTCCATTTCTCACAGTTCCTGTTAGAAGGACGGAAAACGGGTTTCCTGAGCCAGCAAGCATTTGTGCCCAGATGAGTGGACCCTCTTTCAGACCCTATGACCTCAGTTTATGGGAGGTGGACTGTTTCCGTTGGAAATTGAACTAATTATCTTTTTTCTAGTTACAGAAACAATAGGGCTTTAGGAAAATGAACTTCAGAAAAGTGGACGGTTAAGTGACTTCCTGTCCCATCTAGGCAGCTTTGCTGGCCCCAGAACACATGCCCTGCACATAGGGCTCCCTCTCTCCCCAGAAGCTGATAATGGACACTGGGGATCCCAGCCACTGGGTGGAGTTCCAGACCTCACTCTGCTCTTCCTAACTTTGTTTTCTTCCCTCCTGTGGTGCTGTGTCTCCTAAGAGTTAACTGATGAACTGAGGCACAGAGAGGCTGAGCCCTGGCCTGAGGTCACACAGCTAGAACATGCTGCGAACCCCACCCCACCCTCCCGGTGGTGTGTGGCTCTGACTTCGAATTCTTCAACCACTAAATGTTCTCTGTGTTCTGACAAGCTGCTGCGGCTTCCGGTTGGCTCTGAGCTCTGCCCTGGGGACAGCCTTTTTCCATTCAGCGCGGCCAGGCTCCAGGGCTCTGGCCTCTAGCCTGAGACCCTTCTCTGGAAAGCTGCTCCTGATGGTGGGTTTGTTGGACGTGCAGGTGGGAGTGATGTCAGACTTACCCATAGCTCAGCACCTCAAGTCTAGTGCTTACAGCTTCCAACTACCAAAGTATGGAGCATCCACACCACACAGACACGAGTCAGCTCCTCTTTCAACCTTTGTGATTTATGGCCCTGGGAAATAAAGGGCTCCATTCACAGCAGCAAGGAGGCAAGACTTCAGCTCCTTACTTCAATCTGCTTGTCTGAAAGGTTCTGTGGCTGTCCCCCGGAAAAACCTTGGGTGACCCAGATTCTCTAGAGGGCTCGGCAACACGGGAGGGATCCGCAAGAGCTCCAGAGACCCTGGGACCTGTACTGTGGCCACAGGATCACGAGAGGGGCAGAGTCCACAGCCTAGGGGCGAGAGAGTTGACCTGGTAATGCAAGACGCGCCCAGCACAGTGGGCGACCCTGACACCCAGGCCACAGACCCAAGTCCTTGTTTCTTCTGTTGCAGGAAGACCTGTGTCAGCTCACAGGGGAGGGGTGATTTTCTCTCCTGCCAAGTGGCCCTGCCTTGACCCTGCTCACTGGGGGTAAAGAGCGACTTGGCTCAGCTCCTAGGACCTCAGCTGCCTGAGGGACCTGCAGCTGCAGTGGTGGTGAGGGTTAGGATAAATCTGTCTACCCTATGAATTGCCACTTTTCAGAGGAAATATTGATCTATACTCTAATACATGATTTATGGGTGCCTGTCATCATCTGTGACAGAGTGTGAAACTACACAATTGATGACGTAGGAAGCAAACAC
This sequence comes from Pachyuromys duprasi, assembly GCA_028658305.1. Taxonomy (NCBI): domain Eukaryota; kingdom Metazoa; phylum Chordata; class Mammalia; order Rodentia; family Muridae; genus Pachyuromys; species Pachyuromys duprasi. The sequence continues at coordinate 55,776,238 of CM053744.1, forward strand.
TTGCCCCAAGTTTAATGGCCAAGAACTGTTAAGTCATGAAGTGCCTCAGTGGAACCAACTCCTCATGGCTCCTCCCCCTAGCTCAGGATACCTTCTGAAATGGCACGCCATCTTTGCAAGTGCTGGGTGGCTGATCCGCTCGATGGGGCAGCTCAGCATCGTCACTGCATGGGGCTGGTCTCCAGATGACAAGCCAAACATTGTGTGACTTTAGTCAGATTTGCGGAATGGCTTCTGGTGGGGAGGCCTAGACATTGCACCAAACTCCAAGCTCCCTCGGCACTTCCGGTTCTTGGGAGAATGAAGAGAGGGCCTTTCCCCCAACCCAGGGAAAGGGAGTTCAGAGTGTAAGCAAGGTCAAAGGGCCAGTACCCACTAAGGAGGGCTGAGGACCACAGGTTGGGTGTCACCCACACATCAGTCCTTATATGTGGGTCTACTTTGCAGATATACTTTGCAGAAAGGATTTGGTGCTTTAAAATCTGAAGCGATTTATGGTTGGAGGAGGCAGTCTCTATGAGATTGAGGCCAGTCTGGTCTACTGAATGAGTTCCAGGACAGCCAGGGCAGGACAAAAAAACAAAAACAAAAAACAAAACAAAATCCAAAAATAAATACATAATACAACTGATGTTCTCTTTGTCTTATGGTATGTGTTCTATCTGGAGTGCTAGTCACGGGGCCCGAGTAAAGGTATATGAACACAGCTGCCTCCTTGATTGGGAGCTGGGGCTGTGAGAACAGCAGGTGTCTGGGACCCAGGGAAGGTGGCATCAGGCTCAGAGTTCTGACATTGGGTGGGGGTGGGGTGGGGGGAATAACAGCAGACCCAGGACTAAAAGGCAAGCCTGTGTCTTGGCCCCCTCTACAAAGACAGAAAACTGCATCTCAGGCCACAAAAGACCATTAGGCCTAGGCTTTTAAATGTGTATTTTCACGGGTTTAGCCATCCAGAATGCTAGAATGGACTGTGTTTGTTAGGGTGTCTGATGGACAGACATGCCTCCCCTAATGTGACAGCTAATTTTACATCAACTTGACACAAACTGGAGTTACTTTGGAAGCGGAACCTCAATTGAGGAAATGTCCCCACTAGATTAGCTTGTTTTTCTTGATTGATGGCTGACAGGGGGAGCAGCTCACTGTGGGTGGTTCCATCCCTAGGTTGGAAGTCCTGGTTTCTACAACCAAGCAGGCATAGGGAGCAATGAGCAGCTCTCCAGTCTCTGTACCATGACTTGCATCCCTGTCCTGCCTTTCTTCAATGACAGACTGTGATAAGGAAGTATGAAACAAATTAAAGCCTTTCTTCCCCAACTTGCTTAGGCCAGTGGTGTTTTATTAAAGCCCCGAGACATGTAAACCAACCCCGAGGCTCAGCAGCGTCTTCTCTGTCATTCTTCCTTTCAACCCATCTCTCCTCACGATGACCACTGCTGCTCTGGCCTCTCCCCTGGGGCATCCTAGCTCCTGTATGAAGTGTAACTTCACCATGACTGGCTGCAGGTCAGGAGGGGATGCCAGTAGCAGCACCTAGAACTGGGAACCTTGTACTCAAACCTCATCTCCAAACCAGGGCCTAGAATCCTACCTAGAAGCCAGTGTGAGGAAGGCCACTGCCTATGGCTCCTCAGCCAGCCCACTTCATTCTCTTTACACATTCGTGTGTGTGTGTGTGTGTGTGTGTGTGTGCGCGCGCACGCATGTAGGAGACCAGAGGTCAGCCTCTGCTGCCCTCCACTCTTGTAGGGGGCAACTCCTGAGCATTTGCTTGCAAGGTTCCCGGAGGAGCTTCTACTAGGATCCTGCTGGCCATGTTGGAACTGAGGAGTCTCTGCAGATCTGGAACAGCCTTCTATTCACCTACAGGAGCGAGTGCACCTGCCATGTGTACACCACCCACGGAGGCCAGGTCCCTACAGCTGCGAGCTTTGTGGTGAGAACTGAACTCAGGTCTTCTGGAGGGGCAGTAAGGGCTCTTGAGGGCTGAGCCACCTCTCTGGCCCCTGCTGTTAGATTCTAAAGCCTAGTTATAATGGATGCTGGGGAGCCACTGGTTTGTATCTTCCTGAGTTAACTGGCTTCTTGTCACTGTGAAGATGCCCAGCTTCAGGTATCAGGCTGTCACAGAGGAAGCTGAAGCTCTGCTCTCACTGGGTTAGCCAGGACACAGGGCAATCACACACAGGAAGAGGCCAGTGTTGGCTAGTTTTAGGTCAATTTGACACAGGTTAGTTATCAGAAGGGAGGGAACCTTCACTGAGAAAATGCCTCCAGTAAGACTGGGCTGTAGGCAAACCTGTAGAACATTTCCTTAGCGATTACTGTGGGAGGGTCCAGACTACCTTGGGTGTGCTCATCCCTGGGCCGCAAGCAGCACCCCTCCAAGGCCTCTGCATCAGCTCCTGCCTCCAGGTTCCTGCCCTGAGTTCCTGTCCTCACTGCTGCTGCTGAACAGTTAAATGGAAATGTGGTGAAATAAACCCTTTCCTCCCCACACTGCTTAGATCTTTGCCTCCCCCGAGGGCTGGGATTACAGGCATAGACCACTGCTCCTGGACTGGTGTTTCATGACATCAAGAGTAGCCGTAGGACAGCCATGACCCAGCCCTAGGGACCCATTTCTTCCAAAGAGCTGCCCTCCTGCCCAAGCCTCTAACACTGGTGAAGCCAGATATCAGATACCATGTGGGTGGAAAACATGGAAGGGCCCGAAATCCTGTAGCAACACTTACAGACTTACTGTCTCTTCACCATGTCGGCACCTGACAAAAGCTTTGTTTTTCCTATGTGTGCCATACAATCACAGCGGCAAAGAATGCAATGGCTGTCATCTGTGGCCCCCCAGCCACGTGGAGAACCAGCCCTTACCGGTATCCCCAGAGAGGTTATGCCCTGTCGCACTGACCCGGGCTTAGACTGCGAGCACATGGGCTTCAGTGTTAGACCACTTTACAGAAACACACAAGCGGCTCAGGTTGTATGTCAACATTTGGATTATTCTGGCCATAGTGACAGGAGGCCCACGCCATCTGGGTGACGTGAGTGCTCACTTGACTGGAGTCAGGCTTGGCTGACTCCTGGGTGAGGGTCACCTCCCCATTTCCCAGCTCTGACGGACAGCTCACATAACATGGATTTCCTAAATTGTTCATGCCCTGCTGGTCTGCAGCAGGAGGGAACAGACTGCTCCCTGCTGCTAACCTGAAGCCGCTGTCCCCCTGGGAACACCAATGTAAGAACAGACACAAAGGGCAGGAGAGGACCTGAATGCAGGCAGAACCCTGACAAAAGCAGGGCGGGGTGATGGGGTGGCCAGTGGCTGTACTGGGGAGGACTGAGAGGGAGGGCCTGGCCAGAGACCGGGGCAGCTCGAGGCCTGCTTCCTATGTCCAATGCCTGTGATCACTTGGAAGAGGCAGTTACGGAACTAGCCGTTTTCTAAGGCTGGGTTACTGTAGAAAGACATGTCACAAGTTTTGTTTTCTGTTTCTTTAATAGCTGAGCAAGGCCTCCCTTCTGGGACAAAGGACAACGTTAATGGACACTGTGGAAGACCCACTGGTAAAATAAGAAACTTTTTAGGCATGTGTATTTGCACAGAATAAACTCTCCACCTAAATGCTTCTTTCGACTCTTCCCCTAGGATGAATGGCAGGAGTGCTCCCGGGAGGAGCAGCAGCCACCACCTTCCTCTCATCCTCACCTGAGGGACAATGACGTCCTGAGCCTGTTGAGTTGTAACTGTGCAGCCTGGGTAGACATGATCACGCACGTGCACAACACAGGGTTCCAGGAAGAGAACTTGAGGTCTGTGTTCTCTGCACTCGGAATCCCCTCCCCATTCCAGTTCTGCTGGGCTGGGGGGTCTCCAATGGTCACAAGGCTCTGCCACCTGCTCTTGATCTCCCGATCCCTGCCAGGGACTCTTCTCTGCAGGCCTCTGTTCGCTGTCTTCTGCATCCTAAAATCAGGCCTCCTTTCTCTACCCCCTTGTCCCTGCTGCTTTGTCCCTAAACCTTCTGCACTCAGAGCACTGCATGGACTTCACGAGAACCAGAACTGGAATGGGTCAGAGCTCGCGGCAGCCTGAGTGTCGTAATTGTTGCTGCCATCCCTGCTCATTGAAAGTACAGCCTCTTCCCAGGAAGAACAGAGCCGATGCCTCACACAGCAGCAGGTTATCAATGGCAAACCATCACGTGCCAGAGACATCCAAACATCGGAGCGGGCATGACGCTTCCACTCGGGGCTACTAACCAGGTCACGTCTCCCTCTGTTGTCCCAGTGCCACCGTCAGGACATTGGCACCCAGATGTAGGCCCTGCAGGAGAGAGACAGCCTGCTGGGCAGCAGCCGCGTCTGCGTATTGTAGAATGGCCCTGTGCTGTGGTCCCTGCCAGGTAAGCCTCAGGGGTGTTGCCCCCAGCTCCTGGAGGGTTCTCTTTAGCTCACGCACACGAGCATTGAGGGGCAGGTTTCCCACACACACAGTGGCGGCTAGTTGTGGGTCCACCCTCTGCAGGGAGCTAGAGGACCCTCCCCGGGAACCTGCTTGTGACTGTGGTACATCCTGGGGCCTCCTGACAGAGCTTGGAGCTGGGTGCCGGCTGCCAGGCTCAGCTTGAAGAGTGACATCCTTCCCAGCCCGCCTCTCTCGCTCACGGAGGCTCCTGAGCACTGGAATTTTCGTAAGCATATCACAGCTGACCTGAAAGAGAAAGCAGCGTCAGTTGGTTTGGGATGTCCTGGAGGTAGTCTCAACCAGGCCATGCCCACACACTCCAGGAAGTCTGCCAGTGCAGCACGGCACATGCGCAGAAGGATGCTGAAGGGTCCAGATCAGTGTCTGGGAGGTTAGAATCTACTGCGTGCTCAACTTTATTTTGTGGTGCTGGGGTGAAGCGCAGCACCTCACACAGGCTAGGCAAGGATTCTACCATTGGGCTACGACAGCCCAGTCATTTCTTTTTATTTTGAGACAAGGTCTCATCATATTGTCCAGGCTTGTCTGAATACCAAACTTAACATCCTCCTGCCTCAGCACCGAGAGTGCCATTACAATAAAACACCTGGCCTGGATTCTACTGCTTAACAGAAAGCCATCAACCTGCAGCTCTGACCCTGTACCAGCCTAAATGAAATCCCAACATTCTGGAGTTGACCAGATTGGCCCTCCATATGCCACAGTGATGGTGGAACGGGCCTCTATCTTCCTGGAGGCCCAGGAAGTAGAAACAGCTGGGACTCCAGAAGAGGCTTCTGTAGTTACTGTCATTAACATGGGCCACAGAGGACAATCCCCTGCCTACCTCAGGAGAGTGCTGGCTTTTGCTGTGCCTGTGACAATCCTTCACATGCCCAGGAGCACCTCTGGGGCCACCCTGAGGCTGGCCCTACGCACACAGCTGGGCTGGGCTGACACTGAGTATGACTCAGGTAGCACCCTCTAGCAAAGGGTCGCCAAGCTGCTAAAGGAACAGCTTGCTGAGCTCGGTGCCAGCCCTTGAGGAGCTGCACAGGCCACCAACATCCCAGCAGCCTGTAGAGATAGTGGAAGCCAGATCACCATGGGGAGCCATGTGCCTTTGAGGATGAGCTGGGTGCCTGATCCCTGTGTGCAAACACAGCTGGCAACCTGAGGATCACCAGGACCAGGGCACTATCAGCAGCCAGCCTGTGGCGCACTGCCTGCCCTGAGCTGGCAGGCTCAGCCTCAGCAACTGCCTGCGCCAGGCCAGGACCTGCTTGGACCTTTCTGATACTTCTCATCCATCAGAGACAATCTTCTCCTTTCATTGGGGGCCACAGAGCTGGTGGACAAGCAGAACTGAGAGACCATGGCTCTATGGCAGGGTTTCTACAGCGCACACACCAGGCTGGCACTCAAGCTGAGGTTGCTTTCCTAACGAAGCCAAGCGGCTCAGGAGCCGCCATGATGGCATCTCCTGATGCTCAGGGTACTGTGCAGTCAGGCATCACTCCTCTCTGGAGCAGCCTGTTTTGAGTAGAGAGTGATGTCGCCCAGCATGGCTTGGCCCACTTCTTCACAATTCCCAGCCCCACTGGCTCTGGCATTTCCCATCTGCTCACGTGAGTGCTTGCGGCCTAAGCTCTATGGGGCTGCCAAGGCTGACAGGGGGCCTGTTTTTCCTAGCTGGCAGTTAGAGATGGTCATTATGGTCTGTCGATGTGCCACACGAAATAAAAACTCTACTTGCTAATCAAACAAACAAAAAATAACATTTTTCAAGTTCTGTAACTAATCCTATCCTCCAAAAATTATAATGTGGATTTGATTTTTACATGTCAATCACCTACAAGTTTCTAATTCTTTATGGGGGCTGGCAGTATAGGCTTGTAATCCTGGCTACCTGAGGAGCTAGGCAGTGAACAATGCCTCCAACATAAACAAACAACATAAAAACAACAAAGGCCTGGGAGAGCTCAGTGGCAGAGTGTGTGCCCAACATCACAGGGCTCTGCCTCCAACCCTCAGAACTGAACAACCGACAAAAATCAAAGTCCTGCAGCTTCGGTGGCACATACCCCATGGAATGACACCCGAGGCTGACCTCTGGCTTCCACACCTGCACAAACATGAACACACGCACACTGGAAAACACCGGTAAAGGAGCCACAGCGCAATGACGCTTCCATCACTGCGCTCTAGGGAGACTCTAGGCCTCAGCTTGAAGATGTGACTCCACCATCCCATTTCCACACAATGCTGATGTCCAGCCACAAAGGACAGTGGACAGGGGTAGGAACGGCCACAGTGATGACCCACCTTGGCCCACATGATCCCTGTTGGCTTTGGGCGCGCACAGCCTGTGGCAAGGACCCTGGTGGGGGTGATGATGTAGTCAACAGTGAGGTCGTGGTCCTCCAGAAGAGTCTCAGGGATGTCAACGACCTGGACAGGGTGAGAAGCTGACAGTCAGGTTGTAGCGGGGCCCAGCGGGAACTGAGCAAGTGGACAGATGATCTTCATCGGGGCAGCAATCAGCACTTTTCACAGCAGGTGAGGAGCAGGTGGCTCCTGGAGCGGCTGGCAGGGGCACCGACGACACATCTGCAGCACGCACCTGGCAGTCATGGACAATAGTGACGACTGGTGTCCCCTTGTGCACAGCTCCCATGGACACCATCATGGCGTATTCAAGATCGGCATAGCCTTCTCCCTTTCCAATCCGCCAACCTAAGAGAAAAGGTGTGTGGGGGAGCACAGCAGAAGTGGGGTCCTGTCAGGCCTCTGTGGAAAGGACGGATCCCAGTGTTCCTGCTGTCTGCAGGAGCCCACAGTGGCCCTGGAATATGAGCCCACAGAGCCAAACACTGAAAGTGCACAACAAGGAATGACCAATCTCGCACAGTGAAGCGCAGTGACGGGCCATGCTCCGTGTTCTGAAATCAAAACCCAGAAGCCGCAGAAGGTCAGTGTGTGAAGACAGAAGGGGGCTCTGACTCGAAGGGCAGGTGTTCCATCTGCCCGAAACGCCAGATGCAGCGGGGATGCTGGGCGCAGTGGCTTGAGGCCACAGGCCTATGCAGGCAGAAGCACAAAGGACAGTGACGGCCTTCAGCTCCCAGCGTGCACCTGGGCTCTCCTCGCCTGGAATTTGGGTGCCACCACAGCCCAGCCCAGGAGGAAGCATGCCACCAAGGTACCTCCCTTAGGG
>CM053744.1:55784019-55836852 GCA_028658305.1 Pachyuromys duprasi
CCGTGTTCTGAAATCAAAACCCAGAAGCCGCAGAAGGTCAGTGTGTGAAGACAGAAGGGGGCTCTGACTCGAAGGGCAGGTGTTCCATCTGCCCGAAACGCCAGATGCAGCGGGGATGCTGGGCGCAGTGGCTTGAGGCCACAGGCCCATGCAGGCAGAAGCACAAAGGACAGTGATGGCCTTCGGCTCCCAGCGTGCACCTGGGCTCTCCTCGCCTGGAATCTGGGTGCCACCACAGCCCAGCCCAGGAGGAAGCATGCCACCAAGGTACCTCCCTTAGGGTACTCAGATCTGTCTGAGCTCCTGACAGGCAGAAATGTGCATGCGAAGGAATGAGTGGAAGAAATGGGCAGCAGGGGCCAACAGCATGGCCGCATACTCAGGCCAGGGGTGAGCAGAGAGGGCAGTAAAGGGCAGGCAGGAGGCCCTGCACCAGCGCATCCCAGCCTTCCTAACGCCACGACCCTTTAATACACACCCTCATATTGTGGTCACCCCCAACCATACAATTATTTTTGCTGCTACTTTGTAACTGCAATTTTGCTACTGTAAATATCTGATTCACAGGATATCTGATATGTGATCTCTGTGAAAGGGTCATCCATCCCCACACGAGTTATGACCCACAGGCTGAGAACCACTGACCCACACAGAGGCACACATGCATGTCCTGTGGGGATGAGGAAGGAGGTGGACGTGGGCAGGAACCTGAGGGAGGAAGACTGTGAGTCCGAGGTCAGCAACATTGTCTATGCAGCAACACTGTCTTTAAAAACCAAAACTAAAGGCAGGGAGAGATCATGGCTCGCTGTCAGCCTGCTAAAAGTTCATGCTGGGTAATTCCAACCATGGGCTGGCCTCCGTGCATGCTGTGAGGGTGTTCCAGGCTGCCTTGGTTGAGCTGTGAGACCCAGACACTATTTTACAGCACTTAGCACGAGATGTGATCTGACTAAACAGGACAAAGCCTTTGGAGGAGACTGGCAAGGGGAGAACGCACAGGACAGGAATGTCTGGACAGCTTGTCTCTAGCTTACCTTTCTCAGACACAGCAACAGATCCCACTACAACTAAATCCACAAGCACACTGGCATCCAGGCCCACAGGGACGCTGAAGTTTCGCACGCCCTGTGGAGGGAGGTGAAGGCTGAGCTCACGGCCTCAGAGCGGCTGGAGCAGGTGTGGCTCTCACACCACTCTACCAGAGGCAGTGCCCTGGACAGCCAGTTCCAGGGCCAATCTAAAGGCGAGTCTCCCACAGTTCCTATCCCGGGGCGATGACCAGAGGAATGGAGCACACAGACTCACAGAGCACTAAGGCTCAGAGAGCACCAGAGGCAAAGAGGTGGGAGCCACACACAGGAAGGGCAGATCCAGGTCGGCCACGGGAGCTTCAGGCTCCTCAAAGCACAGGGACACCAGGATGCATGCTGGAAACGAGGCCACAGGAGGCTGTGCACTGTAAGCTGGACACCCTTGGCACCCTTCACTCGGGCACTCCTGCTCCTGGAAATGTACCTCCAGTATGCCCACTTGTCCTGACCATCAGAAGCCTGTACAGGAAGTATGAAGTGACCGCATCTGTGTAGCAGGTTGGAGACCTGGTAAGGTCAGGGTGGGTCTGCCTGGAGCACAGCACAAGGCATGCCCAAAGCACACACTGTGCTGGAGCCTAGTACCATTCCTCTCAGTGGCCTTGGAAGCAGGCTCCTCCCTGCCTGAGCTGAGCTCAGGACAGACCACCACCCTGTCTCTGAGTACTCTGTACAGGGGCCTGGGGCTGACTAGAACTGTGATTTCTCTTGCTCTTTGTCCTTTTTAAATTCTTCTTTCAATCTCTTCCCACTTTCTTCAGTGCTGGGGTGGAATCCGGGGCCTCAGTGCTGTGGAAGGGCTTTAGTGAGCTGCAGTCCATCGTTTCAGAACAAAGGTTCTGAGGTGCAGCCTTGCTGTAAGGCCACAGCAGGTTTGGACTGGCAATCTTCCCACAGCAGCTTGCCCAGTAGCTGGTCTCAGGAGTGCACCACCAAATCCAGCGCTCCCTACTGGCTCCGCTGCGTGCGCAGATTTTACCTTTACAGCAGACTGTACATATTTCTGTAAGCTGTAGCCAAGACTATTTTTTTTAATAAGAAAAATCATGAGAAAATAATAAATAATTCAACCTTTACATATAGACTTAAAGGAAAATCCCTTTAGAAGGAGTAAGTGAAATGACATGGGGTTTGTGGTTCTTTAAAAAGCTGCCAAAAGTAAGATGCAAACGCTGGTTCTCTAACACCTGAGTGTGTTTACAGATCAGCTTAGTTGGACTCTGAAGTGTCTGATGACAAGCAATCATGCTCCTGTCAGCAGGACAACAATTGGCAAGGGCTTCCCAGCCTGCTCTGCAAAGAGGGCCCAACCCTGCTTCAGCAAGCATAGGTGCAAAGCACAAAACCTACCACAAGAGGGCGCCAGAGGACCGGGTGCTGGGTCTCAGCCAGCTCTTGAATGAGCATTTCTAACCGGCCAAACCATTCAGGTGATTTACTGGGAGGACAGAGCTGCTGATTATGCTAAGGTCGCTCTGAGTAAACTCCACAGCTCTATCTTACAGTAGGGGGACTCAGGAAGATGCCCCCCCGCCCCGCCCCCAGGACAGGGCTCCCAGCACTCACTTGGGAGGTGGCACATTTCCTCAGTATGTCTTTGGTGGCTCCAGGGGGTGGTGTGATCTTGTTGAACAGTCCCGTCCTCAGTCGCGGGGTTGGGACCAGCAGTGTCTTTTTGCTCTTTGGGGGAGAAGGCAGTCATTCAATTACACAGCGGGAGCGTGTTCTCCCACTGCGGAGGAAAGGGGATCTCCGCTAAGGGACGTGAGCACACCCTGCTGCTTCTCCTCATGCCCGGTTCCCCGAGGGCCACTGGGGGAGAGTCCATCCCCTGTACACCCACACACACATATGCAACAGCTCCCCACTGCTCCCTGACATCCTCACTGCTGTGTGGATGTTATTTTAATTCAAACACCGTTCACTGCCTGGGGGAATGAGGCCGACACAGCTGTGCTTTCAGAAACCCTCCCAGGGTCTCCGGGGCCAAGCACTGCTCAGCTTAGAGACGGAGTATGGGCCCCAAATCACTGCCCTCCCTGTGTGCATGACGGCCGTATGATCTTCCTCACCGGACCATGTGGAAGGAGTCCTGCCCAGCTGAGGCTTCTACCTGTACCGTGAAGCAGTCACTGCGCAGCCGCTGGCAGTCCCGGGCTGGTCTCCAGAGCCCTCTGTGCTCCTGGGTGCCAGCGGCAGCACCAGCAGGTGAGGTTCGGCAGAGCTATGCCAGTCACCACTTTCCGTTAACCATGGCAAGCGACAATACCTTTATGGCTCTGCCTTTATTCAGTTTGTCCGCTGTGGGTATTATAATTGCTTAAGAACTATGAGCATTAAAATGCACACCCGGTTCCCTTCTCACACTGACTGTACCCGAGAGGTCAATGCTGAGGGGTGCTCTCTTTTCTTTCAGAAGTGGCCCACACATTTATGCCCAGACTCTGCTGTATTTGGGAGACAAAGTATCAGATTTCTAACTGGGGACTTCTTTGTTTCAAGGAGTTAGAACATTGGCAATGTAGTGAAGAAATGGCCTGTTGTGAGTAGTAGTCATAGCACAGTCCACCCAGGCACACTGCATGTACTTGGTGGTCCCCTGGAAGTTGAGCCTTCAGGAATGAGGGCAGCTTGGAAAAGTGGAGTTACCTGCAGCGCCAGGAACCGGACACCTTCCAGGGGCTTATCAGGGTCCACCTTTATTTCCTGTGTCCCAGCAAAGACATCCAGGTCTCTGATGCTTTGGCAAGCCAGGTAAGAGCCCTAGTTAGGCAAAGACAGTGCTGCACTCACCTCCAGCACGAGGAAGCGGGCATTTCTCTGAGGAGCATCGGGATTGACTTTAACGGTTCTGGCCACACTGAAAGCGTGCAGCTGTGGGAAACGCTCCGCAGCACGAGAAGCGCCCTGTGTAAACGTGACCACATGTCACCTCGAAGACATGGGCCAAGCAAGGCCGAGGCTTCACAGCCCAGCATCCACCCAGATAGAGAAGCCCAGATTCTCCCAGTGAGACAGAAAGAGCACAGGGTGGAAAGGGGCTCACCCAGAACTCAGTTTTTACTGAAAGGACACTCTAAAAAGAGCACAAGTCCCAAGTGCAGAGTCTGAGGGATTTCCACAGGAGAAAGGAGTCCCTGTAGGCATCGCTCAGGCAAGGAGGCCTAGGGGCCTCCTTTGTCTGCTTGACTCACTCCAGAGACCATGAGCTGATCCGATGCTTCCCACGCCCCTTTCCCTGAACTCCATGTCCATCTGTCTCCACAAAGCAGAACAACTAAAACTACAGGGAGGGATGGTCTCCAGGGGACCCTGTGGTGCTGCTGGGTTCTAGGCCCACCAGGCTTTGGTATATCTTCACAAAGCACTTCAGATTTTTTTCAAAAACACTAAAGCAAAGGCCACAAACTATGTTTGCTGCTGCTACACCCCATCTCTGTCTGTCTGTCTAGGAGACAGGGCCTCATGTAGCCCAGCCAGGCCTCCAAGTCACAACACAGGTGTGGATGACCTTAAACTTACCACCCTCCTGCCTCCCAGTGCTGAGGCAGCCAGCACCTGGCTTACACTGCGTCTTTCGGGCACACTATTTTCCATGTGAACTATCAGTAATAGTCATCTTGGGTTGACTTCTCTTTTGAACAGTTAGGAAACTGAAGCACAGAGCCAGTTGGGTCACAGTGCTGGGCTTCCCTCTGGGGCCTCCACAGCACTTCCATAGTGGCTGAGGGAGTTGAGCTCTGTCAAAAGCTCTGGAAGCAGCCACAGCGCAACCCTTCCACTCCCACAGAGAGACTGCGGCCCATTGGGTAATGGAGTAGGATGTGTCAAAACACACAACCCTTCAGGCCCTCCTGACTCCGCCTCTGCTCACTGTGCCCCCAGAATCAGTCCCACCAGAAAGCAGTGGAGCTGCCACTGACTTCACTCCCCCCAGGAATAGCCTGATCCCTTTCTCAGAGCCCGAGAACACTTCTGTACCTTAAAGTTAGGAATCCTGTGATGAACGGGTCGGGGAAAGTCAGCTAAATCATGGGATTCCATGTAGTCCCAAATTCGTTCTCGGATGCTTTGCTTGGAGACACCTGTGACAACCAAGGACCATGACTTGCTGATGAAACGCAATCCTACAATGCGTGTGGCCACATGAACACCTGCTCTTGTGACACCGTTGTGACCAGCTTAAGGTGTGGTGTCTGTTTTAAGGGCTACGAAAATACCAGTTTTCCCTCAAGCTTCCTCGCCAATTGAGAGGAGCACTCATGCTCCAGCCTTCATTTCTGCTAGGAAACCAGCAGACTGTAAACACAGCCGTGAATTCCTGTTCTGCTCTCTGCAAGAACAGGGGCTTCTGCACCCTGCTCACTCAGCAAGCACTCTCCTCATGAGCTACACACCTTTTTGAGCCAGGGTGTCACTATTGCTCGGATGGGACCTGAACCTGAAGTGCTCTTCCTTCAGACTCCAAGTGAGGAGTGAGTGCCACGAGGTTTGGCTAGAAGGTGGTCTCTTAATTATTTAGTGGCGCACGGGGTCAAAGTTGGGGCTCTAAGTGTGCTAAGTAAGCATCCTACCACTGAGCCACGTCCCCAAACTGCCCTTGTAAATTGTTAAACCTCACAAATGATTAGCAAGCCTGCCGTGTGGAAAGTTCATTTGTCTTTGTTATGTTTGGCCGGGGAATGGTGGTGACAGCGTTTTATCCCAGCACTTGCAGAGTTCGAGGCCAGCCTGGTCTACAGAGTTCCAAGACAGCCTAGGGCTACACAGAGAAACCCTGACTCGAAGAAAACAAGATTTATTTATTACGTATGTGCACCGCCAGCAACTGCGGGGTGACGCATGCAGGTGCCTATAGAGGTCAGATGCCGGAGGGCACGGGGACCCTTCCCTTGGAATTGAGCTTTGAACCATCTCTTATGCTTGCTGGGACTGAACTCCGGTCCTCGGCAAGAGCAACAAGCGCTCTTAACCGCTGAGCTCACTCCAGCCCCAACTTTTGAATCCTTTGTAAGTTTCGTGGCATGAGAGCGTCTGCACCGACGGAGCCCACTGCCCGACAAACGGATGCTTTGCAAACTTTCGCGGCTGCTGCCTGTGCTTCCTACTTGTTTAAAACGCTTTGCAGCGCGGGACAGGGAACACGCTGGGCGAGAGTGCTCCACGCTGAGCGGCACCCCAGCCCTAGCTGATTCTCCCTCCCGGCTGTCGGTCTTGCCATCACGGCCTTGACGAGCTGAACCGTGTCCTCCCCACGCCGCACTCACACCACGGGGACTACTGCGCCATCCTAGCCTCGGTTTCCCCCACTGGCCCTCTGTGCTCCTCACCCGCCAGGGCCTCCATGGCCAACACGTCACCGCGCGACGCCTTCGTAGAGCATCCCGGCGCGCTCAGTGACGTCAGACGCCTGCGCTTCGAACTGCGCCTGTGCACTGGACCTAGGTGGGCGTGGGCAGACGCATGCGCAGGTGATGCTGTGGGCGGGGTCCTTGTAACTGGCGGCTTGGGGTTCCCAGCGGTAGCGGATCCGAGGTCGCCGCTGGAGCCGCTTTAGAACGCGGATGCCACGGACTTCCTGGGGACACATACACAACACACATGCATTTGTCATATATATAGCATATAGGGCGGACAAGATGGCTCAGAGGGTAAGGGCTATTGCTGCCGAGGCTGACAACTTGAGTTCGATCCTCAGGACCCACAGGGTGGAAGGAGAAAAATGACTCCACTCTCTAAAGTTGTCTTCTGCTCTCCACAAGCCGTCCTGTGTCATGAATATATACACCCACATCACACACACACACACAAATACATAAGGCATGCTATAACATATACAAAGATGTATACAAAGACGTATACATTGTCTTGTACGTACATTTGTAGAAACATCGCTTGAAATTCAAGGTTAACAAAGAAACCCGTAGATAGGAGGGGATCTGAGACTGGGGACACCAGCTCACCTTCCTGTGTCTCAGAACAAAGAATTGTATGGGGGACGTGTGTGTGTGTGTGTGTGTGCGTGTGTGTGTGTGTGTGTGTGTGCGCGCGCCCGCACGTATCCTCCTACGGGTAGTGCAGGTGGAGTCGGGCAGCCTCAGGCTCTTGCTATTTTTTTGGCCACTATACCTGCTGGCTTTCTGCTGTGAGTTCAACGGTGGCAATAAAGAAATCGGCAAGAAGTGGAGGTGCCTTAGAGGGAGACCAACGCTGCTCCGTGTTTGTGTGAAATCACTCTACTGTGTGTTTGGAGCATCTGAATTGGCTAGGGATGTACAAGTCTGTGGTGGTCGCCCAGTCCCTACCCACCCCCGCCTCTGAAGGCTTCTGTTGTGCGTTTGTCTTGCAGCTTACCTTTCTTTGCACCTTGAAGAAACACGGCTTCCCGAACTGCTTCCTCCCTGTGAAAGGTGGCCTCCAGGCTGCCATCTTCATCCATTCTCCAGCTGGTCAGAGTTTGTTAGCACTCTGCCCTTCCTGCCCACTAATCCGAGTCTCACGATGCAGCCCTGGCTGGCCTGTAGCTCACCATGTAGACCAGGTTAGCCTTGAAATCACAGACCCACTTGTCTCTGCTTCTCGAGTGCTGAGATCAAGGACGTGCACAGCCACACCTGGCAGGAGTCAGTTTTTATTGGTTATTGATTTTTTTTGACATTTTAGGTCCATAGCAAAAGCCACAGAGTTTCCATATGCTCCTTGTCATATGGAAGCCAAGCCTTTCCCATTGTCAACACCTCATGGTCACATGATCAGGCCACATAGTCACCTCACTGTCGCCCTGGTGCACAGCATTCCTGGTGGGGTGAGACAGTTTCCTGTGAAAGATGGAAGTCGGGGGAAGGGACAGTATTTCAGGAATGGGAAATGCGATCAAAATGAGAATGGAGGAGAGCAAAATTAAATTTGGATCCAGCAGAGATGTGTTCTGGCTGAGAGCTGAAGGGGTGTGTGGACACTGGGATGAGTCAGGGCCTCACCATTAAGAAGCCAAAACATCACAGCTAGAAGGTACACAGTGGGGCTCAGGCAGGGCCAGGGGCCAGGGGAGCAGAAAGTCGGGAGGGGGAGGGGAAAGTGGTGGAGGTAAGAGACTGGTAGACTAAGGGGCATCACCATGCAGGCTGGCAGATGGCAGGGGGAACGTCTAGGGATCTTTGTGATGCTTCAGGATTCCTGGGCTTGCCGAAGTGTACACCTCCCACAGCAGGCTGGGCATGGACGGCTGCTGCCCAGAGCAGAACGCCATGAAGAGCAGAACAAGGAGAGGGGGTGCCCAAGAGGAACATTCTAGCCTATCAGGAGCTGGGCTTGCAGTTAGAATTCCCCTAGACTTAGTGTTTTCTCCTCCTCCTTTCCCTCCCTGCCTCCTTCTCTTCTTCCTCTTCCTTTTTTATTGAGACATGATAGCTCTACGTAGTCCTAGCTGTTCTGGAATTCAGTATGTAGACCAGGCTGAGCTTGAACTCAAGAGATCCATCTGCTTGTGTCTCCCAAGTGCTGGGAGTAAAGTCTTGAGCCATCACACTTGGCTGGTGTTTACTTTTCTGCCCTCCACCTTCACCCCCGTCTTTCTTTCTTCTCCCCTTCTTTCTCCTTCCTTTCCTCCCTTTCTTCTGCCCCTTTAGGTGTTTTGAGACAGGGTCTTACTGTGTCCTATCCTTGAATTTACAATCCTCCTGCCTCAAGAGGGAGCAAGTGCTAGGATTACAGGCCACCATCACCACAACTCAGCTTGCATTTCCTTTCTGCTTTCTCGTGTGTTTGTGGGAGTGGAGCTTCCTGTGTGCATGTGTGATAACGCTGCTGTCGCCCTCAAGGGCCATCCACCTTGTTTTCTGACCCACCCCCAGGAATCCGCCTGTATTCACCTCCCCCAACGATGGATTTCCAACTACACACCACCACTGGCAGATATTTATTTATTTATTTATTTATTTATTTATTTATTTATTTATTTATTTAGGCATGGGTGCTGTTTACAAGACAAACACTTTACAGAGCCCTTACTTCAAATGCTTTCTAACTGGAGCATGTCGCACGAAGGAGGGGATGGTGGTGTCCTATCTGGTGTCCTCCTGTTTCTAAAATTGTCATTGGTGTGGGGATATGTCCTCTGAGAAAGGATTGGGACCTGGGCTGTTGGCCAGCACCCCTGGGTGTAGACACTGGGCTACCTGGCCCTCTCTCATGTTCCTTCTTCCAGGAGCCAGCCCACTCTCCTGAAGACTTCTCAGATTAAGCATGTTCATCCAGAAGTGGGCAGAACACCCCCTCCTGCAGATTTCAACAGTCATGTATTTATTTACGTTGGATTGTGAGACAGGACCTACATGGTAGAAGGAACTTCTGACTCCTGAAAGATGTCCTTTGACCTCAGCACAGTCAACTTGGTACATGTTCCCCTACCCTCAAATAAATAAATGAAAACCATTTTTGATGTTAAAAAAAAGGAAGAGATCCTAACAGCTCAAGGTCTAACCTGCCCTCCCGCCTTCTGATGTGTGTGGCCAGGCAACAGATGCAAGCAGATCCGACCATACTGACTGGTGTGGCTGAGAAATGGAACAGGGTAAGGAGTGTGTGTGTGTGTGTGTGTGTGTGTGTGTGTGTGTGTGTGTGTGTGTGTGTGTGTGTGTGTAGGGGCTAGGTCCTCAATGGAGGCTTCAGAGGAGGTGACTAGGGAGCAGGTACCTGAACTTGATGGACAGCCAAAGGCTCAGCAGGTGCAATGGGACTGAAAACAGTCCCAGCTGAAGCAGGATGAGGATGACCTTGGCTTTGTCACTCCTAAAGGCAAAGAGAATCCTGTGGTACAAGGGGCAGCTTGATCCCCAGGGGTCCACCCTGCCCCTGTTCTACCCAGTCCACCAGCATCTTATTGTCCCCGTGAGGTCCCAGTGTCAATCTCAATGGCCACTTTGAGTCACCAGTCCAAATTGGGGAAGCTGAGTCTGGCTCAGCCTCCAAGCTGGAATTAGCTGGGAATCCTTAATCCAGGGGCTGTAAGTCCCAGACCAAATATCACTTCCACATCATTTTCTCTCCCAGCACCTTTTTCTCTCCTCGCCCCTGGGAAGGCCACATTCCTTTCTGACCTTCCAGTCCGGATCCACAGGAGCCCATTTGCCTGAAGGATGAGTCACAGGGGTTCACAATGTCGTAGCTACTCATGGCTGGAATTTCAGAAAATCTCGGAACAGTGGGAGCAGGACACTAAGAGTTTCTTGATGAAAATTCTCCACTGCTGCTGTGCAGAGACTTTGACTTTCTGTCCTGTTTCCCCTATTTTCAGAGCTATAACGATGTTTTGATTTTGAAATGTTCCTACCTTGCAGAAAAATTGCAAGGCTGCTACAATGGAGGCCCTCAGTTTAAAAGCCACCATTTTGTCACGTTTACGGGGATCCTTCCTTCCTACTCGGGGCACCCGTGTTGGTTAGGGTCGGGTGTCAGATCGGCAGAATCTAGAGTCACTTGGAAGAGGGAACTCTGCAATTGTCTGTGGGGATGATCTTAATGACATCAATTGAGGTGGGAGGACCGAACCATGGGCATCACCATTCCCTGACTGGAGCCCTGGACAGCAGGAAACAGAAAGGAGGAAACAGGAACACTAGCACCCATGGTTTCAGCCCCTGTTCCCTCTTCCACTGTGGCAAGTGCTGCCTGCCTCCAGCCGCTGCAGCGGCTGCTGGAGCTGCTGGAAACTGAGGAACTGTGAGCCGCAATTGCCTTTGTCAGGGTATTTTAGCCCAGGCTGGAAAACAGGCTAAGATGTCATCATTGAGTATTCACTTGTTCCTCCCTCTCTTCCTCCGCCCTCCCTCTGCTCCTTCCGCCCCTTTCTTCCCTGACTTTCCCCCTTTCTTCCTCCCTCTTCTCCTCCCTCCCTTCTTTTGTAGTGCTGGGATGGGAACAGGGCCTGGCGTACCAGGTAATTGCAATGCTCCATGGCACATCCCTTTTAAAATCTTTAAAACTTGCACAGACTATGACATCAGCCCTAAATATTTTGACATGTGCTTGCTACAGGCGGGACATGTTCTTACCCGAGCACAAGTCCTATCTCACTCAAGAATCTTTACCTGGGGAAGATGCTGTCCAACACGCACTCTGGATTCCCGTTTCCCCAGCCCTGCCCTTTGAGCATTCTAAACTTTCGGCAGCCTAGCATCAAGCACTGTACGTAGCCTTTGGGTTTTTTTAAAACGCCTTTTGAAACTCCCAACTTCACCCCTTCCTTCACCACCTCAACTTCTGGAAAAGTCACTCTCAGCAAAATGGGTTTGAATCCAACAAAGGCTGAGACTTTCGTCCTGAGAAAGGTAATTTCCAGAAGCTGACTCACAAAGGCTCTTTAAAAAGTAGCTCTGAAGCCGGGTGGTGATGGCACATTGCTGAGTTCCAAGCCAGCCTGGTGTACATAGTGAGTTCCAGGACAGCCAGGGCTACACAGAGAAACCCTGTCTCCACAGGTAGGTAGGTAGGTAAGTATGTAGGTAGGTAGGTAGGTAGATAGAAAGGAGCTCTGATGGGTTGTGATGTACACCTTTAATCCCATCATTCTGAAAACAAAAACAAAAGGTGCATCTCTGTGACTTCCAATACAGCCTGGTCTACATGGTAAGACCCTGTCTCCCTGGAGGGCGGTTCTCTGACCATGTCTAGCCCACAGGTCAGTTCCCAAGTAGCCTTTGGGAAACTGGGACTCTTTCACTATCTGGCTCTTAAAATTAAAGGCATCTCCTGGCCCCAAAGGATGCTGAACAAGGAGCTGAGAACAAAGTCTGTTTCTAGCTTATCTGCTTGGTCCATGCTAGGCTGGGAAGGCAGAAGTCTCCAGACCTGGCCTTTCATCCTACATCTCACCAGTCAGCTCTCTGCTCAACTTCCTAGCTCTCCCAAAACACACCGCTGCAGGAACCAGGCAATTTGTTCAGCAACCCGTGGGGTGAATCCAGCCCCCCAGCCAGCCAGGATATGCAGAACCTCCTTGCTGCCCTGGAAATTTCTAGAAGACTCAAAGATGTTTCTGTCTCTCAGTCTTGACACATGGCAACGTTTTGATGAAAGTCTCGAGAACCCCCAGGTTTCTTCCTGGACCCTGGCTTAGGCACAAAAGCAGGGAAGGCAAGTTAAGCGGCTGCTTTCTGACTCAGGCAGAAAATCAGCAGCAAATGGCCTTGCAGGGAAAATTTTTTTAAGAAGAGAAAAAAAGAGGAGATCTGTGTTAGAATGGGATAGGATGAGGTGGTATATTTTGATTGAGCATGTCAATTACACAAACCAAATGGGGCTTTTGCTTGCTGGACTTCTAATACTTTGATAGCTGAACCTTGGTAGTCAGCCTCAGGAGGAGGAAGTGACCAAATAAGGGAATAGACCTTTGAGGACCTTTAGGAATGTAACCTAACAGTTGAGTTGGCCAGAGTCCCTTCATTTGGAAAATGGCTTTTTGTAAGCCAAGGGCCAAGCACAGTCGGCTTACCTTCTTTCTGAGGTTTTGCAGGCTTTTTAATTCTTGCAATGTAAAGCACCGTGACGCCCACAAGGTGTCAGCACCTTCATTAGAACCAAATCCAGGTCTGGCTTTCCCTTAAAAAACTTTTTTTCCGCCGTAGTTCCCCATTTGGTCTCACGATGGCACCATCACCCACGGAGTGCACACACGGCGCCTCCAGGTGATGAAGCCTCGGCGCCTGCAGAGGAAGAAGGGCCCGCGGGAAGTGGGGGAGGCACCTCTCTGCCCCTTTCATCGCTTATTATTTGACGAACATGTAGGCCCCTCTGGAGTCTGATTTGCTTTCGAGCCGTTGACAAGACAAGGAAGAGAAGGCGCAGGCAACAAGCAAGAATGTAGCAACTCTTAGGGCTGAGGCCTCCGCAGGCTGCACTAGCCAGGACACGGTTCCTGCCAAGTCCAGGTGTGAGCGAGGTGTTTCAGAAACCGGAACAAACACCTCTGACCGTGCTCTGCAGAAGGGGGAACCCCAGGTAGAGCGAAGGAACATCCCTGCCACCTCTCTGAGCCTCCCCAAGGTCAATGCATCTGAGAATTAAACCGAAGTTCTTTTTTTTCTTTTCTTTTCTTTTCTTTTCTTTCTTTTTCTTTTTTTTAAGAAGATACTGGTTTAAGCTTGGGCATACCCCGGCAGAAAGTGGCTTTTTGGAATTTAGGTTTCATCGTCCCCCAGTCGTTTGGTTTCTGCCCTGTACTTTGATAAAACTATTTAACACGACACACACAGAGACACAGACACACATCACACAAACACACACACACTCACACACCCCTCATAAAAGCAGAGTAAATAGTGCCCCTTTAGGAAGCTCACGGATTGGGAGTGGGGGTAAGTTCTTGATCAATGAGTGGAATTTTAAGCAAAACCAGGAGGAAAAACTCAATACCGCCTGCCACCCTCATGGGGGAAAAGAACTTTCTGTCATAATCTTTTTTAAGAAACAAAAAGCACGAACGCTTTGGGAAAATAAGGGCTTAGTGGAGCTCTGAGAGTAGGGGAAGGCTTGAACCCTGTCCCGGACCTGCACCCGCAGTGTGCACCCCGGGAAGACTTATTTTGCTGCTTAGAGCGGCAAAGAGAAACACGTAAGAGTCCACAAAAATGTGTTCCCCAAGATACTCAAGGTCAGCGGGCCCTATACCGCTCTTTCCTTTAAATTCAGGTTATCGAATCAAAGCTAACACACACACAAATAATTATTTTGTAGTTTCCATGCTAATTCGTGTGACGGCACTCATGTCGCCTGCTCAGAAAGAGAGCTCGAATCTCTTAATAGCCATTTGCTGAAAAACCTAATGGGGGCTGTGTGTGTGGGGGGGGATGAAACAAAAGTTTTATCTGTCGCTTTCTTCCCTACCCAACCGGACCAACAACTTCCAGAAGGTTCGGCGAGCAAAGAGCCTTTCCGAAGGGATGTCCCAATGCTTCTGGGGAAGCGGGCAAGCAGGGATCCGATGACGACCGGAGGTGTTGAAGGAATAAATAAGCAGTCCACAAATAAACAAACTGTCCCGGGATTCCTAGAGGGAAGGAGAGAGCTTTGAGGTCTGAGAGCTCGGAGTCCCTGTGCATCTCGGCTGGCGACGAAAAACTCCTTCAGTTACCGGGCCCTCTAAGGAGTCCCTGGTTCTCAGCTCACCTTGTCAAAACTCAGCAAACCAAACAGACAGACTGAAATCCAGGCAGTCAATTCACAGGATCCCACAGGGGCTGGCCCCGGAGTGGGGTCCGCGCCGGGCCGGGGAAGCGGGTCGGAGGCCACGCAGTGCCGCGCTCCCCGCGTCTCCAGCCCGCGGTGGAGAGCAGGCCTGGGCTCCCTCCGCCAGGCGGGGACCCCGGACGGGCCTGCGGCTCCCCAGGGCCGGCTGCCTCGTCCCGGCCCTCGGGCAGCGCGGGAGCCGGCTTGCCAAAGCAATCTCAGAGCTGGGGAGAAGGGAGCGCAGCCGGGATGCGTGGCTCGTCCACGCGGGACAGCAAGCGGTGGCTTCGCTGAGCCCCACGGAACGGGCCGGAGGACGCAGGTCCGGCACCCAAGCCCATTGCTCCCGGGTGTCACCTTCCCGATCCCGCTTTCCCACCGAGCCCTGCCTCCCGGCCCGGCCGCGGCTGGGGGGCCAGCAGAGCCGAATTCCACAAGCGGCCTCCTTTGTGGGTTATCCACCACCGCGGCCCGCAGACCCTGCCCGCTCAGGACCCCATTTCAGCGACGCCCCGGTAATTAACGAATCGAACCACTAGCCTCTCCGCTCCTTAATAAGAGAAATTCTTCAGTCCCTTCGCTACTTACAAGGTCTTGGTCAGGGTAGGTCTTCATCAATTCGATTTTTTATATTTCAAACTAAACCTTTTTATTTTGCAAAGGAACGGGTTTTTTTTAACCTTTTATTTATTTTTTTGCTCCGGACACGTGGCCTCGTTAAACAAAATGTGATAATAAAATAAAATTTAATAAGATGTAACTTATTTTTTAAAGTCCTCAAGTTAACTTGAGCAGGGATGGGGTGTGTGTGTGGGGGGAGACCTGGCGAAGAGCGGCTGGGTCTTAGAGCCGACGGGTTCCAGCGCTCCTCGCTCTGATTGGCGGGATCCCTCCCAGAGCTGCCAGATGATTGGCGCAAACTTCCTGGAGGGGGCGCGGCCTGAAGAAAGTAAAAACTCGCTTTGGGCCAGAAGACTTTTGAAACTTTTCCCAATCCCTAAAAGGGACTTTGCTTCTTTTTCCGGGCTTGGCCGGGCAGCCTCTCCGGACCCCCGGCTTGCTCGCGGACGCTGCGCACGGCCTTCCTCGCTGGCGGGGACCCGAGAGCCGCCGTCTCCTCTCCCGGCGCCCGAGAGGGCCGCTGCCGCTCCCCGGTCGCGCGTGGCGTGCTGGCCGCCGGCTCGGGGTTGCCACCCGCGGGGCCGAGAGCGCGCGCGGCCGGAGGGGTGCCGCCCGGGGTGCGCCCTCCAGGATGCTGAGCCGCCCGGTCGGCTGAAGCCGAGCGCCGGCGCCTCCCGCCCGCGCGTGGCCCGCGAGGCCGCCCCGTCCCTCCCCGCTCTCCCGCCCGGGGCCTCGCTCGCCGCCGCGGGCCGCAGTCGGTGCGCGCGCGGGCGGCGGCCGGGCGCCGGGGCCCGCAGCATGCAGGCGCGCTACTCCGTGTCGGACCCCAACGCCCTGGGAGTGGTGCCCTACTTGAGCGAGCAGAACTACTACCGGGCGGCGGGCAGCTACGGGGGCATGGCCAGCCCCATGGGCGTCTACTCCGGCCACCCCGAGCAGTACGGCGCCGGCATGGGCCGCTCCTACGCGCCCTACCACCACCAGCCCGCGGCGCCCAAGGACCTGGTGAAGCCGCCCTACAGCTACATCGCGCTCATCACCATGGCGATCCAGAACGCCCCCGAGAAGAAGATCACCCTGAACGGCATCTACCAGTTCATCATGGACCGCTTCCCCTTCTACCGCGAGAACAAGCAAGGCTGGCAGAACAGCATCCGCCACAACCTGTCGCTCAACGAGTGCTTCGTCAAGGTGCCCCGCGACGACAAGAAGCCCGGCAAGGGCAGCTACTGGACGCTCGACCCGGACTCCTACAACATGTTCGAGAACGGCAGCTTCCTGCGGCGGCGCCGGCGCTTCAAGAAGAAGGACGTGCCCAAGGACAAGGAGGAGCGCGCCCACCTCAAGGAGCCGCCTCCGGCCGCGGCCAAGGGCGCCCCGGCGGGGACCCCGCTGGCTGACGGGCCCAAGGAGGCGGAGAAGAAGGTGGTGGTCAAGAGCGAGGCAGCGTCGCCCGCGCTGCCCGTCATCACCAAGGTGGAGACGCTGAGCCCCGAGGGCGCCGTGCAGGCCAGCCCCCGCAGCGCCGCCTCCACGCCCGCCGGCTCCCCCGACGGCTCGCTGCCCGAGCACCACGCCGCGGCGCCCAACGGGCTGCCGGGCTTCAGCGTGGAGACCATCATGACGCTGCGCACGTCGCCCCCGGGAGGCGAGCTGAGCCCGGCGGCCGCGCGCGCCGCGGGCCTGGTGGTGCCGCCGCTGGCGCTGCCCTACGGCGCGGCGCCGCCCGCCGCTTACGCGCAGCCGTGCGCGCAGGGCCTGGAGGCGGCGGGCCCCGCGGGCTACCAGTGCAGCATGCGAGCCATGAGCTTGTACACCGGGGCCGAGCGGCCCGCGCACGTGTGCGTCCCGCCCGCGCTCGACGACGCCCTGTCGGACCACCCGAGCGGCCCCGGCTCCCCGCTCGGCGCCCTCAACCTCGCGCCGGCGGGCCAGGAGGGCGCGCTGGGGGCCTCGGGCGGCCACCACCACCAGCACCACGGTCACCTCCACCCTCAGGCGCCGCCGCCCGCGCCGCAGCCCCCGCCCGCGCCGCAGCCCGCCGCCCAGGCTACCTCCTGGTACCTGAACCACGGCGGGGACCTGAGCCACCTGCCCGGCCACACGTTCGCGACCCAACAGCAAACTTTCCCCAACGTCCGGGAGATGTTCAACTCGCACCGGCTGGGACTGGATAGCTCGAGCCTCGGGGAGTCCCAGGTGAGCAATGCTGCCAGCTGTCAGCTGCCCTACCGAGCTGCGCCTTCCCTATACCGCCACTCGGCCCCCTACTCCTACGACTGCACCAAGTACTGACGCGTCCAGGTCGCCCCTGCCCCAGGCCCGCCCCACCCCGGCTTCGCCTCCCCGCGGGATCCCTCTATGACGGAGCCGCAGAAAGCGACGGAACGCGCCCCTCTCTCAGACCCGGGAGCAGAGAGCCCCGTGCAACTCGCAGGTAACTTGCCCGCAGCTCGGTTTCTGAGATCCCAGCGAGTCGCTCTCACCGGGACGCAGCCCAGCAAAACGAAATACCGATTTAAAAAAATAAAAAACAAAATAAAAATATCCCCTTCCCCATACCCGGATGCTGCGCTCGCTCCCCTTGGGCCTTCACAGATTAGCTTGTGGACTAAACCCCGCAGGGACCCCTAATGACTTCTGTGGAGACTCCCCACGGGCGCATGAGGTCTCTCCGGAGAACGTGTCTTCTGCAACCTAGTGCGGATTTGTAGCCAGGCTGTTTTGTTGGTGCCCAGAGCCTTTAATATAATATTTAAAGTTGTGTCCACTGGATAAGGTTTCGTCTTGCCCAACAGTTTCTGCCAAATTGAATTCAAGAAACCTATGTGGGTTTTCTCCCCACAGTACCGTGATTAGTAGATTCCCCCCCCCCCAATTGTAGGTCTTTTACGAAAACAAGAAAATAATTATTTATTTTTTTGTTGTTGATTGACGAGGTCAAGTATCTGATACTTTTATTTTAGGAAGTAGATGGCTTTGTACAGTAGACGCCATCCGGAGTATTCCTAAAAGACACGAAAAGACTTTTAAAAATTCAACTTCATCTGTGTTTGTTTTATGTGGTCTCAGTGTTGTATTTACCTTAAAATAAACCCATGTTGTTTTTCTGCCCAAAGTTCGGACAGTGTCTTTGTGTTCTTGAATTAAAAGAAAAAAAAAGTTGTAGTAAACCTACTTGTGATTACTTTTATGGTCAGGTGGCCTGGTTCGTGGACACATGTACGTGTTGTGTGGTGTCACAGAACAGTAGAGCCCTCGTTTGTTCGGTAATAGAAAGGGGCTCTTGATTTGTTGAAATATCTCATGCTGGGATTTTTCTCTTAAGGCAATAGGAGAAACTCTTCTCCCCACACACATGGCCAGGGTTGCCTGGGGCCATAGAGCTGCCTCTGAACAAAACGTGCTTTGCTTTGAGGGATGCACAAAACTATTGCCAATTGTCAAAACAAAATGGTGTCACTCCATCCCGATGTCCAGCTGTCCTCTGTTTAGGGGAGAGACAGAAAGAACAAATGGTTGGTGGTGCAAGCAACTAGCTAACCTACACTCAGCCCGGGGCCGAGCGAGTCCAATGCTCCTTCCATTTCCTTAAATGCGGACTTCTTGTCCCTGTTAGTGTTTGAGTCAGGCCAGCAAAAAACCAAAGAGGTTTGGTGTTTGGTATTTAGCGGCTGGCTTTGGGATCACATAAGAAGTGAATTTCAGTCTAATTTGTTTCCCAATTTGGGCTTCAAATATTTACTGCTGTAGTACAATGAGAGACCCCAGTGCCCCTCCAAAGCGTGATATTTTAGCGCCGAAATGGATCTGGTTTTCAGCGCACTTAATAACAGCGAGATTTTCCCCCTGATTTTGTTATCTTATTTCTTAAAAAAAAGAGGAAAAGAAAAGCAAAAGGAAGGAACGAACCTTGCTGACTGTGGGGCTGCTGCCTGTCTTACCTCTCTGCTTGGAGGCGCTCAGCACAGGTCCCATCCCGCCGCCGGTAACCTACACCTGTACTGTGCTCAGGGAAGTTCTTTCTGCACAGAATGTGTTGGCCAGGGGTTACAGGTCGTCTGCTTGGCTCGGTGGTGGCCACTGTAACACACGTGTTGTGTCATTGTTAGAGGCGCAGGTTTTGTATCGATGCTGTTTTGAAATAGAATTAGGGGAAGTTTGAATCCTAATAATTCTCCCCATATGTGTAAGACAGTCTTTCAACTGGCAGTGCCAGACGGTGGCCCATGCTTCCTTCCTTCGCTTTCACAAAGTGGGGAAACTGAGGGCTTGCTCAGGGTGTGGTGGAGGGGCCCAGACCAGGTATACCCTTGGTTCCTGAGCCAGATAGCTTAGGGAGGGTTCAGGAGATCTCTGGTCCCTCCCTATACTGGTTTCATTTTGCTCTCTTGAAATCACTTGCCCTGGGAGAAGTGGCCTGCCTCCCAGCTGGCCGCTGCTCTCCTTCCCCAGGTGTTTCAGGGGTCTTCTTGAAAGCTTCTCCTCATCTTAAAATCCCGAACTTGTGCCTTGTGACCAACCCAGGGAAAGAAAGGAGGTTGGGGGTGGGAGCTTCTTAAAGCCAACTCTTCCAGAAGAGCAGGCAGGCTCAGGTCGCTAGAGAAAAGCCAACCCCTACCCCACTCCCCAGCTGGCTCTAAGCAAGTCTTTCCTTTTCCAGGAACACAGGTTTGTGTTGCAAGCCCTCCACCCACCCACCCGCCCCACACCAGGCCTCCTGGAGCAGCAGTGTGGAAAATAGGGGCCTGGGAAATGTTGGTCTGGGGTGTCACTTCCACAGAGTGGTCAAGGAGAAGGGTAGGTGCCAGAAGGCTGGGTTTCTAAGGTTTGCACTGAGCTCACATGCTCACACCCCAGCTTGGCCCAGCCTTCAGGCCACTCCAGATAAACTAGGAAGCGCCCCCTGACCCCACCCCACAATGTTGCCAGTAGCAAGGAGGGCATGGTGGGGCCACAATATTGGGGTCTTAACCGTCACTCAGAGCTGGGTACTCCTTGCATTAAACTTCTTTGGGGATACAGGTGGTTCTTGATTCACTGCCCTTCACTGGTCTTCCTTAGGCCGCTCTGCCCCCTGGCAAGTCCAGGACATTCCAGGAAAGGGAGGCACAGAGTTCTGAGGTGGAAGGCCTGGAGTGCCTACCGAAGGCTGGCCAACTCGCTGCCGGGGTGATTCAGCTGTCCACCAAAGAGCAGCCTTGTCTGACAACCACGACCCAAGGAGAGACACTGCTGGGCTGGGCAGATCGCAAAGAAATGGCAGATTTAAAAACAAACAAACAAACAAAAAAACGAAAGCAAGCCCAGCAACCAACGCTGGCAGAAACCTTCATGGGACCCAAGTGCCAGCTGGCCTTAACCATGTGCAGTGACCAAACAGTGACCAGTTTGGTCAGATGTAGGTCTGCAGAGAGCCCTCCATGCCTCACACTCCCAACCCAGAGGCTGCGGCTGGAAGGAGCTCTACCATTGGCGTCTCCCGCTCCAGTTAAACCATCACACCTACACAGACGTCAGGAGCTGCCTGCCCAGACCGCTCCCCAAACCAGCTTGGATCTGCAGCGACAGTCCTTCCTCACTCTCTGGCTCAGGCATCTGTCAAAGCAAATGAAAGACATTGACAGTGACTTTGGTCCAGAGAGTATCTGACTCGGACTTCAACTGCTCCATCTGGAGGAATGAACCACTGTCAGCTGGGCATCCATAGAGATCCCGCAAATGACCGTCACTCTCACCTCTCTGACTGAGCTAAATGAAGATCAAAAGTTAGAAGGAGATGAAAATGGAAGGCCCTGCTTGTCTCATATACTCTTCCAGGGTCCTCCCCCTACCCACCCCTGGATGTGGGAAAAGGCTGGTGAACTACACTTCACATTGTAGAGAAGAGTTTTCCATGCGCTGCTGACTGGTGTTGTCTCCTTCGTCCTTGTTCCCACTCCCAAATCCAAAATGGGGGCGGGAATCTCTGACTCCCTTGTAAACCGAAACAGGTAAGTGTGAATAAAGACACGGAGAAAGTGCCTCACGCTTTGTACCAAGACCAGTGTCTTGAGAAGGCGCTAGGATCTCCCAGCCTGCACGGCTCCCTCCCCAAAACTGCTGCATCCTTACAGGACCTCCGGCCACTCTACACTCCCGGAGAGCTGTGCCTGAAGATGGGTCAGTGGGTGGCTCGGCGAGGATGGAGACATCTAAAAGTCCGATTTCCGATTCAGGCTGGGTCAGTGCCACAGAGTGCCATCTCCTCGCTCCGCTCCAAGGGCCATCCAGCGCCAAATATTTGGAATGCTTTCCCAAACTTCGAGAAGCATTCCCTACCCGCCTTTCTCGCCTGCCCTCCACTGCCAAGGCGTTTGAAATGTTTTCTTTTTTGACACAGGCACGCAAGGAAGGGGGTAGCATGCTTCCAGGGTATTTAGGAGGCTGGCAGCCACCAGCCCTCACTGGGGACAGTGTCTGGGAAGTTGCCACCTTTAACTCACCGCGTTAGCCTTCCTACTTTCCAACATCCCTGCCCGGCAGGGATGACAGCGGAAAGATGTGCCATAGGTTTTGATCCACTGCAGAGCTTGTCTTTTGGGATGCTGTTGTCTAAAGTGTGGGAATTCATCCTGGGGCTGTGTGTGTAGAGCCATAGTGGAGGGAGGGGCAGGGACAGAGGTGCAAGCTCCCAGCTGACAGAGAGGTAGGGTCCTGTCATGGAGAACGCTCCTGTGTTTGGGGATCCCAGTCTTCGGCCACTGTGGAGGTTATGGCCTTCCAGCCCAGACTCTGCTGTTCCCCAGGCACTCTGCTCCCAGGGGGTCTGTCTGCTGTTGAAGTCTCAGCACCATTCCAGGCCCCTCCCATTCCCTTAGGCTTTGGGACCAGTTTCTTAGGTGATATTTCTTAGGCGTTGGAAGTAGAGTTTTAATGGACAGGGGTGCAGTTTCAACTCAACAGCACTCTGTTAGCTCTCTCAGATAAGGATTCTGCTATCTTGGCTATCTGGATGGCTTTGGGTGGGGTAGTGGACGTGCCCTGGGGCCTCCTTGGGAGCCTTCCCATCCTTTCTGGGAACAAGGTGCTCTATAAATAAGTATGTCATTTGGAAAACCCTGCTCCACTCTCTGGGCCCCACTTAGCATCAGCTGAGTAGACCCAGCTGCCCTGCCCCCAGCACACCCGCTAGGGGAAGCAGACTGTGACCCGCTCTTTTCAAAAGGGGAGGAGAAAAAGCCTTCTGGGTTTGTTAGTGAGGGTCTGGGGGTACCCCAGAGGCCCCCAACGCTGGGGCAGCGCACTTCTCCAATCCCTCCTCTCTCTCCCCTTCCGCTCCCCAGAGGACATCTGAGCATTCAGTCCCCACTGGATCCATCTTTGAGGATTTGTGGCGTCAAATTCCCGTTCTGCCGGTTACCCAAGTGGCAGTAGCTGGGGCGTGCTCTGTGACTTAGCCTCAGTTTCGTGTTCTGTGGAATGAGTGGATCCTTCAGGCTCGTCTTTCACAGCTGCCGGGAGGGTCCAGAGGGGAAGCTCTTTCCACAGGGTTGCTGAGTACCATACAGAGTGGCTGTTGTAATATGATTTTTGTCCCTGGCTTCGGAACAGGTCACCGTGGGAGAACTGAGACAGGTTGACTAACTGGTGCCTCAGTTTCTTGGTCTGAAAAATTAAAATAACTGTTTCACCTTTATTTGTGTGTGTGTTGTGTGTGTGTGTGTTACTGAGAATTGAATCCAGGATTTCTCACATGCTGGCGAGTGTCACATAACTGAGCTACAACCCCTTTCCTTAAAAACAAAGTTACTATTTTATTATCCTGCCCCTGGAGCTGGAGTTACAGGTGGTTGTGACCAACCCCGTGTGGGTGCTGAGAGCCAGACTCCTCCAGGACAGTAAGTGCTCTAACCAGTAACCCATCTTTCCAGCCCTTCCTTTTTGAGACAGGATTTCATGTAGCTTAGGTTGACCTCAAAGTCACTAGGTAGCTGAAAATGGCTTTCAACTTTTTATCGTCTTGCTTCTTAGACGCTGGGGTCACTGGCTTGGCTGCCATGCCTAATTTATGTGGGCTTCCTGAAAGCTAGGCAGACACTCTACCAACTTCGTGATACCCAACTTGCTATGAACTCACTGTGCAGCTCAGACAGGCCTTGAACTTGGGATCATCCTGCCTAAGCCTCCTGATGGCCCAAGGCTGCTTCTTAAGAATTGCTGTGGGAATGAAATTATTTAATACAGACACTTCACACAGTGGTGCCCAATTTTCTTTAGTAAAGATGCTTCGTCCACAGTGGTTTTTTTTGGGGGGGGGGGTTCTTTGTAGACCAGGCTGTCCTCAAGATTTGCCTGACTCTGCTAACACTGGAATTAAAGCCGTGCGCCCCCGCCCCCGTCCGTGTCCATAGCGGCTTTAATGAGTCATTAAGGTGACTGGTCCAAGTCCTTACCCCGAAACAGTACACTGAGTGAAATCAGAGGCCCAGCGCGCTGTCAACTGAAAAGAACTGCAGACCCTGGGAGGATGATACAGATGGGCCTGGGTGTGCCTGGGGGCGCTGGCTCTCACTGGGTGCTGGGTTTTTTATTTGGGGGGGGGACTGTCTCCTCCCCATAACCTCCGGGGCAGGGCACATCCACTTTGTCCCAGCAATGAGAATGTGGCTGTCAGTCCTCATCCCACGCAGAAACCGCTGCCGGTTCTGCTCCCAGGCGTCTGGAGCATGGGGTTCTCCTGGGAGGGAGGTGGCTGTCTCCCAACTGACTGTCCAGCCCAGTACATAGAGCGGGGCGTGTGTGTGTGTGTGTGTGTGTGTGTGTGTGTGTGTGTGTGTGTGTGCGTGTAGTGTTTGAATGCTTAAGGAACCTGGTCGGAACCCCTTCTCCTCAACACGCACACCTCCCAGGCTCCCCTACCCAGCCAGGCTGGCGTTCAGAGGACAGAGCTTCCGCACGAGGGCGCATCCGCTCCTACACTCCGGGACTCCAGGCCTTTGGGCGGCAGTCCCCGGAAAGGCCGGACAGCGCCCCTGTGCGAGAATCGCTCCAGAGCTCGCCTACCGGGTCTAAGGCTGCCTGTGTCACCTGAGAGCCCAGGCTGCAGACCGCGTCCGGAGCCGGGCACTGTCGGCCCCGCGCCTCTGAACTGCGGGTGTGATTCCGCCGGAGCGGTTCTACACTTTCTCGGGTTTACTGTCCGTGCCCCGCCCACCTGCCGGGCGTGTCTCCGCGGGCGACCGGCCCACGCCTAAAGTGGGCGGTGTTTATTGCGCAGAGTCAAGCTCAGATTTGCGTAAGGGTTTGGCAGAGACGCTCGGGACAACGCAGCGGGGTGTGCCTTTCGGGAGGGTCGAGGGTGCGTGCTGGACTTGGGGGTCTTGGAGAGCTCTGGGATTGGCGGGGGCTGCGGAAGTGAGGGAGGTAATTGCACGGTGACACTGGCTTATCTGTGGGTCTGGGTCTGTTAAAGGGGGCGCAGAAGCGAGGGAATGGGTTGCAAAGGTGAGGTTGCTCACACTCGCCCTTCACCCCAGAATTACAGAGTGTTCTGGTGAAAGCCGAGGTTCTGAGAGAAACACACTCGGAACCTCTTGGCACCAACTTTAACTACGGGACACAACGGCGTGGGGCGGTAGCTAGGGCTGCCTGATGGACTCGGGTTAGATATGCTGGAGTCACAGAGGGAAATGGAGAATGGAGTTTCACCAGGAGCGAAACTTCCATTTTCTATTTCCTTACTTGCTTCCCTGCGGTGGTGGGATGTTGGGATGCTGGGATGCTAGGACATCAATACCACAAAGGCTGTATCTGGATCATCATCCCTCTTCTCCACATTCAGAGGCCATCTATGTACTAGCCCCTGGTCCAGGCCTGGTACCCTCCCTCATCAGCGCTCAGTGGGTGGCAGAACGCTGTTTCTTTACCAACCTGCACCCCCAGACACTTCCCTCTTTGGCAAGGTGCTCAGGGGACAGCTACTAACCGACATCTTCAGTTTCCACTTCCTTTCAAAGAACACTCGCAGGCAGACATAAAAAAAAAAAAAAAAAGAGCCTGGTCACGCAAGCCCAACCTGCGTCCTTAACCCCACTGGAGGGGAGCCACTTGGAGAGATGCCTCCTTTGGAAGGAGCATCATCCAGGAGTTTGGATTCAGAGCTTGACGTGGCTGAATGTAAGACGAGCCTCTGGCGTGGGGGCTGCTTAAGCACCCCCGGTGAGTGGGTGGGGGGCCAGCATGCAGGCTTCACAAATGCTTAATGTAATCACCAGCCAGCTGTGCACACTTGTAAAGCTGTTGTAACCCCCTCCTTGTTATAAACAGGAAAGCACAGAGTATGGAGCTAAAGACCCACATTCACGAACACCAGCTTCCCGCCAGCTGCCGCCCCTCCCCCTTTGTGGTGTGCCTTGCTAGCAACCTTAGCCAGACCAGAAAGACCTTGTAACCTTCTCCCCACTTTCCAGGAAGAGTTGCTTTGCAATCTTTAGTGCAGCTAGGGACCAGGTATTTGGTCCATCTACAGTTGCCTAGAGCTGTCTCCTCTCCCCTTCCAAAAAGGCTGGTTCCTGGGGTCCATTCCTTTTCTGAGTCTCCTCCAGCCCTGTTAGGTGGGACACCTGGCAGTCCCTTCGAAAGTGCTCAACTCCGTGGGGTGTGTCTAGTGTCTTCCCAGCTCCCCCAAATGCAGAGAAGGGCACTATCTCTACACTGCCTGTTAAGCTGGAGGCAGAAAAGAGATCTGTGATGGGAGGGCTCCCCCAGACCAGCATAAAATGTACCCGTTGGCTTCCCCACCCCCACCTCCAGCCCTCCTCCCCGGCCTAGCAGACCCGGCTTGGGGAGAGCCACCTTCCCTCCACATCCTGCCTTGCTGTCTGTGTGCTTACAGCGTCAAGGGGTGGACGTGGTATTTCAAACATCAGATCAGTGCGTTTATATATTGGGTGCCCGGAAATTTTTCCAAATAAACACAGCTTGATTCAACTTGGGTGGGCGGACTTATCAACAGACTAATTCTATAAACAAATGAGGAATAGCCCCGAAACCGATTGGCTGGTATCAAAAAGACACGTGGAGGGAAGAGCTGGGAGATTTTCAGCAATGAAATTTTAATTAATGTGGGTGGGCTGGGAACACAAGGACTGTTTATCATAGACAATTTATTTTCCAGCGCTAAGTCAACACATAATAGCAAACTTACAACAATTATTTAACATTTTTAAAGCCATGAAGAAGGGACAGAGCGCGCAGCGGCTGGGGAGAGCGGCAGATCGCAAGGCAGCCGCACCGAGGGCTCCCCGGGAGCGCCGTGGCGCCCTGCGAAGTCCCTAGGCCTCCCCCAGCGGAGCGCGGAGGCTGCTGTCGCCATGAGCCACCTCTTCGGTCCCCCGCTGGCCGCCCTGGCAGCCTCGCCGCTGTTGTACGTGTACAGCCCCGAGAGGCCCGGGCTGCCCCTGGCCTTCGCCCCCACCGCCACGCTGGCCGGCCCGGGGCGCGCCGAGCCCCCACAGAAGCCGCCCTACAGCTACATCGCGCTCATCGCCATGGCGATCCAGGACGCCCCTGAGCAGAGGGTCACCCTGAACGGCATCTACCAGTTCATCATGGACCGCTTCCCCTTCTACCACGACAACCGCCAGGGCTGGCAGAACAGCATCCGCCACAACCTGTCGCTCAACGAGTGCTTCGTCAAAGTGCCCCGAGAGAAGGGGCGGCCGGGCAAGGGCAGCTACTGGACCCTGGATCCTCGCTGCTTGGACATGTTCGAGAACGGCAATTACCGGCGTCGGAAGAGGAAGCCCAAGGCCGCCGCGGGGTCCCCGGAGGCCAAGCGCACCCAGGTCGAGCCGCCGGAATCAGCGATGGGCTGCGACACAGGGTGCCCCGTCCTCGCCACTGCCCGCCCGCCGCGCGCGCCAGATCGCGCTCAGTCCCCGGCGGAAGGCACCGCGCGGCACGCGCTCCTTCCCTGGTCCGGCCCTGAGCCCCGGGACCCCGACTCGGACCACACGGTCCAGGGCGCAGGGGCAGTGGCCAGCGGCCAGCAGGAGCGCACGGTACCCCGCCCGGGCTCCCCTGTGCGCCCCGCCCCCAGCGGCTCCCCTAAGGGGTCCAAGTCCAAGAGCTTCAGCATCGAGAGCATTCTGGCTGCGAGGCCAAAGCCGGCCTCAGAGGCCGAGGCCCCGGGGCGCCCCAAGCCCGTGCCCGGCGCGCTGACCACCTCGCTGCTGGCCTCCTCCTCCGGCCTGCCGCCTCCCTTCAACGCTTCGCTGGTGTTCGATCCTCACGTCCAGGGCGGCTTTTCCCAGCTGGGAATCCCCTTCCTTTCCTATTTCCCTCTGCAGGTCCCCGAGGCCGCGGTGCTTCGCTTTCAGTAAGGCGGATCAGCGGCCGCTTCTACGCCCCGCTCGGCACCCCACCTCCGGCGAGCCAAGATCGCTAGCCTGTGGGCGAAGGAGTCACCTCGGGACTCTGCCCTGGCGCCTGTGGGTTTGGAGCAGCGTACCCACGCCTGCGAGACTCTGGGCACTGGGGGCTTTCTCCGAGGACGACTTAACTGGCCACTGGTACCTTTGCAGATTTAAGAGAGCGGTCGGGAGAGGACATGGTCACTGCAAGCTCAGCTCACAATCCATTACCCGAATCCCTCCCCGCCCCCCCCCGTTGGTTTTGCCTTTGTACTGTGGAGTCTCCTGCTGACCCCGAGGGCAGGACATACAGACTTAGCGAACTAAATGGAGGTTCAACTGCACTGTGGAAGGCTCAGCTTATGGCCCAGGCCTTGGCTTTGTCCTCTTTATATGGTGGGAGCTTGCCTTTAGGACGCTGGGGGTGACCTGTGGTTCCTGGGGTCTGGGGGAGATGTAGGCCTGGTTAACATTTACAGCTAACGTTGAGAGGAAGCAGGCAGAGCGGCAGCGTTCACTGTGAATAGATAAACTTTCTTCTAGACAGTAAAAGGGTCATTTATTCTTGGCTTATAAACTGGGCTCCTCTCATTGTGGCTAATAGCTTCTTTCAAGGCACCCCGTGCGGGGCATGCACCCCAGGCTTTATGGTAGCACATCAAGGATTACCCAGCATAGCCCTCTGTCAGCTTCCGCTTTTTTTTATGGGACCGAAAGAATTCAGGGGACACAGGAGGATGCTCCTCGAGGTCAGAATTTTTCTTTCTGTAGCTTTTCAAGATCTAAGGGTTTCCCCCCGCCCCTCACGTTTTTCAGATGCACATGGTAAAGGACTCCATGTAAGCAGAAAGGCCTGGGAAGCAAGCACACTCCTGTCTGAGTGTGGGACAGAGTGCTTCTGCCATGGCGTGGTAGGGACTCTCTTCCCACACAGCCGGAGGTAACCCAAGTCATTGCCCCCCCCCTCCAGGGTGTTAAGTAAACACCTAGGAGGTGACCAGAGAGTGGGGGCAGAGCATCAGCAAAATCTAATAAGGTGGTTACAGCTCAGCCCAGCTTCTAACTTAGGGGAAACCCTGGCCTTGCTGTGCCAGGGTTTAGAAAGGAAGGGGCTGGTCTTTTATCGGGAGTAAGAAAAGTGCAAACTGAAGAATTCTTGGGTATAGGCCCAGAGTGAAGTCTCACAACAGCCGAGGCGTGCCTTGTCACATCTGCAATTTCAGCACTTAAGAGGCAGAGGCAGGGGGATTGCTGTGAGTTTAAGGCCAACCTGTGCTACAGTTAGTGCCGTCTCAAACCAAGGAACAAAACAACCGAACAATTGCTTCCCAGGATTTGTGCAAAAGATGCTTAAGAACTGTCAAGTCCCCTGCTGGTTGATGTTGGGAAAGCATTTCGGGGCGGGATGTGATACTATTCTGTTTTACAGCCAATCCAGGTCCCGCAGGGTCTGTGGGGAGGTGGGGGAGAGTGCACAGCGGCCTTAAACTTCATGAGGACCCAGGTGGCTGTGATGGGGAGGAGGGTAGCAGGCAGGCCGCCATTGGATGTTTCCCATGTGCTAGCCTCTGAATAAAGGTTGTTTTTTCATTAGCCTCTCACTGACTGGTTCAGTGGATTACGGAGGACATAAACAAACAGTGTAGCAGCGGGGGAGAGAGAGTGAGATTCTATCCTGAACCCCGGTCAGCATCTTTGACGGCCTTGGCTTCTGAGGGTGAAGGCAAGCTGCAGGGGGAGGCACCAGGAACTCCACTGAGCCCTGGAGGGGATTGGACAGCAGGAAGGGTGGGCAGTTCTGCTAGACTGGGTGCTTTTCTTTTCCTTCTCATGTTTGACATGCTGTCTTGTGTGTGTTTGTTGATTTGTGACAACCAACTTTTGGAGAAACAACTGATTTAATGCTGTTCTTCCTAGGAGGTGGTATTATAGGGTCATAACGCGGAAAGTGTTGGCAAGAACATTACTTTTAAGGAACAGATGGATGCAAGAGCATGCATCTACTTTGTGTGTTTACACAGAGCAAGTCTATCCAGTTTCAGCTTTTGTCAGGCACAAAATTGCTGGAGACTTGGACTCTAAAGGTGTTTTCTCTCCAGTCTGCGTCAGTCTCTGTGTGCTCCTTTCCCACTGAAGACAAAGGAAGATCACAGCCAAACAGCTGCCTCCAATGGCCCATGTGTATGGCTGGCTCAGTAGGATAGATTTTATTATTAATTATCATTACTATCATAGGTCAGCTAGACCAAGGAATGGTTTCCTATCAGGCATGGTGGAGCACGCCAGTTTTCCCAGTACCCGGGAGGCAGAGGCAGGCAGGTTGATCCCTGAGTTCAAGGGCACCCTGGTCCTCTAGTCTAAACAGGAGTTCCAGGCCATGTAGGGTTACACAATGAAATCCTGTCTTTAGAAAAAGGGGGAGGGCTTTCTGCTAGTAATTAAGGCAGTGCTCTAGTTGTGTTTAGCAGGAAGCAGAAGGAAGACTAAGGTTCCGCTCTCACCCAACCAGAACGGCGCTGGATCTCCTCCAATCGCTCTGGGTCCCCCTCTCTGCCTCTCTCTAGGTGTCTCTCTGTCTCTGTCTCTTACTGTCTCTTTATCTTTGTATCTCTCTTTGCCTCTACCTGCCTGCCTCTCTTTCATACACGCAGATGAGTCCACTGAATGTGACCACAGGTAGGATAACGATGAATATGTGTGCTTAAGTGTACACGCGTGCTTGTGTGTATGTGTGTGTGTACGTGTGTGTGTACATGCAAACATCTGTATATCTGTGCTGTGTACATGGGCACTCAGAGACTTTTGCCTGAAGGTGGGACTTGGGTCGAGAGCGGAAATCTGTGGCCTTATATAAGACTTTCTTTTTAACAGTCTTGTGTGTTTGTGTGTATGTGTGTTTGTATGTGTGTGTACCCGTTCATGTGGTTATATATGTGTGTGCTATGGCATGCATGTGGAAGTCAAAGGACAAGCTCTGTGTCAGGCTTCATCTTCCATTGTTTATTTCTGTATGCACACACAGGGCTAGCTGACCCACCGGCTTCTGGAGTCTCCTGTCCCTGCCTCCCAGAAGTTGCCAGTTCTAGAGTATCTGGCTTTTCATGGGCCCCGGAGATCTGAACTCCGGTCCTCAATCTTGCATAGCAAGCCTTTACCCACGGGGCCGCCTGCCCAGCCCTGTAGATTATATGGCTTTCCGGTTTCACTTTCTGTATTGTTCTGACTCGGGACAGATTATCTCTGTTTCTGAATCGCCGTAATGAGACTCACCCGGTCTTTGTGTCTCAGAAGACAACCTGACTCTGAGGCCTTTGTTACTTTTTTTTATCAAAGAGTTTTGTAGACCAGATGTTTTGGATGCCAAGGGCCTGACACATATTTTCTAGGACATGAACGAGACCTGTCTAGGGCCTCCAGGGTGTGGCCACTAACTGCAGTCATTCTCCTGTGTCCTCCTCACCATCTCAAGGAGTGGCCAGTAGCTGTTCAAGAAGGAGCCACAGACGGTGACTGTTAAGGGAACCAGGGCTGGCCTGCCCCTGTGTCAGCAGCCTGAAGTTTCCACCACACAAACCTACGCATGAGAAAATCGACATCCTCGGTTGTGTGCACTGCCCTGCCTCATGGTGTCTGCAGTCACAGCTGTTTCATAGAATACAAACGATCAATGATAAAATCACCTGCCATTAAACAGGAAGAGCAGGGCCTTGTGGGAAAAGTAGAATTCATTTGCTATGCATTCAGAGTAGTTTATTTTTAAACTACTTACAAGTGACAGGTGGTCTGCCATGCCACTCCTGCTTCAAGGTCCCAAGGTCTGCAGGCTGAGGCGGATGCCAGAGTGCTCACGGCAACTCAGCCTCAGGGAGGGCTGAGACCTGCTATTGGGGTAGAGGAGTTCCTGTCCCTTCAGATGGCATCCTAATGCCAGTGTCCCCAGGCCAGAGGGATAAGTAGCTCATAGACCAGATTAGGGGGTGAGCTGGGTACATGCATCATGGGGGTTAGGGAGCTTTGATCTTTGGGTGACCTTGTTTATACTGGTGCTGGGTGAGGGGGAGGAAGGGGAGGCTGTGGGGTAAAGGTTGGCCTCGAGCCTCTTTCTCTATCAGGTTTGAGAGTCAAGGTCCCAGAGGAAATTGAAACTTACTCACATCAATGACAAGGACCATATTGTGGGAATTGGAGGTCAGGTGAAGAAAGTAGAAGGGAGAGGATGTGGTCCACCCTTCCTTCCAGCCTCCAGCAGAACCCCAACAACTCTACCCCTCCCCCACCCCTTGGTCTACCTGCCTTATGCCCCCAGTACCTCAGACTGGCTGTAACCTGCCATAGTTTCAGCCGCAAGGAAGACTAGGTCACAAGGCTTTTGGAAAATTAGTTATAAACTTGCTGCTTACTAGGAAGAGAGTGAGCCTGAGCAAGGATGAGTGTGGGAAGGTGAGTGAAGCATGAATGACAGACTGGGTGGTTCTTCTTGGGCCAGTCAGTGGCTGCTATCCTGACCACAGTTATGACCCTCAAGAGCAAGGGAGGGATGCCTCGATAATGCCCAGCTGAGCTTTCACTTCCTGGATCCTGGGTCCCTTCTGAGCAAGTTTCCAAGAGGACACAGCATTTCTAGACCTGACTCCCGAGTCCCTTAGATGGGCAAGGTCTGGGGCTGGTCATGGCTCCCAGGGGTCACATTTGGACCCTTCAGTCACCATCCTTACACCTCAACCTGGGATGGAGCTGCTGACTCAGGAAGGTTGTATCAGACTATGTTCAATTCTTCCAAGCCCAAAGTCACCCTTGCCGATGGCTGTCTGGATGTGATAGACTCCATAATATCCTTCTAGGATGTGTGTCCACAGATGGTGATGTCATCTGCCAGCACAGAGGAGGGAGGCTATGATGGTATTTGGGCTGCAGGGTAGTGTCTCCCTCAAGTCCTCTTGGAGGGGGCAGGACCACACCCTGGTGCTCATGGGTCAGGTGGACATCGATGACTTTCAGCTGACTCACATCCTCATGACATACAGTGGGAGATTCTGGAAGCCTCAGGCCACTCTAGGCATCTGGCTCCTATATCCTTCACTATGTATCCTTACTATCCACTGCCCACCACCCCATTCCTCTGGGCATGTTCCCACCTCTGGATGCTCCTGCCATCAGCTTCCCACCAATTTCTCTCCCACTGGGACTTGATGTTTGGGCAGGGTCAGAAGGAGGTGTTAACTGTGTCGAGAGAAGCCAGTGACCCAGAAATACCTTCACTTGCTACTGACTTTGCCAAAGCCACCAGACTCTCTAACTCCTGACTTTTGTCACATGTCCAGTGGAGGGAACATCCACCAACGTCTCTGCCCTACAGAGCTGTCACAAGCAGTGACCTGGGTTAGTCGGAATTAAGTTGAGTGGTATGTGTGAGAGACTTCAACCCAACCTCTACCGGAGACTTCTGAGTCTTGGGACTGTCTCTGGAATAGCAGCTCAGCCGAGGAGCTGCAACTCTGCAGGCTGTCCATCCACGCCCCCAACCTGAGCAGGCCCAGGCTAGCCCCATGGTATCTCTTTGTTGCATTTAGTTTATCTCTTGGGATGGGCTGAGCATGTGAACACAACATACAAAGCAAAAGAAATTGCTGTCTCAGCGGGGAAGGACAGAGGGAGACATCAGGGTGAGCGTGGGGCAGAGAAAACGGTTCTCAGGGATAGCAGGGACAGCAGAATGAAAGCCCTGTGCACTTCCTTGCTGTGTCTAGGTAGTGTGAGGGCTTCAGGGATACTTCCTGAGACCTGTGGTCTAGCTTTGTGAGTACACAAATTTACAAGAGCCCTCCTGCCTCAGCACCAAGGCTCTCCATGGGGCAAGGGAGAGCCCAGACCCCTCTTCTGTGGTGAAGGGGGCCCAAAGAAGACTTCTGCTAAATGCTTCCATCGCGTGGGCTGCCGCCTTATAAAGAACACAGCTTTTCAATGCTGCAGCTAAATATAGCAAGGGCTTGATCAGCGAGAACGCTTTTAGAAAGCACATTACAAATCAGGAATGTTTGGTGGGAGAAATAAACTTTCCCACATTTTTGAACTTGGCATTGGCACTGTGTGCTCCATCTTCAGCACAGGATGGAGGCGGTGATGGTGATCCATGTGGGCACTGCCCAGGGTCCCAGCTGGTGCCCGAGGACACAGATGCAAGGATCCAGGTGGTGGGACAAGGGCTGGACGAGACACTCCCTGGGGAGGGCAGCACCGAGTCTCTGTAAGGACCACTTAGCCAGCAAGGAAGTCAGACTCAAGAAACAAACCTAATCCTGGGGTTCTGTTTCTTGTCTTTGCTAGTTTTCTCTGAGGCATTTATTGAAATGAGATCACAGCCATGGGCCGCCTACTCTGAGCAGTGATGGCTTCCTGGTGCCCATGTCCTGTTCCCAGAGGTCAGAGTCAGCTGGTGGCCAGACCAGATGGCTGAAATTTTTTGTTTTTAATTATTTTCTTTAAAGATGTATTTTTATTTTCGGTGTATGAGTGTTTTAACTGCATACATGTCTGTGCACTGCCCACAGAGGTCTGAAGAGGGCGTTAACAGATGATCGTGAGACACTATATAGGTGCTGAGAACTGAACTCAGGTCGTCTGAAAGAGCGGCCTGTGCTCTTTAGTGCAGAGCCCTAAGCCCTGATGAGTGAGTGTTTAAAAGCTCCCTTAGTTGGCTGGAGAGATGGCTCAGTGGTTAAGAGCAATGGCTACTCTTCCGGAGGTCCTAAGTTCAAGTCCCAGCACCCACATGGTGGCTCAAACCATCTATAAGGGGATCTGATGCCTTCTTCTGGCATAGGCATACATACATTAGAACGTATTATATATATATATATATATATATAAATACATCTTTCAGCCAGGCTTGGTGGTGCACGCTTGTAATCCTAACATTCTTAGAGGCAGAGACAGGAGGGTCTCTGTGAGTTTGAGACCAGCCTGGTCTACAAAGCAAGTCCAGGACAGCCAGGGCTACACAGAGAAACCCTGCATACCCTACATATCTCCTACATCTGACCTATCATTTGCATTCAGCCCCAGGAGGTTCTGAGGATCTGAGAGCTTAGCTGTCCGTTTCTTGTCTTTGTTCTCTCTGATGACATGTGTGACCTGTAGAAAGCACCGAAGAGAGAAATCCTCCACTCTGTGTCACCCCAATGGCCCAGGAGTCTGTTTACTATTTCCAAGGCACCTTGCTGTTTTGTTTTTTTCCCCCGATGTGTAGCTATGTGTGTGTGTGTGTGTGTGTTTTTTGTGGTACAAGAAATGGGTTCCAGGAACTTGCACATGGTAGGCAAGTACTCTACCATGGAGCTACACCCCAGAACATATATATATATGTATATGTATATGTATATACACACACACATATATATATATACATGTATGTACATGCATAAATATAATGAGTGGTCCACGCATCACTCTCAT
The DNA here is from genome assembly GCA_028658305.1 of Pachyuromys duprasi. Lineage (NCBI taxonomy): Eukaryota > Metazoa > Chordata > Mammalia > Rodentia > Muridae > Pachyuromys > Pachyuromys duprasi. The sequence continues at coordinate 55,818,806 of CM053744.1, forward strand.
CATCTTTAACATCATCACTGTCACCACCATTACTGCTTCCACCACCGCTATCATCATTACCATTGCCACCATCAGCAGCAGCAGCATCACCACCATCACCACCATCATTCCAGTCAGTATTACCATCACCATCACCACCATCCCCAGTATTACCATCGCCACCATCACCACCACCGCCATCATCGTCATCACCAATAGCAGCTGTACCATCAGCACCTCATTGCCACTATAAGCAAGATGTCTTTACCATTCCCTGTGAAGTGCAAAAATCTCTGGATGGAGCAATGCTTTTCTGCTGGCAGCCTGCTCATGGAGAGACATGAACAAACAGAGATGCATTGGCTTGCTAATTTTTTTTTTGAGATGAGAGAATTAATTCTTTCAAGAATTCTTTCTTAAAAAATCAGATGACAGGTCTGTGGAGATGGCTTAGCTCCCGGCACTGAGACTGGGTGGCTCATGATGACCTGTAGTCCAGTTCCAGAGGATCTGGTGTTCTGGCCTCTGCTGGAAACAAGCCCTCACATGGTGTACATGTATACATGTTAACAATCATTCAGACACACACATATATATATATTTTTAAAAACCCTTAAAGTTAAATCACAGGACATGGTCATGTGCTCTCTCTCTCATGTGTATGTCTGTGTGTGTATGTGTGTGTGTGATGTATACATGGGGCACTCATGTGCCACGCTGCATACAGAAGCCAGAGACACTTTTGTGGAGTTGGTCCTGTCCTATCACCTTTCTGTGTGGATTCCAGAGCTAAAACTCAGGTGGGCAGCAAGTGTCTGAGCCCTTCAGTCATCTTGTTAGCCCCTTGTGCATGACCTCTCCTGCCCACTTTTTTGGTTTTTTTTTTTCTCATTCATTTTTGATCATCCTTACATGAGGTTTTATATACAGACACCTCTGCTGTCCAGAGGTCAGGTAGCATTTCCAATACATGTAGTCACTTCTTAAAAATCTCCCATAAAGGGTCAGGGAAATGACTCAGCTGGGAAATGGCTTGCCATTTAAGCCTGGAAATTAGAATCCAGATCCCTGGAACTCATATAAAAAGTCAGATGTGGTGACACACATCTGTAGTCCAAACACTCCTATGGCAAGACAGGAGACAGGGATGGGGAGAATTGTCCAGAGCCTTGAGAACAAGGTAGCCTGGAGTACGCAGCACAGTACAGGAACAACAGAGACCATACTGCAACAAGACGAAGGGCAAGAGCCAGCTCCTGCCACACATATCACACACACACACACAGACACACACACACACATCCACACACATATACACACAGAGATCCTTCTTAAAATGACCTTTAAATTGTTTAAGTTGTGTATGAAAAATCATTAAATTATGATTAATGTTCACACCCAGGGCTCATGCCCAAGATAGTTCACATGCAAACATTTCAAGATTCAAACAAGAGCCCCTCCCTCTAATCGCAAGCTCTTTGGATAAGGGTCTTCTCTCTTCCTGCGGCTCTAGGTAAGGCCAGCCACACAGAATCCCCTTTGTGGGCTCTCCACATTGGATGGAACAGAAGCACACGGGAGACACACTGCTCTCGTATCATTTTGATTCCCTACGGCAAGTTCCCAGAGCTCTGGAAGCCTCCTTCTCTTCCCTTTTTCTTTTTGTGGAGCAGGGAATGGATGTAGGGCTTGGGGGCTCTACACATCACTACAGTCCTCAGGCTCAGGGGGTGAGTCGCTCTTCTGACCTGATGTCCGTTTTCCTTCTAGACCAGTGAGCCAGATGAGAGCAGTTCAACAATGGGTAGTGGCCACACTTAAAAAGTAAAAATAGGCAGGCGAAACTAATTTTAGTAATGTATTTGATTTAACCTCAAATATCCGACCTCACATATCAAAATATTATCATTTCATTGGGTAATTTAGTATGAAGAATTACTGGGATATTTTACATTGTTTTCTTGTGCTAAGTCTTTGAAATCCTGTGTGTACTCAGTGTTCACAGGAACTCTTAATTTAGACAAAGCATGTTTTCCACACTCAGGGGCAGAAAAGGCTTACATCTCGTGGCTGCCAGGGTGGATGGCATAACCTCATCCATATTGGGTTACCCCGGCCAGGTGCTTTTATAGAACTGAGAAGTCCTTTGTTGTATCCATTATGGTTGTTTGGATGAGAAGTAACCTCCAGAGGCCCAGGCACCAACTGTTCCCCCGTTGGTGGTGCTGTTTCGACAATCAGGTCATAGGGAAGTATAGGCTCGCTGTGGGAGGACATACATCACCAGATGGGCTTTGAGAGCTTCCAGCATCACACCGCTTCCAGTTCAGGGTCTCTGTTTGTGCTTGTGGCAAACACTTCGATCCTTTGCCTTCTTTGGACTCATAAGCCTAAATCAGAGCTTTCTTCTACAAGCTGCTTGGCTTGGTGTTTTACAGAAAAGTAGCTAGGACACACATTACCATCACCACCGTCATCATCAACATTACCATCATCATCATGACAACCACCATTACCATTATCATCATCATCGTCATGACAGTCACTACCACCATCAGCACCATTATCATCATCGTTATGACAACCACCATCATCATCACTATCATTACCATCATTATTAACACTATCAGCATCGCCTTCATCACACCGTTACAGCATCACCGTATCATCACCAGTACCACCACCATCATCACTATCATTGCCATTATCAAATTTTTAAAAAATGCTCAAAAGGGCTTGATGGTAGTGTGCTTGCCTAGCCCCATTGTGTGAGGCTATGGGCTAAATCCTCAGCACCAAAAATGAAAACAAAACAAAATAAAATAAAAAACCAGAAGGAAATGGCTAAGTTTATACCTTTCTCTTCAGCTGTTCCACGAACAGCCTGTCAGGATGAAGGTTCTATCATTGTTGCTGCTTCCATGTTTGCCAGTGTAGTGCCAGATGAGCTTGGCACAGGATTAAACCCACCTCCAGCATCCCTGGCTCTCCCACCTGAGGGGAAGCACATACAGATGATGCTTGAAGGACTACTGTGTCACTTCATAAAGTGTCTCTTCCCACATCCACCCAGCCCAGTGACTAAAGTGGGGAGTGTATCTTACCTCGAAGAGCCACAGTCTCAGATGAGCTCTCATAGCTGGTGTTGGCTGGCCATATGCCTTCTTGGGTCTCTGCTGATGACCCCACTATAGAGCCAGGATGGGATGTGAACCCTTCCCCCTAAGCACGGAGTCACAGCACTGAGGGTGGAGGGGTTCGGGCTCTAGTGTGTGGACGGGACAATGTCACCCAGTGAAAAGCAGATGGTATCTATCTACCCTGGGCATGGCTGGGGTGAGAACCTCCCTAAAGAGCCAAAGAAGGGGCCCCACTGGAAACGACCCTTCCTGGAGAGACACGCAACCTGGATGCTGCTGCCTCTGGGCATCCAGGCTTTCCAGTGGGCTCCATCGCCTGCTTCTGGCTAGAAGGACACTCCCTGAAGGCTGGTGGTGTGTACTGGGGGAGGTGGGTGGCAGCTGGGGAGTGTGAGTAATGAGACAAGTCCTTTGAATTCCAAAGGCAATGACTGGTCATCTCTCCTAGTGGCTGAAATTCTCCTGTGGGTCACCCTGCTGAGCATGCCTTAAAGCTGGTCTGGAGAAGTTGCTGTCTGAATGACCACGGGATAGTGACTTGGGTGTGTGTAAAAGTGGAAAGGCAGCTGACTTTGGCCGGTGTTGGAGTTGTGGGTGAGGGCAAGGTGTGTGTGTGTGTGTGTGTGTGGCAAGGAGGACCCTCCATCCCTGTTCTGCCTTGGTCTCCTGATTGGTGGGGATGGTCTCCCTGCTTGTAACTATGAGCTCTGCCATAGCCCCAGTGTTTCCCAAGCCTTTGTTTTTCTTAGCAGAGCAATACGTGATCATCGTTGTTAAAATAATTGTATTTCTGTTTTAACATCTGTAAAGATTAAGTTAAACAGTGTGAAGCCCATTAAACCGTTTCATGGCATGAGGCCATAAATCGCCCTTCATTCCCGTGGCTTCTTCAACTGCAGAGTCAATTTTGTAGATGGGCGCCTGCCACTGAGGGATATTTATAGCCTCGTTCATCAATAAAGAATTTCAAAAGGAATCAGTTACTCTTCTATTAGAAAGCCAAAAGGGCGGGGGGGGGGAGCCTTGCAGAAACAACCCCATTAAGAAACATAGTGGAGGCCACCACAAGACTCTGGTTCACTAGAACTCAGATTTCTAACAAATAGCCCATCCAGGGAGTGATGGCCAGCAACCCAAGTCCATTTAAACATCGAGGTTCCCAATTGGATCGCTAAAATAAGCTGTTAAGCAGTTGTATTTACCTTGGCTTCAAAGGGCTCAGGCCCCTCACTGGGCTTTAAAAATGAAATAGATTTGTGATTGTTTGACGTGGTGAAGCGAGTCTTTCATCTCAAGCCGTGTATGTGTGTGTGTGTGTGCATGTGTGTGTGTATGTGTGTGTGAGTGTGTGTGTGAATGTGCATGTGTGTGTGTGTGTGTGTATGTGTGTGTGAGTGTGTGCGTGAATGTGCATGTGTGTGTGTGTGTGTGTATGTGTGTGTGAGTGTGTGCGTGAATGTGCATGGGTGTCTACTTTGCTCGATGCTTTTAGTTGAGGCCTGCAGCGTTCTTGGCTCTTCCTGGGACTCTTGGTGATCAGAAAAGGCTGGTGATGAGAATGTCTTTCTCCATCACTCACTAGGGCGTTTACACTGCCCTGAAGAAACAAATGTCAGTGGTTCCATTTAACAGATGGAAAAACTGACGTTGAGGGAGCTATCTGTGTTCGTCGGATCGGTTAGCCACGCCCCTGTCTTTGGTGGCTTTGAGAATTACAGTGATTGCTTTTATGTCAGGTCTCCCGGCAAGCAGAACCAGCTAATCGACATGGATATTTACGGACCTTATTACCCTGTCCAACTCCCAGCTGCCCATGAGATGGGCTGAAGAGGCGCATGGAAACGCACAGGTGTTTCTGCTCCTCAGTGCAGGCGGAGTCTGGTCTGTGGAAAGCTGGCTCCCTGGGAGTGCCGGGAAAACTCTTCTACATTTCATGGTGTCCAGTCCCGTGGTGCAAGGCCTGCCATTAGGCTCACAGTAAGGTGAGGTTACCTACCCAGGAGGTTGGCAGCTCTGGGATCAGAGCTTTCCCAGAACAGAAGAGACCCCCTACCCCATCCCAGCTGACAGGGGCAGGAAGCTTTGCCTTCAGGAAGGGTCCTAGCACCACGCTTGCTCGCTGCCCGGAGCACCTGCAGAGAAAAGGAGCTGCTGGGAGAGCCAGCTTGGCTCCTGCTTGCCAACCTCGCAGCTCCAAACGGAGGCGCCTCCCAGGCTCGAGATGGCCCTGGAGCCAGGCCTATCAGCCTCGGGATCTGGCTTTGCCGGTGCTTAGCAAGTCACTCAGCCTCCAGGAGCCTCGGATGTCTCATTCCTCAAATGGGGCTAACAACGCCAGGGCAGTGGGGAGGGTTAAATGGGATGAGGTCACTTCTGTGTGGTGATCGGCACATCCTAACAAGAGCAGCGGGCACTGCCTGCGCGCCGCAGTCTCAGCGTGTGTGGACTCATGCAAGCCTGCTGCCCCCACCCCCACTCCCTGCAGAGAGGTTAGTGATGACAGCGTCACACAGCTCTGGAGGATGTGGCTGCCAGGCAAACTCAGGCAGCTGGGTGCCAGAATTCTTCTCCTCCCCCTATTTACATCGGCATCTCCAGTGGGCTCTGGATGCATACAGAGAGACAGAATGGAGACTGAGTCTCTAGAGCACGGCCAGGGCAGGAGCAGCCTTGGTGTGTACTCTGGAAACTTCCCGGAGCTATTTTGTGCCCAAGCTGGGAAGCACAGCTAACCAGATTTTTCATTCCTACACATCTAGAATGTTACCTTGGGCTGTGCTCAGTGACCTTGGGCTACAGCCTCAGCATGTCCTGAGAACTGGGAAGTCCAGGTTCTACCTGCAGCCGTGCAGCTGCCCCTCTGCATGGATGATACTGAAGACCCCACCACCATCTGCTCCAGTGGGTTGAGGGTTTCAAGGTTTTGCAAATGCATGGACCAGAAGCATCCCCTGCTGTGATTATGAATGGACACCCGGAACTTTGTGTTCTCTCAGAAGCTGGGATGGAGCATGGCTTACTTCTTTGCACTATGTGGCTCTCTGGTGGGAGCCATGTTGGTTTTTCGGTGATGGCTGAGGAGAGGTCTTGGGTGCCTCTCTCACTGTCGGTGGTGCCAATCTCCTTGAACTTCTTTGCCATCCTTTCATCGTTCAAGAAGGACAGGGGTGACTTCGAAGACTGGGAACACCATCTCTGAGAGCTGCAATTTTCAGTGTAGTGTTTTGGCCTGCTGGACCGGAGGCTGAGAAGCCAATGGCCGTGGGTGGTGTGCCCCTCATGCTTGGAGGCATTTTGCCCTGAGCCCAGCATTTTGGACTTGATGACCATCTCATACTGTTTGAAAAATTTGTGGAGTTTGATAATTCCGAGAAGCTATTTGCCAGCCCCTTTCCCCTTTGTGTCTTAAATCCTCGCGGATTTGGAGGTGAATTCACTCCATATGTGCCTAGCTCATTTGCTCTCAACTCATCAAAACCTTGTTTCCAAAGAGCTATTTGATGTCCAGGGAGCCTTTGCAGTTGGGTGGGTTTTAAATCTTTTAAAGTCTTTGTTTCCCGACTTTGAAATGAGATGTCGAGTTCTGCCAAGTGCGAATGCGCTCCCACACGAGTAAAGGTTCACGTGTGGTTCATAATCAGAGAACTGTGAACTCTCAGTGGGCCACGCAGCCGACGGAGCCTGGAGTCCTTTGAAGACCCGTCAGAGCACCCTCCCCCAAATCCAGCACTAGGTCCTCAGCCTTGCAGAGAGGAGCCTTCCCATGGGCTGGGGGTGACAGAAAACAGGAGACCTGTGCGCACAGGACAACACCCCTTCTTCCTGGAGAAGGGCTGCTGTGGGACATTTTGAGAAGCTCTTGACCTACATTTTAGGGGACTGTTGCAAAGGAGACTTCCAATGTTTTCGTAGACTCTGAGTTATGTTACACTTTTATGATTACAGATTAGGTAGGCGCTGGAGGGAGGGCTGGGGGCTAAGAGTGCAGCTCTGGCAGAGGACTCACGTCAGGGTTTGCAGCTGTAGCTCATCTCCAGAGGATCAGATGCCCTCTTCTGGACTCCAAGGGCATACGCATGTGCACCTACCTACACACACACACACACACACACACACACACACACACACCTTAAAGTTTAAAACTTTAAACTTTAAAACACAAACAAGAACAGCAAAACTTAAAGTTTAAAACATACACGAGCTGAGGGTGCTTGTCACCAGAGGCCGGCTCCGGTACCTCCCACTACACCTACACTTCGTAGAGAATGGAGCTGGGATGTGGGTCCACTCGTGGCCCAGGCCCTGGCCCTGTTACCTCCTTCAGTACAGCTGGTTCACTTTCATCCCAGATGACTGTCCCGTGAATTCTGGACCCCCGGCCACTTCACCATGAAATATTTCAGCATCTACTTTTAAAGTGAGGGGAAGAAGGATACAAACATACAAAGACAAACACACAGAGAGACAAACAAAAATACACAGAGACACACAGAGAGACACATACAAACATACAAGACACATGAAAACACACACTCACAGGGACACACACCCACACACACACTGGCTTCTTTGAGGCAGAGTCTACACAATGGTTACATGTTGCTTTTGTTGTTTTAAATGTGTGGCTCCACTCCTCCTTTCCCTTTCCTCCCTCACCCTCCTGCCCCTCTTCCTCTTTCTCCTCCTCTTCTTTACCTGTTACTGTTTCTTAAATTTTTACAAGATACTATTTTAGTCAAAATCACACTTAAATTTTGATACACAAAAATCAATTCAAAATATTTACAGTTTTTAAAATGATGTGTATGTGCACGTGTGTGCAGGTGCCTGAGGAAACCAGAGGAGAGCGTCAGATCCTGTTGTAAGCTGCTTCAGAACTGAGCTTGGGTTCTCTGCAAGAGCATTAATCCTTCTAAACCACCCCCCCCCCCAGCCACCTCTCAAACCTAAACAATAAGAGATTTGTGGCGGGGTGGGGGGGCAGTTCAAGATAGGGTTTCTGTTTGTGTAGCCCTGGCTGTCCTGCAACTCACTCTGTAGACCAGGCTGGTCTAAAACTCACAGAGATCCACCTGCCTCTGCCTCCCAAGTACTGGAGGTGCTAAAATTAGAGGCGTGTGCTGCCATAGCCTGGTCCATGGTCTGTGCTGCTGACGGAGGCCATGTTGATGTCCATGATCTATGCTGCCAACAAAAGCCATGTTGAAGTGCAGGATCCATGCAGCTGCTAGTTGCTATGGGCAAGGCAGCATCTTTTGTAGGAGGAGAGAGGATTGCCCTTTCATAACTGAGAGGGGGAGATGCTGAAGGCTTCTGTGACACCCCGCCCCCCGAGAAAAACACTCCACACAGGAAGCTACTGAAGAGAGACCTTAAAACCTGTGCTAAAGATGCTGAGGTGCAGCTCTTCACAGCTGATGGCTTCTGGCAGTGGGATGGGGAAGAACTTGGTTTTCTTTAAGGACCTGGCCCCTGGGAGTATGACCATGCTCCAGTGGGTATATGGGCAACACAGATTGGACTTGGTGTCTTTGCTTGCTTATTTGGTTTTTTTTTAAAGGGGGAGGGGGAAGCACAAGAGTGGAAGAGTGGACCTGGGAGGAGCGGGAAGCAAGTGTGATCGGGGTGCATTGTACTGAATGCCCAAATAATTAATGGAAATATTATGGTGCGTGGGGGAGACAAATTAAAAACAAAAGTCAAGGTACCTACTAAGTCCAGGAAAACAAAAGTTAAGCAAGAAGGGAAATAAAACAATATAAATGTTTGTAGGAATGGATTGTGTTTTTTGTCATCTTTAACTGGAGAACACGTCAATTGTGGTAGAGGACGGTCTGGATCGTGGCTGTCTTTTGACTAGACTAAGAAATGCCTTGATTATTGAAGCCCACTTCTAGGCCTGTGTGTAAGGGTGTGCCTAGTGATGAGTGACTTGTGGGAAAAGCATCATCCTCACTCAGGCCCAAAGGGACAGAGCCATTCACAGCCCCAAATCCCCCAAACCATGAGCCCATACCAACCTGCCTTCAAATCTGTGCTTCTCGACTTGTGGGTCACCACCCTTTGGGCAAACCACTTAGTTCAAAAAATACTGACATTATGATTCATAATAGTAGTAAAATTACAGTTACAAAGTAGCAATGAAAATAATTTTAAGGTGTGTGTGTGGGGGGGGTGTCACCACAACCCGAGGAACTGTTTCAAAGGCTTGCAGCATTAGGAAGATTGAGAACCACTGCTTTAAATGAGCTCTGTCTGGTATTTGTCATAGCAACACAAACTAATCTACACTTCCCAGCACCTGGGAGGCAGAAGCAGGCAGATCGCCCTGAGTTTGAGCCTAGTCTACATAGTGAGTTCCAGGATAGCCTGGGCTATGTAGAGAGACCCTATCTCAAAACAAAACAACAAAGAAATGAGCCAATGCTCTAGTCTAGACTTAAAGGGCCATTTTAAAGTTTCTTTCCCATTTCCTTCCCTACAGCAGCTCCTGCTCTAGTCTAGACTTAAAGGGCCATTTTTAAGTTTCTTTCCCTCCTTCCCTACAGCAGCTCCTCTAAGCCCTCTAGCACTTCCTGGGAGAATTGTCTCAATTTGCTCTTGCAACACATATACAGAATCCTCACTTTGTGCAGCCATGCTCCATGCCCTCCTTGCTGGGTGAATTTTAGATGTGGTATTTTGTGCCTGAAGCTTTTGCCTCATACAGCCGGCCACTTCTGTAAATGCTGGCTTTCTGGTTTATGAGCTGGTCTGTCCCTTTATGGACCTACCTCACTCTACCATTGTAATGTGCAAGTGGTGATGTGGCCATAGGCAAGCCAATGGCTGTAGCTATTCTCCAGACTTTATCACCATGAAACAGACATTCCTGATTTTTATGTGACACGAAGTAATCCTAAGGTATCCCCAGCACCCTGTCTCACAACCATTTAACAATGCAGCAACAGGGCGGGAGGCAAACGTTTGCCTCTCAGAGTCCAATCTTCAGGATCCAGCTGGGTGTGGTGGAGCTGGGGAGGCAGAGCCAGGCTGTCCCGGGGCCCACTGGCAGCCAGCTGACTTGCTGAGGCCCCAGGTTCAGTTGGAGGCCATCTCAGAAAACAAGGTAGATGGCAACTGAGGAGTAACACCTGAGGTTGACCTCTGACCTGCACACACAGGCTCTTAGCTCACAGGCCAGGGTGTTAGCTCAGGGATGTGGTGTGTGTGTGTGTGTGTGTGTGTGTGTGTGTGTGTGTATGTATGTGTATGAGTGTGTGTGTGTGTGACCATTTATCTGACACTTTTTCTAAGGATAATATTGGATTTCTGACAGAATGGTCAGAAATTGTCAAGACTGTCTTCGTGGATCCCAGTGTCCTCTGCAGACTAAGCACATGATCCGCCACCAAACACTATCCTGGCTCCTTTTGAGGGGTCTGTGAGGGTGTGAATGCCTCATAATGCATGCATGGCTGTCACAGGTCTCTCATCCTACAATGCAGGTCCTGGGGACTAAACTTAGCTTGTCTTGACAGCAAGCTTTTTTTTTATCTGATGAGCCATCATGGGACCCCAGAATCTTTATGTGCTTTATGATAAGGAGGGGAACCCAAAGTCCTGGAACTCTGGACACATCGCTGGATCAAGCATGTGTATCTGTGTATTTGGTTTTTAGGTGGTCAGATGCCAGGGAGCTTTGCTTCACCTTGAGGTGGGAAAACGCTTCCTTTTTCGATCACCTCCATGCATCCTGATTACATCAGGGAGAGTCAGCTCTGTGGCTAACTGCCTCCAACACCTGCCAGTGTTGGCATTTAACAGACAGCTCAATCCCTGGGCGAGGCACCCCCGGAGGGGAGCAATGTCTACCTAGACGTTAATCATCCTGGCTTGTTTTCTGTGTCCACTCAATGATGCTCCACTTATCAGGACGACTGGCTGTCACTACACAGCACCTCGGTGATCTCCTCTGAAGATGAATTAAAGCAAACCCCAAGTCAACTGGAGGGAAACATTTCCCAGGCGGAGGACAGCAGCTGGGCCACTCTGAGGTCTGAGGAGTCGTAAGCTGGGAGGCTGAGGTGGCTGTGTGGGTCATCGCGTCTGTCTCAGGATCTGACAAGTGCACGATCCTGCTCCTGGCAGATCTTCCTGTGTCATCTGTAGAGAGGTGCTGCCTGGGCCCCAGCACCTCCCAAGGCTGTGTTTGGGAGCAGCGTTGATGAACGTGAAAGTGCGGTGTAACCGTTAATTACCGAGCCCTAATGGGCTCCACAGCACTGGCTAGTTGCCCATGGCTTCAGCCCCCGCCTCCTCCTGTTCTTTCTTCTCCTCCTTCCTCTCCCTCCCCTCTCTCCCCATACATTCTGCGTGTGCTCGCTCTTGAACCCCCCTCTTCTCAGCATCACGCTGGAACTGCAGCAGAATGGAGAGCTGGGCCCTGGGGAGAGCCTGGGAGTAAACAGACTTTCCTAAAAGGCACTGTGTCTGGTCAAATGCAACCCATGGCCATGCTGTTCGGCCTGTCTTCATACGTCTGGCTCTCATTGGGAGAGTCAGGGTTGTCTCAGGGCTCCTGCTACTGAGTCAGGAAGTGGTCCCCCACTGCTCTGCCATGGCTGTGGCCTCCTGGATGGGTGGAGAGGCCTGAGACCCCTTTTCCACACTCCTAACTCCAGAGTGGGGAGTTTGTTTCTGCTTGGAAGGGAAAACTGAGGGTAGGGGAGAAGGGGGAGGGAAAAGAGAGTGGGCATGAAGATGGAGAGTACACATCCGCTCCCAGAAGCCCACTCAGCCCTCTGAGAGATGATCTAAGGAGCAGATAAATTCTGAAGCCAATCTGGGTTTCGCCCCCTTCATTTTTCCAGAGCACACACCAGACTACGTGTGGCATCCTGGACACAGACACCTTCAGTAGACAGCGGACGGGTCTGTGGCCCTGCCGGCTTGCTGTGTCAGCTCTCCCAGGGTCTTCTGTCCGCGCCCTCCCTAGAAATTCTCATGCCCGCCAGTCACCATGGCCTTTTCTGTGGCATCTCTTTGGTAGGTTCAGAATGATCATCAGGCATCTGCAGTGATGGGGCCAGCCCCGTGGTGTGGCGGAGCTGCCAGAGGGTCTGTGCCAGCATGGCCGATGAGCCAGAGAGAGGCTAAGGACTCACCCAGGCTTTCCATGACACCAGGAAGTACTGTACCTTGCACCCTCCCCCTCCCCCCTCAGTTTCTAGAAGATGGGTGCCCTGGGACTCTCTTACCATATTCCTCCTTTCACAGAGCCGCGCTGAGCTGGATGGGCCCCTCGGAGGCTCCCAGGAACCGTGTTGCCCCTGAGAGATGCCATGCCCATGCCATCCTTCCAGTCCCCTCAGCCTTTGTGGGTGCCTCAGAGGCATTTGAGAGCCTGGCGTCTGGCTGTTCCGTCCTTCCATCACCAAATGGTCCTCATAGACCTTTGAGTCTGCAGCCATTGGGCCATGGGGGCGTGGTAGGGGTGGTCTCATGTGCTTCATATTGGTGGTGGTGGTGGTGGTGTGTGTATGTATGTGTGTGTCTTTTGTGTGTGTGTGTGTCTGTGTATACATATGTGTGCGCGCATATGTGTGTCTATGTGTGCTTGTGTGTTTGTGTCTCTGTGTCTCTGTGTGTGTATGTCTGTGTGCATGCACACACATATCCAGGCCAGAAGACAAGCTTGGGTGTTATTCCTCAGGAGCCGTCACACACTCTCTCACTGGCCTGGAACCCACAGACCAGGCTTGCCAGTGAGCCTCAGAGCTCTGGATCGACAGTTCTGGGGTTCCAACTTGTACCACCTCTCCTGGCTCTTTATGCAGCTTTTGGGGGTTAAACTCTGGTCTCCATGTTTGGGCAGCAAGCACTGTCCTGAGGCGCCTCCCCAGGCCCCACTTCTTCCTTTCCATGTCTTTAAGATCCATTCTACTCTATAAAAAGCATGTAAGGCACACAAAGCCTCCACACACCCTTCCTGTCACCACCCAGGTAGGATGTAGTCTTCTCCATGACCCCACAGAGAGAAAGGAGCCTGTGTCACCTGGGCAGGGGGCATGCTCGGACCTTCTGTCATAAGATGCATTTCCTCTGCCCTTGGCTGCCAAACCAGGAACTGCACACCTGACGGACTCTTTCACACCTGTTGTCTTTCCTTCCATTCTGTGGCTGTGAGTCTTCACCATGAGGGTGCGGCTGAAGACTCATTCCCTGTTCCGCGCTATAGGACTGTGCCACAACTTATCAATCTAGTCAACTGGCAGGCGTTTGGGTAGTTGACAGTTTGGGGCTCTTATAAGTGCAGTTGCTGTGGGTGAGGCTGAAGATGCCTTCTCAGAGGGCAGAAGTAACTGTTTCCTTTTCTTTTTACTTATTTGAAACCTGGGCTTCCAGTACTCAGTATGTAGCCTAGGCTGGCCTCAAAATGCGGCAGACCTCTTGCCATACTATCTAAGTTTTGGGATTACGGATGTGAACCACCATGCCTAACTTTTGATTTTTTTTCTCCCTTTGTTATCTTTGGTTAAAGCAGGGTCTCGCTCCGAAGCCCAGGCTGGGTTGTAACTCAGGCTATCTCAGACAGCAACTCTCCTGCTTCAGCCATCAGAGTTCTGGGACACCAGTTCCTCTTCCCGGCCCATAGTCACCGTGATTCCCAACTGGAATCTTTTCTCTGGGAGAAAGCATCTCCTCGGATTCTGTCATAGCACCGCAAGGCAGCTGTCAGCATACCGGGCTCACAGATGGAAGCCGAGGCCTCTCCCTGCCCACGCGTTTGTAGGCAATGGAGTTGGGGTACAGGTCTGCCTGAGGCCTTGTTCTCCAACCTGCTCCCATCTATTCCCAAGGCCCTGAAGTCCTCTGCAGTGTCTGTGGCAATCTCTAATGCCCATTCCTCAAACAGCTCCTGCAGTTTGTCTGTCCCACAGCAAGAGAGCATTTCTTCCAGACAATCATGCTTCCCCGAGCTCTCCAGGGGCCCCGTCTGTTTATAAACGGCCCCGGGCCTTCTCCCTCTCTGGCCTCTATTGACAAATAAGTGACTGACTCACCCGGGTAAAAATACACTTCTGGACCTGAGCCGGGCAGAGTTATTAAAAGTCTGTTGTGTCTACTCAGACAGGACAGCCCTGCTGGGCTGAGGCCATGAAGCCACTGTGGGCTGAACACAGCTCTGCACCTCCTCTCCTGACTCAGGGGCTTCCATGTGTTCCAGCCACCGTGACAGGCTCACAAGGTTCCTGGTGACTGCTGCCCTCTGCTTCTCCAGGCAGACGACAGTGCTGCCTCTGGAGCTGTGAGAACACTGAGCATCACAGGGGCTGTCACTCCTCAGCTGTGTGACCCAGGGTCAGTCACCTGCCCGCCAGGAGCCCTTCTCCTCATCTATAAAATGAGCATCATGAGTCTACCCCCTAGGGGTTGGGATTCAGTATCAGCAAAATGTAGATGAATGCTTTCTCGTTAGAAGGCTGCCTTGGGGGGTGGTGATGGTGGCGTGGGAGGAGGGCTTTGTGTCCCAGCACCGAGGATGCTGAGGCAAGAGGATTTCTGCAAGTTTGAGAACCAAGCTGTCTGTCTTAAAATGACATTGGAGAGCTAGGGGCATGATGAGTTGGGAATATTAAGTTGCTAGCCTTGACCTGCCCCTCCTGTGTCCCTGCAGACATCGCTAGTGGATCACAGAGTTTCTTCTGCTGGGTCTGGGAATGGAATCAAAACTTCTTAGGATATGGTCCTCAGTTCTTACATTCCTTAGTCAGAAATGGCAGAGCTGAAGCCCGTTTTCAGTTCTTGGTGAAGCTGAGTATCCCCCGTTTGCAACCCTCTCCCTTCAAGTGATCCCAAGATGGCTGAGGCAGGGGCATCCCACCTGAGGCTGAGGGCATTTGAGTTAAAAAATTCAGGAATTAATTTCTTTTTAATTCCACAGTGCAGAACTTCCCAGTGTCGGCACCGTTGGTGTCTGGGAGTGGAGCCAGAGAGACAGTGAGCTTGGCACCAGCCATGCTGGGAGTTTGAAGGTTTTGAAGGCTGTGAGCGGGGAGGGAGTGGTGGGCTTGAATGGGTGTGCTCTGGGGTGAAGAGGAGGAAGAGTACAGAGTGTCACCCGGCATGGGTGCCTGGGTGGCAAGTTACCAGGTGGTGTCAACTAGCTGAGGAAGCAATGAAATGACGGCTTCCAGAGTGCTGCCACTTCCAGACCCCAGGCTGCTCAGCACTTCTCCTTTTAGATGAATGTATTTTATTTTATACACATGAGTCTGCATGCCTACTGACCTGTGGCAGTCAGAAGAGGGTGTTAGATCTCCTGGAACTAGAATTACAGATGGTTGTAGGCCACCATGTAGGGGCTGGGAACCAAATCCTGGTCCTTTGCAAGAATGGCAAGTGCTCTCACCTCTTGAAGCATCTCTCCAGTTCCCACTTTTGTTGAGACAGAGTCTCATGTAGCCCACAAAGGCTTCGACCCCTCTACACAGCTGGGGATGACCTTGGGGTGCTGGTCCTCCCCCGTCTCCTGGGTGCTGGATTTACAGATCTGCAGTACACCTGGTTCATGTGATGCTGAGAGTCCAACCCAGAGCTCCATTCATGTTGGGCAAGCACTCTACCAACTGAACTGTCTCTTCAGCCCAGATTTTAATTTTTTTAAAGATTCATTTTTAAAAACGTTATGTATATGAGCTTTCTATCTACATGTACACCTGCAGGCCAGAAGAGGGCATCAGATCACATTACAGATGGTTGTGAGCCACCATTGGGTTGCTGGGAACTGAACTCAGGACCTCTGGAAGAACAGCCAGTGCTCTTAATCTCTGAGCCATCCTTCTACCCACCTCTGGCTCCAGTATTCACGCCATCCCTCAGGCTCCACATTCCACTGCCCGCTGTCTACACTCCATCACCCAGACTCCAAGATGCACTGTCCACAATCTACACTCCACCACTAAGCTCCGCATTGCACTGTCCACACTCCACGCTCTCACCAAGGCTCCGCATTGCACAGCCCACACTCCCCCCGTGCTGCACAGGGCTCGCTCTGACTTTATGGATATCCCTGTCTCTGGTGGTCAGTTACACAGCCCTTGTCTTTCTGTGACTGGCTCTCCTCATGTGTCAGAATGTCCCCAGTGTCTTCCATGATGGGGGAAGTTCCTGGACCTCCTTCCACTAGAGGCTGATTGGCAGCCCATAGTATGCAGAGACCCATTTGTTAACCTCTTTATCTGTCACGTCCACTTTTCAGCTCTTGTGAAGAGTGATGTGTGTGGTGTCTGCTGAAGCCCTGATCACAGTTCCTTGGGATCACTGGCTGGATCCTCTAACTAGCCACCCAGTCCTTCATCCCACAACATCAGCCTTTAGTGATGGACAGAATCCAGGGAGAAGTAGCCAGCTGGGCCAGCACACCTCACAGGAGAGAAAGGATTTGCTGACAGCTCTTCATCCACCAGCTCTTTGTTAAAGCTTCTTTGGGAGCAGAGCTGAGAAGTTCTTATACTTGGGCATAAGAACTGCTTCTGAGGCGGTCCTGGGAAAGCACCTGCAGGAGAGTAAGGATGTGAGGTAGAGAGGGGACATCCATGATGTGGCAGCAGAGGGCACCTGGGCTCAGCCTCCTGGGGTCTCCAAAGATGCAGCAGGGGCCTCAGTTGTCCCAAGCAAGGGAGAAGGATGCCGTGTCAGTGGTGTACTGATGTTGGCTGGTGCTAGCTGAGAGCTCGCTTTCTGATGTGCATGAGGTTTGAGTGTCTCTCGCAGGGGGTGCCCACAGGGAGAAGGGAGACCCTTGTAATGGAAAAGTGACAGAGCATAAGAGAAGGACTCTAGTGGCTTCCATACTAGGAGAGGTGCCGCAGAGCCCAGGCCAGAGGTTTGGGGCTGGTCTGTGTTCAGTTTTCAGCTGCCTGGATGTCAGGACCTATCTGCTCTCCGCAGCTCTCAGTGCACAGGTGGTAGTCGGATGGGGCTTTTACCCTGACAGTAAAAGACAGCTCAGCTTCTCTTTGCTAGGAAGGGATCAGTTGTAGAGATGCCTCCCGACCCTGGCCCTCTGCTCATGTCCCCACCTCCCATAATGTGACTGGGCTCTCCCTCAAGGGTCTCAGTGCCCCAAGGTCACAGTGGCCCAGGTCACTATGGTCTGAAGCTCATCTTGGGTGCTCATCTGCCTCCTTATGACAAACCTGCCCACAAACAGCCCCCTTGTCTCCTGCAGGGGCCCTTTCCAGGAAACCTGAGATGGCCTTGCATCCCCACCCCTGACGTTGAGACCACTCCCTGGTTGTTTAGCCCATGCAGTTACCTCTTCCAGGAAACCCTAACCTAGGGTTTCCCCCTTGCCCAAGCTGAGGGTGAGGATTTTGCGACTGCAGTGTGATAGTATTTGACCTTTAAGGTACAAGCAATATCCACCCAAAAGCTGGGATGTCTTTCTTCCCAAAAAGGCTGAAACCACGTCTCTAACCTCTGGAGTGGTACCCAGCTTCTGACCACCTCGCTGTCACATGGGGAGGGACTCTGATGGTGAAGGAAAGCACACTGCTGTGGTTTAATGGGCTTGTGTCTGATATCCAGGGACCTCAGGTATGTTGTCCATCATGGCACGCCCCTTCCTCCAGGATGGTGACAGAAGCTGCACGGGGACGCAGGAGGCACACAGAGGGCATTTGGGTTTCTCCAGGAAGTGATCACTCCTGCCTCAGGGAAAAAACTTCTGAAGAGATGCGTGGTCCCTGCCAGTGAGGACCCATCACCAGAAAGAACCTTGTCCCAGACACCAGTTCACGAAGACAGGCGTGTCCTCTGACCTCAGACTATTCCTTTCCTGAACTTACAGAACTCTTAGGGACCCACCGCGGCAGAAGCCTGAGACTCCTTACAATCTTGGATTCCAAGCAGGCAGGGGTGTGGCTCAGAGTAAAGTGTTTG